>CM022706.1:19469544-20141050 GCA_012295165.1 Asparagus setaceus
TAGCACTTGCCCCTAGATTAATATCATTTTTATAAAGATAAACGTGTGTTATACCGTGTGATGCTATAGGGATTTCTTTTTCACAATACATCTTTTATGAAAACAATACAATGGATTCTAAATATGAATATTTAATAAGAACAGACTCCCTTTATTATTTTAGAACAATAAACTTATAATTGGTGGGCCGAGGGTGGGAGGGAGGGAGGGAGAGGGGCAACCAGAGATTGTTTTTTTATCAAAACTTTGTGGAATTCCCGAGCAACCAGAGATTGTTATTTTACTATACTAGTATGCAAACACGTGCTTTGCACGTGAGCATGTTAAGAAACCATATGAGGTGAAACATTTGACGGCAAAGTAATATTTCGCATACCAATCTTATCATTATTTGTGAAACATATACTTCACATAGGGAGAGGCACATATGCTTTGATTAGGAGGTAAAAAAATAATTGCAAAAAGAAATATTAAATTTAAAATAAGTTGGTGGATGACTATTCCCTATCAACTTAAGTTTATAGGGCTTGCTACTATATATATATATATATATATATATATATATATATATATATATATATATATATATATATATATATATATATATATATATATATATATATATATATATATATATATATATATATATATATATATATATATATATATATATATATATATATATATATATATATATATATATATATATATATATATATATATATATATATATATATATATATATATATATATATATATATATATATATATATATATATATATATATATATATATATATATATATATATATATATATATATATATATATATATATATATATATATATATATATATATATATATATATATATATATATATATATATATATATATATATATATATATATATATATATATATATATATATATATATATATATATATATATATATATATATATATATATATATATATATATATATATATATATATATATATATATATATATATATATATATATATATATATATATATATATATATATATATATATATATATATATATATATATATATATATATATATATATATATATATATATATATATATATATATATATATATATATATATATATATATATATATATATATATATATATATATATATATATATATATATATATATATATATATATATATATATATATATATATATATATATATATATATATATATATATATATATATATATATATATATATATATATATATATATATATATATATATATATATATATATATATATATATATATATATATATATATATATATATATATATATATATATATATATATATATATATATATATATATATATATATATATATATATATATATATATATATATATATATATATATATATATATATATATATATATATATATATATATATATATATATATATATATATATATATATATATATATATATATATATATATATATATATATATATATATATATATATATATATATATATATATATATATATATATATATATATATATATATATATATATATATATATATATATATATATATATATATATATATATATATATATATATATATATATATATATATATATATATATATATATATATATATATATATATATATATATATATATATATATATATATATATATATATATATATATATATATATATATATATATATATATATATATATATATATATATATATATATATATATATATATATATATATATATATATATATATATATATATATATATATATATATATATATATATATATATATATATATATATATATATATATATATATATATATATATATATATATATATATATATATATATATATATATATATATATATATATATATATATATATATATATATATATATATATATATATATATATATATATATATATATATATATATATATATATATATATATATATATATATATATATATATATATATATATATATATATATATATATATATATATATATATATATATATATATATATATATATATATATATATATATATATATATATATATATATATATATATATATATATATATATATATATATATATATATATATATATATATATATATATATATATATATATATATATATATATATATATATATATATATATATATATATATATATATATATATATATATATATATATATATATATATATATATATATATATATATATATATATATATATATATATATATATATATATATATATATATATATATATATATATATATATATATATATATATATATATATATATATATATATATATATATATATATATATATATATATATATATATATATATATATATATATATATATATATATATATATATATATATATATATATATATATATATATATATATATATATATATATATATATATATATATATATATATATATATATATATATATATATATATATATATATATATATATATATATATATATATATATATATATATATATATATATATATATATATATATATATATATATATATATATATATATATATATATATATATATATATATATATATATATATATATATATATATATATAGTTTTAGATGCATCAGGCTTCATTTTCATGTCATGATTAGCTTGACCTTGAATGTTTAATTATTACAAGAAATAACAGCTAAACATCAAAAAAAAGAAAAAGAAAAAGGAGAATAAAACTATGCATTTCAATTGATCATCCTAGTACAACTATAAATTAGGTAGGAGTATAGGAGAAAGTAATAGGAAAGTAGCCTCAAGAACTAAGGATTGAATAAAGGCATGACGAAAAATAAAGTGACGCCATCTTCAATTTCTAACTCGAGATAAACATACAATTATTATAACACTACAAAGGAGAGATTGGCGCTGAGGGACTTGACCTTGATGAAGGCACTCTTGGTTTTGCTTTAGCAGTTGTTCTCGGGCACAAGGAGTTCAAATATCCAGACCTTGAAAGATATTACAGTGCAAAACAACTTTCAGGAATCAATAGAGAGAGCTAATGTGCAGAACTTGTAAGCAAACATATCAAAAAAGAAGTTACGGGTTCATCATAAAGTTGATATTGTAATCTCTCTATGTCATCATCTTCTATTGGTATTTACGGGAAAATTCCCTACCCATTAGATTATATTATAGTTAAACCCATGGTTGCATAGTAAGAAATTAAAAACAATCACCACCGTATTACACCATGCCACAAAGGTAGATATTGAAAGAACAAATATAAAATTTTGGTACTTTATATGATCAGCTGGTCTTTAATAAGCTTCTGTGTTCTGATTGGTTCAGGTTGCTCGAAAAGGTCACCCATAGCTGGACCAAAAAAGATTAACTAAACCTCTCAATCTATGCCCAACCGAACCTAATCTGTACCTTGTCGGGCTTATCCCCAAACTCCCCAATATGTGCTTTTGTTTGTACCTTAATACTCACTTTGTTTTTTGAGCGTACCACTTGATAGTTGGTTCAAAATCCTCAAAATATTGAAAAGATAATATTAAACATCATCTCTATGCCTTCCTAAAAGGAGGGCGGATGGTTGCTGTAGATTGAGGTTGTTCAACTATAAAATACAGCTTTAAGAAGTCTCCATAGAAACTTGGATTGGTTACAGTGAAGCAAGCATAAAAAAGATTACATGGTCTAGAAAAGATTCTAAAAGAATAGGAAATATAATAAGATTTGTCATTAAAAGTATCAACTTAGAGGATATAAGCCATCATTTCCTAGTGATGGCACCTTATGAATGTGTCCAGTTCAGCATTCCTTAAATCGAACTCAGGATCATATCAAATTAACAAACTGCACAGCTACAGAAGGTATGAAACAAATATCAAACTGAAACTGATAGGAGCTCAGAAACCAGAAAAATAATGATACAATTACTAACAACAACAAAGAAACTGAAGAGATGTCAAACGTAATTTCATTTTAGGGTGAAAACTGAATGACCAAAATTAAATAGGATATACCAAGTCTCACTCTTCTCTGCATTGTCCATGATCAGCTGAATCCCCCACAACTAATGTTCCCTGCCAAGAATATGCCAATGTGACTCAAAAGACTGGAATTCATTTTATATAAACAATCAAAGACTTATGAATAGTAAATCGTATTACAGATTAAGCAATAGTATCAAGTAATATTGCTCATCAAATAGTAAACTGCATTAACAATCCCAACTTTATTTTCTTTATCCTGGTGGAGGCCTTTTATTAACTTTCCACCCATAAGTTCATAAGCCTTCAATTGCACGTATTCCCCGTAACATTTCAGTCAAGGTGAGGCAGATGGATTTCTATTGCTGTAGCTATTCTCTCACTAACTTCATATATGAGAAGTATTCATTTGTATACCCTAATTTATTAAGTTAATTAGTTTATACCCAATTTTTATTCCAATATAAATTGTCCAAAATACCTAATATATAATATAGACTAATTATTTAAGCCCAACATAACACATCAGCAAAATAAAATCCAAAGAAAGAGATCACTCTTCATTATAAATTATAAATTCTAAAAATTACAAAAGGGAAAAGGGACATAAGTAATTTACCTTGCAAGAGGGGTTCTCCACCAAGAACTAAATAAAATATAGAAGAAAAATTAAAAATTTATTACTTTAAATCAAAACTAACTACAATGGGCAAGAATTGAGTTTTTATGTTTTTGTTTTTGTTTTTTGTTTTTGTTTTTGTTTTTTTGGGGTCGGGGGTGTCAATACTTACACTCAAGAAAACTCTCTTTTCTAGATAAATTCCAGCCAAAAGCCTTTATATAAGAATAAGGACGTCGTAAGTTTAATGTTTCCAATTAATTTTGATTTGAGAGAAGTGAGGAGTTGTATGGACATTGCGATTAGTGCCAATTATGGTTGATGATAAGTGGGTTGAGAGAAATTAGGGAGGTCGGATTGTGAGAGAGAGAGAGAAGAGAGAGAGAGAGAGAGAGAGAGAGAGAGAGAGAGAGAGAGAGAGAGAGAGAGAGAGAGAGAGAGAGAGAGAGCTCTCTTTAATTGCTTTGTATTTGTGTGTGTGTGTGTGTGAGAGAGAGAGAGCTCTCTTTAATTGCTTTGTATTTGTGTGTGTGTGTGTGTGTGAGAGAGAGAGAGAGAGAGAGAGAGAGAGAGAGCTCTCTTTAATTGCTTTGTATTTGTAAGGTCCGGTTTTAAACTGATGCCATAAATGGGCTATAACTAATTTAGGCCCAATTGCTCCAACTCTATAAATCTTATTAGTTAATGCATGAGAATTTATTGACTGCTGCGGTTTCAAAGTTTTGATTGGACTTTAAGACTCTTAAATAAGAATTTAAGATAAATTAAATAAATAAAATAATCAAAGTTGGAATTATCAAATTTGAGAGGGGTAAAAAGGGCAATCAAAAGTTTTGTCACCCCAATCCTCTTTTATATGTAGTATAGATTAGTATAGACGATTGAAGGTATAAAGCTAGACATTAAAAGTAAAAAAACATAAATTATGTTGTAATAGCATATTTTACTTTAATTGAATATCACGTCATCATAGCTACATCAAATAATTATTGTGTAATTACAGGTCCCTTTAGTCTTGACCTTTCTTCTGTGTATTATGCTTGAACAAAATAGCCTGGAAAACAATTCAAAAGATTTAAGCTATGAATAAGAACCCAATAGACATAAAATAGCCTGGAAAACAATTCAAAAGATGTAAGCTATGAAAAAGAACCCAATAGACATGTTATAAATATTTAGTAAAAACTATAAAGAAGAACTCAATAAGTATGCTGTAAATGTTTAGAAGAAAATTATGAAGAAGTATGTTTTCTGATAATTATTCAAAGATTGCTCTAAGTCATGCATTAGATAAATATTTAAACTTCAGAAATTTTAGATTATCTTAGAACTATGGTATTATTACAGACATTAGATAGACTATTGGAAGGATGCTAGACTATTTTAACTAATTTTATGTAAGTTAAAAATTTTGATATATCCTGAATGATTACATGTTATGAACCCAATAGACATGTTATAAATATTTAGTAAAAACTATAAAGAAGAACTCAATAAGTATGCTGTAAATATTTAAAATTCAGAAATTTTAGATTATATTAGAACAATGGTATTATTATGGACATTAGATAGACTATGGGAAGGATGCTATACTATTTCAATTAATTTTATGTAAGTTAAAAATTTTGACATATCCTGAATGATTACATGTTATGAACCCAATAGACATAAAATAGCCTGGAAAACAATTCAAAAGATTTAAGCTATGAATAAGAACCCAATAGACATGTTATAAATATTTAGTAAAAACTATAAAGAAGAACTCAATAAGTATGCTGTAAATATTTAAAATTCAGAAATTTTAGATTATATTAGAACAATGGTATTATTATGGGCATTAGATAGACTATTGGAAGGATGCTAGACTATTTTAACTAATTTTATGTAAGTTAAAAATTTTGATATATCCTGAATGATTACATGTTATGAACCCAATAGACATGTTATAAATATTTAGTAAAAACTATAAAGAAGAACTCAATAAGTATGCTGTAAATGTTTAGAAGAAAATTATGAAGAAGTATATTTTCTATTAATTATTCAAAGATTGCTCTAAGTCATGCATTAGATAAATATTTAAAATTCAGAAATTTTAGATTATCTTAGAACTATGGTATTATTACAGACATTAGATAGACTATTGGAAGGATGCTAGACTATTTTAACTAATTTTATGTAAGTTAAAAATTTTGATATATCCTGAATGATTACATGTTATGAACCCAATAGACATAAAATAGCCTGGAAAACAATTCAAAAGATTTAAGCTATGAATAAGAACCCAATAGACATAAAATAGCCTGGAAAACAATTCAAAAGATGTAAGCTATGAAAAAGAACCCAATAGACATGTTATAAATATTTAGTAAAAACTATAAAGAAGAACTCAATAAGTATGCTGTAAATGTTTAGAAGAAAATTATGAAGAAGTATGTTTTCTGATAATTATTCAAAGATTGCTCTAACTCATGCATTAGATAAATATTTAAAATTCAGAAATTTTAGATTATATTAGAACAATGGTATTATTATGGGCATTAGATAGACTATTGGAAGGATGCTAGACTATTTTAACTAATTTTATGTAAGTTAAAAATTTTGATATATCCTGAATGATTACATGTTATGAACCCAATAGACATGTTATAAATATTTAGTAAAAACTATAAAGAAGAACTCAATAAGTATGCTGTAAATATTTAAAAGAAAATTATGAAGAAGTATATTTTCTATTAATTATTCAAAGATTGCTCTAAGTCATGCATTAGATAAATATTTAAACTTCAGAAATTTTAGATTATCTTAGAACTATGGTATTATTATGGACATTAGATAGACTATGGGAAGGATGCTATACTATATTTTCAATTAATTTTATGTAAGTTAAAAATTTTGACATATCCTGAATGAATAAATGTTACTACTCATCTTTAAGCTGCTAATTTAATATTTTCTCCATGTAGCAAAAAACTTATTTACCTTATGTACTAAATGCTCAAGAAATTGAGAAGGAGAAACTTACTTCCACATTGCGTTCCCTTCTTCAAGGGATTACCACATGCACGAGTGATATAAACCGCCTTTTCCATATTTATTTTCTTTTCGACCACTGACGTCAGATGCTTGCAAACACAAGTATAATTTGCATGCTTGATAGCATTGCAACATTGTACTGATGGCTTAATTTGTGGTCCTTTGATCCTTACAAAATCCTTGCAATTGAGATGCAAATTTTTGACACGTGCTTTACAATTTCCTTGAGCAAATTCGCTGAATTGGGTAATAAAGATAATAGCAAAAGAGACAATAAAGAAAAGCATGTTGATCTTTGTCATTATTTTCCTCTGTTCTTTTGTGTATGATTTTTATATTTTATTTTCAAATAGGTTAAGTTGTAGGCATTATATAAGATACAATGAAGAGAGGATTGTAAGCTCATTAATTAGTCATGCACAATTACTTTTTAATACACATATAATGTACAAAAGAAACCACTTTTTAATACGCATATAATGTACAAAAGAAACCACATTTAGCAATCAAAGCTTTTTACCAGCATCATGAGAGATATATGAGTCAATTCATCATAGGCATAATTACTTTTGATCTATCATTTAATATATTAATTAATGTTACACGAGTCAATTTATGAAATCGAACATTAACTCTGCTCAATGTTTTACATATTTTGGTCCTATATATGGATTTTGATCCTCTTCCATTACTTTGGAAAACCACTTGCTCAACTGTGTTATTTAGTTAACCTCCAAGATCATTTAGCATTTTGCAATAAATCCCCAAGATCTTTCAACATTTCGCTATAAACCATCAATAACATTCAAGTCACACTAAACCCCAAGAACTTTTAACATTTTACAGTAAACCCTCAATAACTTTCAAAATCACACTAAACCCTCAGAATTTTCAGCGTTTTGTAGTAAACCCGTAATAACTTTCAAACTCACACTAAACTCCCAGTAACTTTTACGAAAAACCCCCAACATTGATATTGTTACATTTGATCTGACAAGTGCAACTTGCGTGACTTACAAAGACTAAAATACTCCTTCAAATTATTAAAAAAAGGGAAAATTGTGTCAAAGCCCCAATATTAATCAGCCCATGTGACCCGGCCCTATGTATTTTGGGCCTTGTGTTTCAGCCCCAAATACTAGCAGTATTTGTGTCAAGACCCCAAGTAGACTGCCAAGTGAGTAGTTAGAGAAAAAGCCCACTTAAAATTACCAACCAACCCTTATGACATGACCAAAATTGGTAAACGCGTCCATCCCCCTTTCAAGTACTCTCTCTCTCTCTCTCTCTCTCTCTCTCTCTTCCTCTCTCTTCTGCTGTTAACAGGAACCGAAAAAATCCAAATTCCATTTCTCCCATCTCGAATGTCAACTTAGGATTAGGGTTTGCGCCATGAAAATATAGTCTAAGGAAGTATCTGATCACGATTTCAAAGTCGTTCATCACGGTGGATGGCAGGGGCAAGTTATCGACGGCCGTGAAAGACGGTCAAAAAATGAAGCAAAATCTTTATTGTCGGTCGCACTTTGTGATCGAAGTGGTGAAGATGATGATGATCACACGGCTTCCTTGAGTGATGATGGTCGTGCCTCTTCTAGCGATGGTGAATCTTGTCAATCATCTGGGAATGGAAGCACAGAGAAAGCCTCGAAGGCCCTTTTGGTCATGCAAAGGGGTGAATTACGAGGAAGAGGAAATAAAAAGTTCAGCAGGGGATGGTTCCAACCCCAGAAAGTAGTAAGTGTTAGCTTTTTAAATTAAAAAATTAACCTGAGTTTAATCAAATACAAAATACGTAAACTGAGTTTCATAATAACTAAACTAATTTTCATGTTATCTAAGCTAAGGTTCATGTTAAGTTTAATCTAATACATGAGAATTAATTTGAGTTTATGTTAATTAAACGAGTTTCATGTTAACTAAATTGAGTTTCATAATAACTAAATTGATTTTCATGTTAACTAAATTGAGTTTCATGTTAACTAAGCGTTTAATAATATATGAGAATTAACACGAGTTTCATGTTAAGTAAACCGAGTTTCATAATAACTAAAATGATTTTCATGTTATCTAAACTGAGGTTGATGTTAAGTTTAATCAATACATGAAAATTAACCCGAGTTTCATGTTAATTACAGATTCATGTTAACTAAATTGAGTTTCATAATAACTAAATTACTTTTCATGTTAACTAAACTGAGGTTCATGTTAACTAAACGTTTAATAATACATGAGACTTAATCTTAGTTTAATGTTAATTAAATTGAGTTTCATGTTAACTAAGCGTTTAATAATACATGAGACTTAATCGAGTTTCATGTTAACTAAATTGATTTTCATGTTAACTAAACTGAGGTTCATGTTAAGTTTAATAATACATGAGACTTAATCGAGTTTCATGTTAATTAAATTGAGTTTCATGTTAAGTAAACCGAGTTTCATAATAACTAAATTGATTTTTATGTTAACTAAACGTTTAATAATACATGAGAATTAACACGAGTTTCATGTTAATTAAACTGAGTTTCATGTTAAGTAAACTGAGTTTCATAATAACTAAACTGATTTTCATGTAATCTAAACTGAGGTTCATGTTAAGTTTAATCCAATACATGATAATAAACTTGAGTTTCATGTTAAGTAAACTAGGTTTCATAATAACAAAACTGATTTTCATGTTATCTAAAGCTGAGGTTCATGTTAAGTTTAATCCAATACATTAGAATTAACTTGAGTTTCATGTTAATTACAGAGATTCATGTTAAGTAAACCGAGTTTCATAATAACTAAATTGATTTTCATGTTAACTAAATTGAGTTTCATGTTAACTAAACGTTTAATAATACATGAGAATTAACCTGAGTTTCATGTTAATTAAACTGAGTTTCATGCTGACTAAACTTTCATGCTGACTAAACTGAGTTTGTATTGTTAAGTATAACAAAGTATATGTTAAGATTATTCTAATACTTGTCAATTAAATTGAGTTAAGTAAACTAATATTCATGTTAACTAAATTGATGTTCATGTTACGTTTAGTCAAATACATGTTAACTGAATAGAGTGTTATGTTAACTAAATTGAATTTCACGTTAAATAATCTGAGTTTCATGTTAAGTGTACATTTGACATTCTTTTCAGGAAAAAGCTTGGCGATCCTGCTGAAATTAGGCCAACTGTCAGTTTTGGTGCATACTGTGAATTTATGAAGCATCTTGCCCCTAAGATGTGTCAGTGGCACATGGATGCATATGAGGGATCCACATTTCAGCATTATATTCTCTTTGGTGCTCCTACACTTGATCGTCCAACACTTGAGCTAGTGCTGAGTTCTTATGATGTTGGTAATAAAATATTTTCTATCCCTGATGCTAAAATCGGAAAAAAAAGAATTGTTAACTTTGACTTGGATTAGGTTGATAATCATATTGGTTTTCGATTGATGGGAAAATTATTTATACCAATCGGGATCCCAAAAGCAGAATATGGAGGGAATATTTTGCTAAACTGTACAAAAATAGAGAGGGGGAGAAGGGACAAAAAAGAAGAGCACCAATGAGCATTCGAAGATATGTTGAAGATCTACTAGAAAGTCTTGTGGAATCAAAGAAAAAGAAGGATATTCAAGACTTTGTTATGCTACAAATACTTTGTCAATGCTCGATGATATGGTGCCCCAGAAGCGTGCAAGGTATCCGTAGACTATTATTCAAGTATGTGGATAGCATTGAAAGGGTGAACAAAGTTGCATGGGGGAAATTCATTTATGCAGAAACTATTAGACGCATTAAAATTGCTTTGGAGGGTTTGAAGAAGCCAGGAGTTACATATATCCTTGGATGCATGCCACTAATTCTCGTAAGTTTCATGTTAAGTCTATTTCATTTTCTATTAAATGTATGTTACTTATTGTGAAGTTTTAGTTTTTTCATGTTAAGTCTAATTAGATTCATGTTAAGTATAATTAAGTTCCTATTAATCCTAATTATTTATTGAGCTGTGTAAGCTATTTCTTGTTAATTATAAGATTTTAATGTTATTTTGAATATGGTCAATTTCTAATTGTTAGAATGGTGATTGTATTTTTTACAGCTTTGGTACTATGAGATGATGGGCATAAAGAGATATGCCATTAGCGACAGATTCAAACCTCCAATGACTAGTTGGGTAGTAGAGGGTGAGAAAGTTAGATCTTTGAGGAAGGGGACGATTGCTTCAAAGGCAGAAAAAGTTTCAATAATATTAGTTGAGAAACCTATTGTTAAAGTTGGTCCTTGGCTCTCAAAATACCCACTGAGGAAGCCTAATGTGAGGAATGATGATGTCTCAAGCCCCAAAAGGAACAGAGTCCCACTCCCAGCATTGAGGAAATAAATTATGCCTCATAAGCCTAAACGACTTGCTAGTGGGAAGAGTCCAATGAAAAAGGTAGAGAATGAGGAAGCCAAGAAGAATGGCTCAATAGGCTATGTAAGTTTTTCTGATACTTTATTTAAGCTTTATTTCCTGTTAATTTTAAATAATTTGTTGCGAAGTTTAAGTTATATCATGTTAAGGCTAATTCAGTTTCTATTAAGTTTAATCGGTTCATGTTAAGTCTAATTTAGTTCCTGTTAATTACAAAAACTTTGATGTTAGTTGTAGCTCTGTTTATATTAAGTCTAAATTATTTCATGTTAACTGTAAGCCATTTCCTATAAATTATATACATGTTAACTGTAAGCCATTTCCTGTTAATTATCTTAGATCATTTCAAAGCATATTGACAATGATTTTGAAAAGGAAGATGAGGTGGAGGTTCTACCCATTGAGAAGTAGCTTATCTTTTGGAAAAATTCTACTAAATTTTACAGATAATTATTGAATGCCACAAAACGTAGGAAGAGTATATATTGTAAAGTATTTATGATTGAGATTAGCAGACTCAACAGAATAGTGAAAAATTTTGGAGGATGTGCTGATGTTATTGTTCGCGGGAAAAGTCGGGTTGATCTTCATTGATGAACTCAATACAGCTTTATGCGTTTACAAATGAATTCAAAAGTTCGTCTTTTTATAAGACTTGATTACAATGAAAACTAAAAAATAAAAATTATAATTTTTTCCTTTAAACAAACGCAGGACCCTGTTTATCAGACTCCTGCTTGCGTGGGATCTTTGCCTATGCCAGGGTTTATCTATAGACCGCCGTGTGATATGATCCGGTTTAAGATCTACGTGATTGAGGGGATTATTTCACGAAGGAAATAATCGCCGAAGTGAGTGGAATCGACCAAGCGAAATCACCACTCTTCTCGGGATCAAAACAAAGTTTGATCCGTAGCGGTCGCGTGTAGATCGGATCTAAGATCTCTCGAACGTCTTCACTTTATGTTGATCGGCTCATCAAAATCTTGGATCTCGCTGTCTGATTTAAGTGTAGATCGCTGTTGAATCCGGTAGAACCTCCCCTTCTTGTCAAAAGTCCCGATCTGAAAAAATGAGACCCCCCTTCTATTTATAGGCTTTGGATGCGGGTCAGGTCGGATCTTGGTGGCTAGGCGCGGTCAGGCCGACCGCATCCAAAGCCTATAAATAGAAAAGTCTCATTTTGATTGAACTTTGACGAGAAGGAGGCTCACGATTTAACAACGATCTACACTTAAATCTGACAACGAGATCCAAGATTTCGACGAGCCGATCAGCATAAAGAGAAGACGTTCGAGAGATCTTAGATCCGATCTACACGCGACCCCTCCGGATCAAACTTTGTTTTGATCCCGAGAAGAGTGGTGATTTCGCTTGGTCGATTTCATGCACTTCGGCGATTATTTCCTTCGTGAAATAATCCCCTCGATCGCGTAGATCTTAAACCGGATCATATCACACGGCGGTCCACGGATAAATCGACGCGAGCAAAGATCCCACTCAGCGTGAGTCCGATAAATGTGGTCCCGCTTGTTTAAGGGAAAAAGTTATAATTTTTATTTTTTGGTTTTTATTGTAATCAAGTCTTATAAAAAGATGAACTTTTGAATTCATTTATAAATGCATAAAGCTGTAATGA
Source organism: Asparagus setaceus (assembly GCA_012295165.1). NCBI lineage: Eukaryota > Viridiplantae > Streptophyta > Magnoliopsida > Asparagales > Asparagaceae > Asparagus > Asparagus setaceus. Next base: position 19,483,303 of record CM022706.1, read on the forward strand.
GTACATCAATGAAGATCAACCCGACTTTTTCCGCGAACAGTTATAGACCCGGAGGTGCTGAAGGAGAATATTGAGAAGAAAGTTGAGGAGGAAGTTCCTATTGAGGAGGAAGTTCAAAAGGAAGTTCCTATTGAGAAGAAAGTTGAGGAGAAAGTTCCCATTGAGGAGGAAGTTCAGGAGGAAGTTGAAAAAGATGTTGACAATAACATTCAGAATGATGACAGATAAAGTTTTGGAAATGATTTTGGAAGTGATTTTCACAATGGTGAAAATAAAGGAGTGGAGCATTTGCACAATGAGAAAGAAGTTGAGAAAAAGATTGAGAAAGAATTTGGAAAAAAGGAGATTGAGGACATGAATGTCGTGGAAAATGAGAATGAGAATGTAGAGGAAATTGTGAATGATAATGTGATGAAGAATGTGGATAAAATTATGGAGGATATCACGAATGTTGTGCAAACTGTGAAAGAGAAGGTAGCCACAAAGAATCGCCTACCCAAGCGAACTAGGGCACCAAGCAAAAGAGCTATGATAGGATATAAATAATACCTAAGTTGCAAGTATACAACTATCAAGTTATAGTATAAAAAGTTATCGATCCCACGAGAAAGGTGTTGTAGAAGTTAATCAAAATCGATTCTTATGTTGTGTGTGTGACAATTAGGAGTGTGATAAATGTGATGATTGTGGAGAGATATGAGAGTGTTTGTGAATATGTGCAAATAAAATCAAAACAAGATTGAGAGAGGAGAAGGAATGATGAATAAAATGAAGGAAAATAAAACAAACAAATGAAAATCAAGAATAAAGAGGAAAATCAAGAAAGTAAAGATGGAGGATTCAATCAAAAATATGAGGAATCTAGAATTGAATCCACTAGTTAATCTTACATATAAAATTTGAAAGAAATAAAACTTAGCTTCATGTAATTTCTAGAGTTCCCACAAGAATTAGTTCCACATCTTAGAAAAGGGCAATTTCCTAGAGGGTTTTAGCCTCAAGGTGAATCAAAGAAAATAAAAATAAATAAAGATAATTTTCTAGAGGGTTCTAGCCTCAAGGTAAATCAAAGAGAAGGAAATTAAACAAAAATAATTCCCTAGAGGGTTCTAGCCTCAAGGTGAATCAAAGAAAAGAAAAATGAACAAAAATAAAAATTAATCCCAAGAGGGTTCTAGCCTCAAGGCGAATAGTGCAAGAAAATAAAATCTAAACTATAAAATAAATACGAGAAAGTAAAGACAAGAAAGTAAATGCAAGAATTTAAAGCGAGAAAGTAAAGACATGAATGTAAATCTACTCTACAAGCATGAAAATAAATCTAAGGCAAGAGGGTTCTAGCCTCTTGGCTATCTAACAAGAAAAGAAAGCAAAAGAAAAATTTATTAGCAAAAGAGAAAATTTGCATCTCAAGAAGGTTCTAGCCTCAAGGTAAATCAAAGAGAAGGAAATTAAACAAAATAATTCCCTAGAGGGTTCTAGCCTCTTGGCTATCTAACAAGAAAAGAAAGCAAAAGAAAAATTTGCATCCCAAGAGGGTTCTAGCCTCAAGGTGAATCAAAGAAAAGAAAATATGAAGAGGTGAGAATATTTTTTTATTAACTATAATAAAAAGTTATAAATTTGGAAGGTCTTCTCAATTAAGAGTAACCCTCCTCTCCAAATGGAGTTTTTACAAAAAAATTTCACATTCAAACCCCTCACCCTCTATCCCTATTTATAGAGTATTACAACCAATATCAACCCTTGGATTAAACTTAATTCCCAAGTTAATCAATTTCAGCATTTGAATCGTAACAGAGAACTTGGTATCGATACGGGTATCGATACATGTATCAATACGGGTATCGATACTCCACCTTCTGTTCCTTGTTTGACTTTCTCTTGTATGTATGGGCTTGGGCTTCTTAGGCTTTTTGAGAGATGAGAAATTTGAGTTCTTTTTGGGCTTTTACTCTTGAATCTTCATTAATCTGCAATTAAGATAAAACATGTTATTAGCAGATATATTTATTCTAATAAAATAGATAATGAGGGTGTAAAAATATAATAAAATGTGATTATTAAATACCCCCACACCTAAACTTTTGCTAGAGGATTTGCTAGTCCTCTAGCAATGAAAGAAATAAAAAGGAAAGAAAGAAAAATCCTAACTCACTTTCGCCGAAATCGCGGTTATATTTAGCGCATACAATAAGCTTTTAAACCCCTATGTTACCCTAGAGGACGAGTTGTTGTCTCGTGAGGGTTTCAGTGAATATACCCACAAAATTTGGTCAACTTGCCAATTTAAAGAAGTCAATATATAATTAATTCACTTGATATATTTAAACATTCTAATTGAAGCTAGTTTTTACTCAAGAAAATATTTTTATGTATAACTTCAAAGTAAATCTCCAAGAAAATCTTTTCATTATAGTTATACAAAACCAAGTCTAACTTAGAAATTTACTTTAAAAGTTTTGAAAAGAATATACTAACTCTTTGTTTTAAACTATTTTCAAGTCTCTTAATCATTTTATTTTTGAAGAACATATATACAAATATAACTATATATACAAAAACATTATTAGTAAAATATTTTTTTAACTATTTATTCCTTGGTGATTTTGTTCTTCTTGATCGGGCTTTCTAAGTGACCATTTAATGAGTTTTGGGCCAATGAATCCCAACCTAATTGGGCGTAGGTCATTAAGTATGGAAATACTCATTGGGCTTAATTACTTGGTCAACTTAAGCTTAATAAGATAGAACCACCTTAGATTTTAAGAGAATTTTAATTAGTGTCGATTTTTCGCACTCTTCTTTTGTAAAGTTAGTTTTTTTATAATATATATGTGTATATGTATATATATCCTGAAAATATTTAGATCAAGACAACTTGAAAAACTATTTTCAACTCTAAGTTAAGCATGCGAAAATTTCATTACTTTAATTAAATGTCTAAGTTAAGACTTAAGTGAAGTATACTACTTTGAAAATTATTTATTAAGAAATTTATTTAGAGTTATCATAAAAGGTGAACTTGAGTGTAAAACTAACTAAGGATTAGAAAATTTAAAAAAATATCAAATAGATCAATGTAGTTAATTTCTAGAGGTTGATTAGCTGGTTGATTCTCTAGATTAAAAATATTGAGATCAGTAGTTAAATTCCCAAAAGACAGCTTCATTTGACCAGTTCTACAGTTGATGAGAGCATTAGAAGTGGCTAAGAACGGTCTTTCTAAAATGACTGGTATCTGGCCTTTGGGATTGGAAACCGGCTACTTTTCCAAGACTATGAAATCCACTGGAAAAATAAAATCCCTAACCTTAATCAAAATATGCTCTATCTCACACATGGGGATGTTGACAGATTTATCAGCTAACTGTAAGGTGTATTTGGTTAGTTTGAGTTCTCCTACACCTAGTTGCTGGTAGACTGAATAGGGAAGCAAATTGACACTGGCCCCTAAGTCTAAAAGTGCCTTATCAATGTATGTATTGCCAATGACACATGAAATTATAGGACAACCAGGATCCTTATATTTCAAGGGTACATACTTTTTTTAAAACATTTATTCTTTTCTTCTTAGTGCACAAATCTTTCAAAAATTTTGCATAAGAAGGGATTTGTTCAATTACATCTCAGAGAGGAATATTGACCTTAACCTACTTGAAAATTTCTAGGATATTCTCCTCCTGAGGGGAGTATTTCCTTGGCCTGTGTCTATCTGAAAGGGAGCAACTGGTTTAAACCTATTAAAATTAGACTAAGATTCGGGTTCAGGCTCTTGGTCATTGGCAGGGGGTGATTGCGTTGAATAGAGTCATCAGAAGGAGAGAGAATTTATTCTGGTTCAAGGGTTTCATTTTGACGCATTCTAACTTGATTATCAACTTGTTTTTCCTGACCGTAGTGAATGGATTGCATTCACTTGAGCTTGGTAGGTTGAACTTGATCCCCTATCTTTAGGGTTGGTCATGGGTTGACTTGGAAATGTTCCTTCCTCTCTCTCTCTCTCTCTCTCAACACTAACTAGCTGTCCAAGTTGGGTTTCTAATCTAGCTATGGCTTGAGCGTTGGAATTGAGAATTTATCCGGTTGATTGCATGAAGGAATTCAAAGTATTGGATGTTTGAGTCAATAAGTTAGTGGTCTGTGTAGAAGCTTTAATCATGGTTTCCAAACCCTTTTCTAAAATATTGAGACGTTTATCATGATCAGAATTCGGTGGTGTATGATTTATAGATTGATGATGAGGAGACTGATTCAGATATGACAGATTTGGTTGTTGAAAATTAGTTTGAAAACTGAAAGGAACTGTGTTTCCCCTAGGAAATTGTTGGGTTGAAGAGAGAGTAAAATTTTAATTTTCAGAGTACTTTTCCTGATTTCATGCAAAATTCGGGTGATTTCTCCAACCTGGATTGTAGGTTGGAGAAAATGGATTATCCCAAGATGTTAGAATGTAGCGTTTACCGAATTTAGTGGTTGATTATTTCCTAAGAGAGGACATTCCTCTGAAACATGAGATAAAGAAAGACAGTTGTGACAACCTGAGGCAGAAACTTGATTGATTTGAGCTGGAGCTCATTCTTTGATTTCTAAATCTTCTAACCTACGCATGATTGTAGCCATCTTTGCTTCAGAGCGATGTTTGTCTCTAAGGAAAGACCACTAGATTTGGGTTGGGAACTGATGAAACTCTGTCATCACAGTGTTCCCACTGCATGATTTCCTCGGATAAACTCTCTAAAAAATCCCAGGCTTCATCGGCATTTTTCTTCATAAAATACCCTTAACACATTGATTCTAAGAAAATTTTTGAAGAATAATCCAATCATTCATAGATGATTTGGCATAATCGCCATTTTTCAAGACCGTAGTGAGGACATTAGATAAGAAGATCCTTAAATTTATCAAAATACTTTTAAAATGGCTCTCCCGGGACAATCTTAAAGTTCATGATGCTGTTTCTAAGCTTAACCGTTTCGTGGATAGGGAAAATTTTTTTTCAGAAAAACGGTGATAAATTCACCCCAAGTTGAGATAGAATCTGTAGGTAAGCTATCAGACCATTTTTGGCTTTGTCCTTAAGAGCAAAAGGAATAAATCGAAGCATGATCGCATCCTCAGATAAGTCCCTCATCTTAATCATTAGACAAATTCTTCAAATTCGGAGATGAAAATATATGCGTCTTCAGATTCGACTCCTAAGAATTTTGGAAGCATGTTTATGAAATGTGGTCAAAGCTCAAAATTAGTTCCATTGACATCGGGGAGCTTAATGCAAGAAGGGATTGCATTCCTAGTTGGATAACACACATCTTGGAGAATAGGTGGATTAAGATTAGCCATTTCTTTAAATGGTTCAAAACGGATTAAACGATTGGTGTTATCCTTAATCCAAGTTTGCATACACCAAAATAAATTTTTTTTATAATTTTTTTAAATTCTATGAAAAACAAAGTTAGTTTTTTTTAAGAGGTGGAAAAAAATAAAAGATTAAAAAGATGATGAAAAAAAGGAGAAGGATAAAAGAAAAGCCTAACTAAAACAAATCAATGCAATCACTTGTGTCAATCACTTTAAATTATAGGGTTAGTCTAGACTCAACTAGACCAGCTCCTAACTAAAACCTCCTTTAGTGAAAAGATCGAAGTTTACTCGGTCAGTTAGCCAGGTAAGGATAGTACTAGAGGGAGATCAAAGATCAATTAAGTACTTTGTTCCTTGCGGAGCGCTTTACGCAACCCCTAAATCTTGCTTTAGACATCAACTAACTCAAGTAAAATTTGAACCGGTTCACTTAAGGATTCATTGTTCCTTAATGAGCTCGAATCCTTAGGGGCTAATGTCTAATGAGTTTTAAAAGACTTGGGTTTGTGTAGTGAGGAATTAGTGATTTGTGGGCTAAGGAAAGGGTGATGAAATCCCTCACCTTATCTTGATTAATGGGTTTTGTCCTAAAGAATATTTTCAAGTGGTGTAAAATCAAGATGCACAAATCACTTTGGTGAATTCCTACTATTATATGCAATGCAACCCTAGAAATTAAAAGCAACTACAAAATGATGCAAAAATAAAGATCTTTTTTTTTAATTAAGGTCAACAATCAAACAAATGTGAGAAAGATCTATTGTTTGAGTTTATTATCTTGTTAGTAAATGTCCAAGTGGAGGGTTAATATTATTATGGTTGACAAAAATAATTTTTTTTAGATCCTAATTATCTCTAATTGTGAGAAACTAACTAAAGGGTGGAATTGAAAATACTAGAAAGAGGAGTTACCCACACAAAAGCATCCAAGCCTCTTTGAAAGCAATTCTTCAATCTTCAATCCGTGATCTTCAATCTTCAAAGTGGTTCCTTCACAAGAAAACACACAAGTTAAAGAACCAAAATATCTTAATTACAAGCACCGTTCCCCGGCAACGGTGCTAAAAACTTGATAGGATATAAATAATACCTAAGTTGCAAGTATACAACTATCAAGTTATAGTATAAAAAGTTATCGATCCCACGTGGAAGGTGTTGTATGAGTTAATAAAAATCGGTTCTTATGTTGTTTGTGTGTGACAATTAGGAGTGTGATAAATGTGATGATTGTGGAGAGATATGAGAGTGTTTGTGAATATGTGTAAACAAAATCTAAACAAGATTGAGAGAGGAGAAGGAATGATGAATAAAATGAACGAAAATAAAACAAACAAATAAAAATCATGAAGAAAGAGGAAAATCAAGAAAGTAAAGATGGAGGATTCAATTAAAGATATGAGGAATCTAGAATTGAATCCACTAGCTAATCTTACATATAAAATATGAAAGAAATAAAACTTAGTTTCATGCAATTTCTAGAGTTTCCACGAGAATTAGTTCCATATCTTAGAAAAGAGCAAATTCCTAGAGGGTTCTAGCCTCAACGTGAATCAAAAAAATAAAATAAAACAAAGATAATTCCTTAGAGGGTTCTAGCCTCAAGGTGAATCAAAGAAAAGAAAAATGAACAAAAATAAAAACTAATCCCAAGAGGGTTGTAGCCTCAAGGCGAATAGTGCAAGAAAATAAAATCTAAAATTACAAAATAAATGCGAGAATGTAAAGACAAGAAAGTAAATGCAAGAATTTAAAGCGAGAAAGTAATGACATGAATGTAAATCTACTCTACAAGCATGAAAATAAATCTAAAGCAAGAGGGTTCTAGGCTCTTGGCTATATAAATAAGAAAAGAAAGCAAAAAGAAAAATTTATTAGCAAAAGAGAAAATTTGCATCCCAATGGGTTCTAGCCTTAAGGCGAAAACAAACTTTCATCTTCATCTTTATGATCAAACAAAGAGAAGAAAAGAAAATATGAAGAGGTGAAAATATTTTTTTATTAATTGTAATAAAAAGTTACAAATTTGGAAGGTCTTCTCAATTAAGTGTAACCCTCCTCTTCAAATGGAGTTTTTACAAAAATATTTCACACTCAAACCCCTCACCCTCTATCCCTATTTATAGAGTATTACAACTAATATCAACCCTTAAATTAAACTTGATCCCCCAAGTTAATCAATTTCAGCCTTTGAATCGTAACGAAAAACTTGGTATCGATACTGGTATCGATACTCCACATTCTGTTCATTGTTCGACTTCCTCTTGTGTGTATGGGCTTGGGCTTCTTGGGCTTTTTGAGAGATGAGAAATTTGAGTTTTTTTGGGCTTTTACTTTTGAAGCTTCATTAACCTACAATTAAGATAAAATATATTATTAGAAGATATATTTATTCTAACAAAATAGATAATGAGGGTATAAAAGTGTAATAAAATGTGATTATCAACCTACGAAGAAATCACAGCACGTTAGGACCCCATTCACAAAAGAAAAGAAGAAGACTAAAATAGCTGAAGATATAATTGAGGTCCCTGATCATGTGGATGAAGAGGAAGAAGCCATTAAATGTTACTTAACCAAATTAGAAGCCAAGTTTATTGTAGGGATTCCAGATCCTTCAAATTTTAGCATACGCATTCTTGATAGCACGGGGATTTTTTTTTACACAACTATAGGATACCACCTACAGTATCCTCCAGACTCACCCTAATAGAAAACAAATGGTTATCACATTTTTGCTATAAAAAATATCATAAGTAAGTTTCAATAATTCTTTTTATGTGTTAAGTTTATTGCAGTATATGTTAACTCACTATATGTACATGTTCATGTTTGCTGATAATTGTTAAATCCTATTTTTTCAGGAGGTATGTTATTATCAAGACAGATAACAACAGCATGGATAGAGAAGAGCTTCTCTACTTGTTTCGTGGAGGTTGGCTTGATGATCATGTAAGATTCTAAATTAAATAATTTTAGGATCCTTATTTATACTTAATGCTAATTTCCAAGTTCTTTACAGATGGAAGAAGCGCTGATGGATAGATTGCAGAAAGAAGCATTGGGTAATAAATATAGCATCGTATCAGTATTCTTTTGTGTAAGTATTTCTGTTATGTTATGTTAATCATGGTTTCTGTTAGATGTAATATCTTTATTGTGAAGATTAAGTTAGACCATGTTAAGTCTAATTATTTTCTTGTTAATTTTAAGATAGTTTATGTTAATTCTAAAGCATATGAAGTTTAAGTTGCATAATTTCTTGTTAAGTCTGCTTAAGTTTTTGTTAAATATATGTCGATTTTTGTTACGTCTAAGTTACTTCATGTTAACAGTAAGCCATTTCGTGTGATGTTAAACTCAGATGTGTTAAATCTATTTCTTTTCATGTTATGTGCACGTATTTCTTATTAATTATAAGTTGTATGTTATTATGGATTACAACATTCACTCTACGCCGATGAGCCTGATTATCAGTTGCTATATTCGTCATTTATCGAAAAGCATATCGCCGCGGGTCAAATGAGTCTATTGATTCCTATCGTCATGCATGATCACTAGCATCTCACTGAAGTTCGATTGAATTATGAAGTTGTCAGGCACTATAGTTCGGCAAGGCATACGTTGTACATCGAACCTGTTCAGAAAATCATAACTTTTATGGACCACATGAAGGCTGCATTTGATTATAAAAATGTGTACAGAAAATTCAAATATCAAGCCATCCCATGCAAGCAACAAATAGGAAGGTTAGTATCATGATAACATCCTCAATTGAAATAGCTAATAACTAATTTTATGTTCTCATATTGTAGCCATGACTGTGGTGTGTACGTCTACTTCTATATACAGACAATACTTCTTGGCCGTGATACATTGCACGTTACTCCTACTGACGATTCACATGAAGTTATACTTGCAAGACTTGTCGCAGATATACTCATTGAAGGACATGAACAAAGGCAGAAAGAAGGAGCACTAGGCGAAGATGATCCTGGATATGCATGGAAAAATCAAGAGAATTGATTATTTAGGTTTAACATTTTGTATTTTAGAGTTAACAGTAAATGATTTAACAGTTGAGAAAAATTTATTTTATTTAACAGTAAATTACCTACATTTAACAGTAAGTGTGGAATGGATTTAATGTAAAATTACCTATATTTAACAGGGAGTGGTATGGGTTCATAAGTAAATAACTATATTTAACAGGAGTGAACTATGTTTAACAAGAAATAATAAAACCTAAACAAATAATAAAAACTAAACAAGACTTAACATCGAACAAATTTGAGTTAACAAACGAGACTTAACATTGAACAAATTAGACTTGACAATCTTCTGATTAGACTTAACATTTAACTTATTAGACTTGACATTCCTCTAATTAGAATAAACATTCAACGGATTAGACTTGACATTCCTCTCATTAAAATTACATTCAACAGATTAGAATTAACAGGATGTCATTTAGAGTTAGCAGGAAATTACGTAGACTTAACATGAAATGACTTATACCTAACATGAACTTAGCATAAACTTAACGTGAAATGACTTATACTTAACGTTGTCCCCAAAAGGGTTATCATTGGGAATCCTATCTGAAACACGTGTTGACGTCGGCGGACCACAAGGGTTATCATAAGAAAAAAGAAGATGAAAGTTGTACCCTCAATGAATATGGGAACATCCAACCAACAGGTTAGTTTTTTACTAAATATGCTTTTCTCCTAGTTTCTTGCTCTGCTTAATTTTGATGCACAACATGAACTTACAATAGTTTGTATATACATACCCATGACAGGTGATAACATAACAATCATAACTCATAATCTAACTTTCTCATCACCCATGATAAATGCTAATGAAAGCTTTATAAATAACTTGCATTAAAACAACAATTATCATATATTATACAACTTCCTTAGTACAAAATAGAAACATAATCTAAAACATAATCTAACTCCATTAAGTCTCAAATACACATAATTTCTTTAAGATTTGAGTGCAAAAAAAAATTACAACAAATATCATAAACACAAGCTGAGGAATTATGCCACTGCCAAATTTTTGCCCTTCACATCTTCTTCCATCGTTCTCAAATGAGCCTCTAATCTCAAAATTTCTCTTTCTCGATCTCTAATAATGCTTTCATTAGCATCTAATTTCTTCTCTCTCTCCTTCAAATTCATCTTCTTCTCTCTCAATTTAGATTCCAATATCCTCAATTTCTCTTGGTCGACATTGGCCACCTCTTCTTTCGATATATCATTTTTAAGTAATAACTTTCTGATCACCATTTGAGCTTGGGGAGGGAAGGACTTGTCTTTCCACTCAAAAAATTAGCATTTTGCTGTCGTACGATAGTTGGGACAACTGAAAAACCGTCTCCCAAAGTTCTCCACTGTCCGTACTGTCTCCATGGTTGAAATTACCTTGCAATAACAAACCCTGATCTCCTTCTCTCCATCCAAACTATAGCTTGAAGTAGAACTTGAAACCCTAGAGGTCGATTTCATAGTTCCTGCAATGAGCTCAGAGAAAGTGCAAGTAAATTTGGGAATTAGGGTTAAGTTGAGAGAAGTTAACAAAAGAGGAGGGGTTGGTAGAAATAGTAAATAAGGCAATGAATGAGTTCAACAACTACTTGAATATATCATGTGAGAGTCACATGGGAATATTCTTTGTAATATTCTCACGTTTGACTAACGGATGGTAGTAACATGCCAAAATTTTGAAACTCGGGGTATTTTTGTGCTACCTTTTACAACTTGTGGTATTTAAGTACCACATTGAGGAAACTTTATGGTATTTAAGTGCCATTTAGCCAAAAATCAACAACAAATAATAAAAACTAACTTAACATCGAACCAATTTGAGTTAACAAACAAGAGTTAACAAATGAGACGTAATATTGAACAGATTAGACTTGACAATCTTCCGATTAGACTTAACATTCAACTTATTGGACTTGACATTCCTCTAATTAGAATTAATATTCAAAGAATTAGACTGGACATTCCGCTCATTAGAATTAACATTCAACAGATTAGACTTAACATGATGTTAGTTAGAGTTAGCAGGAAATTAATTAAATTTAGCAACGCTGCAAATGTTGAGAAAATAATCAGAACAAAAAATAAATAACAAATAATAAAAACTAAATAATAATAAAAACTAAACAAGACTTAACATCGAACCAATTTGAGTTAACAAACGAGACTTAACATTAAATAGATTAGACTTGACAGTCGTCCTATTAGACTTAACATTCAACTTATTAGACTTGACATTCCTCTAATTAGAATTAACATTCAACTGATTAGACTTGACAATCCAACCATTAGAATTAACATTCAACATATTAGACTTAACAGGTTGTGATATAGAGGTAGTAGCAAATTACTTAAATTTAGCAGGAAATTATGTAGACTTAATATGAAATTACTTAGAGGTTAACATCCTACAAAATATTTGACATAGAATTAATAGCCAATGAAACACAAAAAACACATACTCTATAACTATACAAGCAAAATACTTAACAGCCTACAAAATACTTAATTAGCGATAGGTTCATTGCATGTTGCACGGTTATGACCTTCCATATGGCATTAAGAGCATTTAACTGGCCGTGTATAAATAGTTCTGTTATTAATCCGTCTAGTTTTATTTCTCCCCTTCCTTTTTGTTACTAGTGGTGGTAAGATCTGGATCTCATCTCGTGGTACGTTACGCTTTTCATAATCAGGGATGGGGTAAAGGATTGGCTCGTAACTTTTTTTAAAAGCTTCAACCGTCATAAACCAATTACAGAATTGGTAAACATATCTCTTCATAAATATAATAGCTGCGCATGCATGTTTACAAGAAATACGAGTTACATCCCACGCATGGCATGTGCATGTGTTATGCTCCAAATCCACTTGACAAGTTTTATGGGATTGTAATTCAAATAATCCTTTATGAGATTGACGCATATCCAATGGGCACCCATTTTCCATGTTCTCTTTAAGGACAAGCTCAGCTTTGGGACAAAGAAATTTATTCTAATATTCAGTTACGTCTCGTCGATCATTCATATGAACCATAATTTACTTACGTATGTGCTCTACCATTTGTGATATCCGTAGCAATCTAGCCTCATGTATCCACTTGTTGAAGGACTCAGCAACAATAGAGGTAACATGTCCATATCTGAAATATAACAAGAAATTCATTACAATTAACAGGAAGTGAAATAGATTTAACAGTTATTTGCTTACAATTAAAAAGAAGTTATATAGAGTTAACAAGAAAGGTCTGGACTTAATAGGAAATGGCTTAAACATAACAGGAAGTGAATTGGACTTATGATGATATGAATTGATCTTCACAGCAAACGATTTACACTTAACATGATATTAATTGTATTTAACATGAAATTCCTTAAACTACAACATCAATTTACTTGATATAACTTATAATTTAACATTAAGTTACTTGTACTTGAACATTAATTCTATTATACTTCACAGTAAATGACCTATGATTAACAAGAAAATTACTTGTACTTTACATGAGATTACTTATACTTTACCTAAATCTAGGAAAGAATGCGTTAGCCCAGTTCTCTGGAGCGTAGTTGATGACAATATTATATGCCCTTTTAGTTATCAGTTTAATATCGTCCATATAATCATTCCATTCTACTTTAGCATACTTGCAACAAGCTGATTGCAATAGACTCCCCAAAACCTGAGTATCCTTCGCCTTTAGTCCCAAATCCTTCAATTTTAATCTGAAATTCTCCACGAGATGTAGAACACATCTGGAGTGTAGAGCGTCTGGAAAAAATTCTCTAACAGCTTCTCTAATTCCATTATCCGCATCTGATATTATAACTAGCTGATGTGGAGGATTGTATGGATCTGGCCTTTCATAGAGTATATACCACAATTCTTGTAAGAACTACTTCCAGTTAATGTTATTTTCCTAATGGCATAAGCAATAGGCTAGTGAAAATATCCCTTGATTTTCATCATATGCTATAGCGCTGAGGAGTATACTTTTGAATAGATCTTTCAGAAAGGTCCCATCCAAAAATATAAGTGGTCGACATACAAGCAAAAAACCATGTATGCAAGCTGCATAGCAAATGAATAGTCTTGTAAACCTCCCCTCACTTTGTTCAACATGAATATAGCTACCTGGATTTGTCTCCTTAACCTTGTCTAAATACCTATAATTTGGAAAATTTAAAAAGAAATGTTAAAGTTAACAGGAAAATAATTAGACTTAACCGTTTTTAAATCACAATTAACAGGAAAGGACTTTAACTTAACTGGAAATAGTTTAGACTTAACATCAAACGTTTTGCATTTAACATGAAATAATTTGACTTAGCATGTAATTACTTATACTCCATACATGAAATTACTTGAAATAACTCATAATTAAATGCCTTTTGCACATCAATACTTAACTATTAAAACTTAAAAGAATTCCTGAGAAAATACTTAACTATTAAAACTTAAAAAATTAAACGCTTTTTGCACATCAATAGGGTAGATATTATCTTTTACCAGTGTAATTGATCATAGACCTCATAAGCATCACCATATAATTATTCTTGTGCTCTTTCTTTACCCCACCATATCTTACTATACTCGACCCTTAGCTCATACTGACTTAGAAACCATTTTTACACATCAATAGGGCGTATGTCCAGCCGGACCTTCAACATGGGTTGTAATTAGGTCGCAATGAATTTTCGGGTGGCCCTTGAATGACCGGCATTGTTACCATGCTGCCCACAAGTGTAATTGTTCACGAACTTTTTTATAGCAAGTCTAGTTTTATTTCTAGGTGGAGAGGCAAATAACATCCACAGACAACTTTTGGTTTCCATAAAGCGGCAATAAACTCGAATACGCTTTGGTTCATTCTTTTCAAATTTGTACTCAAACTTTTTGGCGATTGAATGGTAGAGTAAAACTAATCTTGATTCTTTCACACTGTCAAACAATTGTCCCTCTTCAATTAAAGCAGTGTGCCACCAAGTAGGAATTCTCTCTGAATTGCTAATCATGTCATCAATCATCATAACATTGTCCCTAGAAGGGTTATCATTAGGAATCCTATCTGAAACACATGTTGACGTCAGCAGACCACAATCTTTACTTTTTGAGTTCAAAGTGGAGGCAACGCTGCAAATATTTAGAAAATAATCAGAACACAAAATCAACAATAAATACTAAAAACTAAACAAGACTTAACATCAAACCAATTTGAGTTAACAAACGAGACTTAACATTCAAAAGATTAGACTTGACATTCTCTCATTAGAATTAACATTCAACAGATTAGACTTAACATTATTTTCATTACAATTAACATTCTTTTCATTAGACTAAAACATCTTCAAATTAGGCTTAACATTCAACCGATTAGACTTAATATTCAACTCTATAGACTTAACATTCAACCAATTAGAATTAACATCACACAAATTAGACTTAACATACAATGCTTTAGACTTAATATGTAGCAATGCGGTTAACATACAACAGATTAGACTTAATATACAACGCTTTAGACTTAACATGTAACAACTTGCGGTTAACATACAATAAATTAGACTTAACATGTAATCTATTACACTTAACATTCCACCTTTAGACTTATTATTCAACCCAATAGACTTAACATACAAGCCCTAAGACTTAACTTCCAACTCATTAGACTTAACATCATAAATATTGAACTTAACATCAAAAATTATCAAACAAAAATCACACTTAGTTGGTATTTCTTTAAATTTTAATCTTTCCACGATGTTCAAATAGAAATTAAAATTTCTTTTTAAAAAACCAAAACTTACAGGTCTTGTGGAACTTGCTGGTTGTTATGGAAAATCGAATCCTCTGTTTTTTGAAAAGCTTTCATGTGAATCTCTTTACACCCAATATTGCGGCTATGCTCCACTGTAGACAACAGATTATCTTCTTTCTCAATTGTAAAACTGAAGTTACCGTTTGTTTCACCTTTGTATGCCAACGATAAAGAATCGTATGGAAGTTTTAACCTCTCTGACACATCAAATTTTAGTTCCATCATGGTAGTTGAAGAGTTAATCTTTAAGAAAACTATTTTATCACCTGAGGAGACCATGCAGATGATAGCATTCTCAGCCATTAATAAAGGGAAGGTAGAAAGAGTAATGGAGAGAATTTTAGGACAAGAGGAGTATTGATAATTGAATAGCAAAAACCCTAAACAATTAAATAAAGAGTTATTGCTGATGATAGAGAAAAATGGGGAAATTTCCCCCCAATTCCACCATCAGATCGCCATTAATGGGATCTGACATTCGCAAATATTGTGAATTGATGGGGGCGCTGCGTCATGAGGAAGGAGAAGGGCAATTTAGGTTTTATGAGGAAATACAGTAGCTTTGGTGAATACGGCTGATGTGGAGGGGCCCGAATATATTAACCGGGTTTTTTTGGTTCTGAACCACAATGGGAAAAGGTGGAAGGGGCTCGTCACATGGGGTTCTTCATATTGGGGCCTTGACGCAATTTTCCCAAAAAGAAAACTCTTTATAACCTTTTAATATTTTCAATCCTAAAAGCAGAAATCTTTCTTCTTTTGTCATTCGTTCACCTCTTGCTCGCGACTAGGTTGGGGTCTCAAACCCTGAATGTTATTTGGCTCTGATTACCCTTTTAAATGCTTTTGTTTTTTGTTCTAGTTTATGGGGGTTATCTGCAAGACACGGAAGCTTATGGTAGGTATTCTGCAATTTCAAAAGTTCTTGAGGATGTGGTGTGTTTGGGGTTTAATAGAATAAGCTTAAAGTTTTGGAGGTTTAGTGTGATTTTGTAAGTTATTGAGGGTTTACTGCAAAATTCTTAAAATTTATTGCGGGGTTAGTTTAATTTACTTTAAAATTTAACATTATATGTTTTGTAAACTGCAGACACATAAAAGAATAATTCAGTGATCATCTTTTTATTAGACAAAAACATAACCTCATCACACATGGTTTATTTAGACTACTTTCTCACGTATCAGAGCTCATCTACTAGTGACGATTAAGTAACTGAAAATTTCAATTCTTACTTTTACTATTACACTTGTTGGCTATATATGTTTATAACTTAGCACCACAAATAAATATTAATTATCAACAAACATAATTTGTAAAAATGATTGTTGAATAATTTTTGTGACGAAATAACAATTAAATGACACCATTCTCAATAATTAATAACATTCTAGTTGGTATCAATCTTTGTTCCGACAAATCCCAAGCACTCAATCAATCCTCTTCATTCTCGTAAAAAAGTTAGGCTCAATTGCATAACAAGTAATTACCAGAGACAATGAACTTCTAATGAATTATAATGGGCATCAAAGCTTTCCAATTATGGTTGTAGGCCATGTAGATATCTTCACCCTTTGAAGCAAAGTTATCCTATGTTAACAGCAAAAAAGTGACAAGGAAAAAAAATCTATAAAGAAAGAACAGAAACCCTTTCTATCTGCATACAATTTATCAAGCCTGGTTGGGATAAAAGCTTCTTTAATCTATACTACTATATATAAAAAACTTAGTGGGGTCGTAAAAAAGTGGAGAACTGAAGCACATTTCCTCCTTGCCTTTATAATTTAAAGAGTAGAATTTTAATTTTACAAGAATACTTTTTCTTTTCGTTTCTTTTCTTTTCTCTTTCATTCTTTGAAAACATTCTGATCATTAAAAACATGAAAATTCTATATCATTTAATTTTACAAGAATACATTTTCACCTTCTTTTACTTCTTTTATTTCGTCAAGAATATAGTAGATCATTGAGTGACATGAAAATAAGATTGAAGCCCTTGTATTCGTTATATTTTATTAATTTATAAAAGATACAAAGAGAAACTGATGATGTTTTAAAATATCACTCATATGTAAATTAAAAGAGCCAAGTTCCTTTGCATATATCTATAACTATACAACTATTTGTGTTAAGATACATAAAGAAAAGTAGTACCGGAGGACATCAAGATCAAATAACGAAGGTAAAAGATAATTTTCTCTTAGAGAATCACATGACTCGTTCTTTTCATATCAACCATTAACGCACATTCTCATTCTAAACAAGATAAAATAAAATTTCATATTTAATAAAATAAACTATGAAAAAACTATATTTTTCCTATCACGTGCATTTGCATGCCATATTTCAAGTCTAGAGAAAAGACTAAAGACTAACGTCCATTTTGAGTAGACTTTCGATGCTAACGTGATAGATTATATTTATACAAGACGCCCAAATGGAGAAAGCCCATTGTTTATTTAGTCCAGCTTGTTGGAAACAGGATGCAAGCCTAGGAAGGGGGATAGGAAATAGGATTGCTACAGATTTTTTGGATAGACACAGAATATGCAACGGAAAATAAAAAACAAAAAACTAAGAGCAACACACACAGGAGCACACGAGATTTTTATAGTGATTCGGATCAAAATCCTATGTCCACTCTTCCTTCTCGCGAAGGACTTCTTCACTATGACCGGAGTTTCCCTAAATCACAACTTGATTCAGTACGCTTTACAAACAGAACTCTGAAATCTACCCAAAACCAATCGAGATACCCAACTCATCACAATTACCAAAAAAAACCTAGCTCTAGCTAGCCACACTCAATTACCCCGGCGTGAGCGCGCTGACCCTCAGTTACTCCAGCTTGAGTACACAGTCAAACTCTCAAGTTTGAATACAAAACCAACGCTAAAACAGTTAAAGCACAATTAGAAAGATCTTACAGCCCTTTTAAAATAATTTTTTCTTCAAATCGATGTTGATGATGATCCGAGAAGAAGTGATATTGAGGTTGAACGCAAAGGGCACTCCTCCTCACTGAAACGATCTCTCGATGTTGAGTGCGATGAGAAGAAGTTGAACGAGGCTCAGGGAATCAAATTCTAACTCACAAGCTCTCTTAAACCCTAGAATTTAATCTCACAAAGTTGTGCAAATATCCTCTCTCTTTCTTGTTATTATCTCTTCTCCAATCCCTTCTTAAATAGGCCTTGATTGCATTGGAAAGAAGTTCTCTAATCAGTGTTGAAATATAAGATCAAATCTGTGATCAAATGGTTGAGATTGAATCTGAAAAATCTACCAAAACGCGTCTAAACCATTGATGGTTAAATTCGGTCATTAATAGTTAATGCCAATCATTGATGGTTCCCTGTAGTCCATCGATTGTTCAAATTCTGGGTTCTGGAATTCACAGATTGTTTACTCTATTCCATCAATGTTTGAAGCGATCATCGATGGTTGACTGCAGTCCATCGGTGGTTCGATTTCTCGTTTCTGGAAAATACAGATTGTTGACTGTAGTCCATCGATGACCTATGGACCATCGATGGTTGCTCGTGACTATTGATAGTTAATGGCTGAATCAACTGTTCGTGTTGATTTTTGCATCGTTTTTAGCCGAAACTTTTTCGTACCTGTTTATTCTGAAATATATATATATATCATCTCACAAACTTATTAGTACTAAATGGGAGTTTGTTATTGATCAAACAAGAGATATTGCACGAACAACGTTCTCCCTGAACAAAGTTCTAACATAGCTAACTTGATAGAATGTACATTTACACAGGCTCAAACAAAAACGAAAAATGTGAAGAGAGCATGAGTGTATATATTATGGACAGAGCCTAAAATCACGCCTAATTAGTTTTGACAATGAACTTGGGTCGTGTCACCATCTAGTGGCAGAGGTAACAGATGGGCTGGACCGGCCCAATGGACACGTACTGGCCCAACGTGGTGAGATCTATTCACCGGGGATCATTGAGGGACTAAATTGCAGAACTCCTTAGATGTATCAGCAATATGAAGGATGTGAGGCACTAGTATGACATTATTGAACATTATTGAACTTATTCAAGGAAAAATTGTGTCTAGGCCCCAAATTAAGAACCATCATGTGATTAAGTATATTGACTTTTTCGCCATGTGTTTTGACCCATTGACCTAAGTTCTCACGTGAAAAAATCCCTTTTTAGCTTTATTCCTAAACTGCTCTCACCCTCAACCTCTCATCTCTCTCTCTCTCTCTCTCTCTCTCTCTCTCTCCATAAACCCATGAATTATTTTTCTCCTTCTCCTTTACTTCAAAAATAAATAAATAAATAAATAAATAAATAAAATAAAAAAATAAAATCTCCTTCTCCTCCTTCTCCTCAACCATTATCTCTTTCACCGTCACCTCTGCCATTGCACCATCATTCTCTTTCTTCTCATCTTTTCTTAACTATTATCTTTTCACCATCATGATAACTTCTTTGTCATTGTTATCTTTTCTCAACCATCTCTCCTCATTCTCCCACAACCACCACCACATCACTCAAAGATTGTCTCTTTTGACTAAGATGATCATCTATTAAAGTCATGCCAAAGTTAATACTTAACATGTAAAGTTAACATCTAAGACTTATAGTTACAGTCTAACAATTATAGTTAACACATGAGCTCTAAAGTTAACATCTAATTACAATTTTAAAACTTTTATATTAATTTTAAAAGTTAGACGTTAACTTCATACCTCATATGTTAATCTTAGGCATCATATGTTAACTTTCATTGTTAGATGTTAACTTTAAATCTCACATGTTAACTTTAGAACTCATGTCAATTTTAATTGTTAGACGTTAATCTAAGGTTTAGGTGTTAACTTTATATATTATGTGTTAACTTCAGTGTAACTTTAGAAAACAGTTATTTTAGCCAAAGAATATAGCTCTTAGAGATGAGGTGACGATTATGAAAGAACTGAAAAGTAGAAATGGAGGAAGAAAAAGAAGGGTGAAAGTAGAATGGAAGAGGAGGAAGGGAAAGAAAGGTGACTGAAGATGCATTAGAGGACAAGACAGAGGCGGATGAGTAGAGGAGGAAGGATGGGGGAAGCAAAAAAAAAAAAACCAATGCCCTTCCTTTCTTTGTCCTAAAATTTATTTCCTTGTAGTGGACTCAATATTCTTGCATAAGCTTGGGCCTAGTTACTATCCCTATACCAATTTGCCAAATAATTTTCTAGCCCTTTTATCATGCATAAAATAACACTAATAGTATCACGTGAGGTGTCACTGCTTTTTTTCACCAGTGATGAAGGTTTGGGTGTTTATGGCACATTTAAGCCAAAGAAAGTACCAAAGCGTTGTCGGAGCTAAAAAAATACATCAAACTGATAAGAGTGGTGTACAAAAAATACCAATAGTAATTTAGCTGTTGAACTAGTTAGCTGCTACTATTTACTAATAACATATACATTTATATTTCTCTGTTATATTACTTGTGTGCCTAGTCACCTTACAAATACTCTCAAGACTACAATGTGTATTCCTAGGGATACAAAATTGATACTATTCATATCATATCGAATACAAATATGGTACTAAATATCCATAACAAATAAGATACGGATGCATATAAAGAATATAGATATGATCGTGAATATGCAGATCTATATCTGAATATATATTTGAAATTATTTTAACCATTAGATCAATGAAATTGAGAGATCAATTTTAGTGATCTAGATATCTAACCTTAGACTATTAACTTTTTGACAAGTCCAATTTGTGTTGAATACTTAAATCCAATAAGATATAATTACAAATATCGATATAGTTTTTAATTTTGGTATGATCAGTATAATGACATAAATATAATTCAAATTAATAAATTGCGTATACGGTTCTTAATCTATTTATATCTTCAATCAAAATAATACCCCGTCCACACCCTATCCCCAACTCATTTATTAGCACTAGCTCCAAGATTAATGCCACTTTTACAATGATAAACTAGTGTTATACCGTGTGATGCTGCAAGGATTTCTTTTTAATGATACATCTTTTACCAAAATGATACAATGGATTAATTCAAAATATAACTATTTATTAAGAAAAGACTTTATTTATTATTTTAGAATGGCATACTTATAATTCAGCGGTATGAGAGAGAGATAGAATGATCAACTAATAATTCGGCAGTACGAATGAGAGAGAGAGAGAGAGAGAGAGAGAGAGAGAGAGTTCTTAAGTGGCCACCAAAGATTATTTTTTTTATCGAAACTTTATGCAGGTCCCTGAGCAACCGGAGATTGTCGTTTTACTATACTAGTATGCCACACGTGCGTTGCACGTGGTGTATTTGGATTAAGATATTATTAGTAAATAATATATTCTATATTATTGATTCTTAAATATGTACTTACGATATAATATTTATTTATGGCATATTGATTCTCAATATATAATGCACGAAAGTTACAAAGACCACTAAAATAAAAATATTAATATTAAGCGTGTAGTATCTTGTTGGAATAGCAAAATTATTATTAGATGTAAAATTACAAAAGCTATAATAGTAAGATGGAATCACAACCGATATAAAGATATTGTTTGAATAACTCAGTTCATGGGAATTGTATAAGTCAATTTTTAATCCAATAGAGAATCTCAATCAAGCGACAAATTATTTGGATTTCATACAAGAAATGAAAACTATGTTTTACAATTCAATCAAATATATATATATATATAGGGTTGGTTCCAATGAGAACCCAAATAAATGTGAGAACTAAGAACCCAATATCAACCATCCATGATATAAAAATAAAGGGTCAGATTCTGCTAAAATTAAGGTGGTAGAATTATAATTAAATAGACATTACAAACTGAAATAAGGGTAAACAAGTAAAAAGCACAGAGATATAAAAGGAAAAAAACTGACAAATCTTTACACACCAAAACCGCCTTTTTAAAAAAACTTTTCATATTCTACTAGTTTACAAATCATAGGGTCGCTCAATAATTTTCGGGAAATTATCTGCTGAGATTCACGACTAAAAACGGCAAGGTTCTAGGGTTTGACTCAAGACGTGATCGAATCGGCTAGGGATTACTAAAACATTACTGAGAGATTCTGTCAATAAAACATTCAGATTTTATAAACATCATGGAGAGATTCTGTAACTATATAAGGTTGATTCCGTTAAATGAATTGTAAGAATACTAAAACATTACTGAGAGATTTTGACAATAAACAATTCAGATTCTCTAAATATCGAGAGATGCATGCTGTAGAAGGATGATTACGTTAAATGAATTGTAAGAATACTAAAATATTCTTGAGAGATTCGTCAATAAAACATTGATTACGTCAAAAATATTCGATTACGTAAATATAGCGAGAGATTATGTAACTATAGAAGAATGATTACGTTAAATGCGTTGTAAAAATACTAAAATATTCTTGAGAGATTCGTCAATAAAATATTCGATTCTTTAAATATCAGAGTGATTACATTGTCTATTAATACCTTGCTATTTTTAAAAAGCGTATTTGTGAACTTGTTGATTCTGTTAATCTATTCTTTGTGATTACGTAAGTTAATCAAAGTGATTCTGTATTATAAACTAGGAGATTCTGTTAGATCGTAAATGAGATTCTGTAATTTATTAAGAGTCTGTAACTGATTCTGTGATCCATGATAAGCAGCAACACACAAAAAAAGAATAAAAGAAGATGGGAGGGGAGAGCCGCCTCCAGACAAAAAAAGGGAAAAGAGCAGAGAGCATGTGGGAGACGCTATCATGAAAATCAAAAAAAAAAAAAAAAAAATAAAGAAGAAGAAGAAGAAATGGAAGAGGAGCACGGAGAAAAAAGCCATTAATATCTTGATGGGAATTTTAGGCACATATTAGTAAGACTGCATACACTTCTTGCTTATTGGTAATAAGAAAATCAAACTTACTTACCAAAATAAATATGTTATTAAATATTTCTCATGCGGTCTCACATGCGCGTCTACCCACTCACATGCATGAGAGGGAGAAAAGACATGTCCCATTGAAGAAAGTTTGAAAGCAAAGTACTTTCTTTCAAATCTAAATATGTGCCTAAAATTAATAAAATGAAGCAGTAGTGAGGTTTTTTTTCTTGTGACCAAGCAAACAAAAACATAGCAAGCCTTCCAGATTGATGGTCAGGAAGTTACAGATCTACCAAAACAATTTGGGGACCATCAAATTTGAAAACCTAATGGTTAATTATTCTTTAAAACATTCCACATGCCTCAAGAATAAAAAATTTAAGTTACTTCGAGTTCTCTTCCACATGCGGCAAGTGAGCACAAAGCAATAAATTTTCCACATCGGCAGCTCGAAAATCTACAGATCTAACACAACTTTTCATGTAGGAGGTTTCAAAATGTTTCAGTCTTGGTAAATGACTTTAAGTCTTTAATATAAATTCCCTAGATGTATTCAACCATTCATCTTATGTCTACTTGGAGGATGGTAAACAAAACCAAGTCGTTCAAATGTTGTCTTTTGGACTCCAAATGCGGTCGATCAAGATGAATTGAGTGGATTAGAATTTAAACAACTGATTTGATGATTTGGATTAACATCTCTCTTCCCCATACCACCCTCTATAACATCAATATCCCTCTCTGTCTCTCCACATCACAAACACCTCGACATGCCTAATGCTATACTAGTCATAAAAGTATCACATTTCTTATTTGAAATAAAACGGGACATTAATAAAGAAGGGGAAAATTCCCTTATTGAGCATTTTACCAAATGTTCAACCTTTTGATGTGTTTTTACTCTTCATAGACCTGGGTGTAACACTAACATCTAGATATTAAATTACAAAAATGATATAATAAATCATTATGCAATCAGTATAAATCACTTCAAAGAAAGAGGATGAATTACCATCATGGTCTAATAAGTCATTATGCAATCAGTATAAATCAATTGAAAGAAAGAGGATGAACAGACCTTTTTTGTAGTCTTGCCGATAGGAGTGCACCATGGAGAGATGTTTTTCTTGGCAGTGGTGGTGAAGAAACTACTAGCACCGGCTCTGTCAACTTGTCTATCCACATGACTAACATCCGGATGAGGTTGTGGGGCAGGATAATAAACCAAAGATTCATGGGGAGGATTCTCAATATCGAAGACTTTGCTCGATGCTCTACCCACCGAAATTGAACTTGTGCAGGTGTTTAATTGTGTAAGCAAAGCGAGGCGCAGGCAGTGGTCTCTGAGAGTGTGATCAGCGTCACGTATTGGGTGAATCCCTTTACGGGTCCAGAAACTCATCGAGGACATGAACTGGGACATGAGGGCCTCCAACTTTTTCGGGCAGCAGCAGGGCTCTTCTCCAGGTCTCCTCCTAATCTCTAGAATCGGGGTGGCAAACGGGTCGACCCGACCCGACCCGACTCATATAAATTTTGACCCGACCCGTATAATATTGACCCGACCTGATCAATCAAATAATCGCGTCAACCCATTTATTAAACGGGTTACCCACCGACCAAGTGACCCATTTAATTATTTTATAATTTTTATGTGCTTAACATAGTGTCCATGGTCAAAGTTTTATGGTCCTATTTATCATTCATAAGTTTTGTTCTTGTTTAGAAGTCTAGATATTTTCGAGGTGTTTTTATAAAATTTAAATTTTAAGGGTGTTTTTATAAATTTTAAAAGTTCTAGGGTGTTTTCTACAAATATCATTTTCTCGATGGACTTTTCTAATTTATAAACTTTATACCATTGTAAGTTTTGACTTTTCAGTTATTTTTAAAATTTGAATTTTTAGGGTGTTTTTATAATTTTGAAGCTTTTAGGGTGTTTTTGCAAATATCAAAATTTTATGTTACCGTTTATAAGCTATAGATTTTATACTGTTTGTAAGTTGTCATATTTCGGTGTGTATTTCTATAAAATTTAGCTTTTAGGGTGTATCTCTCAATTTTGAAACTTTCAGGGTGTTTGTGCAAACTTAAAATTTTTCTCGCTGCAGTTTGTAAGCTATAGATTTTGTACTATTTATAAGTTTTGATATTTATGTGGTGTGTTTCTGTAAAATTTGACTTTTTGAGGGTGTATTTTGTAATTTTGAAACTTTCGGGGTGTTTTCTACAAATTTCAAAATTTTCACTCTAAGTTTTATAACATATGGGTTTTGTACTGTTTGTAAATTTTATTGTTTCCAGGACATGTTTCTGTAATAGTTTGGTTTTTAAGGGTGTATTTTGTAATTTTCTAAACTTTTAGGTTGTTTTTTGCAAATTTTAAAATTTTTATGGTCTTTGCTTATAACTTATTGATTTTGTACCTTTTGTAAGCTCGATATTTTGGGCATGATTCTGTAAAAGTTTGACTTTTGAGCATATATTTTGCAATTTTGCAAACCCGCTGAAAGATTTGAGTTTTGTGAAAAACACCCTAAACGTTTCAAAACTTGCAAAATACATGCTCAAAGGTCAAACTTTTACAGAATCATGCCCCAGAAATATCATAACTTACAAAAAGTACAAAATCTATAAGTTATAAGCGACACCAAAAAATTTAAAATTTGCAAAAACACTCTAAAGTTTAGAAAATTACAAAATACACCCTTAAAAGTCAAACTATTACGAAACATGTCCCAGAAACAATAAAATTTACAAATAGTACAAAACCTATAAATTACAAACCGCAGAGTGAAAATTTTAAAATTTGTAAAAAACACCACGAGAGCTTCAAACTTGTAAAATACACCCTCAAAAAAGTCAAATTTTATAGAAACACACCACATAAATATCGAAACTTATAAATAGTTCAAAATCTATAACTTACAAACAAAAATGTGAAAATTTTAAAATTTGCGACAAACACCCTAAAAGTTTCAAAATTATAAGATACACCCTAAAAACCAAATTTTATAGAAATACATGCCAGAAATATGAAAACTTACAAATAGTATAAAATCTATAGCTTATAAGCTAAGATGAAAATTTTGGTATTTGCAAAAATACCCTAAAAGCTTCAAAATAAAAAACACCCTAAAAATTTTAAATTCTAAAAATAACTGAAAAGTAAAAGCTTACAATGGGTATAAAGTTTATAAATTAGAAAAAGTCCACTGAGAAAATAATATTTATAGAAAACACCCAACTTTTAAAATTTATAAAAACACCCACAAAATTTAAATTTTATAAAAACACCACGAAAATATCTAGACTTCTAAACAGTAGCAAAACCTATGAATGATAAATAGGACCATGAAAACTTTGATCATGGACTCTATGTTTTTTTTGGTGTTACTGGAAAGTTAAAAAGAAACACAAAAAGAACACAAAAAGAAAGCTCTACTCCTCCCTAACAAGACGGGGAAGTGTTACACCAATTTTGTCACCAAACAAGATGTTACTGATCCAATGGGGAGCTTCTTCGAAAAATCTGAATAGCCACCTCTGAGTTGACCCCCGCATTTGCCAAAGCATCAGCACCACTGTTACCTTCTCTATATGTGTGAATAACACGACAACACCAATCTCTACTTACCAGATTTCTACAGTCGTCGATCAGAGATCCAAGAGGATTGCAGTCAGTTTCTCCTTCTGATATCAGCTGAATTGTGCTTTTAGCGTCTATTTCACAAATGGCTTGTCGCCATCCCCTCTCCCTTGCTAGCGATAATCCAAACCTAATGGCTTCAAGCTCCGCGATCATGTTGTTACAGAGACCCAAATTCATGTATAACCCAAAATCCAATTGCCCTCTGAGTCTCTTAATAAGCCTCTAGCGCCTGCCTTCTCTGAGCTTGACTTGGTAGCTCCGTCGGTGTTGATTTTCATCCAGTCTCTAGGGGGCTTTGACCACCCAATCTCTTTCTCAACTCTGCTCCTAGTAGTTTCTCCGGCAGCCTTAAAGGCTTTAACTATTAGATTTGTGTAATGAACAACACTATATACTGGGGAAACCGGGTAAGCATTTTCATTATCCCAAATATTTCGACATCGCCAAAGCCAAATGAACCAGAGCACCGCTGTGAAAAGGACATTCCAATTCACACCCCATCTATCCATATGCATCTTAACTTTTAAATTCGAAAGAATAAACTCTTCAAAGCAACAACTATAAAAATCAATAGTGTTCATATGCGAAACAAAAAAGTCCCAAACCTGGTGAGCTCTCGGACAACTACAAAACACATGTTCGTTGTCCTCAAAATCATCACCACAGTGTGCAAAGCTTGCATCATTCGTCATATGCCTCATGAAACGATTACCATTATGCATTAGCCGATCATGACACAAAAGCCAAAGGAAAGTTAACCACTTAGCAAGGCATTTAAGCTTCCATAAAAAGCATACACACAATTTGAGATTTTCTCATCAACAATCATCATGTAGCAGGATTTGGCACTAAATTGACCATTATTGGTAAGACTCCAAATTAATTTATCCTCTGGAGCATTAAATTGAGGCAAAGGCTGACCCGCAACTCGTTGCGCCAAGTCCATAGGCAAATGTTGCTGTAGCATGACTCTATTCAAACTGCCATTTGGAAGAATATAATCTAACACTTTAACATCAAGGTTGGATACTAAGATATCATCTTCAATTTCTTCAATGAGAGGTCTCTGACCTCCCCATGAATCGAGCCAAAAGTTTGCCCTGTTCCCCATCCCTAATCACCAAGTTAGACCCTGTTTAAACTTCTCCAACACTCTACAAATGCTCCGCCAACAGTAAGAAGAATAAGCTTTCGGAGTACAGCTGAGAACATCCCCACTAGCAAAATATTTATCTCGAAGGACATGTACCCACAACCTGTGCGGTTCTTGAATGATTCGCCATAATACTTTTGCAAGCATGGAAGTTATAAAACAATTAAATGTGTCACTTGGATCAGTGGGTAACCTGTTTAATAAATGGGGTTGATCTGATTATTTGATGGGTCGGGTCAGGTCGACCCGTTTGTCACCCCAAAGTAAAATGAACCAAAATTGAGATTTTTGAGAAACTGAAGTTATAGAGCAGAAACAATTCTAATTAGCATCAAAATATTTACATAAAGAATCAAGAAAATGGAGAAAAGATAAAGAACACAACATATATAAAATTTGAGGAATCAATTGGTACAGAAAAATTCAATCAAGGATGAAAATTAAAGATATTTGGTAATATTAGGTAAAATTACAATATGATAGATCTGATTGAAGCTTTGCATTAGGGGTTCCAAACCTCCTTGATTGCTACCTCTACTGCTGGGAGCCTTTGGGTAGAAATATAAAAAAACAATGATGAAAAGGCCAAAGCGGTAGGGTGACTTTGATGATAGTTGACGGAAAAAAAACATCATTTTTGAGAATTTCAAGTGGCAAACTAAAAATGATCTAATTTCAATTGAATTACTGATAAGTTAAGGAAGCGCAATATCAACAACCATATGTGAAGGCGGTGGCTACAAAGATGGCGTGGTGGTTCTCTGTGGATGAAGCGGCGGCAATGGTGGAGGATACACGGTCTTGTTAGATGATGTTGCTGGTGCTGTTGGAGTTAGGGAGATGAGGAGGGGTAGTGGGTTTGGGCAAAGAGGATGAGGAGCTGGTTGTTTGGTTCAAATCCAAAAAATACCATATAAGGGAAATCAAATTCATAAGGGCGTGTTTGGCAACCGGGAAATAAATGGAAAGTGCACCAAAAATTAGAAATTAACTTTAGTTTCTATTTTTTAAAGTGAATGGAAAGTGATTGGAAAGTGGAAACTGCTACATCAACATTTTAGCCCATTTTATTTTCTACAAAAATTGTAGAAAGTGAATGGAAAGTGAAGAGAGAGGAGAGAGAAAATATATTTTTAGATTTTCTACGTATCATTTTGGTTTTACTTATCCACTTTCTATTATTATTTTTTGCGATAACAAAATTGCACAAGAAGAAGGTAAGTGTCACATTATTTGCCATGTCAGCTTTCTCTTCTTTTACTTTCTCACATCCAAACAAGATTTTACAAAATAGGAAGTAAGAAGAAAGTACCTTCATGAGAAATTGCTTTCTCTTTTTTTCACTTTGTATACATATAGGGTCGTAAACGCATCTATATTTGAGGAAATATCAAATATCTGTAACAATACTGACAGGATATGGATATGATTACTCAAATATATAACCGATAGGATATGGTTATGGAGTTTTATGGTGAAATATTCGGATCCTTATCCAAAAATCCGAATATATGTTGATCATAGAGCTGTTTCAAAATTTAGATTAATGAATTTGAGACTAATTCGATGATCAAGAGTGTCAATCCTAGCTTTTCGGATATAACAAACATATTAATGAACTCTCTTTTATCGTATGAATTGTATTTTTTCGATATTATTTTTGCTCATATCTATTTTGTATTAGCATGTATATCCGTATATATATACATCCGCATGTATATCCATATTTGTCTTTGATTTTAGCAGATCTGGACATGAGTTTTCCTTACCGAGATATATCCATATCCATATTCATATCTATATCCATATCTGTGGATGACAAGAGGATATTGATATGATAGTATCATATCCGAGCCATATTCGAACTGTTTCCACCCCTATATACAATTCTAGAAATTTCTAATTTGGTGTTTGGTTCAACAAATTATAGGAAAGCAAATCCTAGAATTTAAAATCTCTACTTGGGTTCAAACTCAAGAAAGTAGGATACCAAAATTGTAGAGACCTTTTCCACCTAGGAAAATAGAGTGGGATCTGACATGGAGGGGCTTTTGTCAGGTATCCACCCAAATCCTCTCCAAAAGATAGAATTAGGGATATCCCAAAAAATGGTTGCTTTTTGAATTTTGTACAAACCATTTTCTAAAAAGAGTTTTGAAAGAAGCGGAGGACATGGAATCCTATTATGTCAAAAGTGTCACTTTTTTATCCTAAAATTTATTTTCTAATCCAAATCCTATAAATTTCAGTGAACCAAACAACCTCGATTGGATTTGGGAAATTAGAGGGTCAAGGAGATGAAATTTTTATTTGTTGGAGTTTAGTGAATGAAAAGATCATCTTAGATGAGCTTCTCAATAGACTTTCAAAGCTAACCTCTTACAGAATATAAAGTATTTTTTTGGGGTTTGTTCACTGGCTATAAATAGAAAAGAGTAACGGCCAAAAAAGAGAATGGAACCATAGGATAGCTGACATGGCATGTCCTGTCCATATGCACTGCTTACTATTTAATGCTAATTAATACGCCTAAAGGTTATTATTTGTAAAAAAAATAAATCCTATTACTTCTCTCTAGTGAAAAGAATATGCAATTAATCCTCTCCTCTTCTCTTCCTCTTCCCTCAATCGTCCTCAAAATTCAACTCTACTGGTTATCAAATAACTCTCCATTTAGTATTTACATTCATTTCTTACAATTTGTGAATGATTAAACCTAATAGATGCCAAAATAGAGGTTGATGATGAAGCTTGTTTATCTTTGCATACAGGCTACGACCCTTGCAAATCTCGTCACTGACAAACGTCTACCTTCTTCATTAAAGATGTTCTCCGAGTTGCCACCAACATACCCCTGTACTCATTGAAACTGAACACCTCAACTAGGTGGCGGTTCGGATTGGAAACCCTCTAAACAAAAACACTCCAGTTCAATAGAGGAGGTTTTCGAACCAGGGCTGGTTTATGGGTTTTGATGGAGTCGATAAATTGATTACACACATTTTACTTGCAGATGAATCAATGAAAAAATAAATTTAGGTTTTGTGTGGGTTCAATTTGATCTCTATTACATGGAATCATTAGGAAAATAAATTTTATTTTTTCTTTTCATAAGCAAATATAAAGGCAGGAGATAAATAACTAAGAAACGCAACGAAGAATTAAGAATGAAGAAAAAATGGAAAGAAGACTGTTGAAAATAAACTTGATTGAATTACCTTGGGAATTGAGAAGATCATTTAGTTATTTGAGGAGTCAAATGCATGAATATGTAGATGCATGAATATTGTTGGGAAATTCAAGAGTCTCTGTTAGGAAATCTATGAGGCATTGTAGTAGTATATATATGTGTGGTTTGTAAGTTGAAAGAAGTCAAGAAAAGAAGAAACAAAAAATTAATAGAATAATTTTATCCTCCTCCAAATTGTTTATCCTGGGCAAAATATTGTTATCAAATTGGTATCAGAGCTAAGATGAGTTCCAATGAAATGATCCCGTCCGTTGCTCCTAAACTCACCAAGGAAAATTATGAAAATTGGTGCATTCAAATGAAGGCTCTATTAGGATCAATAGACTATTGGGATGTTGTGGCGAAAGGCTTTGAAAAGCCTGAAGATGAAGGTGGGCTATCAGCAGCACAGAGAGACTCACTTAAAGAGTCCAGTAAGAAAGATAGTAGAGCCCTCTACTTTATTTATCAAGGAGTTGATGAATCGGCATTCGAGAAGATCTCAGATGCAGCGACCTCAAAACAAGCTTGGGAGATACTTCAAACCTCCTATAAGGAAGTAGAGAAGGTGAAGAAGGTGCGAGTCCAAACACTTCGAAAGGAGTTCGAAGATTTAGAGATGAAGGAAAGTGAACTAGTTTCTGACTATTTCACTCGTGTCTTGGCCGTGGTGAATCAACTTTGGAGAAATGGCGAGAAGATTGAAGATGTTCGTGTGGTGGAGAAAATTCTTCGATCACTTCCTCAGAAATTTGACTATATTGTTTGTGCCATCGAAGAGTCAAAAGATTTGGAGAAGATGATGATTGATGAACTCTTGGGTTCCTTAAATACCCACAAGAAAGGATTTAGCAAGAGAAATGAGCCAGTGGAGAAGGTTCTTCAAACTAAACTTTCTTTGAAGGATGGCCGAGAAGATCCAAAGAAGAAAGTAACGGCGGTCGTGGCCATGGAAGATTTCGAGGCAGATTTCAAGGCCGAGGACGTGGTTTCTATGGCAGAGGAAGTCACAATAACTTTGAAGAAAGAGATCAAAATTAAAGATCTTTTAGAGGCCGTGGACGTGGTAGATCTAATGGAGATCAATGCAAAACACAAGTTCAATATTTTAAATGCAAGAAGTACGGTCATTACTCTTCTGATTGTTATTACAATCAAGTTGAAGAGAAGGTGAATTATGTTGAGAAAGGAGATGATGATAATATTCTTCTATTAGCATTCGGAGGAGATGGTGACAAGGAAGATGTTTGGTAACTTGATACTGGTGCCAGCAACCATATGTGTGGCAAGAGAAGTATATTCGTCAATATGGACGAATCTGTGAATGGCAATGTGACTTTTGGAGATTTCTCAAAAATTCCAGTGAAAGGCCGAGGTAAAATTCTTATTCACCTCAAAAATGGAGAAGAAAATTTTACCACTAATGTCTATTATGTGCCCAATATGAAAAGCAATATATTGAGTTTGGGACAGCTCTTAGAAAAGGGTTATGATTTTCATACAAAAGATCGTAATCTTTTTCTTCGAGATCAAAACGGTAGATTGATTGTGAAAGTACAGATGTTGAAGAATCAAATGTTCATGCTAAATCTTCAAGGTGGAGATGTGAAATGTTTGAAGGCTTGTACCAACGATCTTGCTTGTCTATGGCACTTGAGATTTCGGCATCTCAATTTTGATAGTCTGAAGAGATTGGCCGATAGAAGCATGGTGAAAGGGTTGCTGATAATTGATCATCTCGAGCAACTCTGTGAAGGATGTCTAGCGGGGAAGCATCATCGAGCTACTTTTCCAAAGGAGGCTTTATTTCATGCGTCGAAGCCGCTACAACTTGTACATACTGATGTCTGTGGGCCGATCACTCCGACCTCAATCGGTGAGAATAGGTATTTTCTTACCTTCACCGATGATTTTTCTCGAAAGACTTGGGTTTACTTCTTGAAGAACAAATCTGAAGTGTTTTCTATGTTTAAGAAGTTCAAAACTAATGTTGAAAAAGAGAGTGGATTTTATCTTAAAGCTATCAGATCAGACCGAGGTGGAGAGTTCACTTCCAAGGAGTTTGAAGCATTTTGTGAAGAACATGGAGTTTGACATTTTTTGACTGCTCCTTACACTCCACAACAAAATGGCGTTGCTGAGAGGAAGAACTGCACTATTTTGAATATGGTAAGAAGTATGTTGGGTAGTAAGAAGGTGCCTAAAACCTTTTGGGCTGAAGCCGTTTCTTGCGCCGTCTACATCATCAACCGGTATCCAACTCAGATTCTCAAAAATATTACTCCTCAAGAAGCCTGGACCGGTTACAAACTAAATGTGAGTCACTTTAAGGTGTTCGGCAGTATTGGCTATGTCCATGTTCTAGAGCAGAAGAGAAATAAGCTCGACGAGAGGAGTATTCCATATGTATTCATCGGCTATGATTCAAGAACCAAGGGTTACAAGTTGTATGACCCATGCAGTAAGAAGATTATTAGTAGCCGAGATGTTCAATTTGACGAAGAGAAATCATGGGATTGGAGCAAGGGAGAAATTTGTAGCAGCCCGATTACTTTAATTAGTGAGGAGATTGAGATTGGGAAAGATGCTCCAGCACATACTCCATCGACATCCACTCTATCATCACCGACCACATCATCACCAACCACACCTCAGTCACCCCAATCGATGACTTCTTCAGCATCGTCTTCATCACCATCGAGCCCAAAACCTAAAAAATTTAGGAGTTTGAGGGAGTTGTATGAGATAACTGAAAATCAAGATGATTTAACATTATTTTGCTTATTTGCTGGTTGTGAGCCTTTAGACTTTGAAGAAGCAAATCAAGATCCAAAGTGGAGTTCAGCTATGGATGAAGAGATCAAGGCTATCGAGAAGAATGATACATGGGAGCTTGCAACACTTCCAAAAGGCAAGAAAGCAATTGAAGTCAAATGGGTGTTCAAAGAGAAGAAGAATGCAAAAGGAGAAGTTGAGAGGCACAAGGCGAGGTTAGTTGCCAAAGGCTACAAGCAGAAAGCTGGAATTGACTATGACGAGGTATTCTCTCCAGTAGCTTGTCTTGAAACTATAAGGTTGATTATTGCCTTAGCAGCTCAGAACAAATAGTCAATCTATCAACTTGATGTGAAGTCAATATTTTTAAATGGTGTTCTTGAAGAGGAGGTCTATGTGGATCACTTCTTGGTTACATCAGGAGAAGAATCAAAGGTGTTGAAGTTGAAGAAAGCTCTTTATGGCTTGAAACAAGTACCAAGAGCTTGGAATAGCAGAATTGATGAATACTTTCAAGCTCATAATTTTTCTAAATGTCCTCATGAGAATGCCTTATATACTAAGGTAAATGAAGCTGGAGATATTCTTATTCTATGCTTGTATGTGGATGATTTAATCTTTACAGGAATTAATCCACACATGTTCGAGGAGTTCAAAAGCTCCATGGTTCGTGAGTTCGAGATGACAGACATCGGACTCATGTCTTATTATCTTGGCATCAAGGTGAAGCAAAGCCAAGATGGAAATTTTATCTCTCAGGAGGGATATGCAAAGACAATTCTTGATAAGTTTGATATAAATGATAGCAATCATGTGAGTACTCCTGTTGAATGTGGAGTCAAGTTGTGCAAGAAAGATGGTGGAAGCAAAGTTGATGCAACTTATTTCAAAAGCTTGGTCGGTAGTCTTCGCTACCTAACTTGCACGCGGCCTGATATTCTCTATGGTGTTGGGCTCGTGAGCAGATACATGGAAGATCCGAAATCTTCACACTTATTGGCAGCAAAGAGGATTCTCCGGTACATCAAAGGTACAACAGATTTCAGTTTGTTTTATTCAAGTTCTAACAACTTTGAACTTGTGGCATACACTGATAGCGATTGGGCTAGAAATGTTGATGATCGAAAGAGTATAACTGGTTACACTTTCTTTATCGGCGATACTGCTTTTACTTGGTCTTCAAAGAAGCAGCCGATAGTCACTCTTTCAACTTGTGAAGCCGAATATGTTGCTGCGTCATCGGGTGTCACTCATGCACTTTGGTTGAGAAACTTGCTCAAAGATCTTCAGTTCGGACAAGAAGGGCCGACCAAAATTTGTGTTGACAACAAGTCAACTATTGCACTTTTAAAATATCCAGTGTTTCATGAAAGGAGCAAACATATCGATACTCAATATCATTTTATCCGCGATCAAGTAAAGAACAAGGAAGTTGAGCTTGAGTTCGTGAAATCGCAAGATCAGGTGGCTGACATATTTACTAAGCCATTGAAACATGATGTGTTTGCTTTATTGCGAGACAAGCTTGGCATGATTGAAGGATCAAGTTTAAGGGAGAATGTTGAAAATAAACTTGATTGAATTACCTTGAGAATTGAGAAGATCATTTAGCTGTTTGAGGAGTCAAATGCATGAATATGTAGATGCATGAATGTTGTTGGGAAATTCAAGAGTCTTTGTTAGGAAATCTATGAGGCATTATAGTAGTATATATATGTGTGGTTTGTAAGTTGAAAGAAGTCAAGAAAAGAAGAAAGAAAAAATTAATAGAATAATTTTATCCTCCTCCAAATTGTTTATCCTGAGCAAAATATTTTTATCAAAGACGGCGAACGAGAAAGACTGGAAAGAAGAATGAGGAAGAAAATCAATGATGTAGAGCACAAAAACTACCCGTAACTATGCTTTTTTTTTCCTTTGGCATGGTCAAAATGAGAAAAATATCAATAAATCAAAAAGATTCCTTCCACCTCAGCTATCGCATCAATAGGTCCCATATTTGGGGTCGCATCTTGGTTTCAAAGGGTAAAGATATTAGTATATAGTATAGATTATGCCCGTGCTCTAATATCTTTGACTTGCATACATAATTTTTTGGCATTTATTTCGCTTGTGTTATGAATATGGCCACATAAATAGCTTATAACAATCAATATCTATTAAGAGATGAAAAATATTGTGAATAGAACATGAAACCAATATATTTTGGCATATGGATATTAAAATTAGCACAACATCACTTGAAGAGCCAATTCACCTAAATGTAAAAACATGATAGTTTTTGTAGTTCATAAAAAGAGGATAATCGGTACAAATTAAATAAAGAAGGGATTAATCGAGGCTATTGAACCCACAAAACTGAAAAGCTCAGTGCTCTAATTGTTACTTTTTGGATTACTAATGAAAAACAATGTAAATACTTAACACAAAAATTGCTCTATATTTTACTAACTATTTCTTACCTCATAACTCCTTTTTTTCTTTGATAGCTACGTGATCGTGGCATTAGGACTAGTGTAATTCAGGTCTATTCCCAAATCTTTAATATTTTGAAAGTAACCCTCAATGCTTGAAATTTTGAAATTAGTCCCCAAATCTTTTAGTGTTCTAAAATTAGTTCTGAAAATCTTCATATTTTGAATTAGTCCCTCAATTCTCTTATGTATTTTTGTTTTACTCCTTTTACTTAATTTTGGCAGTAATCCCGAATAAGATTTAATTTTGGCTTAATCCTCAATAAAATTTGTGAAAACCCCAATAATAATTACTTATTATTTTCAAAATTTAGGGTCTATTTCTAAATTTTAAACTTTTCATAATATTGTTTGTATTTTGAATTATTTGGGAAGTTCTTTATAATTTTTAACTTTCTCGGAAGCTTGTTTGTAATTATCAAATTATAATGATCTTTGAGCAATTTCTAAATTATTCAGAGGGTTGTTTGAAAATTTAAAATTTTCAGAAGGTTATTTGTAATTTTTTATTTTTAACATGTTATTTTTAATTATCATATTTTTAAGGGAATGTTTGTAATTTTCACATTTTTGGGGTATGCTAGAGTTTTTGTTTTTAATTGTTTTAATTTTGGTTGAAAGGGGTTGGTCTTAATTTTTGTATTCTTGATGGGTAGGTGGTAATTTTAAATTTTTAGGAGGTTGTTTTAAGTTATTGAATTTTAAGAGGTTCATTTTACTTTTTAAAACTTCATAGGTTTTAGCAATTTCAAACTTCGATAATTTATTTATAATTTTCTAGTCTTTTAGTGGATTGTTCAGAAATTTCTTATCTTTTAGGTGGTTTTGTAATTTTTCATATTTTGAGGGGTATATATATGTGATTTTTGGTTTTGTTTTCAAATTTTAGATTTTCTAGGAGATTTTTACGAATTTCAAGTATTTGAACTTTTAAATTTTTCTAGGAGAGTTTTGCAATAATTGTACTTTTAAGGGTTTGTTTGTACTTGTCATATTTTACTAGGGTTTGTTTGTAGTTTTTTGAATGTTAAGGGTTTGTTTGTACTTATAGAATACTCTAGAGTAATGTAGAAAATTGTACAATTACTGTATTGCCCTCTCTAGGTGCAAATATCATATTCTTTGAGGTGGAATGTAAAACTAAGCCTACACGCTTGCCATGGAAGAAACCTTTCAGCTCCAGATTCACCATTATAGAAAAGTTTGCACAAGAATGTTATTACCCAGTGAGCAAAGTTTTAAGTATATTGCAAACCTTTCAAAACTTAATGTAAAAAATGTCAATTAACTGAGTAATATGCTTTCCTAATATACACTTTACAAATGATCTTAGGAGAAATAAATTTCCAAGCGTAGTGTTTGATCAAATAAGTTTAAGTTTTAGAAGTGTTGCCAAAAATAAGTGGAAGTATATATAAGTGCAAATTAGGGGAAACGATAAGGGGTTTAAATGTTAATGAAATTTATAATAAGTACTCCAAAGATTATTGTTTTGGACCAGCAAAGCTGTCTGGCTATTTTCAGAACAAAGTCAGTTCTGAGAACGTAGCACAAAACCGACACCAATCCATTAGCAAAATTTGCAACTTCTAAGAAGTAGTATTACATCACATACTTCAGTTATTCGAGACTAGATTGTCTAAGATATTAATCAACACAAAACCACTCAAAAGCAAACTAGAAAAGAACGAAAGTAGTTAGCACTGACACTGAAGAATGACGTTGAAATCTTCCACAGGTATTTAAGAGATTGTCGATTATTAAAGTTTATAACGCCTACAAAAGTGAGAAAGATTTGCAATGCGGATGTGAATGCCTCGTCTGCACGACCAAACAAGGTTTGCATTTTGACAGAACCCTCTAATGGTCAACAAGTGTGTTGACGCGTTCAATAAAGAAACTAGGATACAACTCTAACACTGGCTTACTACTGTCTCAACCTCCGCTATCCTTCATAAATACACGTACAATAGATCAAAGCACTTATCTACAAGGATGATCACCACATCACAATTCCTATTCGGCCCCCAGACCTTAACTCAACGAACACTCTGACTCTATATCTACCAGTATCCCCACTGTGAACCTCACCTGTTGAAGTACATTGACACTTAACTCCCTCACACCATTCTTCACCACTCCCATCTTGCCACCGAACCTCATCTTCTGATAGCAGGTATCACAGTTTCCTACTACAAGAAAATGATGCGCAATGACAAAATGGAGGTGGTGAAGAATAGCGTAAGAAAATTCAATGTCAATATGCTTCAGTTTGAAGGCGATGTGCACAATCGGGACCCTCGTGGATATATAGTTGGAGTTTCATTAAGATAAGTTTTGTGATGTGTCTTTATGCCACACTGGCTATAAAAACAAGTTTTGTGATGTGTCTTTATGCCACACTGGCTATAAAAACTGTGATGTATTGATCATTTTCACATGTAAGTCCTTACCTCTGTTGCACACATGTTTATGAGGGTGGCGAGGAAGGAGATGACAGTCGGGTGGTATCCCACTTTGTTTGTTGAATGTGTTGATGCACACGTTTACCTTTCGAGTGTTCTGTCTGACCTTTGAGGTCTTAAAATGGCACAATTATACTGAAAGATTGCCTAAAAATTGACACACGGTTTTCAATAAGGCCTAAAAATTGACTCCGACGACAATAAGGCCTATAAAGTGATTCACTTAACCGATAAGGCCTACTCCGGCGACCGGAATCTTAGTTTGACCGAGAAAAGTATAAAATTTTTACATTTTAGTTCTCTAAAGTTTAAATCCTCTCTCTCTCTCCCCCCCCTCCCTCCTCCATCTCTCTCTCTCTCTCTCTCTCCCCTCCCCCTCCCTCCATCTCCCTCTCTCTCTCTCTTCCTCCCCCATTATTTCCTTCCCAAAACACACACACTCTCTCTCTTTCTCTCTCTCCCCCTCATCCCCTCCTCCATCTCTCTTTCTCTCCCCCCCCCCCATTGTCTCCTTTCGAAGACTCTCTCTCTCTCCCTCCCCTCCCTCCATCTCCCTCTCTCTCTCTCTCTCCCCTCCCTCCCCCATTGTTTTGGAGGAGGGGAGGAGAGAGAGAGAGATGGAGGGGGAAGGGGAGGGAGAGAGAGAGAGAGAGAGAGAGATGGAGGAGGGGATGGGGGAAGAGAGATAAAGAGAGAGTGTGTGTTTTGAGAAGGAGATAATGGGGGAGGGAGGGAGAGAGAGAGAGAGAGAGAGATGGAGGGGGAAGGGGGAGGGGGAGAGAGAGTGTGTGTTTTGGGAAGGAAACAATGGGGGAGGGAGAGAGAGAGATGGAGGGAGGGGGAGGGGAGAGAGAGAGAGAGATGGAGGAGGGAGGGAGGGGGGAGAGAGAAAGAGGATTTAAACTTTAGAGGACTAAAATGTAAAAATTTTGTACTTTTCGATGTCAAACTAAGATTCCGGTCGCCGGAGTAGGCCTTATCGGTTAAGTGAGTCACTTTATAGGCCTTACTGTCGCCGGCGTCAATTTTTAGGCCTTATTGAAAACCGTGTGTCAATTTTTAGGCCAATTTGGTAATTTAGCCATTTGAGATGCTATTCTTAAGCTAGCTGTTGATTTAATCTACAAACTTATCAAAATGCTAAACTTTGTGTTAAATAGATAGCATTGTGAGCTCAAAGCCGCAAGAGACCCTAAACTATACCCATCTTTTCCATGAAGCCCCTCAAGAGCCCCTAAACTTTTCCATGAAGCCCCTAAACTATCATTCTAATCTAATAAGCCCCTAAACTTTCAAGTTTTGTTCTATTTGGCCCTTTAGCCCCAACTTCTACCCAAAATGCTATTGTAGCAAAAGTAAAATTGGGATATTCAAAAAATGAACCCACATAAGCATGCGACACTAAAGTCTATTGCTACTGCTACCTATATCTAATAAAATACAATTGAAAACAAAATGCATGACAATCCTAATAATTTCTCTTCTTTATTTTTTGCACCAAATTTTTCGACTAGACAAATTAAGTACATCTGAAAGACGCAAAACCTAAGTCCACAAGCACAGTTCAGTATGCTCCCATCAAAGAAATATAAAACAACTAGCACAATTCAGAGTTGGAACTTTAAACAAATTCAACTCTATGTTTAAGTAATAGATTTCACTTGGGAAAGGAATGTGATCAAGAGAATAACACAACCGATCAAAGCCCTAGATTTCACTTGGGAAGGCGCTTACATTTCAATTAACGGAGTGATCATATGCTTTCCTAATGTCCACTTTACAAATGATCTTAGGAGAATAAAATTTCCAAGTGTAGTGTTTGATCAAATAAGTTTAAGTTATATAAGTGTTGCCAAAAATAAGTGGAAGAATACGCAAGTGCAAAATAGGGGAAACTATAAGGGGTTAAATGTTAATGAAATTTACAATAAGTACTCCAAAGATTATTGTTTTGGACCAGCAAAGCTGTCTGGCTATTTTCAAAACAAAGTCAGTTCCGAGAACATAGCACAAAACCGACACCAATCCATTAGCAAAATTTGCAACTTCTAAGAACTAGTATTACATCACATACCTCAGTTATTCGACACTAGATTGTCTGAGATCTTAATCAACACAAAACCACCCAAAAGCAAACGAGAAAAAAGGTAAGTAATTAGCACTGACATTGAAGAATGACATCAAAATCTTCTACAGGTATTTAAGAGATAGTCGAGTATTAAACTTTATAGCGCCTACAAAATTGAGAAAGATTTGCAATGCGGATGTGAATGCATCTTCTGCACGACCAAACAAGGTTTTACATTTTGACAGAACCCTCGAATGGTCTGCGAGTGTGTCGACGCGTTCAATAAAGAAACTAGGATACAACTCTAACACTAGCTTATTACTGTCTCAACCTCTGCTATCCTCCATAAATACACGTACAATAGATTGAAGCACTTATCTACAAGGATGGTCACCACATCACAATTCCTGTTCGCACCCCAACATACAGATGCACTGCTAACCTTAACTCAACAAACACTTTGACTCTATATCTACCAGTATCCCCTGTGAACCTCACCTGCTGAAGTACATTAACACTTAACTCCCTTACACCATTCTTCACCACTCCCATCTTGCCACCGAACCTCATCTTCTGATAGCAGGTGTCACAGTTTCCTACTACGGGAAAATGATATGCAATGGCAAAATGGAGGTGGTGAAGAATAGTGTAAGAAAATTCAATGTCAATATGCTTCAGCTTGCAGGCGATGTAGACAGTTGGAAACTCATAGATATACAGTTGGAGTGTTCATTATGATAAGCTTTGTGATGTGTCTTTGTGCCACACTGGCTATAAAAACTATGATGTATTGATCATTTTCGCATGTAAGTCCTTACCTCTGTTGCACACATGTTTATGACGGAGCGAGGATGGAGATGACAGTAGGCTGGTATCCCAGTTTGTTTGTTGAATGTGTTATGCACACGTTTACCTTTCGAGTGTTTCTGTCTGACATTTGAGGTCGTCAAATGGTACAAGTATATTGAAAGAAAAAGGACCATTTGAGATGCTATTTAAGCTAGCTATTAGATTTTATCTACAAACTTATCAAAATGCTAAACTTTGTTTTGAATAGATGGCATTGCTTATTCATTTAATACCTTTATTCACTAACTCTGTTCAGGAGGACTAGGCATTCCACATACTTGGCAATCTAATAACTTTGCTTTTGTTCACTAGCTTTGCTTCGAACAGACAGCATTGCTAAATTCTAGTCACAAAGAAAAACTATTTATACAAAGAAGGAAGCTTGGCAGAAGAATACAATCCATTTTAACTGTTAATTTTTGACAGTACAAAAATTAACAGCATTGCTAATAACTTTGCTTTTGTTCACTAGCTTTGCTTCGAACAGACAGCATTGCTAAATTCTAGTCACAGAAAAAAACTATTTATACAAAGAAGGAAGCTTGGCAGAAGAATACAATCCATTTTAACTGTTAATTTTTGACAGTACAAAAATACTCACCATTTTCCCTGACGCAAAACTCAGTGCTGTGGTCTTCGGTTCTCTTGTTCTCATGATAATAGCAGAAAAACTCTGGCAAGCAAAGGACAAGCAATGAGTCATTCTATGTTCAAATGAACATCAGAACAGATATAGTGTATTTATTTTTGGGTCATGTTTTATGTCATGATCTGAAGTATGATGAATCAAAGCAAACTACTCAGATCTGCTCAGCAATAATATTGAAAACCACAAAAATTAGATCATTTTATTTACTTACCAAAAAATACTGAAAAACACACAAATTCAATAACTGTCAATTTTTGCCCAAAAAGGTCTTATACTGTTTAATTTAAACAAAATCATACTGTTTCCTACTCCTTGGAAGAGAAGGTTGGTACATGGTTACACAGGAATTAATGGAAATATTATGCCCGTTCACGCAATTTCCACATAAATCCATATCACAAAACACCAAATTAATTAAAAAAATTCTAATTACAGTATTGATGTCCGTAAACCCGTAAGAGAATTAATTAAGCTTAGCCGGTCCCCAAACAACGTGATAAAAAATCATAAACTCAATATAATTTCATAACATGCAAACTAAGAAAACATCTATAAAACTTTATATTCATATCAATTTATTTTATCTTTTCAATCCACTACACCGGCCAAAATCCTTTATTTTCTGGAAAGAAATTTATGAATGAGATTTATGGAAGAACTTACCAAAGTGTCGATCAATGCTTTGAAAGATCAACTACGAGAAACTTAGGGTTTCTTTTGGTTTAAGAGAGTTAAAGGGTGGAGAGAGAGAAGCGAAGAAAAAGGTGAATAATGAATTGTAGTCTGAATGAACTTTATTCACATATTTATAAAAGTGTATATAGTTCACATGAGCGATTGCTTTTGAGAAGAGTAGGAACGAGTCCGACTCCTATCAGAGCGCTAACAAACTAACAAATAATTAACAACAATTGAACTATTCCTTGGGAGCCATATTCTCGTTTGTTCAAGGGTTAATTGCGAATAGACCCTTCGTAGTATCACCCAGTTGCAGATAGACATCTTGTAGTTCAATATGTGTGAATAGACCCCTGAATGAATTTTTTTGACTTTTAAAACAATGAAAAAAGTTCACTAAGGAAGTGTATTATGCACTTGAAATAATACTGCAAGGGTTCTATTCGCACAGATAGAACTACATGATGTTAATTTGCAATTGGACGATACTAGAGGTTTTTATTCAGAATCAACACTGATGGACATAGATCAAATTGCAAACTTGGACTCTCTGACTGTACACGAAGTTGATATTATTTTGTTGATAACTTTCTCTATAGAGGTCCAAGTAACTCCTTGATTAAACCGATAGATCGATAGTCGAGTCTAGTTACATTAAAAATCAGGATTTTTGGTCAATGGTCAGTAAACCTCACTGCTCATGGATCTTCTGAAACCTTTTTAAGTTGGAAGAGATTGCCCTTCTATGTATCAATGTATCAGGTTCTACTATTGTGTGGAGGGGTGACAAACTAGAGTTTAGCACTTCTGCTGCCTACAAACTCCTTGTTAGAATATTGGAGAAGGAAAGATGGACAAGACAAGTCTGGAGTAAATTCACCATCCCAAAACATGCATTTATTTTCTGGATGACTTGCTTGGAGAAACTACCAACTTGTGATAAACTCTTGCCGTATGGCATTATTAGTAGTAACATATGTCCTCTATGCAATCTCTGCTCTGAAAATAGGGATCATCTATTCTTTTCATGTGAGGGGAGCCATGTTGTTCATCCAGGAGCCTGACATGCCAAAAGAATAGACTTCTATACTTTAAAGGATGGGAAGACAATGGAGAGGTAACTCTACAATAAATTGCTTGAAGAGGTCTACGTTGCAGTATGTATTTATCATGTTTAGTTGGCTAGAAATACCATAGTTTTCCAGAACAAGAGAGTGCAAGTTGAGGAGATTCTGTGGAAAGTATTATTTGAGATTACATATATTGTAGTAAAATTGTGAGATTGAAGGATACGAGTAGGAACAGAGCTTGGAGCCTAGCTATAAACATCTCTCCTATTTTTGTTAAATGATCGAGTAGCAATATGTTGATATTGTATGCTTTGCATTTTGTTACTTTGTTTTAGGGTGTTCATCACTCTAGTTTATCGGTAGCTGGGATTGTGCTTATATGGCACAAGTGATGTCCTCATATTTTGTATGCACTTCATGCGACTTTTGGTAATAAGAAATAAAAACTTACTGATGTAGAACGCA
Source organism: Asparagus setaceus (assembly GCA_012295165.1). Taxonomy (NCBI): domain Eukaryota; kingdom Viridiplantae; phylum Streptophyta; class Magnoliopsida; order Asparagales; family Asparagaceae; genus Asparagus; species Asparagus setaceus. The sequence goes on from CM022706.1 coordinate 19,527,959, forward strand.
CTGCAGACATATTCATGGAGAAACGGGACCGTCACAAGCCCAAACGCGGACCCGGTCGAGGAAAATAGCTTGCAACGAAGAACAGGTCATTATTTTTTCAAGATGGAGTCAACCAAACCCACCGAAATTTAGTTTGCCGCTGTCCGTTTCACCTAATTCCCTCCGGATTGAGAGATATTAGCGTTTTTACCAGTATTTTACTATTTTAGGTAATGTTTTGGGAGTCTGTTTTGATTAGGAAGCAAATCCGGTTTGATTCCAAATTGACCGATTTACTTCCCTAATCATAGGGAGTCTTTTAAAGAGAGTTTTCTTATTTCTATTTTTGGTAAAGTTCGGTCATAGTAGGAGTCTTGTTTATTTTCTATTTAAGCGAGTCTTGTAAGCCCTAGAGGCATAACTTTTATCAATAAAATTCTCTTTTATATTAATTCATGGATTCGAGGTTGTCTCTTCGTGGATTCAAAGATTATTCTTTGTGGATTCAGGGAACACCCCTTGGTGGATTCCAAGGTTTATCACTTCCGCGTTGCGTTAATTGGTATCAGAGACTTATTTTTCCGATCCGATGGCAGGCGACGAAGCCCCTTTTTCTCGAACTGAGTTCGATGAATTGAAGACTGATGTTAATCAGATGAAGATCGATGTTAATTAGATTAAGACTACTGTAGATTGACTTGCGTCGGTATTGGAGCGTCTGAACACGGTAGGAGTCCAAAATCGCGTTGATGGTCACCAACGACGTGATCTGACTCCACAAGACGAATTCAACAGCGACAGCGATGACTATGAAGCCCAACGCCACAGTTATGATAGCAGAGACCACCGTCGACGGACAATTATGATGCTAGAGGGTTCAAGATGAAGATGGATCTGCCATCTTTTAACGGGCAACTTCATATTGAAATTTTTTTTGATTGGGTTGCAGAGGTAGAGAGGTTTTTCGAGTATGTGGAGATCCCAGATGAATGAAAGGTTAAGTTGGTGGTCTACCGACTTAAGGGTGGAGCACTTCTGCTGCCTACAAACTCCTTGTTAGAATATTGGAGAAGGAAAGATGGACAAGACAAGTCTGAGTAAATTCACCATCCCAAAACATGCATTTATTTTCTGGATGACTTGCTTGGAGAAACTACCAACTTGTGATAAACTCTTGCCGTATGGCATTATTAGTAGTAACATATGTCCTCTATGCAATCTCTGCTCTGAAAATAGGGATCATCTATTCTTTTCATGTGAGGGGAGCCATGTTGTTCATCCAGGAGCCTGACATGCCAAAAGAATAGACTTCTATACTTTAAAGGATGGGAAGACAATGGAGAGGTAACTCTACAATAAATTGCTTGAAGAGGTCTACGTTGCAGTATGTATTTATCATGTTTAGTTGGCTAGAAATACCATAGTTTTCCAGAACAAGAGAGTGCAAGTTGAGGAGATTCTGTGGAAAGTATTATTTGAGATTACATATATTGTAGTAAAATTGTGAGATTGAAGGATACGAGTAGGAACAGAGCTTGGAGCCTAGCTATAAACATCTCTCCTATTTTTGTTAAATGATCGAGTAGCAATATGTTGATATTGTATGCTTTGCATTTTGTTACTTTGTTTTAGGGTGTTCATCACTCTAGTTTATCGGTAGCTGGGATTGTGCTTATATGGCACAAGTGATGTCCTCATATTTTGTATGCACTTCATGCGACTTTTGGTAATAAGAAATAAAACTTACCGATGTAGACCTGCAGACATATTCATGGAGAAACGGGACCGTCACAAGCCCAAACGCGGACCCGGTCGAGGAAAATAGCTTGCAACGAAGAACAGGTCATTATTTTTTCAAGATGGAGTCAACCAAACCCACCGAAATTTAGTTTGCCGCTGTCCGTTTCACCTAATTCCCTCCGGATTGAGAGATATTAGCGTTTTTACCAGTATTTTACTATTTTAGGTAATGTTTTGGGAGTCTGTTTTGATTAGGAAGCAAATCCGGTTTGATTCCAAATTGACCGATTTACTTCCCTAATCATAGGGAGTCTTTTAAAGAGAGTTTTCTTATTTCTATTTTTGGTAAAGTTCGGGTCATAGTAGGAGTCTTGTTTATTTTCTATTTAAACAGAGTCTTGTAAGCCCTAGAGGCATAACTTTTATCAATAAAATTCTCTTTTTATATTAATTCATGGATTCGAGGTTGTCTCTTCGTGGATTCAAAGATTATTCTTTGTGGATTCAGGGAACACCCCTTGGTGGATTCCAAGGTTTATCACTTCGCAAGCATTGTATCGAGACTTATTTTTCGATCCGATGGCAGGCGACGAAGCCCCTTTTTCTCGAACTGAGTTCGATGAATTGAAGACTGATGTTAATCAGATGAAGATCGATGTTAATTAGATTAAGACTACTGTAGATTGACTTGCGTCGGTATTGGAGCGTCTGAACACGGTAGGAGTCCAAAATCGCGTTGATGGTCACCAACGACGTGATCTGACTCCACAAGACGAATTCAACAGCGACAGCGATGACTATGAAGCCCAACGCCACAGTTATGATAGCAGAGACCACCGTCGACGGACAATTATGATGCTAGAGGGTTCAAGATGAAGATGGATCTGCCATCTTTTAACGGGCAACTTCATATTGAAATTTTTTTTGATTGGGTTGCAGAGGTAGAGAGGTTTTTCGAGTATGTGGAGATCCCAGATGAATGAAAGGTTAAGTTGGTGGTCTACCGACTTAAGGGTGGAGCATCTGCTTGGTGGGAATCAGTATGCATGAATCGATCTCGTCAAGGAAAGCCGAAGGTCAATAAGTGGGAGAAGATGAAAAAGTTGCTGAAAGCCCGTTTCCTGCCTGGAGACTATGAACAAGTCTTGATCGGACAATACTAGAATTGCAAACAAGGTGGAAGAATAGTTGATGAGTACATGCAGGAGTTTTATCGGCTGTCAGCCCGCAATAATTTAAATGAGAACGAGTCCCAACAGATGTCTCGTTACACCGGGGGATTGAGAATAGCAATTCAGGATCGTGTGTCTTTGCAGCAAACATATACTTGACACAGTTAGCCTAGCTAAAAAGGTGGAGCGGCAACTTGAATGGAATACTAGAGAATCGTGGGCAGCTTCCGATGGGTTGTGCACAAGCTTTAATCGTGGCGGGAACAAACAGTCCCTAATTGCTTCTGCTCAAGACTCTACAGCTGAGAAGGGTGCAGGACCGACGACAACAGCAGCAAGGAAGGCTACACCACCAAACCCATATGCTAAACCCGATCAAATCAAGTGCTATAGATGTGGTCAACCTGGTCATCGATCCAATCAGTGCCCTAAAAGAGGTGTCGTGAATATGGTGGATCATGAAGAGGAGGATATAGAACAAGATGATGCTGAAGACTACGGTCGTGATGGAATGGATCCTGATGATGGGGATCAAATCTCATGTATTGTGCGACGATTATTATTGGCTTCAAAGACAAAAGAACCACCCCAGAGGCATAATATCTTTCGCGCAAGGTGCACCATGAAATAGAAGACTTGTGCTGTTATCATTGATAGTGGCAGTAGTGAAAATATTGTTTCTCGACGTATGGTTGAGAAATCAGGTTTGAAGACCGAGAAACATCCCGCTCCCTACAAGATTGACTGGATTCGTAAGGGTAATGACGTACAGGTCGATGAGGTGTGTTGGGTGTCTTTTTCCATTGGTCGTAATTATATTGATGAGGTGATGTGCGAAGTAGTTGAGATGGACGCTTGTCATATGCTGTTAGGCAGGCCATGGTAGTTTGATGTTGATGCCATGCACAGAGGGAAGGACAATGTTTATATCTTTAAGAAGGATGGTCGCCGAGTTATGCTCATGCCTCTTACTGAGAAGGGGCCAATCAAAACAGATGTTGCTGAAAAGAAGACGTTTTTGGTTAACAATAAAGATTTTATGAAAGATGTGAAACAGTCTGACGAGATTTATGCTCTTGTTGTATCAGGAAAAGAGGATTCTGTCTCCACCAAAATTCCACCTGAAGTACAGACTCTTTTGCAACAATTTAACGCAGTTATGCCTGACGAACTACCTTCTGAATTACCATTGCTTCGAGACATCCAACATCAGATCGATTTCATCCCTGGATCACGCTTACCAAACCTGCCACACTATCGAATGAGCCTGAAGGAAGGAGAGATCTTGCAAAAACAAGTGGACGAACTCATCCAAAAAGGCCTTATTCTAGCTAGCATGAGTCCGTGTGCCATGCTAGCGTTACTTGTCCCAAAGAAGAATGGAGAGTGGCGCATGTGTGTGGATAGTAGGGCTATCAATAAGATTACCGTGAAGTATCGATTTCCTATCCCTCACCTAGAAGACATGCTGGATATGTTATCTGGATCAAAAGTATTCTCCAAAATTGACCTTAGGAATGGTTATCATCAGATTCGGATTAGAGAAGAAGATAAGTGGAAGACTGCCTTCAAGACAAAAGAAGGCCTGTATGTATGATTGATTATGCCCTTTGGCCTTTCCAATGCTCCTAGCACTTTCATACAGTTGATAAATTAGGTATTAAAATCCTTTATCGGCAAGTTTGTTGTAGTTTATTTTGATGATATCCTGATTTATGGCCAGAATGAGTCCGTGCATCTGGCCCACTTGAGGGAGGTACTAACGGCTTTGCAGGAGAACAAATTGTATATCAATCTGAAGAAGTGCAACTTCATGACTAGTAGTCTATTATTCTTAGGCTTTGTAGACAGTGCAGAGGTATCCATGTTGATGAAGAAAATGTGCGTGCTATTCGAGATTGGCCTAAACCACAGAATGTCAGCGAAGTTCGTAGCTTTCACGGTCTAGCAACTTTCTATACGAGGTTTGTTAGAAACTTCAGTAGCATCGTTGCGCCGATCACTGAGTGTATGAAGAAAGGCAAGTTTAATTGGGGGAAGATGCAGATCATAGCTTTGCACTAATCAAGGAGAAGTTGTCCACAGCACTAGTGCTCGCACTTCCAGATTTTTAAAAGGTGTTTGAGGTTGATTGTGATGCGTCCATCATAGGAATTGGTGGTGTCCTATCCCAAAAAGGGCGTCCAGCTGCTGTTCGCGGGGAAAGTTGGTTTGTTATTCATTGCTCGTTTGAACTTGTTTACAGCTTCGTTGGCCTACAACAAAATTTCAAACAAAGAAAATGCCTTTATTTTAGGCGTACAATGAAAACGAAAATTACAACTTTCTTCCTTTTGTGAACAAACGAGGATCTCTATTATCAGGGATCACCAGCTTGCGTGGGTTCTTTGCACGTGTCGGGACTTTTGTTCGTCCGTTGACCACCGCGCAATTCCGATCTGGTGTAAACCGGGTTCGGAACTACTGAGGCGTAGAGGGCTCGTTTCACGAAGGAAGCGAAGCGCTGAGGATCACATTCACGAAGGAGAGGATCGCTGCGGGATCACACTCCGAAGGAGAGGATCGCCGGGCGGGTGAGATCTACAAGGAGAAATCACAGCTATCCCCGAGATTAAGACGAAGCTTAACCTAGAGGGTATCTGTAGTTCGACCGAGTTTGCTTAACTTCCGCCTATAGATCGGCGTCGGTGGACTTGAGCTCGCCGGTGCTCGAACCGTCGCGTCGTAGATCTCGCGAGGGCTCTTGAAGTCCGCCAAAATCCAAAAATCCTCTCCCAATGAGCAAGACCCCCTATTTATACAAAAAACAAGGGGGTGCGCATACCGCAGCAGGTGGCTCGGCCACTTGGCGAGCCACCTCGGCCAAGTTGGCGAGGTGGCTCGGCCAAAGTGGCCGAGCCTCCTTGGCCGAGGCACCTCGGCCAAGTTGGCGAGGTGGCTCGGCCAAAGTGGCCGAGCCACCTGGCCACTTGGCCGGGTGCCGCGTGCGGCGCCTCCGTCGCGTCGTTTTCCGTCGACTCTCCGTCGATTCTTCGTCGATTCTTCGGTCTTCGGGCTTAGTTTTGCTCGGTGATGTCGCCATTGTGTTCGAGTCCGTGTCCGATCAACTTTCGAGCTCAAGCGGTTCGTTTGCATCGACGGACTAAGTACGGTTGATTCCGTCTCGTCAACATTTGAATTTAGCCAACTTCGCCTCGTTGAGCCGTCGTCGGGGTTTCTCCACGGCCAGCGTCGTTTCGGCTCAAATGCGCTCGCCGACTCACTTCATGGGTTCGTCGACTGGCTTTATCGTTTTTGGCGTAATCCGTCGGCGGCGTTACGGTTGATAAATTAGGTATTAAAATCCTTTATCGGCAAGTTTGTTGTAGTTTATTTTGATGATATCGATTTATGGCGAGAATGAGTCGTGCATCGGCCCACTTGAGGGAGGTACTAACGGCTTTGAGGAGAACAAATTGTATATCAATCTGAAGAAGTGCAACTTCATGACTAGTAGTCTATTATTCTTAGGCTTTGTAGGCGGTCGCGGAGGTATCCATGTTGATGAAGAAAATGTGCGTGCTATTGAGATTGGCCTAAACCACGAGAATGTCGTGAAGTTAAGTAGCTTTCACGGTCTAGCAACTTTCTATACGAGGTTTGTTAGAAACTTCAGTAGCATCGTTGCGCCGATCACTGAGTGTATGAAGAAAGGCAAGTTTAATTGGGGGAAGATGCAGATCATAGCTTTGCACTAATCAAGGAGAAGTTGTCCACAGCACTAGTGCTCGCACTTCCAGATTTTTAAAAGGTGTTTGAGGTTGATTGTGATGCGTCCATCATAGGAATTGGTGGTGTCCTATCCCAAAAGAGCGTCCGGTACAACATTCGAGGAAAGTTGGTTTGTTATTCATTGCTCGTTTGAACTTGTTTACGGCCGTTGGCCTACAACAAAATTTCAAACAAAGAAAATGCCTTTATTTTAGGTACAATGAAAGCGAAAATTACAACTTTCTTCCTTTTGTGAACAAACACGAGGATCTCTATTATCAGGGATCACCGGCTGCGTGGGTTCTTTGCACGTGTGGGGACTTTTGTTCGTCCGTTGACCACCGCGCAATTCGATCTGGTGTAAACCGGGTTACGGAACTTCTGAGGCGTAGAGGGCTCGTTTCACGAAGGAAGCGAAGCGCTGAGGATCACATTCACGAAGGAGAGGATCGCTGCGGGGATCACACTCCGCGAAGGATGGCCCGGGCGGGTGAGATCTACAAGGAGAAATCACAGCGCTATCCCTGAGATTAAGACGAAGCTTAACCTAGAGGGTATCTGTAGTTCGACCCGAGTTTGCTTAACTTCCGCCTATAGATCTGACGTCGACTGGACTTGAGCTCGCCGGTGCTCGGAACCGTGCGTCGTAGATCTCGCGAGGGCTCTTCAGAAGTCCGCCAAAATCCAAAAAAATCCTCTCCCAATGAGCAAGACCCCCCCCTATTTATACAAAAACAAAGGGGCAGCGTAGCAGCTGACTGGTGGCTGGCCACTTGGCGAGCCACCTCGGCCAAGTTGGCAGGTGGCTCGGCCAAAGTGGCCGAGCCTCCTCGGCCACTGGCGAGCACCTCGGCCAAGTTGGCAGGTGGCTCGGCCAAAGTGGCCGAGCCACCTTAACCACTTGGCGAGTGCCGCGTCGGCTCCGTCGTCTCGTGGTTTTCCGTCGACTCTCCGTCGATTCTTCGTCGATTCTTCGGTCTTAGGGCTTAGTTTTGCTCCGGTGATGTCGCCATTGTGTTCGAGTCCGTGTCCGATCAACTTTCAGAGCTCAAACGGTTCGTTTGCATCGACGGACTAAGTACGGTTGATTCCGTCTCGTCAACGTTTGAATTTAGCCAACTCGCCTCGTTGAGCTTCGTCGTCGGGTTTTCTCCGCGGCCAGCGTCGTTTCGGCTCAAATGCGCTCGCCGACTCACTTCATGGGTTCGTCGACTGCGCTTTATCGTTTTCGCGGCGTAATCACGTCGACGGCGTTCTGGGTCGCGCCGTCGGATGGATCGTCGGTTGTCAACCCACCGTTTACGAGTCTTGTTTGGGTATTGATAAGCAATTTTTAACGCCTACAGATACCCCCTCCAAAGCGTCTCAGTCTCGATTCTTGATGAGTCTGGGATGCTTTGGACATGATGAGCCCTTCACCCTTTAGTTGGCGTGATAGGACTTACGAATGACCTTGGCGTTTGATCTCTCATCTCCCTTGATCTCTCCGGTGCTTTGTAGGATTCTTTGAAAGCATTCTGATCATTTTTGTCGACCATTGTCGAGATCTTGACCAGAAGTCGGTAGATAAATTTCTTTTGAGATTGGCTCCAGTATTTGATTCCTCCAATCCTCTCAGGTTCTCCAGTGCTTTGTAGGATCCCCAGGGGTGTTGCGGTGCTGCATTTATTGCTTGACCGTTGTTGGAATTCGGCGTAGCTAATTAAGTTTCCTTCTTGTTGTTGACTCGTGTCGGTGGATTGTCGTCCAATTGACCCTCGAGATTCCTCCGTTGATCGGGGAATTCTTCACTACGACGCGTTAATTGGCTTCAAACTATATAGGTTTTAGCCTTCAATCAGTGAGTGCAACGCGTTGACCGGCGTGCGATCCTGCGTGGATCCGAACCGTTGATCGGTGAATCCTTCGGCGACGACGCGTTGGTTGGCGTCGCCACTATATTACTCCTTGTTGGAGCACAATTATCCTTAGTGGGAGGAATTCTTTTTGGGATTTATCCCAATTCCAGACTGTTGACTGATTGGCCTTCTTGTGGCGACGCATGAATCGGCATTGATACAGCGGGAGGAATTCTTTCAAGGTTGAACGCGCTGTCCGGTGCCAACATAAGCACTGTCAGAATTCGTCAATTTATCCCTCTTTGAGGTTCCCCAGTGGGAGGAAGTTGAGGGTTATCGAGTTATCCTTAAGAATATGGTAATATTCTCCAGGAACTTCTCGTTAAGAACTAGGAACTAGTTTATACTCGTAACCCTATTTGGAGTAGGGCTAGGCGGCATGGGAGAATATCTGGAAGATTGAGTGCATCCCGACCACATTGCGGCAAAGGCGGGATGCTGCGTTATTCTTGGACTCGAAGTTCACATGCGTGAGGCGGGTGCATCATTGGAGGCTGCTGTTGCTGAAGCCGTCTTCCGTGGGACACTTTGGTCTCGTGTCGCTGCTGGAGAAGCGAGGATAGTAGAGCTCGAGCAGGGAACTCAAGCGGCGAGGAGAGCGATCTTCTTGAAGGCGGCGAAGGCCAACAAAGAAAAGACTCTCGCGGTCGTGTCCGAGAAATTTGAACTCTCGAAACAGAAGCTGGTTGACATTAAGAAGGAGACTGCGGAGGCCCTTAATGGCAGCGAGGAGACTTTCAGGGCCGAGCTTCAGGAGGAACTTCAGCAAGCTTTTCTCAATAAAATATTTGCTGTCACCAATTTGCCGTTTAGAAAACTTGTGTAACTTCAGTCTTTTATCGATAAAACATATTTCTGTCCTCTTTTGTGCTCTATTATGATTCTTTTATTTCGTCAGAAATAATTAACCATAATACTTATAGGATTTTTGGCAAACCCTCGGTAGTCAGCGGTTTGATTAGCCTTTACCAACTACCGTTTGAATTGGGCTAGCGTGCGGATTATCTGGATCCGTTCCGCACGTGACGTTGTGCTGGAAGAATGAAACTCTTCTAGACTTGTTGCTATGATATTGAATACATAGACTTGGTACTCTTTTACGGGCAAGAGATCGCCCGGCAACGCGTGTGAGGCGTTGGCTTAATCCCTTCTTAGGCTTCGGGATAAAATGCCCCAGAATCGAACTCTGGTGTCTTCTTCAATCGGAAAAAGACTAAACCGGCAACGCGTGTAAGGCGTTGACTTTAGGGTTATTGGCCAACCCCCAGCCTTCAACGGGTTTGATGAGCCTTTACCAACTACCGTTTGAGTTGGGCTAGCATGTAGATTATCTAAATCCGTTCCACACACAACGTTGTGCTAAAAGAATGAAACTCTTCTAGACTTAATGCTACGATGTTGAGCGTGAGCCGTCTTTTATCAGGGAATAGACTACCCGACAGCGTGTAAAGCGTTGGCTTTATCCCTTCTTAGGCTTGGGATAAAATGCCCCGAGTCGAACTCGGTGTCTTCTTCAATCGGAGAAAGACTAAACCGACAGCAGCGTGTGGCGTTGACTTTATCCCTTCTTAGGCTTCGGGATAAAATACCCCAAGATGAATCTTGGCCCCTTCTTTTGACCGGAGAAGGGTTGAACCGGATTAAGATTGATTGGGGTGGGAAAGGAAGAATGTATTCTATTTCCCGAAGGTAGAGAGGAAGGAGGATCTTGTCTCCTATCTCCGAGTAAGGGATGAACAAGAGAGGAAGGTTTCGTATCCTATCTCTTGCCAGTGGAGAGGAAGGTTTTGTGCCCTATCTCCAGGTGCTCACGAATTTGAAATAAGAGAGGAAGGTTTTGTATCCTATCTCTTATTGATGGAGAGGAAGGAGGATCTTGTCTCCCATCTCCGGATATTGGAAAGGAAGGATTTTTGTCCTGTTTCCAGTGGGAGAGACTAAAAATGGGATCTCCATTTTGAGACTCTTGAAAGATGAGACTAAGAGTGGGATCTCCACTCCGAGAATCTAAGACAAGAGAGGAAGAATGTATTCTATCTCTTGCTTCTGAAGAGGAAGGATGTGTCCTATCTCCAGGTGAAGGTGGGAAAGAAAAAATGTATTCTATTTCCCGATGAGAAACTAAGAGTGGGGGCTCCACTCCGAGAATCTTGGAAGGGTATGGATAGCTTTCGCTTTTGTAGGATTGCTAACCAGAATCTGAAAGTGGACCTCTCGTTCGTGGAAGGAATCGAGAGGGGAATTTGCTGGTGGTTGGACCAGGGAGATTTTTAGTGGGCCCACCGTCAATGAATTTGATCGGTGAGAGAATTTTGGAGGAAAACACACTAATTTAGGGTTATCCTCATGAATATGAGTGAGATATTCTTTGAGGAACTTCCCATCAAAATGGGTTATCCTGAATGTACTAAGGATAATACTTTTTCAGAAACTTCCCAATTATCGGCATTAATTGCCAGTCGCCATTCTGTGTGATAAGGCTATATGCACCGTTTGAATAGACTGTGTCTATTATAAACGGTTCTTCCCATTTGGGTTCGAATTTACCTTTCTTTTTAGAGGTGAGGATTATCGGTCGTCTAGCGGCGAGGACGAGATCTCCCTCCTTAAAGGTTCTCTGTCGAACTTTCTTGTTGAAAGCCCTCGACATCCTAGCTTGATAGAACTCAATGCATTGTTGAGCCTCCAGGCGCTTCTCATCTAACATCTCAAGCTCTTCGAGACGTTTTTGATGTTGTTCTTCGGTCGTCATCTCTGTTGCAAGGGCGACGCGAAGTGACGGAATCTGGATTTCCAACGGGAGAATTGCTTCACACCCGTAAACCAGAGAGTACGGGGTAGCTCCTGTTGGCGTACGTACCGTTGTGCGATATGCCCAGAGTGCTTCTCCGAGTTTATCATCCCAGTCTCGCTTGTTATTCTTCACAAGCTTTGACAAAATCTTGATTATCGTCTTGTTGAACGCCTCAGCTAACCCATTACTGCTTTGGGATTATAGGGCATCGGAGACATCTTGTATCTTGAATTTTTCGCAAAACCACGTGAATTGCGATAAATTGGGGACCGTTGTCATGCACGATCCGTCTTGGGACACCATGTCGATAGATGACATGGTGTTTGATGAATCGGCGGCCGCCTTGACCTCTTTAGTGGGATTGCTTGACCCACTTGGAAGTAGTCGGTGATCGCTAGAATAAACCGATCTCCTTTAGCGGCGAAGGAAAAATGGGACCTACAACGTCCATTCCCCATGTCTCGAATGGCGGGATGTGGCGAAGGATCTGGCTGCTTGCTCGGCGGTGATGCATATAATTAGCGTTGAATTTGACGCATGGCATTTCCGGCGTGCTCATTGCGTCATTAATCATCGTGGGCTAAAAGTAGCCCATTCTCTGATTCGCTCGTAGAGCTTGGGACGAGTGGTGCACCACATTCACCTTCGTGTGCTTCGAAGGACCTCTTACGCCTCTTTGTTTGAGAGTCATCGGGTAAAGACCATCGTACCCCGACGATATAGCATCGGGTTTGTGTCGTAAAAAGAATCTTGGAGCTCTTCGCGGATTGACTCTCTCTCTTTCCGTCTTCGGTAGAATACCATGTAAGGCGTAATCGATGATAGGAAAGCGCCAATCTCGGGCTCCAACTTGGTTTGGGTTGCATTTACCTCTTATTGATGGAGAGGAAGGAGGATCTTGTCTCCCATCTCCTGATATTGGAAAGGAAGGATTTTTGTCACGTTTCGGTGGGAGAGACTAAAATGGGATCTCCATTTTGAGACTCTTGAAAGATGAGACTAAGAGTGGGATCTCCACTCCGAGAATCTAAGACAAGAGAGGAAGAATGTATTCTATCTCTTGCTTCTGAAGAGGAAGGATGTGTCCTATCTCCAGGTGAAGGTGGGAAAGAAAAAATGTATTCTATTTCCCGATGAGAAACTAAGAGTGGGGGCTCCACTCCGAGAATCTTGGAAGGGTATGGATAGCTTTAGCTTTTGTAGGATTGCTAACGAGAATGAAAGTGGACCTCTCGTTAGGTGGAAGGAATCGAGAGGGAATTCTTGGTGGTTGGACCAGGGAGATTTTTAGTGGGCCCACCGTCAATGAATTTGATCGGTGAGAGAATTTTGGAGGAAAACACAATAATTTAGGGTTATCCTCATGAATATGAGTGAGATATTCTTTGAGGAACTTCCCATCAAAATGGGTTATCCTGAATGTACTAAGGATAATACTTTTGAAACTTCCCATTATCGGCATTAATTGCGGTCGCCATTACGTGTGATAAGGCTATATGCACCGTTTGAATAGGCGTGTCTATTATAAGCAGTTCTTCCCATTGGGTTGAATTTACCTTTCTTTTTAGAGGTGAGGATTATCGGTCGTCTAGCGGCGAGGGCGAGATCTCCCTCCTTAAGGTTCTCTGTCGAACTTTCTTGTTGAAAGCCCTCGACATCCTAGCTTGATAGAACTCAATGCATTGTTGAGCCTCGAGCTTCTCATCTAACATCTCAAGCTCTTGAGGCGTTTTTGATGTTGTTCTTGGTCGTCATCTACATTTGCAAGGCGGCGAAGTGGCGAATCTGGATTTCCAGCGGAGAATTGCTTCACACCCGTAAACCGAGAGTGCGGGGTAGCTCTGTTGGCGTGCGTCTGGTTGTGCGATATGCCCGAGTGCTTCTCAGAGTTTATCATCGGTCTGGCTTGTTATTCTTCACAAGCTTTGACAAAATCTTGATTATCGTCTTGTTGAGCGCCTCGGCTAACCCATTATTTCTTTGGATTATAGAACATCGGCGAGACATCTTGTATCTTGAATTTTTCGCAAAACGATGAAGGAATTGGCGATAAATTGGGGACCGTTGTCATGCACGATCCGTCTTGGGACACCATGTCGATAGATGACATGGTGTTTGATGAATCGGACGGCGGTTTTCGCCTTGACCTCTTTAGTGGGATTGCTTGACCCACTTGGAAGTAGTCGGTGATCGCTAGAATAAACCGATCTCCTTTAGCGGCGAAGGAAAAATGGGACCTACAGCGTCCATTCCCCATGTCTCGAATGGCGGGATGTGGCGAAGGATCTGGTACTCTGGCGGTGATGCATATAATTAGCGTGAATTTGACGCATGGCATTTCGGCGTGCTCATTGCGTCATTAATCATCGTGGGCTAAAAGTAGCCCATTCTCTGATCGCTCGTAGAGCTTGGGACGGTAGTGCGCACCACATTCACCGCCGTGTGCTTCGAAGGACCTCTTACGCCTCTTTGTTTGAGAGTCATGGAGTAAAGACCATCGTACCCCGGCGATATAGCATCACGGGTTTTACGTGTGGTAAAAGAATCTTGGAGCTCTTCGCGGATTGACTCTCTCTCTTTCCGTCTTACGGTAGAATACCATGTAAGGCGTGTCGATGATAGGAAAGCGCCAATCTCGGGGCTCCAACTTGGTTTGGGTTGCATTTACCTCTTTGGTAACTATCCCTTTGTCTTCTTGTACCCCATCATATATTGAGTGCGAAGAGTGGTGAGTCTGGCCGTAACTAATTGCTCGGTCTCGGAAGGTTGTGCTAACGACCGATAGCGCCCGGTGCATCTGCGTGGCGTTTTGGGCGTGGGATATATTCGATGAAGAATTCTTCAAATGAGTCCGCCATTTCAATGGCTACCTGATGATAGGGGACCGGATCGGGGTTCCTCGCCGTAGTCACCGGACCTGCTTAACTATCGGTTGTGAATCTCCATACGCTTCAAGATATTGACCCCGGCTCCTTGGCGAAGCTAAGTCCGATAAGTAGCGTTGTATTGACTACGTTATTGGAGCGAGGTTGGTGAGTGAATAAGCACGGGGCATGACATGATTCCCCGGGGAAATCAAGACAACTCCGACTCCAGCGGAGATTTTAGAACGTCCGGGGGCACTTGCCACATTGGTGGCCCGAGAGGCTCCGTCAAAATACAATCGCCATATTTGTTGGTGCGGCGTAGTGTTGACTTCACGAACTTCATCAGGAGATCATCATATAGCTCAGCTGCGTCGTTGTCGGTGGCGACCAAGAGATCACAAATCGCTTGTCCTTTGACCGACTTACGTTGTTTGAAGTGCAAGTCATATTGGGACAAGAGCAAGGCCCATTTAAGCGCCAACTCATTGAGGCGGTGGGTCATAAATATTCGGACCGGTTCGTTAGAGATAACATAGATCGTCTATCCGACTAAATAGTGTCGCATTTTGAATCGCGAATACTAATGCAAAACCTTCACCGACCATTGGGTATCGAGACTTCGGTGCCGACCAATGTTCGACTCGGGTAATACGCATTGCGTGACCGTCGTCATCTGCTTTGCGTAAAGGCAGCAGTGATCCGTTGCCTTGGCGTAGATCAAAAGCGGTTTTCCGACAGCGGTGTAACAAGAGCGGGAGGTTTAGCGAGATACGATTTGATATCTTCAAGCGCTTTCAAACGGCGTCGTCCCAAATAAATGACCGCCCTTCTTGTTCAACTTAGAAGCGGTTGGCACTTCGGATAGGTTCGATATGAACCGTCGAATGTCATGTCGCCCTTGTAACCCCGAGTTCTCTGATTTCGGAGGTTGCAATTCTTGAATCGCCTTCACTTTGTCGGGATCGGCGTGGATTCCTTTGTCGGTGGCAATGAAACCGAGGAACTTGCCTTTGGACATTCCAAGGAAGGATTTGGCGGATTCATTTTTAGGCGATGAGTTCATGAGCTCGAATACCGTTCTAAGATCTTTGATGTGATCTCCTTTGTCCGCGGCTTTTCACGACTAAGTCGCCGACGTAGCATTCGACCGTTTTCGGAGATGATCTTGGAAAATCTCGTCATTGCTGTTGGTATGTTGCTTGGCGTTCTTTAAGCCGAATGGCATGACCGTGTAGCAAAATATACCGATGGGCGTTACGAGCGGCTGTGTGTTTGGCGTCATCGGGGTGCATCTTGATTTGATTATACCAGAAACCATCCATGAGCGACATTCTTTCAAATCCACACGTATTGTCGACTATGACATCGGTGATTGGAAGAGGAAGTCGTCTTTTGGGCAGCGGCGTTGGATCTCGTAGTGACCACGAGATCTGATCGAACCATTCTTCTTCATGGCCGGGACTATATTAGCCACCCAATCCGGATGTTGAATTTCCTCGATGAATCCGATTCTATGAGTTTCTTCACTTCGTCGGCGATTGCTGCAAGATTTGTGGGCGAAACCGTCTTCTTGATTTGCTTGGCGGGTTTGACATCCACCTTGATGTTGAGGCGATGTGTCGCTACATTAGGGTCGAGTCTGGCATGTCCTCATAACTCAGCGAATACATCGATATACTCCCGATTAGGGCGATCAACTCTTCTTTCTCTTCGAGGAAGGGTATTGCTGATGTTTATGAGCTTAGGATGCTCCTCCTCACCCATATTGACTGGACTACCTCGTCCTTAGTGGGGGTTCTCTTTGTTGAATCTATCCCCAAGCTGCTCTCGAGGTTGATGGATCCATGGGTCTTCCCATGTTGGCATATCTTCATCACCCTCAATAGTAGCGGGATCGTAGTAGCCATATTTGACATCAAAGCCTTGAAAGCTTCTCAGGGTTGGTGTCGAGAATCCCAAGCGAAGAATCGGACGAATGTCCGTCTCCCTCATCAGGTGGATTATCATCAATTAGCCATGAGCATTCATCTTCAGAGGAGGATTCGTATCCCAATCCCCTTCTAAATGCATAGTAGTTATCTGGCTTCCCTTTTGGGACATATGCCGCTTTAGGAGGGACTCGAGGACCTCGCCGAAACATAGACCTTCTCCTTGTGTCAAGTCGTACCCCCACTTCTTCATGATACCCAGGGTGTCTGGACTATATCTGAATGTGTTGAGGATAGGCCCGTTGTCATCTTCATCTTCTTCTAAGAAATGATTCGGCGTTGGAACTACATCTCCTTTTCCGTAAACCAAGTCTTTTTCACTACTTGATCTTAGGTGGGATGGCGAGTGTTGTCCCAAAGGAGTCTTGGAATTGCTTTGTGTAAAGCAAGAAGACCGAGTTGGTAAGTGTAACTACGGATCGTTGTATAAACACGCTATTACATCATTCAAAGACAAAGAGTACTCTAAATCGTCATTTATTGATTCATCGGCAATTTGCCAATTACAATGTTCATCGGCGATTCTTCATCGTCAAGATTGATTACAAGGGGTACAATGTCATTTAAAACAAAACCACCACTATAATCAAGCCGGCCGGTATCGGCTTCTTCACCCTGTCCTTGCCTTGGGCGATGATTGATTTGGACTCATTCAGTAGAGGAGAGAATCGGTAAAATAATTCTCCACCCCTTGCGGTTTGTTTGTCGCGACCACCGTCTTGACCTCATTATTCGTGTCTACATATTTGAGACGATGAAGAGTAGATGGGACTATAACGTTACCATGGATCCAAGGTCGACCAACAATAAGTTATAGGAAGTCTGCGTCAATCACATAGCGGTGACTTGGACTTTAAATCCCCATTTGGCACTTTATCCGGATCTTACCAAGCGGCGAGACCCGCTGTTTTAAACCCATAGATCATTGTGCTGTTGATGCGGCTTCTTGGCGAGGATTCAAGGTGATACATGGTAGCGGGGCATAATGCTCCTGTGGAACCGGATCGACTTGGATCGGTTAACTTCACTAGAGCCAATATACGGTGAAGTATAGCGGCCGATCGTGCTTGGAATCTCGTGCATATCCTCCTTTGTAAAAGTAATGCGGGGAAGTGCTTGGTTGCCAAGTTGCATTGTTGTCTGATTCTTAGGAATCGGCTTGATCAGTGAGAAACACTTGAGTCGACCGAGCTTCTTGTAGAGCTTCGGGTTTCCTTTGACAATCGAACCTTCGTGAGAGTTATTACGGCGGGATGTTCACCAAGCTGGGCCATGGCGTCGAGCGGTATGGAGAGCCCGATGTTCGGTCTATCCCTCACAATCGGGCGATTGAATCGGGCTGCCGGGAGTTGAGCTTCACGGACTGAGAACATTTCTCCTTTGCTTCGGTGCTTTTCTTTCTCGCGCAGTTAAGAGTCGTGGTCACCCCAGCTCGGCGGTGTCTTAGCGTTTGGATTTGGAGTGTCGGATACTTGTAGGAGTATTCTTGTCCACTCCTAGTAGCGAACTTCCGCTCTTCTTCGGAAATTGGAAGGTGGATACTTTTCATCATCCTTCTCGGAATTCTTTGAAGCGACATGGCATAACTTGCCTTTTCCTTGGACTTCTTTATGGCCGAGGATGTAGTCCTTGATCGTCTTCCGGCAAGTCGGGGTGGACCCAAAGGATTTCTCCGTTCTTTGTGGGTGTGTGATGCAGCCCTTCTTCGTTGCCGTGAGGATCTTCATTCACCATCTTCATTCCTACCTTCTGGCGGGTGTCGGTTGGAACCAATCCGAAGGAACTGATCGAAGCTTATAGAGGCGCATTTGCTCCCACCTTCTTCTCTTTAGAGGTTTTGGAGTAATGACTCCAACATCGATCAAGGCACGAATCTTGTCCTTGAGATGGTAGCGAACTTTGTAGGATGATGTACCGCCTGTGGTAAGCACAGTACTTAGGATCTGTAACCTTGTTTGCCTCCTCTTGGTTTACAATTGGGGGCAACTGGATTTTGTTGTTTTCCAGAAGGTATTTGAAGATGCCCGGAACTTCCTCGTCCTTGAATGAGTAAGTCTTGGGAAACCTCGAACCGGATGGTTTCTGATTCTGAGTTTGTTGGCGCCATTGAGGCTGCGATTCTTTGTGGTGCGTTGTTGAGGCTATTTGTTGTGGTTGCGATTCGAGCGTTTGATTAGCGTCTGAGACTTTGCGGCGCTTTACCTTTGCCACGGGGACAAAGTTACGCTTGTGAGCATCTACCATAGGTGACCTCTCTCCGCTTTCTTCCTCCTCAGGAATCGCTCGGCTTGCTCTCCGCGTATCCTTAAATCTTTCCAGGTCTCGGACGGTGCAGTTCCCATTGCTTCCAACACGTCCAATGACAGGTTGCTATGACAAGTTTGGAGAATGAACTTCTCCGTTATCGGGTCTCGGCAATTCATTGCCTTATTTACGAACCTCTTGGCGAAGTTATCCACTTTGTTTCCCGTCTTTACGTTTCGTCCAACAAAGAACCGATGGATACCTGGTGTCATCGTCGAAGAAATTGGTGAGAAACATGGCCTCCATATCATCCGGCTATTAGCGCTCCACGGTTTGAGGCGGCGGTACCAATCGAAGGCGACTCCACGAAGGGTGCCAGCGAATGACCGAACCATCAAGGGCTCGTTGCGAGATAACGCCTAGATGAGACTTGAAGTAGATCAAGTCTTGAGTGGGTGATCCCTTCCCGTCAAGCGGTGTAAAGTTGATGAGGTTGAATTTTGTGGGATCTGGGATTGATTCCCACTCCCTTGGGTAAGGACATGGTATACCGTCTTCTTTACCTCTTGGCGAAATCAAAGTATTAATTTTGCTCTCGAGGTCTTTTATTTTCTCATTTTCCCCTCGTCTCCGTTCGGGTAAACTTGGGGAGGAATGGCGGTGTTATCGCTAAGCGTTTTCTTTGGCGGCCACGATCACCTACGTTTTGGCCTCCTTCCCTGTCCGGTGTCGCTATCTGTTAAGTTGACATTATTGCGACGACTTGGCTCGCCTTGGCGGTTCATTATCGCTGGATCTGTTGGTCATGCATTGCTCTCATCTGGCTGCATGGCGGTTCCATTCAAGCTTAAAGTTGTCCTTTTGCTTGGTTAGGGCCTCTTCAAGCATCACGGGACACTTGTTCGGCTGATCATGAGCGCAGCGGTGTCCTATCTTGGAAATTGTATTATTAGAAGCCATTGCGGAGCCGACATCCGACACTTCATCATCGAGGGTAATCCCTTACGCATCTTGCGATAATTGGGTGCGTCTAACGGATGGTTTCGATTCGAGTTTGTTGGCCATTGAGGCTGCGATTCTTTGTGGTGCGTTGTTGAGGCTATTTGTTGTGGTTGCGATTCGAGCGTTTGATTAGCGTCTGAGACTTTGCGGCGCTTTACCTTTGCCACGGGGACAAAGTTACGCTTGTGAGCATCTACCATAGGTGACCTCTCTCCGCTTTCTTCCTCCTCAAGAATCGCTCGGCTTGCTCTCCACGTATCCTTAAATCTTTCCGGTCTCGGGCGGTGCGGTTCCCATTGCTTCCAACACGTCCAATGACAGGTTGCTATGACAAGTTTGGAGAATGAACTTCTCCGTTATCGGTCTCGGCAATTCATTGCCTTATTTACGAACCTCTTGGCGAAGTTATCCACTTTGTTTCCCGTCTTTACGTTTCGTCCAACAAAGAACCGATGGATACCTCGGTGTCATCGTCGAAGAAATTGGTGAGAAACATGGCCTCCATATCATCCCAGCTATTAACGCTCCCTGGTTTGAGACGGCGGTACCAATCGAAGGCAGCTCCACGAAGGGTGCCAACGAATGACCGAACCATCAAGGGCTCGTTGCCGGAGATAACGCCTAGATGAGACTTGAAGTAGATCAAGTGCTGAGTGGGTGATCCCTTCCCGTCAAACGGTGTAAAGTTGATGAGGTTGAATTTTGTCGGATACGGGATTGATTCCCACTCCCTTGGGTAAGGACATGGTATACCCGTCTTCTTTACCTCTTGAGCGGAAATCAAAGTATTAATTTTGCTCTCGAGGTCTTTTATTTTCTCATTTTCCCCTACGTCTCCGTTCGGGTAAACTTGGGGAGGAATGACGGTGTTATCGCTAGCGTTTTGCTGAGCAGCACGATCACCTACGTTTTGGCCTCCTTCCCTGTCCGTGTCGCTATCTGTTAAGTTGACATTATTGCGACGACTTGGCTCGCCTTGGCGGTTCATTATCGCCTGGATCT
Organism: Asparagus setaceus; assembly: GCA_012295165.1. Taxonomy (NCBI): domain Eukaryota; kingdom Viridiplantae; phylum Streptophyta; class Magnoliopsida; order Asparagales; family Asparagaceae; genus Asparagus; species Asparagus setaceus. Next base: position 19,548,395 of record CM022706.1, read on the forward strand.
GTTGGTCATGCATTGCTCTCATCTGCTGCATGGCCAGTTCCATTTCAAGCTTAAAGTTGTCCTTTTGCTTGGTTAGGGCCTCTTCAAGCATCACGGGACACTTGTTCCGCTGATCATGAGCGGCAGCGAGGTTGTCCTATGCTTGGAAATTGTATTATAAGAAGCCATTGCGGAGCCGCCATCCGACACTTCATCATCGGAGGGTAATCCCTTCGCATCTTGCGATAATTGGGTCGTCTAACGGTCCGGACCTGTCGAGTCATTAGTTCGCGATGCCGGAGCGACGCGTGGCGGCGTCCCTCTGCTGGTCATATTGATGGTAACACTTTCGGCAATTCATGCATGCGAAGCCCATCTCTTCTTGCGGGGCGTCTTGACTTGGGTTCGGGCATTCTCGTGCGAGCCTATCAAAGACCGGCGCCTTTTGAGTCGTTTTAGTGCGGTTGCACTCGATGCTCTTGCCTTGATCGGTTTCGAGCACAAGCAAGGCATGTTTGATTACGGCGTTCCTCTTTGGGATTTTCGTACCCCGGCCGCGATAGTACAACTTCGTCGGCATGAATACCGGAGCAACCTATCGTGTGTTGGCGACTTCTCGGTATAACGTTGTCATCGTCGGATGAGGCGTCTCCTTCGAGAACAAATAGGCCTTTCATAAGTTACCGCCCGCGACACTGCGCCAGCGAGTGTGAATCTTCGGCGGGCTCGGACTTCGATTTGAAGCCGGTCGCGGCATTGCGAGGTTTCTTCTTATCTTTGTGGGTACGACCCCGTATCGAGTGACCCGTGATTCCTTTAGCGGACCTAAGCGATCCTTGGCGGTAAGCACTGGTGCGTGGCGAGTTAGCCGCGGAAGTTGAATACGGCAGGAGGTGACCGGTGTCAACGCCACTTTCTTTGAGGTGCTCACAATTTCGATTTGAGCACGGGGCGAGGATTGGCTTCTTTGGCGAGCTAGGCTTGGATGTTGGGTTCGTCGAAGTTGAAGCTTCGACGGACTTGGGGTTCCAAGCTAGCTGATTTGTCGACGACTTCTTGGCCGCCTCCCTCTTCAACTCACGGGCTTGTTGCACCAAAGCCCGTGCTTGAAGGCGTGGCGCTTCCGGATACGTTCTGGCGTGGAGCGATTCCGTTTGACTTCGGACCCATTCGTTAAATCGCCGGCTGTAGGAATGCGGCTACGATCTCGGACTTCGACCTACGAGTCAACTTGGATCTTAGATCCGCCTCATAGCGGACCCCATCCGTTGATTCTTTGCACAGGCTAATTGTTTCGCCAGCGCCGACGCCTCGGCGGGCTCTCTTGGAGAGTCCGCGGCGCCATTGGCGGAATCGACCCCTGTGAAGGCGGGGGTTACGAAGGTTTGGCGTTGTTAGGGCGGGAACCACCGTTGTCTGCGGTCTTGGCGGTGGTGGTGGATTTTCTTGCCTCGCATCGATGCGTCGGGTCTTCCTTGCGGAGACCATCTTGGACTTGCGGGAGGCGGATCGGGCGAGGAGGAGAGGTATTCTTCATACTTCTTACGGTCGAACTTCGAACTTCGACCTCCTCGATGGCCGGGATCGGGATCAGCGGTTCGCGACCGGCGGCTTCTTTCTTGAAGCCGTTGGCTCTTGTGGTCGCCCGGCTTGTTGCGGGAAAGTTGGTTTGTTATTCATTGCTCGTTTGAACTTGTTTACAGCTTCGTTGGCCTACAACAAAATTTCAAACAAAGAAAATGCCTTTATTTTAGGCGTACAATGAAAACGAAAATTACAACTTTCTTCCTTTTGTGAACAAACACGAGGATCTCTATTATCCGGGATCCTCGCTTGCGTGGGTTCTTTGCCTGTGTCGGGGACTTTTTGTTCGTCCGTTGACCACCGCGTAATTCCGATCCTGGTGTAAACCCGGGTTCTGGAACTACAGACGTAGAGGGGCTCGTTTCACGAAGGAAACGAAGCGCCTGAGGGGATCACACTCACGAAGGAGAGGATCGCCTGCGGGGATCACACTCACGAAGGAGAGGATCGCCGGAGCGGGTGAGATCTACAAGGAGAAATCACAGCGCTATCCCTGAGATTAAGACGAAGCTTAACCTAGAGGGTATCTGTAGTTCGACCCGAGTTTGCTTAACTTCCGCCTATAGATCTGACGTCGACTGGACTTGAGCTCGCCGGTGCTCGGAACCGTGCGTCGTAGATCTCGCGAGGGCTCTTCAGAAGTCCGCCAAAATCCAAAAAAATCCTCTCCCAATGAGCAAGACCCCCTATTTATACAAAAACAAAGGGGTGCTTGTAGCCGATAGGTGGCTCGGCCACTTGGCGAGGTGCCTCGGCCAAAGTGGCCGAGCCTCCTCGACCACTTGGCGAGTAGCTCGACAAAGTGGTAGAGGCACCTCGACCAAGTTGGCGAGTGGCTCGACAAAGTGGCGAGCCACCTTAACCACTAGGTAGCGGCGTCGCTGGCGCTCGTCGTCTCGGCGTCGTTTTCCGTCGACTCTCTGTCGATTCTTCGTCGATTCTTGGTCTTAGGGCTTAGTTTTGCTCGGTGATGTCGCCATTGTGTTGAGTCCGTGTCCGATCAACTTTGAGCTCAAGCGGTTCGTTTGCATCGGCGGACTAAATGCGGTTGATTCCGTCTCGTCAGCGTTTGAATTTAGCCAACTTCGCCTCGTTGAGCCGTCGTCGGGTTTTCTCCACGGCGGCGTCGTTTCGCTGGCTCGTGCGCCTCGCCGACTCACTTCATGGGTTCGTCGACTTCGCTTTATCGTTTTCGCGGCGTAATCCGTCGGCGGCGTTACGGTCGCGCCGTCGGATGGATCGTCGGTTGTCAACCCACCGTTTACGAGTCTTGTTTGGGTATTGATAAGCAATTTTTAACGCCTACAGCTGCTTTCTTTAGTGAGAAACTCAGTGAAGCTCGATAGAAGTGGACCACATATGAGTTAGAGTTGTATGCCATCGTCCAGTCTTTGAAATATTGGGAGCACTATTTGATCTCACGAGTGTTTCTGCTTAATACTGACCATCAGGCCTTGAAGTCCATCAATAGTCAGACTACCATCAATCGTATGCATGCTTGATGAATTGTATTTTTGCAGCGTTTCACGTTTGTTTTGAAGCACAAGTCTGGACAGAAGAATAACGTTGCAGATGCACTCAGTCCGAGAGCTGCTTTGTTGGTGACTTTGCAGGCAGAATTGACTAGATTTGAATATCTAAAGGAGCTCTATGCAGAAGATGAAGACTTTAAGGAGACTTGGAACAACTGCCTACAGAATCAGTCCTCTAGAGGTTTTCATATTCAGGATGGATATTTATTTCATGGAGCTCAGTTGTGCATACCCTAGAGTTCACTAAGAGAGCAGAGAATATGAGACCTTCATGCCGGCGGGTTAGGAGGACATCTGGGGCATGATAAGACGATTGCTTCCATTGAAGAGAGATATTACTAGCCTCAGCTAAAAAAGGGGACAGAAAAATATGTGCGGCATTGTCCAGTTTGTCAAGTTGCCAAGGGACAGTCCCAAAATACGAGATTGTACACACCCTTACCTGTTCCTGATACGCCATGGCATGATATTTCGATGGATTTTGTGTTGGGACTCCCTAGAACCTAATGAGGTATGGATTCTGTTTTTGTTGTGGTTGATAGGTTTTCAAAGATGTCATATTTTATTCCATGCAAGAAAACATCATATGCTAGCAATATTGCCAACCTTTTCTTCCGGGAGATAGTACGCCTTCATGGAGTGCCAAAGTCCATCACTTCTGATCATGATTCTAAGTTCTTATCCCACTTTTAGAGGACATTGTGGCAACGATTCAATACTACACTCAAATTCAGTACTGCTTACCACCCTCAAACGGACGGCCAAACTGAAGTGGTAAATCGCACTCTCGGTAACCTTATTAGATCCATCTCTGGTGATCGTCCAAAATAGTGGGATCTTGCTCTAGCACATGCTGAATTTGTTTATAACTGTATGGAGAGTCGAACTACAGGCAGGGATCCCTTTGTGATTGTATATGGAAGGCTTCCGAACCATTATCTTGATCTAGTTTTACTGTTTAAGCTTTCAGGATAGAGTATTACTGCAGATCATATGGTTAAAAAGATACGTGCTATCCAACAGGAAGTGAAAGAGAAGATAGAGAAGTCAAATGCTAAATATAAGGCGGATGCTGATCAACACAGGAGGAAGAAGGTGTTTGAGGAGGGAGACATGGTGATGGTATTTCTGCGAAAGGAGCGTTTTCCAATGGGCACCTACAACAAGCTGAAGAATAAAAAGTATGGTCCGTGCAAAATACTGAAGAAGATTAGTGACAATGCTTATGTCGTTGACCTTCCTGCAGATTTGACAATTTCTCCTAGTTTCAATATTGCAGATTTGTTTGAGTATTACCCGCCAGAAGGAACAACTCTTCATGCGAATATAAGCTTGGGGTCGAGCTCTTTTCAAGCAGAGGAGACTAATGTAGAACGCACTGTAGACATATTCATGGAGAAACGGGACCGTCACAAGCCCAAACGCGGACCCGGTCGAGGAAAATAGCTTGCAACGAAGAACAGGTCATATCTCTCAAATCGTAAGTCAGAATTGGACGAATTATATATGTAACCCGCGTATTTTTTCAAGATAGAGTCAACCAAACCCACTAAAGTTCAGTTTACCACCGTTCATTTTGCCAAATTCCCTTCGGATTGAGAGATATCAGTATTTTTATTAGTTTTTTACTATTTTAGGTAATGTTTTGGGACTCTGTTTTGATTAGGAAGCAAATCCGGTTTGATTCTAAATTTGACCGATTTACTTTCCTAATCATAGGGAGTCTTCTAAAGAGAGTTTTCTTATTTCTATTTTTGGTAAAGTTCAGGTCATAGTAGGAGTCTTGTTTATTTTCTATTTAGGGCCTGTTTGTTTACATGGAAATAATTATGAAGTAAGTGAAGTAGATAAAATAGGTGCCAATTCTGCTACTTTCAAGAAAAAAAATATGTTTATTTCTCTGTAAAAGCTACTTCCGGTACTTCCTTAGAAGCTGACGTGGCGTCTACATGTCATCTCTACTTCTTGAATCTTTTTCCTCCCCTCATGGCTTGGAAGTCCATCAGAAGTAGATGAAATTGAGTCAATTTAGCAATAAAATCAATTTTGTTATTATATGGATATTCTCATACTCTATATAAAATCCTGAAAGATCATCTTTCTCTCTTCCTAACAATATTTATAATTGCTACCAAACAAAAAGTTAATGAAGTGGAAGAAACATTATTTTCTCTACTTTCAAGAATTTACGAACCAAATAAAAAAAATAGTACTTCCGCTACTTCCTACTTCATAATTTTAGAAGTAATAGATTTGATTTACTTCTTACTTCTAATATTTCATATCAACCAAACAGGCCCTTAAACAGAGTCTTGTAAGCCCTAGAGGCATAACTTTTATCAATAAAATTCTCTTTTATATTACTTTGTGGATTCGAGGTTATCTCTTCATGGATTCGAAGATTGTTCTTTGTGGATTCAAAGAACGCTCATTGGTGGATTCCGAGGTTTATCACTTCCGCGCTGCGTTACTTACGTACCAAAAAAATATAGTAATTAACATTTAAAAAATTGAAAAGAGAAACTTACTTCCACATTTTGTTCTCTTTTTTAAGGGATTGCCACATATACTAGTGATATAAACCACCTTCTTCATATTGATTTTCTTTTCAATATCTTGCGTCACATGCTTGCAAACACAAGTATTATTTACATGCTTGATAAATTGCAATATTGTACTGATGGCTCAATTTGTGGTCCTTTGATCTTAACAAAATTCTTGCAATTAAGATGCAAGACTTGAGTGAGCATTTCAATCAAAAGTTCCTTGACCAAATTCTCCAAATTGGGTAACAAAAATAATAGCCAAAGAGAGAACGAAGAAAAGTATGATGATTGTTCGCGAGAAAATTTGAGAAATGTAAGATCGGAGTTATTCTCTCTAACTGACTTAGAAAAAGAATGAATACAATCTCTCAGAGTAATCCCTCTCTAACTGACTTAGACAAAAGAAATTATAAAATTCCTCGATCGGTCACCCGATTTACAAAAGAAGGAAAGATTAACGGAGATCCTTCCCTTTGTTTAACCTGGGTTCTTCACGGTAGCGATGGGAGCTTGAATCTTGTATCCCGTTGACTATCTGAACGTCTCGACTCGTGGAACAACGTTGAAAAGAATTTGCAAAGCAAGTTTGGAACTCTAACTTTTCTTAGAAAGAACTCCCTTCGAGAAGAATTGATCTGCCAAGAGTCTCCAAAAGCCGATCCAAAAGTAAAGGTTGAATGCTCCAAAGCCCCTCCTCGATCGATCCAAAAAAAGCTCCCCCTTCTTCAGCTGTTATTCTAGCTATTTATAGGAGTTTTAAGGGGTGTAACTGACCCCTTAAATCTCTCCTTAATGAGGGTTCAAGGCCCTCAAATCATGCAAAACGGTTTTGGAACCGTTTACAACGTGTTTGAATGAGTCAAATACGAGGTCCGTGTTCTGAAAATGACCTCTACGCTTTGACTTGAAAACACCGAGGTGACCTTAGCGTTTTGAACTTGGAAACACGGTGGTGAGCCTTGCATTTTGAGCTTGAAAACGCAGAGGTGAGCCTTGCGTTTTGAGCTTGAAAACGTAGAGGTGAGCCTTGCGTTTTGAACTTGAAAACGCGATGGTGAGCCTTGCGTTTTGAGCTTGAAAACACAGTGGTGAGCTCCGTGTTTTTAATCAAAGAGACCATCAATTTATAATCTTTTTTTAAAGATCATCATCTTGTGATCTTTGTCATGTTTTCTTGAAATATGGGAGTCATTGATTGTAACTCCTATTGGTGATTGTGACGACCATTGAAATTGGAATTCCCATTGGTTAGCGTGAAGGTTGTCGAATTGTATCCTTCGTTGATTGGTGTAAAAAATCCTCGAATTGCGGTCTCCTGAAAGTCGTTACGTAGTGACTTTCATTGTTCGTATTAAATGAGGATTGACTATCTGCAGTGATTTTTTAGACAACCTACAATGATCTTTGACATCGTTTCCTCTATTATTTTGTTTGTATTTTGTATTTTGTTTTCCAAATAGGTGATAAACATTATATAAGATGTTGGATCTGAGATGCAAGCCTTGGGGGGGATGGGGGTTGGGGGAGGGGGTGTTGGAGGAGGGGGCGGGCAGTGTGAATATGGTTGCTATAATTTTTCCCTAAAATATAAAATATGCAATAGAAATATAGAAAATTAAAAGCGAACAACCAAACCAAAAACCGACTAGGGAATATGCGAGATTTTTATAGTGGTTTGAATAACAATTCTACGTCCACACCTCCTTCTCCTGAAAGGGCTTCCTCACTATGTGTAAGAGTTCTCCTGAATCACAACGCGAGTCAGCATTCTTATAAAGACCGCACCCTGAAATCTACCCAAAACTAGTCGTCTAACCTAACTCTCATGCTAGTAACACCTAGCGCTAACTTGTCCCAACCTTCAATTATCACCGACTTGAGTACGCCATAAAAATAAGTTTAAAATAAACTATTAAAAAAAGTTTCAGCACAAAAATAGAAAGATCTTACAACGCTTTTGATTAGCAAACCATTCTTTAAAAGATTGAAGCGAAGCACAATGAAGAACGATATAGCTATTGATTTCAAGGACAACTCCTCTCACTAAGATGATCTGATGTTATTGGGCACGATGAGAAAAATTTTGTTGAGGCTCCAGCATTTCAAATCACAAATCAATCTTCTTCTCACAAACACTAGAATTTTCTCTCTTAATGCTCTTTTTTCAAATCCTCGAACTCTCTCTAAAAATTATCTCTTTCATTCTTACATAGCCTCTCATAAATCAGGAAAGAGACATCAAAATCATAGTGAAAGTTGGAGATGAAATGGATCAATGAACGATTGTGATTAACTCTTCAAACCTGCCAAAATTCATTGTCACCATTGATGGTTCCTCAAGACCATCAATGGTTCCTTGAGCACCATCAATGGGTGATTGTAAATCATTGATGGTTTGATTTTGAGTTTCTAGAAATCTACAATTGATCATTGTACATCATTGATGGTGTGTGGTGACCATCGATGGTTCCCTGTAGACCATCAACGATTCAAAATAATCTTTCTAAAATTTCTACGATTCTTCACTGTAGACCATCAATGAGCCTTGACCATCGATGGTTCACCATAGACCATCGATGGTTCCAAGAATCAACGTAAATGCTTATTGTACAAACTACGTCTTAACGAAAGATTGGATGAAGAGAAAGGCTTGTAAACTCTTTAACTAGTGAGGAATAATTACTTTTTAATTTTAATGCTTATGTAAATGTGCAAAAGAAGCGACACTTAGCAATATCAAGAGAGATTATCTGAGTCAACTCATCATAGCCATAATTACTTTTGATCTATCTATCATAACTTAATATATTAATTAATAGTTACATGAGTCCATTCAAGAAAGTTTGCGTTAACGCTACTTGATATTTGAAACATTATCAGTCGTAATTAATATTGGATTATATTCTCTCTCTCTTTTTTTTGGTTAATGAAAATTTTATTCACTCACAATATGTAAAGTTTTATGTATGTCAAGATGCTCAGATACCTGAGATTACAAATCAAGAAAACTCAATAAGGGATGCAACCCAAACACAACGTCAAAAAGATAGTTATAAAGAATCAAGCCATTCCTTGCATTTCACCGATAGCTGAGGACTGTTGAGCAAGATAGTTAGAACATTAATTTTAATGTCCTTAACAATCTGAACAGAGCTTTTGAGTTTATGATTAAAGATTCTCTCATTGCACTCACCCCAAATAGAATAGACTGTGGAAGCAAGAGCCATTCTCTTTACTCGCTGTTTGCACCCCTTTCCTCTTAGCCTGGAACAATACCAACTCAATAGTAGATTCCAATCACAAGTTCTCCATCTGAATTGCAGTCATTCCATTACATTATTCCAAACTTCCATGGAGAATTTGCATTCAAATAATAAATGGTTGCGGCATTCCAAACCTGAACCAGATCACAAGCAACAGTGATTTTCTTGGATAATCCCCCTCCTTAGCAGTTTATCTTGTGTAAGTAGCCTATCCAGAACTGCCAACCACAGGACGAAAGAATGTTTAGGATAATTCATCCCCTTCCAAATTGTGCCATATCACAACACATTGCTTGATGGAGGAGAAAAAGCAGAATACAATGCAGAGAGGTGGATTTTAGAGTTTTTGTAGCAAGAACATATTAGGAGCTTTAAGTTGTCAATCCCTCCACATGAAGCAATGGCTTTGTCTCTAGTTTTTATAAGCTGTTTCCACATCCAAGAGTCTCCAGCTCTTACATTTACATGCAAGATATCTGCATTTTTTAAATAGGTACCATGAACCCATTTTATCCATAATAATTCCTTGTTAATATGAATGTACCAAAGGAGCCTCAAGGCAGAAACTGAGTTCCAGATTGTTGCTGAATAGACCCCTAAACCTCCTTTCTTTTTCCCCAAATAGATTTTATTCCATGACAGAAGAGGAACTTTGTGGGATTGATCAGTTTTCCCCCATAGGAAATTCCTGCACAGCTCATCAATCTTCTGGAAAACTTTGATAGGCAGAATATAGCTTGATGTCCAGTATATTTGAACTCCCAGGAATACACTTTTGATAATCTGCAATCTACCAGTATAAGACAAATGCCTATGATTCATCCAACACTGCAATTGAGTAGTAATTTTATTAAAGAGGGGACTGCAATCTACATATGATAGCCTTTTACTTATGAAAGGAACTCCTAGGTATTTGATTGGCATTTCCCCCTCCGGAAACCTTAAGAGGTTATAGATAGAAGCTTTGACAGTATCTTTAACCCCTCCATAGAAAATGGAGCACTTGTTAGGATTAGCCTCTAACCCTATAACTGCACTGAAATCACTGACATATTGATGAAGCTTTTGAACTGTATAGAGGTCACCTCTTCCAAAAAGGAGCAACTCTTCCAAAAAGGAGCAAGTCATCAGCAAAGATAAGATGATTAATCTTGAGATTTCCACATTTGGGATGAAATTTGAATTTTGTATCTTTTTTCAGCAAACCAAGACTCCTAGATAAATATTTCATTCCTAAAATAAACAAATAAGGGGAGAGGGGATCCCCTTGTCGTAATCCTCTCTCACCCTTAAAGAATCCATGAAGAGAGCCATTAAAGGAAATGGAGTACTTTGGAGAGGAAATGCAGGCCATAATCTAGTTTATCATCATACTAGGAAAACCCAGACCATTGAGCATATCTTTGAGGAAGTTCCAGCTAATTGTGTCAAAAGCTTTCCTGATATCAATATTGAGCTTGACCCTAGGTGATATGTGTTTCCTGCCATAGTTCTTTATAAGCTCATGAGCTAACAAAATGTTGTTAGAGATTTGCCTACCCTTAACAAAAGCACTTTGAGCTTCACTTACAAGACAACCCATAATTGACTGAATTCTGTTAGCAGGAATCTTGGAAATGAATTTATATAGACAGTTACAACATGCAATAGGCCTGAAATCTGATGGAGTTTTGGGGCATTGTACTTTAGGAATTAAAGATAGTGAAGTGGAATTGATCATACTTAGTAGTTTTCCAGTTTGAAAGAACTCCTCAATTGCTGATGTGATATCATCACCAATGATATCCCAAGCTGATTTGTAGAAAGAGGCACTAAATCCATCAGGGCCTGGGGCTTTATCATCTGACATGGAGAAAATTGCAGTTCTGATTTCTTCTTTTGTGACTAAAACTGTTAAATTCCTTCCTTGAATTTCATTGAGGCAGTATCCATTGCGCACAATGTTTATGTCTGGAGGGGCAGTATCAATTGCAGTTCCCATTAAGCTCTTGTAGAAAGAAATCAATTCTTTTACAATCTCATCTCCATCAGTAAGTCTATCTCCCTTACTATTATATAGTACCATCACTCTGTTATGATGTCTATTGCTCTTGATAACTGAATGAAAGAAGGTTGTGCTTCTATCCCCTTGAATACTCCAGGCAATCCTTGCTTTTTGTTGATAGAAAGACAACTCACATTCCAGAAGCTTGTTGTAAGTAGTGATACACTCTTTTTCTTTGTTGATGAGAATAGAGTTGAAGGGATCATCTTGCAGTTTACTTTGGGTATCCTCTAATGCATATTTTGCTCTTTGAACTTGTTCACTTATGTTGCTATAATGTTTTTGTTCAAATCCTTCAAAGCATCCCTCAGCAACTTCAACCTAGCACAGATAGTCTACATAGTATACCCCTCAACAGAGCTTTGCTAGATAGATGATACAGTAGGAAGGTAATCATCATGCTTGGTCCACATCTTGAAAAACTTGAATGGTTTTTTTTCCCTTGTACACATTCTTCATAGATTGTTACCAAGGCAGGGGAGTGATCAGAGAAGTTAGGGAGCAGATATTCAACATGACTTGAAGTGTACATGTGAATCCAGTTATCATTCACCAAGCCTTTGTCTAATCTACTCCATACTCTTGTGTTAGATTCTTGCTTATTATTCCAAATGTAGAAACACCCCATAGTTTTGAGGTGAGTAAGCTGACAGTCCTCAATGAGCTTGCTAAAATCTTTAGTATCATTATCTGAAAGCATATTACCACCAATCTTCTCATCATTATTTAGCATGGCATGAAAATCTCCACAAAGGAGCCAAGGTACATTACCAACTAAATGATGAACTTGAATGAGATCTGCCCATAGTGACTTCCTAGCCTCCATCTGGTTATATCCATATATAGATGATACGGTACAATTTATTCTACCATCCAAGGATTTAATAGAGCAAGTAATGTGCTGAGTAGTGAGAGTGCTAACTTGGATATCCAAGATATTAGGATTCCATAATATCAAAATCCTATCTTTTTCAGAGCCTCTCACATTTGAAATCTATTTCCAGTTTTTTGTAATTTTGCTTCCAATAACTGGAATCTTGACCTCTTTTAATTTTGTTTCAAGAAGAGCAATAAAAGGGAGATGAAATTGCACTAAGTGTTGCTTGACCAGATGATGCTTAGGGGACCTGTTCAGCCCCTTAACATTCCAAAAGGAAAGATTCATATTAGTGCATTCCCCCTCTATCTATTGTAGAGGGATCAATATCATTTGTTAGGTATTCTAGTGGAGAGAATGAGTTTTCAGGAAGGGGATTTCTCCTTGTAGTAGAGCTTTTGACCTACTGCCAAGTGTTTCCAGTGTGCAATGTTCCTTTGGAGTTGATTATCCCAGGAATTGAAGACTGAACATGCACAACATGCACAGAATTCTGATCTACAGGATTTCTGTATTCCCCTTTAGCTACATGTTGTATTTGTAGGTTTGTATCTAATTCACAAGATTGCGCAACATGCATAGGCCTTATCACCTCAGGATTGATATCAACATGTATCTCCTTTGCTTGCTCTTTCAAGTGTGTTTCATTTTTATCCTGTACAACCTGTTGTGATGCAATATTCTACTTAGGAACCCATCTTTGTATCCTAGGATGCCTCCTACAATAATTTGTATCATGTCCCACTTGCTTACAATAATCACACCACCTAGGTTTTAGTTCATATATTGTTAGTTCCTTGGTTTTGATGATGTTCTAACAAATAATTTATAACTAATCTTGTTTGTCTAGTGTTTGTGTTTTCATGTTTATTCTAGGCAAACAAGGTGTTGGAGGATGGATGGACTTGCGCCTACACGATCATATCCATTGGAGGATGGGAGGAATAGTGGAGTGAAGCAATGCAATTCAAGTCAAGATTCAAGATCAAACTTCATCCGCAACCAAGACAAGCTTATTGTAGATCTCAAGCTTGGGTACATTAGTTTAGGTTTATACTTGTGTGTTTATACTTAGAGCTCAAGATTCATACACACACACATTTATTTTGATTTATCACCGTTTTGGATTATAGACTTAACGACATGATTTTATATCCTTTCTCAAGTTTATAAATTCATTGGAAAGTGTTTCAAAATGTGTTTGAAAAAAAAATCTCAAGTTTATATCTTTTCAAACATGCACGAACATGCACGCATGCACACTTTTTTGCTTCTATTACAAAACAAGTTAAAATTGAGAATTTATTATATTCATGGTTCATTGACTTTATCACATTAATTTATATCTTATATAAAGTCCATAAACCAAATCACAAGATCTCAATACTTGTTCATGTTCAAAATCATGCTTTTCACATATCTTATTTTTCATGTTTTTGCAAAACAATTGAGTTTTAACAATTGGAAAATGCAATTTGAAAATTTTGTTCGTTTACATATTTATCTTTATATATAAAAACATTTTCCCAATTTTTACTAATTTTGGAGTTGTTTTGTTATTTTCAATTGAGTTTACAAAAGAAGTTTTCAGCAGTTTTTAGAAACTGTTTATTTGTGTTCAAATAATTATTTCTCACAAATGGGAAGTGATATTTCAGAAATTCTTTCTGTAACATGTTTATATATATCTTTATAACCTTCCCTAAATATTTCATAATATTTGGAGTTGATTTACTATGTCAAATTGATTTTACAATGTCAAGCATTTTAGCAGTTTTCAGAATCTGAAATATCTGTCTTGAAACAATTATTTATCACAAATGGGAAGTGATATTTTAGAAATTCTTTCTTTAACATGTTCATATACATGTTTATAAACGTCGGTCAAAATTTCATGATTTTTAGAGTTGATTTACTGTTTATAATTGATTTTACAAAACCAGATATACAAATTTCCAGAATGCTGGATTTTGGGGTATTTTGGTCTTTTCAGCCTATAACGGCTAGTAACGGCTAGTTTTATTTTTTAGCATTTTTCTGGGATTTTCTTGGGTTTTAGGCTTTGTCTCTTCATCCTATATATACCCCATGCCCTCATTTATTTCAGTAACAATCAAGAAGGTTTTAAACACGTTTTTGAAGAGTTTAAGTGTTTGTTTAGTTTGTTTGGAAGTTTAGTTTGTGAAGAAACTTTCACAAGAGCTTGAGGAGATCATCCTTTGGTGTTTGAGCATTCAACTCTTCTCCTTCTCTCTTGTCATCTAGAGAAGTTTTTCTAAACTCATATCTAGCGATTTATATGTTTGATTTTCATTTCCATAAGCTAGAATTTATTTGAGTTTAGTTTTGATTAAATCTCATTGTTACACACACCCACTTGAGCTTATAGTATTTTCATACATAGTATATTGGGGTTGTGAGAGTTTGTAACATTGAGTTGTGCTTAATTGAGTTCTCATCCATAGAGAACAAACATTTATATTTGTGAGCTTTAATTGTGAGATCACATTGTATTACACTAGTACACCGAGAGGAGTGTGTGGTGAGAGACGGGGTTGTCCCAAGAGGAGTGGCGTCGGTAGTAAAGCCTAGGGAGAGGTGGTAAACCGAGCACTTGAGGGAGACACGGACTAGAGACCAACACTTGAGGTGGTAGTTAGTGTAAGTACATTGTGAGTGATTGTAAAGTTTTCGTGAGTTAGAAAACCGAGATAGTGTGGTGTAAACGTTATTCGGGTGAGCGTAAAACCCGGTTGATATAGTGGAGATCTCCTCGAGGTGAGGAGCGGGACGAGGTCGGGTTGACCGAACCTCGTGAACATATTATTGTGTTTGAAGTTTGCTTGGCGATTCATCTTGTTCATCTTTATTGCCTTGCTCTCATTTGTTTTATTTCCCTATCTTATTTACACTTGTTTACTTTTGTTTACTCTTTGTGTATATTACATATCCTTGCATATTATTCTTTGTATATCATACTTGCTAGGATATATATTTGTTAATTAGTTTTAATTTGGCATTAATTCGGATTAGATTAGCATATTGCCCTATTCACCCCCCTCTAGGGCAATTTCATATATCACTTTTTGATTGTACTGCTTGCCATTAGGACCTTGTATAGAAATTTGATCTGGAAGGGGAGAGGGCATATTCACTTCAATCAAGATCCTAGCATAAGCCAATCTTTGCCTGTTTGCCATGAGCTTATCAGTAGTAATGGGGTGTCCAATAACACTAGGAATTTTGCTAATACCTTTAGCATTTCATAGATCTAGTCTTAGTGCTGGCAGTTGTATCCACATAGGGTAAATGCAGTCATTAGTCTTGTCAATTTCCTCACCATTATATTCTCTCTTTCGTTACTTTGGCAACCACTGTCCTCAATTATGTGATTAAGTTACTAATAAAATTTAATGCTAAATATCAAGAACCCCTCTCCCCTCCTCCTAACCCCCACCCCAAAGAAGTTTAAGGTATTACAACACCTTCATTAACTTAAGATTTTATCAACACCCCTCCCCCTCCCACCCAAAAAAGTCGGTGTCAATCATAATTTTCACATAGGCGGACAAAATTATATTAAGCTCCAGTGAAAATCGATGTTCATGCTTGTTTTTTTTTTGTTGGGGGGAGGGGGGTGGGTAGGGGTGGGTAGGGGTGGGGGCTAAAAAGTATTAAAGTTACAGCGGGTTTTTGATAACTTCTAAACTCAAGAGGGATTTCTTGATATTTTGAAAGCTATGGGAGGTTATCTGATTATTGTCCAAATTTCTTTTCTTTTCTTTTCTATTTTTTTTTTGAAGGGAAGGAGGTGGGTGGTGGTGTTATGTTATTTAGCCAAAATTTAAGACCGCACCTCTATACTGTAGTTATTACTAATTTATGAAAATGATTCCACCCTGAAAAAAAACTAGCTTCTATTCTATAGGACACATAAAAATAATAAAAGTTTCATCTTTTCATTATTGAGGCTTAATTGCACTTAAATACCCTATACTTTTTCCTACTTTGCACTTATATATCCTCACTTGTGTTTTCAGTAGCACTTATATATCCTAAGGTTTTAAAATTTATACTTAAATATGCATAGTTATGCAAACGAGAGAATTTGCTCCCAAAAATTTCATGAAACACACTCACATACTAATTTTAGAATCTTTTTACCATTAATTTTATTAAATTTATTGTTAAAACCATCCTAATTCTTCTTTACCCTATCCTGATTCTATTTAAAATAGGTTTTGGATATTAACAAGAATTTAACAAATATTTAAAGTTAAAATATTCTAAAATTAGGATGTAAGTGTCTTTTAGGGAAAATTCTCGTGTTTACATAACTACATGAGCATAATAAGAACAAACTATAAAAACTTTAGATTATACAAGTGCTACCCAAAACAAGAGTGAGGGTAAACTATTGGGTATTTAAGTGCAATTAAGCCTTTTACTGGGAATTACTGGGGAAAAAACATCAAATCATCGAGCCCCAGTGGCACGCATGATTCATTTGGATGCTTTCTTACAAATTTAACGCCCATCTTGCTACTCTACGGTGACTATTAGAGTTGTGGGCCATGTTTGCTTAGCAGCACAAATAATAAAGAAAGGAAAAGTGGATATCTTATTTTACAATGGATGTAAAAAAAACAAAAAAAAAAATCATTAAAAACCCCCTAATTTCAAGCATTAAATTTTTCTTGGTCAAAGAACTTTATAGCAAACCATTGAATTAAGGAAATCTTTCTAGAATTATGCATATGATTCTAGAAACTGACATAAATATCAATTATCAAAAAAGCATTCCCATCAAGAAAAATTTGCCCTCTATATATTAACAGCAAAAAATTAACGATGGGCATCAAGCCTTCTGTTATATGTTGCCTTAAATACTCAAATACATATTGCTTTGGGAATTCTTTTCTGACTTGGTTTGTTTTGATCAAGAGTCCTACTTACATTAGATTTTGCACAACCAATCATATTTGAAGTTTATTACTATTTGGACTCTTATTGGGCTTTAGGACATGTGGACTTCTATTCCCATTAGAACTCCTATTCCGTGTACAGCAAGGAGTTGGGATCTTCAAGGCTATTTATGTACAGTCTTTCAAGTCTATTATCATCATCAATCTACATAGCACCAATCAAGAAGACAGAGTTCTTTTGTGAAGCCTATTTGATATTTTTCTCTTTTGTTCTTTGAGAGAGTTGTATTAGGCTTTTAGGGTGTTATTAAGGACTGCGTGATTGAGAGATCTCCACATCGTATTCCTCACAATTTAGTAAAGCTATTCTCCTTCTTCGCCCGTGGACGTAGGCTACAAGCCGAACCATGTATATCTTTGTGTTCGTGTTTTCTTGATATTTTTCCGTGCTTTCGTGTGATTGATATTAGTTTATTCCTAGGGTTTGTTAGAACACCTTCCATTTATGGTTACAGGCCACGCAGACACCTAACCCATTAAGTAAAGTTACCCTCTATTAACAGCAAAAATTAACAGAGTAACAAAGTTAAGATTAGAAAAGATAAAAACGAGAATAACTCCTGAGATCTTCTCATGGAGTTTCAAAGGGTGACAATGAAGTCATCTCCGACAAATAGTTTTGGAGTCCCAATAAATTGTGCTGAGAGTGCTGGTTGGATTTACTTTCATTAATGGGTACTAGTAAATTGAATTATGTGGTAACTTTAGATAGAGAATCTCAAGAAGCGGCAATGGGGATGGCGACTAGGGATGCAAGGGGATGTTAGAATATAAAAATATAAACCTCAACTTTCACCATAACTTTAGAGTTTTAGTGTAATGATTAGAGGGACTCAATTTAAATTCGGAGTTTTGGTTTAATGGTTCGAGGGGCTCAATTTAAGAGGGGATGATTTTAGGTGCTTTTGCAGAGAAATTCAAAAGAATTTGGTCTATACGGAGGATGAGTGCAGTGGCTGCTATTAACATCCTCCGACTGGCTAAATGATTGAATGCTAATAAGACAGTAATATATGTGGAGGAGGCTCTAAACATTTTGACATATACGTGGAGGAGGCTATAAAGATGGCTGCAATTTTCGCGATGTGTTTTCTTGTATGCTACCAAGAGTGCAAATAAGTCAGCTATCCGTTTTACCCAATTTAGCCTTTTTTATGTCGTCCACAATTCTTATTCTTTGTTTAGATATGCATCTTGATTCTCTTTACAATCAATAAAGCTCCATTTTCTTAAAAAAAGAAAAGAAAAAGAAAAAGTAATCCCCTTTCTATCCTTCAATACAAAAGCCCATTATTTATCTACTCAACGGACTTTCCAGAATCTACATTTAAACAGGCACAAACGAAAAACGAACTTAAAACGAACTTGTGGACAGAGCATGTTATTCTCCTGCAATTAGTATAATCTCGACCACAACATAAATAATCCTGCAAGAGAACTGTGCCAAGATCGGGAGATACATATCAGAAGGGGCTAGGAACGAGAATTTCTTGCATCGTAAAATTTTATAATAAGTTGACGGATAATAAACTTGTAATGATCCCTGTTAATGCTCTTCAGATCCTTATGCTTCAAAAGAATTACTATTATTATTATTTTTCGATAACTCAAATCAGAATCAAACCAAAGATCATAGAAGCAATATTAGAACTTCGTAACCGTCCGGATCAGCCGCAGTGGTTACCTCAAAAGAATTATTAACATCATTTAATTTTTAAATGTGATCATGTAGGCACTGTTCCTCTCTGCCTACAAACAATATATAGTTGTAGCTAAGCATTATCTCTTCACTTTCTTCTCAAAAGAGCTCCCTCTAATGTTAATGAACCAATTCCTCCAGTGACTCCACTCACAGCTTCGAAATCTCGAGTTCAACCATGACATGATTCCATCCATACTCCACATGAGAAAGCACATGAAAAAAATAGGTGTTAGTGATCTTCTCCTCCATTTTTACAAAGAATGCATAAGTTTTGCTGAATAATCCCCATCGTAATCACCATATCGATCCTGTGTTAACAATCTCTGTTTGAACACAAGCCAGGCGATGAAAGTGTGCTTAGGAATGCTCAGTGAGCACCAGTTTGACTCCAATTCACATCATTTCCGGCAGGCAATAGCTCTTGATAAATATGAGAAATCTTTAAGAATCCATTCGTGCTTAACCTCTCCATTCTCTGTATAAAATTATCTTTAGAGCTCCATACAGATACAACATGATCTCTAATATGCAATAATTGCTTCCAGCACCATGGATCCCCACTCTTTGCTTGTACATCCAACAAATCTTAAGTAATTTCCATGTATCCCAAAAAAAAACCTCCAATATATAGGAACCTTCTGCATAGGCCATCCAGTAGATGAAGAACTTTCTTAGGCGACACAAAAACACATCCAGACCAATACGATCGGATACCAAAAAGCACACTCCTGACAAGTTGTAGTCTTCCGGCATAGGAAGTTGTTTTCCACCCTTGTATCTTTGTAGTCAACTTGTGCGCCAACCCCTACATTCCGCTATTGTTAATCTTCTAGATACCATTGGAACGCCTAGATATCTCATTGGAAGTTCACCCTCAACATATCCAAATTCCTCTACATTCTGCCACTGTTAAACTTTATTTAAGATGTAAGAATAGTTATGCAAATGTCACAGAGGATGCGAAGCAGACCCTGGTCGTCACTGACCACAAATTATAACGTAACTCAATGCACCTAAACACCATCTCAACCAAAGTTATTTAGGGTTTCATGCTAACAAAATACATCCTTATCCAAAAAAACACACAACCATAATCCATTTTTCAATTTAAAATCCAAAAAAGACAACAAAATGATAGAAATTAAGCAGCTCCCATGTTTTAAGGGCTGCTGGAGTAACCTTCTCATCTTCACCATCATGACCTAAGAGATCATCAATTATTTAGGTAATCATGGATGATTTGATCAAATTTCCCACGTTATTCTTGTGGGCTCCTGTCCATATAGTAAGAAAGTGCATACAATTAGCAATAATTTTCGGAATTACCCCTCTGACGCCCTCAAAAATAAGGTTATTTCTCGTACACCATATGCTGATATACACCAACAAAACAATAGGCATAATATGATTCCATAACAATTTCAAGTTGATGTTAGAAAAGAAACATTCCTTGCAAATAACGAGAGTTGATAAACTTTGGTTTTAAAGGTTAATTAATCTCATTCTATTGGAGAAAAAGGCTCAAACTCTCTTAGCTACCACACGAGAAAAGAAGAGATGTTCAAGGGATTCATCATCAGAGTAACATAAATCACAATAACATATTTTGTGCCTCCTATTTATTAACTTCTATAAACTTGCTTTTCCTCTAGTCTTTATCTTGACGTGTCTACGATAGCTGCATAGAATCTGGTTCGTTTCAGTTCATGGGATGAGTACAAGAGAGTGATAGACTGCTCATTATGTTTCCTGCTCCTATTTAGCAACTTCTAGCAACTTGATTTACCTCTATCTTGACGTGTATACTATAGCTGCATAGAATTTGGTTTGTTCCGGTTCACAGAACAGGTATGGGGAAGTGGTAGGTTGCTCATTACAAATCGAGTATGTATGAATAGGTGGTAGGTTACTCATTACAAATCTCGAGTATGTATATGAATAGGTTATACAGTAGACCAGGGAATATGATACATAACATATGTTTTAGGTTCGGTTCCTATAAATGCAGGAATAAGAGGTTTTGCAAGAGTAAAATTACAGAAATATGATAGTTGCATGCATCAGTAATGGTAAAAGAACCTTGAGAATCATGTTGCAATTAGGGTATGCATATTTCATTTACTTAATTTCTCACTTTTTTTTTGTGTATTCTTTGAAACAGAATCATTTTGGTAAATTGGATTGTTTTACACCACGAATCCGGGACGATAAAACCCAAGTCAAGTTGCGGTTTGCTATAGCATCGAATATTGTTCCCAAATCAATCTTGTGGCGGTATACTCAATTGCATGAATAAAATTTTATTGACAATCGAAATCAGTACTCTATTAAAATGTTGAACTGGATTAGATCGAGAAAAATCAACCCCGTCAGACATTTTTCTGAGTTAGCGTTCGACCAATAAGCCAACTAAGAACAGAACCAAAAGAATACAGAACGCAATCTTAAATAAGATATCAAGAGATAAAGAATGCAGAGACTTAGCTCACCATTTGCCTACTGTACACTTTAATTATCAAAGATTAACATTAACATATAAACAACAAACATTGAACTATCAAGGAGTCATGAGTACTTGCTGTCTATGATACGAATGACACAATATTTTCATAGGTTGGATCAGACAACCTAGATACACGCAAACAGTCACCCTTTTATTATTATTATTTGTTTTTAGTTTTTATTTATTTTTTTTATTTATTTATTTTTTTGTGTAAACATGTCTATGGTAACCTCGAACAATTGACAACTAGTCAATTACATAGGACCAGCCAGCATTTAATCATAATGTTTCTTCTTTTCTACTTGATCCACCTCCTTGCCTTCAACTTGCTCCTCCACCTATTCACACCAAACATACTAAATAAAAAATGTGTTGACCTCGATGTAGCAGTTAATACCAATTTTGTGCTTCTCATAGAAGCATTAATAGCATAAATAAGAAGAATCAATACCTTGTGAAAGAAGTTGTCTATTGTTTGAGCATCCTTTAGGACTTCCTCGGATGCGTGCTCTACTTTTAACGCAACTTGTTTCATCCCTCCGCCGTCAGGGAGATGTTCGGCGATTTCTGAAGATATCTTCTCGGTTACCTCAGCCACTTTTTCTATCATCTCAACAGTGTTATCTATCTTATACACAACCTCTGCTAAATGCATATCCAGATGATTAGTCTTACGTCTGAATGATAACATGCTTAATTAGTATGTGATGCATTTAAGTCCATTTTACCTAGTTGCTAGAGATCTGGACAACCAAATGCTACCGGTAGCATTGTCATGTGCTAGGCACATGAAACAAATTTAATAAAAATATCCTAATGAATAGATGGGATATCAAAATGAAATAGGATTGCAACATGGAGATATCAAAATGTTCAAAAATACTTTGTGATACAAATTGGAAAAGTGGGTAAATTTAGCAACATAATGTCTTCAATTGCTAATACCTTTAACACCTTGTAATTTCTTCCAAGTTGGGAGAGAGAGCCATACCATTGAACCCAAAGTCCATTTTAGCCTGCAAAAGACTTAGACACATTAATTTGCAAGAAAACATTAGTAAACTTTATGTCTCAAAAGAACCAAGGACAAAATGTAGCTACCAGTTAGGTGTTTTGAACAATGTGGTTAATTCTGATGAGTCTTTACGGGGTATACTACTGTTTAGCTCCCTGCAAAAACAAATTTAATTAACACCAAAAATCAAAATAACAAAAATATGGGGAAGAAAGCTAAATGTCTTAGGATTTTGCATGGAATTACATATTTGACCCTCCATTGCCATCAGTTGAATGGATTGTGTGCATCACTACGATCGATCGATGTCTGCGTTTTGATGTGCATATTTTTGTTTGGAGATGCTGCGGATGTTTAAAGGCAAAGCTGGAAGTTTTGCATGGAGAGCTAGGGCAAAATGTTTGAAGATTAATGGAGGGTAAGGAATAATGTGCAATTGAGAACATGACGATCAAGCTAATTGACTACTTAATTATCATCTTATGGGGTTGCTCCATCTCAAATATATAGTTTCTCTGAATGATTTAGTTGAATAATTCTCGTATTTTGTGTTTGAGTTGTCATTAAAAAGTGGTGTTGCTTTAACTAGCGACCTTGAACTTGAAATGCGTGTACAATATATATACTCAATTAGGTTTTCTTTGAATACCAAGTCTTTTATTCATGTCTCACAAAGATACATCTCTAAAAAATTAATTTGGTCAAATTGATGTGTACCTTAATCGAAGCTAATTAGACAAAAGTATTTTGCAAAATAATTTGTCAATGAAGCTGTCCGCCTACTTTTGAGTAATAACTGTTTTTATTTCCAATATAAATTGCACAATAATGATGATAGAGTTGTGGATTTTGGGGTGAAATGGATTAAAGTTTTGGTACTTACAGTGATTTTCAGGACTAGAGTGCCAGAGAAATTTCGAAGCTGGGTGGATATGCTAAAGTGAGTGTTTTTTTTTTTTTTTTCGTAAACTTCTTCTGAGTGATGTTACCTCCGTTTGAGGATTTTGTTTGTTGTTGACAATCAGGTTGCCTGATAAAACCCAGTACCTAAACGTTCATTTGGTAATGAAATAAAGTATTCATTTACCAACCAAAAAAAAAAAAAAGAGTTTATTTTGGGTGAGCATGCTTTTGTCAAAATTAAATTGTACAGTTTTTAAAAGTTTATATGTAGAATTTTAATGCGTAGGGCATCTTGCCCTACTTTTACTTAAAAAAGACAGTATTTCCTCAAATTCTAATCTAAAGCACCACCGCCAAATTCTGAACTCAAGCATCACGGTTAACAAAAAATATCATGAATGCAAAATCTTTGCCTGATAAATAGAAAGGCTTATCCTTGTCTTACGCAAACGAATCTTAAATTGCAAATGACATGTTTGGCTGGTCAAAAACATTAAGTAGAAACCAAAGAAATCAACTTTGCTTGGTCAAGATGCAGGCTAGATTCTAAACTACGCATTTGTGTTGCTTATAAAGGATTTGTCTCAAGAACTAAACAACCAAGATGTGAAGAGAAATTAGTTACGCCATTTAGTAATAATATGGATCGACTGTGTTTTATGACTTTGTTCTTTGAGTGGAAATATAATTGACTAAAATCACTGTACATTTATATTTTTATATAAACTTGTTATGATTCATTCTAAAGATAAATATTATCATATATATCCTCTGTGAAGATGCATATCTGAATGACTAAATTAGGATGTCGAGGTCCATTTGCACATATAAACTCTAAATAACCATAACTTTTGATCTAGATGTCGGATTAAGATAATCAAAGAGCCTGCGGAAAACTCTGTTCAAACTCTACACCATAACTTTGAAGTACTTTTTGAGGCCCAAATCCTTCACTTCAGACTATTTTTAAGTAGGCCATTATGGCTCATATTTGAACTATTTTGTGTTATTTTGTTTCTTTTTTTTTTTTTTTTGGGTTAAAGTCATTCAGTTATTCTTGCTTAGGCATTCTATGGTTTTCACCAATTTAGGTTTCGGATTTGTAGTTGTCTGGCAGGTTATTCTACTTTGAGATTATTGAACTTTGAAAGCATTTTTTTTTTTTTTTGGTATATGAAACTTTTATTCACTCACCATTAGAAAATATAAGTACAACCCCATAGCATCAGCAAAAACCGAGCTAGATCAAGGCTATTACATCATAACTTCTCAACCCACACTTTATATTCTATCGGAATTGGGTGATTATACAAACTCACAGGAATAGCCTTTTTAATCTTGCACACAATTTGATTCACATTACATCTTCTGTCTATATGCATTCTCTAGTTCCTTTCCAACCATAGGAATTAGACTGTAGCTGATAAAGCCAATCTGTAGACTCTGTGCTTATACAATTTGCTCATACATTTTGAGAAAACCAATCCATCCAATTCAACATAGTACAACTTCTCCATTTAAAAGAAGCCAATCCATGATTGTGTTCCAAACTTCAGTAGCATATACACATTCAAAGAAGAGGTGGATGTGACTCTCATGAGCTAAGTCACACAATACACACCAATTATTTCTAGCTAATCCCATCCTACATAGGTTATCCAAGGTGAGTAGTCTCTACAACATGGATAACTAGAGAATCATTGAGTATTTAGGGAAGTTTAAGGAATTCCACACGGTCTTGTACCATGAAACACTAGAGGAATTATGGACTATGTCTCTGTAAGCTATAGAAATTTTAAATTTACTACTTACAGTCCAAGCTTGAAATTTGGCCAGAACACCATCCACAGACCCCCAATTCTATAATGCTTTATCTTTAGCCTTTAGCACATGTTTCCATAGCCAAGAATCACCTTGTTCATATTGAGAAATCATACAGTACCCATTTTAAGATATGTTTCATGCACTACCCACTTAATCCATAGCATTTCTTTCTTGTGATGAATACACCAAAGTAACTTCATAGCAGTAGCCTTCCTCCAATGAATAGGAGAGTAAGTACACACCTAAACCGCCATCTTTAAGGCTCTTGCAAACTGAGTACCAACCTACAAGGGGACCTTTCCAAAGAAATCTCCTGCACCTCTCATGCACCTTTTGTAGAACCTATTTTGGCAATATAAAGTTTGTAGACCAAAAAATATGCACTCCGAATAGAACAGTTGTTATTAATTGCAATCTTCCTGCATAAGAAAGATGCCTAGCATGCCAATTTTGAATGTTGCATGTAATCTTCTGCACTAAAGCATCACAATCTGCCATTGAAAGCCTTTTACAAACCAAGGGAATACTAATATATCTAATAGGGAATTAACCTTTAGCATATCCAAGGGAAATTAAAATTTTATTTTTAGCAGCTTCACTAACACCTCCAAGAAAGATGGAATACTTAGAGGGATTTTCTTAAAGTCCTGAGACACTACTAAATTCCCTGAGGCAATCCTGTAACATACTCATAGATTGCAGATCCCCTCTACCAAATAGTAGAAGATCATCTGCAAAAATTAGATGACTGATCTTGAGATTAGCACACTTAGGGTGATAACTAAAACCAATCTCTAATTTGTTGAGCAATCTTGACAGGTAATCTCTACCCAATACAAAGAGATAAGGGGATAGAGGATCCCCTTGTCTAAGCCCCCTTTTCCCCTTAAAATATCCATGTAATGCACCATTGAAAAATATTGAGTAAGAGGGAGAGGACACACAAGTCATAATCCAATTGAATTACTACATGAGCAGTGAACCCTAAACCATTGTAGACATCATGCAGAAAAGTCCAATCCATTGTATCATAAGCCTTCCTTATATCCACATTAATTAACCCTCTTGGATAAATATTTTTCCTTGAATAATGTTTCACTAACTCATGAGCTAATAAATATTATTAGTAATGATTCTTCCTTTGATGAATGCACTCTGAGCTTCACTGATAAGTTCACCAAGAACTTTTTGTAGCCTATTTTTGAGGACTTTAGATATAACTCTGTAGATAAAGTTGTAACAGGATATATGCCTAAAGTCAGAAGCATACTTTGGGCAAATGTTTTTTAGGTATAAGCGTAATGGAGGTGGAGTTTACTTGTCCAAGCAGCTTACCATTTGAAAAGAACTCTTTCACAGCTTGAATTAAGTCTTGTTCAATGATACTCCAAGCTTTCCTAAAGAATTTTGCCAGAAAACCATCAGGGCCAGGTGCCTTGTCTTCAGCAGTTGAGAGAGCAGCATATTGGATTTCGTCATTAGAAACAAGTTGGCCAATATCATGCTGTTGTTCTATAGATAAACATGGACCATTCTTGATCACATTAATGTTTGCTCTGTAGATACCACATCAGTTGATCCCATCAAACCTTTGTAAAATTTGAGGATCTCCTCCACAATGTCCTATTCCTCTGTCAATCTATTTTCTTGCTTGTCACATAGAATAAATATTTTATTGAGATGTCGACTACTCTTCATTACTGAATGGAAGAACTTAGTGCATTTATCATCTTTTACACTCCAATTAATCCTGGCCTTTTGTTGGTAAAAGGACATCTCAGTAGAAGCTAATTTCATGAATTTATCTAATGCTTGCTTTTCCTTGATTATATGCACATTGTTCAGAGGATTACTTTGCAATTGCATTTGAACATCACTCAGTTCTTGCCTAGCTCTTACAACCTAACTACCGATATGACCATATTCTTTATTATTAAGATCTTTGAATTTGCCCTTGAGATACTTCAACATTTACACTATCTGAAACATAGTACGCCCCTGTATTCTTTACTGCCATATCTCCTTAACAATGTCTTTAAATTTAAAGGGATCAGCCCACATATTAAAACAACTGAATGGATTTTTACGCTTGCTATGATCTTAAAAAATTGAAATAATCCTAGGGGAGTGATTAGAAAAAGATGATGGTAAATACTCCACATACCTAGCATTATAAGAATTAATCAAATTTGAGTTGATTAAGGCTCTATCAATCTTGGTCCAAATTCTAGCACCACTTTCCTGATTATTTGACTACGTAAAATGACATCCAGAATGATTCCTATGAACTAGGTGACAATCCTTAATACATTCTTGTAGATTAAGCTTCATGTGAAGAAATAAGAGCTCCCCCCAATCTGTCCTTAGTAACTAGCACATTATTGAAATCTCCACCAATAATCCATGGCCCATGAATAGATCTAGAAATTGAACCAATAATCTTCCAGAGACATTTTCTTTCTTCAAGATGATTAGAAGCATACATGAAGGTAGCTGCACATTTAAATTTTTTATTTTTTGAAGCCATATCACAAGGAATGAATTGACTCCCTATATCAACAACATCCAAATCCAGCACATTTGTATCCTATAAAATCCACATTCTTCCATTTAGGGCATGAGAATAATTATGAATCCACCCCCAATTCCTTGCAACTTTATTAACAATAGCTAGTGCCTTATTTACTTTAACTCTAGTCTCTAAAATAGCAACACAAGACAATTTATATTGGAAAATAAAGGACTTAAAAAGCTGTTGCTTGAGAGGTTTATTAAAACCTCTCACATTCCAAGTAGCAATATTCATGTGGTTGAGGATCCACCTTATCAACGAGAGTTGTAATAGACTGTTGCACATTTGTATCCTTACTAACATTCTCAGGAAAAGATAGAATTGAACTGATTAGTTTGTGAGATGGCAAGATGATCATCTTGATTGACCTCTTTAACCCTTGTAGATTTTAATACTTCAATCCATTGTTGATTATTGTTAGTATTGCCTTAAACCTCCTCTACACTCTTATCAGATTGTGAAGAAATTGGATTCTTTTGCTTAGGAACCCATATCATAGCTGGTTTCCTTCTACAGGACTTATTATCATGCCCTAATTTCTTGCATTGATCACACCATCTAGGCTTAAATTCATATACTGCCCTTTGAAGAAAGAGTTTTCCATTAGGGCCTTGAATTGTGATGTGTCAAGTAACTTTGCAGGCATAGAGACTTCAACCAAAACCCTTGCATATGCTAATCTCTATTTAGTGACAGTGAGTTTATCAGTAGTGATCGGTTTACCAATAAGGCTTGCAATCTTACTAATTCTTTTTTTATGACATAGATTTAATCTCAAGCTAGGCAATTGTATCTACATATGGTAGAAATTAGTTTTGAAATTTTCAATATCCTTTTCATTACTCCATAGCCTAAGGAGAAATGGCCTAGCACCAAAAACTCAAGGACCTGCTTCAAGAATCAAACTCCTCTCATTCTCATTTCTGCATTTGAAGAGAAAAATTCCTAGTTTCATCAAGCAAATCTCAACCTCAACCAAATTAGTCCATATTTTCTGAACATAGTTTTCCATCACCTTGAACCCCACAGAAAGACCAAGAACATGTCCTACTAAAGAATATTGTGAAGGTAAATAATCTAGAGTCATATATTGCCCTTATTTTCTATTAGGGAAAAATGCTTCTAGCCCCCAAAATCAAAATAAGTATCCTCCCCCATCCCAAGACCTTTTCAATTCTCCAAAAGCCCCCAAAATCAAACTTTGTAAGCAATCAAACCCCTCCAGCTCACTTGTGTCCCCATCAGTGTACTTTTTTTTCAAAAACCCCAAAATGCCCCCTCCTCTCTCTCTCACTTCTCCTCCCTCTTACAAAAATTCTCTCCACTTCCACACTCCATCCCACACTCTCTTGCCAGCCTCATGGTCTGCAGAAAGGCCACGAGATCCGATCTCTACGATACGCCATGCCATGATACGACTACATTACGCTTACCCGCTGATTTAAAGTTTGATCCATCGCTTTCCACGTTTACTGTTGCTTGCTTGCCGCATCACTGCTGCCACGTTTCGCGCTGGCCATTTACGATTGACCCTCTTCCACCGCCCACCGCCCGCCTCCATGTCCAGCATAGCCGCCTCAAAGCCCGCCTCCACGCCCACCGCCACCACTCCACGCCCACCGCCACCACTCCACGCCCACCGCCACTCGCCTCGATGCCCGCGAGCGCCACCCGCCTCAAGAAATTAGATTTTATTAATTTGAGTGGATTTTATGTAAAGTTGAGGAATTATATGATTTGGTGAAATGAGGAATTACATTTTATTTTCCTTATGAGTTAGTTGTTAAGATAATGAGTTTATTGTTAAGGTTATGAGTTGGTTGTTAACCTTATGAGTTGTTAAAGTTAAGGCTTCGTTGTTAAGGTTAGGACTTGATTATTAAGGTTAGGGTTTTGTTGTTAAGGTTATGAGTTTGTTGTCAAGGTTACGGTTTTGTTGTTAAGGTTAGCTCTTTGTTGTTAAGGTTGGGGCTTTGTTGTTAAGGTTAAGACTTTTTTGTTAAGGTTAGCTCTTTGTTGTTAAGATTATGGCTTTGTTGTTAAGGTTAGGACTTTATTGTTAAGGTTATGGATTTGTTGTTAAGGTTAAGGTTTTGTTGTAATTTTTTTGGAGGGAAAATTTTCAGTTCCCTCCAAATATTTGTATATTGTTGTAATTTATTGTTATTTTATATATTATTGTAATTTTTTTAAATCAATGACTTATTATAATTTTTTAAATTGATGACTTAGCAACCAATTCATAACCTTGACAACCAACCCGTAACCTTAACAACCAACCCGTAACCTTAATAACCAACCCGTAACCTTAACAACCAACTCGTAACCTTAACAACCAACCCGTAACCTTAACAATCAACCCGTAACCTTGACAACCAACGCGTAACCTTAACAACCAACTCGTAACCTCAACAACCAACCCGTAACCTCAACAACGAACTCGTAAACTTTTGTATATTGTTATAATTTTTTATTATTTTATATATTATTGTAATTTTTTTAAATCGATGACTTGAAATTTTATATAATGCTATATTTTTTTATTTTATATATTATAGTAAATCCATAATTTTTGTTATTTTATATATTGTTATAATTTTTATTATTTTATATATTGTTATAATTTTTTATTATTTTATATATTGTAGTAAATCCATAATGCTATTTTTTTTATTATTCTATATATTGTTGTAATTTTTACGTTTGTGATGTAGGTAAGATCCTTGAAATAGAATAGGAGTTAGGCTATTATCTGAAACTCCGGAGACCTAATTTTATCTTCATTGCTTTGATTAATTAACGGGAGTGCGTGACTAGAAAGTGGGGAGTTCATGAACCATGATTACAACGTCATAAATAATTATACGCGATCGAACTCGTCAAAGTCCGTGAAGCCATTGCAGTCGGCGTCGGCGATAATTTTGGGCTTGAGGGGAGGGAAGGGGACATCGAAGCCCTGGCGGAAGGCCGGCGGGTCGCCGCCGACGGAGGGGAGGGGGTAGCGGCGGGAAAATTCTTGGGTTTTAGAGGGAACTAGAATTTTTTCCCCCCAAAACTCATTTCTAATCATCACAGTAGCATTGTGAAAGAGAGAGAGGGAGAGGGAGAGGTAGAGGGGTATTATGGTCTTCAAATGTTTATAAGTATTGGGTTTTGTGTTTTGGGGGCTAAAAGAATTGTCAGTTTATTTTTAGGGGTTTTGAAAGTGTTGGAAAAAGTCTTGGGTGGGGGGAGAATACTTCTTGTTATTTTGGGGGCTAGAAGCAATTTTCCCTTTCTATTATCAGCAAATAAATTAACCCAAGTTTTCTCAGTTGTAGTAGGTTTATCATTGACACCCTTACCTTTTTTTGTGAGAAGATTCCTTACCTCCAGGATGATCAACACTTCCAATAGTAGTTCCATTTTCCCAATTGAGGTTTCCTTTTCCCTAGGGGTGGGCAACGGCGCGGGCCCGGCGGCGGGCCGAGACGGCCCACGACCCGCATCGAGATAAGCGTGCCGGGTTGTATCGCTTGGTCGCGGGTTTAGACTACCACTACCGGGCGGACAATTATAGGATCGGTCATGACACGCCACCACACTCCACCATATTTCATTGTTTATTTTTAAAAATTTATAAATGGTTTTTAGTTTTTTAAATAGTTTTTAAGCGTTGTTTAACACTTAAAAATTATATGTAATTAACTAACAATGCAACCATTCTAGAAATAAAAAATAATTTTATTAAGTAAAACTATATATTTGTGTAGAATGACAGAGAGAAACATCGCAAACACAGAGATTTTACGTGGTTCGGAGCAAGTCCTACTCCACGGGCGGCAACTAATTGTTCCACTATTTGAAAAATATAGAAATAAATTACAACAAACTTTAAAATATGTTGTGGGTTTTCTACAAAAGTTATTGGGGGATTAATGTGAATTTGAAGTACATGGGGGTTTAAATGCAACTAAAAGTTCATGGGAGTATAGTGTAATTTACCCTAATTAATAATATTTTTAGTGTAGCCGGAATGGACGCAAGCCGTTTCGCCATTTGATTCGGGCGCGCTAAGTTGGACCCGTCCCACTTATTACAAAAGCCGACCCAGCCCGCCCCACCGGTCCGCTACTCTAGCGGGCCAAGTTGTGCCCGTCCCGCGTCGGGCCAGGTCGAGCTGAGCCCAAAAGCGAGCCGAGCTCGCGGGCTCGCGGGCCGACCCGGCCCAGTGCCCACCCCTTTTCCCCAATAACTTCATCTTCAACCAGAATCTCCTCATCAACATCTGATTCAATAAAAACCTCCTCCGCATCAGCTTGATCTGCCCAAGAGGTAGAAAGCCCAGTAGCAGATCTAGAAAGAGGGCATAAATCCAAGGGAGCTCTCACCTCCTTCGGCAAGCTCGGAACTCTAATTTGATGGGACGGATTTGATAATACCTCCTTCTTAATTAAGGAGCTTCTTGCTGCTCCAATTGGTCTGGTACTCTCCATGTTCCCTGAGCTAGACAAACACCCAAAATCTCTTGAATCAGATCCTGAATGAGACGGAGGAGTAACGGAATCACCTGTCCGACTAGCAGAGCTCAAGATAACTACCTTTGGCCCTTGTCTACGCCTCTTCTTCGCCATCTTTCATGGCGGCGGCACACTATAAGAAATCACTCTGTTATCGTGCGCCAGGAGGGAGAGCCGCCCTAATCGGCTATTATTTTGTTGTAACAAAATTGCACTGTTTTCACTTTTTTATTCTAAACAAATCATGAACACCACTAAAAAATAAATAACTTCATGCCGCTGAAGAAATGAATTTCTAGCTCCATCATTTATCAAATAGTTTAGAAGAAAAATTAATAGTTAATCTATCGCAAAACAAATCTTAGGATCAAGTTAATGTCGAAAAGCTGCATTCTTCTTTCTTCAGAATGATCTTTGACAGTTTGATTCCTTTATTTAGTTTGTGCCTAATTGTTACTTTTGTAATGTTCACACACCATCTATTATGACGCTGTAAGGTGTTGGTTGCAAGGCTCATATAATGGTGAACTTATAATTCAGTTGTAGTAGTCTAAAGGCATTGAGAGAGTGAGAAAAATATATATTTCTTTTATTTTATCTTCTTATAATTCTCTCCTGGGTTCCTTTTGAGTTTAATAGTCAAAACAAACAAAAGCTATCAAGTGGCAACTAGAGATTGTTATTTTAGTTTATATTATATAAGATCAGAAGTACAATGCCAGACATTAAAAAGTAGGACCATAATTTATTTTGTAATAACATATTTTACATCAATTGAACATAACTTCATAATAAACATCAAATAATCATTGTGTAGATTCAGTTCTCTTTAGCCTTGATTTCTCTTTTATATTATATGCTTGTGGAACAATATAGCCTGAAAATAATTCAAAGACATAAATTGTGAGGAAGAACACGATAGACATGTTATAAATGTTTAGAAATTATTTGTGAGGAAGAACTCAATAAGTATGTTATATTTAGAAAAAATTATGAAGTTATATTTTTGATAATTATTCAAAATTGCTCTAAGTCATGCGATGGATAAATATTTGAACTTTAGAAAAAAAATTTAGTTATATTAGAACCATGGTATTCTTGCGGATATTAGATTTTCTATTGTAAGGAAGCTATACACTTCAAATCAATTTTATGTAAGTGAAAATTTTTGGTATATCCCAAATAAATAAATGCTAATACTCATCTTTAAACTGCTAATTTATGAATATGTTCTTTTCTCATGTAGCATAAAAATTATTTATTTTATATAAAATGCTTAAGAAATTAATAAAGAGAAACTTGCTTCCACATTTTGTTCCCTTTTTCAATGGATTTGTGACATACATGAATGATATAAACTTCCTTCTTCATATCGATTTTCTTTTCAATTGCTGGTATGACATGCTTGCAAACACAAGTATAATTAGCATGCTTGATAGAATTGCAACATTGTGCTTTTATCAAAGGGAGATTGATAACCAATAATATTCTTCTAGCTCAGGAACTAATCAAGCACTATGGAAGAAGGAATCTGTCACCTAGATGTATGATAAACATAGACATTAGAAAAGCTTTTGATACTATCAGCTGGGATTTCCTGAAAAATATGCTCAGATGCTTGGGTTTTCCTAGTAAGGTTATCAGCTGGATTATGACTTGTGTAACCACTCCTACCTTCTCAATCTCTCTTAATGGTTTCTTACATGGCTACTTTAAGGGCAAACGAGGCCTTAGGCAGGGTGATCCCCTTTCCCCATACCTCTTTGTCATTGGCATGGAATATCTCTCACGCAGTCTCTGCCTCTTGAAGAATGATCCTAACTTCAAGCATCATCCAAAATGTGCACCTCTCAAATTAACCCATCTAACTTTTGCTGATGATTTGTTATTATTCAGTAGAGGGGACCTGTACTCTATTAGCAAAATCTATCAATGTATGAAGAATTTTGGACTAGTTTCTGGTCTGATTGCAAACCCAACTAAGTCAGCAATATTTTTTTGGGGGTTAATGACGGATTGAAGGCTATTGAAAATTATTTATGTGATTATATTTTTTCAGGCTATTGAAGGTGGGAAGAAAGGGATCGATTGCTTGAGATTTTGAATACTTCTCCAAATTGCTTAGACATAAAATGATCTCAGACACTTTATTTTATTTTGTCTTGGATAGTTTCAATTTTTTTTTTTTTTTGTACAATTGGATATTATTAAGTCTTGTTGTTAGTATTGGACATTTCGGGATAATGAAATTTTGTATCTTGATGATTCTAGTAAATGAAAATTTAGTTCTCTCATCATACTATTATTAAAACTTTTGACATATTTGTGTTGTCTATTGTGAAAATTATTATCAATTTGAAAGTATAAATAGATTTACTTCTACGAGAATATCCAAAAGTGGGAAACCTATCATTAAAGTGTTTTGGTATATCTATGAAGGAAATACACCGTCATTAGTGGGTTATTAATTGCTCGCCATGGAGACTTTTATGATGGTACATATCCGTCATTAGTTAGTTTTCAGTGACAGGCTTGTCGACCATCGTTAAACAACAACGATGGGAATGTCAAACCATCATTACACAACTACAATGGGAATGATGACCCGTCATTACAAAATAGCAACGGGTAAATGACCCTGTCATTACTAGTAACGATGGTGATATCTACCGATGCAACTAAGAATGACGGCAATGTATCCCGTTATTATTGACTCTATCACGATGGGAACTAAAACCTTCATGACACTTTAGCAAAGAAGGCTTTTATGACGGGCCACGAAGAGATCTTCCCCCATCGTTAGCATACAATAACGATGGTTTTTGGATCTTCAAAGAAGGGATTGCCCTTCGTTAAAGACTTGATTTCTTATAGTTGTGTCACAATGTGAAGAAGTCCACGAAAATGCATAAGTTTAGAAATTTTGTAAATATATTTATTGTTAGGGGAATGCTGTTAAATATAATTATTTCTATTTAGAAAAATAATTTCTATAAAAATAATTTTTGAGTAGTAAGTCTACGTACAAAAATCATTGTTGAGGTAGTGTGCCAAAATAAAATTATTCAATGAAATAATATTTTTAAAAAATAAAAAATATTTTGTATAAACATTATTTCTAAAATGTGAAATTATTTAGTCATTTTAATAATATTTTTATATAGTTAAGTTTATGTTATTGTATTAGGCCCCTTGATTCTTTTCATAAGTTGTTTCAAATTGATCCCTCTAATTGTTAATTCTACTCTTGATTTGAAGGACTAATTTTAAATGACTTAAGAATCGGTAGACTCAATAGCAATTTCAATGACTTCAGAAACTAATTTCAAAATAGCTTAAAGTTTGGGGGCCTAATAGTAGTTTCACTGATTTGGTGGGACTGATTCAAGAATTTGAAAGATTTAATAGACTGATATAGAAAAAAATCTTTTGATTATTTGGTGGCTTATTTTCACTCTAGTACCCACAAAATTTGCCCACTTTTTCACTATGATGCCTCAAAGTATTTTTTAACACTTTCATACCTCCAAAGTATTGATCACATTTCACTCTGATAACCCAAATATTTCTTTAACATTTTGATGCCAAAGTTTTAATCAAATTTCACTTCAATACCTCATCCAAATTCTATCAAAGTTTTTGTTAAATTCACATCAGATTCCTAGCATGTAATTAGCATGTGATATATTTGGATCCATCTTACCGAGTTGTTAAGCACTTAATCAAAATTATGTGTCAGCAAATTTTTGTTCATCAATCTTTATGAATTCTAAAGGAGAAATATTAATTTCTATATGATAATATAAACAATTTCCTTGATATCGTTTTAACCATAGGAGGCGGACGAGGACAAAGAGCATATTATAATATGATAAATTTGAAACAACTTATGAGAATTAGAGGACGTGGTAGTTTGTGACATTAGATTTTACTTGGTAATACCTTCAGTTGCTATTTCCATGACTGGAGGGACTAATTTGAAAATAACTTAAGAATTAGGAGGCCTAACTGCAATTTCAATGATTTGAGAAAATACCTTAAGTTTGAAGGACGTAATAGCAATATTTCAATGATTTTAGAGACTAATTCAAATAGGATAGATTTAACAGACTAATATTGAAATTGTTTTCCATGGCAACTGCAAGTCACGTGTGTTGGTGGGGGCGGACCAGTTGTTGCCCAAAATAAAGAGAGCTCACACGAAATCATCATGGCATGTGTTTCAGTGGGGCTTACCATGGTTTCATGTAGAACTGAAGCAAGCAGCTCCGACGAACAGACAGGTCGCTAGACGCTAGGGCTGTTTTTATATACTTAAGGATATATCTTTAGAGTAAGCTCGAAAAAGATATTAAGCTGTTACTATTTGCAGAATTTTCTTTTATAATTACATACTTCGCAAAAAAAAAAGTTCTTAATGCACCTTATTGTAGTCTTTGTTTCCTAGGTGAAAATTTATATTTTAGCTAAATTACGACTATATACTGGGATAAATTCCTTGATATAATTCAAAAGCCATAATATATGAGAAAACTATACCCCGGCCCGCATGAGATTCAAATCTACTGTATAAGGGCATGTTTAGCAACTTGGTTAATCCAGTTTAACGGAACAAAAACTAGTCCAGAATCAATCCTAATTTGGCAATAGCTAGACAAAGGCCTAAATTGATTCTCCTAAACCAAGCTTTGGTCTTAAATTGGGTCATTCGTAATATTCCATCTCTGGATTAGAACTGAACTGGTTTAGGCTAGTTTTGGATTAGGATGGAGTGGCCAATTAAATGATCCTAAAAGGCTAGTCATATATATATATATATATATATATATATATATATATATATATATATATATATATATATATATATATATATATATATATATGAATCAAATGTCCTTTCCTCTTAAACTATAAATGTAACAATTAATACCGCGTTATCATTCGGCATCAGACCGACTATCAGCTCAATGTCCATTTAGCAGAGGTTGTGTATAAAGTAGATAACACGATTGAGACGATAGAAACAGTCGCTAAGGTAACCAAGAAGATATATTGGGAAATCGCCGAGCACCTCCCTGACTGCAGAAGAATGAAACAAGTTACGTTAAAATTGGAACGAGCACGGAGCATCTGAGGGAGTCTTAAAAGATGCCTCAAGCAATAGATAACTTCTTTTACAAGTTATTGATTATTATTTATGCTATGAATACTTTAATGAGAAGTTTTAGCTTGCTTCATGAATCTTTGTTTGATATGATTGGTGTGAGTAGGTGGAAGAGCAAGACGAAGGCAAGGGAGTGGATCAAGTTGCAAAGAATTGAAGGAATGTAAAACTTAATTCAATGCTGGCTAGTTCTTTTTGTAAATTGCTTTGATTTAGTATATATACAGATTTATATACATGTTTATATGTATAACTAGGCTGTTGGTGATCCGATCTATGAAAATAGACATGTTAACTGGTAACATAGCCAGCAAGTCAAGACTCCTTGATTGACATTCTAATTTAGTAGTCAAAGTATAGCAGGTTCAAGTCGATCGGTCCAGATGAGACTAGGTTCAGTACTCTTTTGCCACAGTTCTAAGTTGGTTAGCTTATTGGTGAAATGCTAACTCAACAAAATGTTTGATGTGGTCGAATTTTCTCAATCTAAACCAGTCCAAATCCTAAACTAGCATTTTTTTGGCTAAAGAAATTTGTCTCGAGAACTAAACAGTACCGAAGATGCATGTGTAAAGAAATTAGCTACACCATTTAGTAAGAGTAGGGATCCTCTGTATAATTTTATTCGTTGAGTGGAAATGTAACTGACTAAAATCATAATTGTATATTTATATTTTATATAAACTTATTGTGGTTCAGTCTAAATATAATTAGTATCATATATATCCTGTGTGATGCAGATCTGAATGACCAAATCAAGATGTGGAGGTCCATTTGTATATCTAAACTTCAACTAACCATAAATTTTGATTTGGATGTCGGATTGAGGTGATCAAGGAGCCCTCAGAAAACTCTATCAGAATTCTACACTATAACTTTGAAGTAATTTTTGAGGCCCAAAATCCTTCCTTCAAGTATATTTTTGAACTATTTTGTGTTATTTAGTTTTCAGATTATTTTTCCTGGCCAAATCCATTTAGTTATTCCTGTTTAGGCATTTTATGGTTTTCAGCTGTTTAGGTTTTGGCTTTGTAGTTGTCAGGCAGAATATTCTATTTTGATATTATTAAACTTTGAAAGTTTAATTTTCCAATCATACATTTTGTTTTATCTAATTGCAGTGTTTCTGCTTTTTATTCTAAACAAACCATAAGCACCACTATATAAATAATAAATAACTTCTTGCCATAGAAGAAATGAATTTCTCCATCATCTATCGAATAGTTCAGAAGTAAAACTAATAGTTTTTTGACAGAAAAAATAGAGCAAGCTGCCCTATTCATATATATATATATATATATATATATATATATATATATATATATATATATATATATATATATATATATATATATATATATATATATATATATATATATATATATATATATATATATATATATATTTACAAAACAGATAGCTTGGTCTCGGATGGATTTGTCGGAGGTAGTTTCTGTTGAAACAGTTCATACTTAGAATAGGGAAAGGACCATAGCCGTCACCTATTACTATAGTTATAGATGTTTCAACCAAAACTTCCCCTAATAAAAACACCCTTGTAAAAAGCTATAAACAACCATTGTTATCTAGCTCACCGGAGCTAAGTTTATACAACTGTAAATCCAAAAAAAAAATACTGAAACAAAACCAACCCAAAGTTTTCAAAAGAGATATAGTCAGATAACAGCAACTTTTAAAACTTTGCAAGGAAGCACTTGTCTTCGAAGTTGTCTTCAACCTCCGCTTCAACCACAGATGAGTCTTCTCTTAACAGCAGCTTAGCAAAGTCCCTTTCATCCACTAAGTCTTTGATCCTATCTGAACGCTTGGAGGAATGAGTCCCTGTCCATAAAAGGATGAAATACGACGAATTAGACACCAGTTGCCTTGGAGTGAAAACAGATTGACTGAAGATAGAATTGTTCATCGCCCGCCATAAGCACCAGCATATTGATGGAAGAACAATTGGCCATAAGTCTTTACTACCTCTGTCCTACAGGAAAGTTCCCATGGGATCTACAAGCTCACTAAAATCATATGGAAGATTAGCAAATTTGAGTAAAGGTAGAAAGAAACATCATACATCCCTTGTAAACTTGCATTGTGTGAATAGATGTTCATGACTTTCAGGTTCTAACTTGCATAAGGGACAAAGAGTATCCCCTGTCCAACCCTTGTTTACTAGGTTAAGTTTAGTGTTTAACTTTCTCTTCATCAATAACTAGAAGAACACTTTCACTTTCAAAGGAATAGAGGATTTCCAAATCATTCGGTACCCTTTAAAGACTAGACCACTGGCATTAAGAATGATGTAAAGGGATTTAACTGTGAAAATTCTAGACTTATGGTAAGGCCACCAAGCCTCATCTTGTCCACTATTTGTGCACAAGTTAAGAGGCAGGGGTAATTGATATAAACCATGAACTTCTTCTTTCTCTTGAGGGGAGATAGGTCTTTTGATCAAGGGATGCCACTGCCATTGACCATGATGAACATAACCTTGGGATCTGACACTTGCATTTCCTGATAAGGCAAGCTTAAAGGCTAGAGGGAATAGAGATGCCAGAGTATTGTTGCCAGTCCACTTATCCTCCCAGAAACGAATACAAGTTCCCTTACCTAATTTCCATTGAACCAAAATTCTAAACACTAGGCTACTAGAATAAACATCATTCCAAAATTTAGATGCTAAAAAACTTGGTGGTGTGCAACTAGGGTTAGGAAGATTAGAGGAATAGATGGAATTGAGCACTCTGTTTAACAAAAACTCATCATAAAGAACTTTCCACATCCATTTGGACATAAGAGCCAAGTTGAAATCTGAGAGATTCATAATACCTAGCCCCCCTTCCTTTTTAGATTTGCAAACTGCACTCCAGTTAAAAAGAGATTTGCATGCAGAAGATTTATCTTACCCACTCCACAAGAAATTCCTCCTAATTTTATACATTGCCTTAATGAGCCATTTAGGTAACTGAAAAAAAGACAAAAAGTAAAAAGGAATGGGGTACGGACTGAGTTAATAAGAGTCAAACGCCCTCCAATAGATAATAGTTTACTTTTCCATAAGGATAACCGCTTGGAAAATTTATCAAGGATGGGTTGCCAATCTGTTTTGAGTAAGGATTTCTTCTTTAAAGGAATGCCTAGGTATCTAAAAGGAGGGAAGGATTGAGAGCAATTGAGAATGCTGGCGAGTGCAGCCCCTTTGATAGGAGATTTACCAAAGTAGTATAGATCTGTTTTGGCAAAATTTATACCAAGTCCAGAGATATCCTCAAACATGTAGAAAATATATTTGAGAATAGAAATGTCAGACGTAGTAGCTCTACTCATGATGATCGTGTCATCCGCGAATTGAAGGGAGCGGATATCATTTAATTTACCTTTAAGGTGCAATTCAGATAGATCTCCACAATCTACACTAGATGTGAGCATTTTATTAAGGACATCGACAGCTATAATAAATAGCATAGGTGAGAGAGGGTCACCCTGTTTCAATCCTCTAGAGCATTGAAAGAAATTGGTAGGGAAATCATTGACAATTATAGCAGACTTAGAGGATTTGAGGATATAATCTATCCAGGAACACCAGTAAGGTCCAAAGCCTCTAGCTTTTAAAAGTTCAAGGATAAAGGGCCAGTTAACACAATCGAAGGCTTTTCTGAAATCAATTTTGATCATACAGACTTCTTTCTTCTTGGGTGAGCAGTGGTGAACTAGTGCATGTGCAATTGCACAAGAATCCAAAGTCTATTTTCCACTCTGAAAAGTAG
Source organism: Asparagus setaceus (assembly GCA_012295165.1). Lineage (NCBI taxonomy): Eukaryota > Viridiplantae > Streptophyta > Magnoliopsida > Asparagales > Asparagaceae > Asparagus > Asparagus setaceus. Next base: position 19,589,163 of record CM022706.1, read on the forward strand.
ATTGAGAGGGGTCAACTAGTGAGGAAAGAAATGGAGCCAACCTACTAGCTAAAACTTTGGTGAAAATTTTGAAAAAACCATTAAGCAAACTTATAGGTCTAAAATCTTTAACTTGGTTAGCTCCATCTAATTTGGGGATCAGGGAGATATGAGAGAAGTTAATTGAGTGGAGAGAAGAGGCATCCATGAATAGGGATTGAAAAGTTGAGAAAATATCATGCTTAATCAATTCCCAAAATTCTTGGTAAAAAAGAATAGAAAAACCATCTGGACCAGGATATTTATCAAGGTGCAAGCCAAAAATAGCCAATTTGATTTCATCCATAGTGAACATGACATCTAGGCAATCCAAACCTTGAACCTGGTTAGGGTAGAGATAGGACCAGTCTAAACTGAGAGAAGAGGGAGGTGGAGCAGAGAATAGGTTTGAGAAGAAATCAAAAAAGCACTTTTATTTTTCAACTTCAGAAGAGATGAGAGTATCATTGTGTAAGATGGCAGGAATGAAACTTTTCCTTCTGTTGAAAGAAGCAGACTTGTGAAAAAAGAAGTGCTATTGTCTCCTTCTTTCAACCAAGTGACCCGAGACCTTTGTCTCCAATAAGTTTCTTCCTGAGAAGCCACCAGGAGAAGATTGAAAGAAGAAGTTTTTTGTTTGATGCCTCAGATGCAGAAAGAGGTCTAGAATCTTGGATAAGATCTAGAGATTTGAGGTCAGACAGAGTTTTTTGTTTGGAAAGGTTAATTGAACCAAAAATGTTTTTCCTCCACCACTTAATTCTCCTTTTGAGAAGATGAAGTCTAGATTTAAACACCTCTACAGGGTTTCCCTTATAGGAAAAGGAGAACCAACAGCATTTTATGAAGTCTCTAAAAGAGTGGTGAGATTGATGGGAAATAAATGATTACCTCCTAAGTTGCAAGTATACAACTTATCAAGTTATAGTATATAAGATTATCGATCCCACGAGGAACGGGAAGTAGGAAGGGTTTAGTTCAAGTTTTGGTTCTCAAATTATGCGCAAGACAATTAGGAGTTTATGTACATGTGAAAGTGGTCATGAAAAGATTAGAGAGTGGACGTGGATTATGTGCAAATAAAAAGGAAATCGAGGAAGAAAATGTGTGTGGAGAGATTAAGAGTGTGATTGTGACAAAGTGCGAATAAATCAAAATGAAAGTGAAAATGGAGATAGAGAGTGAGAGAAAATAAGTACAAAATAAAAGAAAGCAAGATAGAGAGAGGGAGACTAAAGGAAAATCAAATCAAGAAGGAAAAAATCAAGAAACAAAATCAAGAACAAAGAGGCAAAATAAAAGATGGAGAATTCAATTAAAGATATTGAGGAATCTAGAATTGAATCCACTAGCTAATCTCATTTATAAATTCATGAAGTATTCTCTTTTAATCACATTTTACTATAGATTTAATGGGTATAGCCTATCCTACCACTTTTAAGGCAAGCATAGCCTATCCTAAAGTTCATCCAAGTAAAATTAAAACTCATGAGAAAAATAACAACAAGATAGTAATCCTAGAATTCATTAGCATACTCTATCCTACCACTTTTAAGGCAAGCATAGATTATCCAATACTTCTTCTATCAATTAGTTCTCTAGTTGATTATCCTAAGCATGATTATTTTAAGCACAAGAGAGTGATTCACAAATATAAGAGAGAATTAGACTAGTTTCATGCAAAACTAGATCCCCACAAGAGGTTTAGTTCCACATCATTAGAAAATAAAAGAAAGAAAATAAAGATGAGAGTAAGAGGAGGAGAATGAGAATTCAACTAATTACAAAAGAAAAATAAAAGCAAAGAAAGAAAGAAAGAAAATCTAAACTAATAGCAAGGAAAGTAAATCTACTCTATGAATTAAAGACAAGACATGAAAGTAAATTGCATGGAATTAAATTGCATGAAAGTAAATTGCAAGAAAGTAAATTGCATGAAAGTAAATCTACTCTACAAACAAGAAAATAAAGAAGAGAAAAGAAATAAAGAGAAACCCACAATTCCTAATTCATCTTCATCCTCCTTTTGGTCCTTGGACAAAGAGAAGAGAAAGGAAATTGAAGGGTGAAAAATTTTATTTATTGTGTAACAAAGTTACAATTTTGGAAGGTCTTCTCAATTAAGAGTGACCCTCCTCTCCAAATGGAGTTTTACAAAATATTTCACACTCAAAACACTCACCTTCACCTATTTATAGCCCAACGGAATTGATGTGAACCATTGGATCAAACCTAGCCAAAAGGAAGAGAAATCCACCATTAATCTGAAATCATTTGGGAACCGATCGGTTGGCGATCGGTTAGCCAACCGGTTGGTCAACCGATTGGTTCCCAACCGAATTTGTCTTTTCTTGATTTTTCTTCACGAATTTCTCTTGGATCAAATTGGTATCTTGGGCCTTGGTTTGTCTTTAGATTTGGGCTTCAAATATTGGTAGAAATTCAGAGAATTTGAGTCATTTGGGCTTTTATTCATTATTTCTTTATTAACCTGCAAAATAAGATAAAAATGATTATTAGTAATATCGTTTATTCATATAACATAGGTAATAAGGGTATAAAAATGTATTTAAAATGTGCTAATCAGAGATAACCATACTTTCTCAAATCTGAAGAAATGTTTGGGAGATGGAGCACCTAAATCTAGGATAATAGGAGAATGATCAGAGCAGGAATTTGGAAAGGCATATTGAACAAGGGAAGGGAATGCTGATTCAAAATCTACATTGATGAGAAATCTGTCTAACCTGGCCATACTAGGATCCTCCCTCATGTTGGACCAAGTGAATTGTCTTCCACTTAGCGGTAGGTCCATAAGGAGAAGAGAGTCTACTATCCATTTAAAGGAGTTAATGTCTCTTATAGAGCTAGACCTACCTTTTCTTTCCTTTAAACTCAATGTCACATTAAAATCACCAAAAATGGCCCACGGCATAGGATAAATAGAATGAATTCTACGTAATTCCCACCAAAAAACATCCCTATCTTCTCTCTCACAAGAGCCATACACAGAGGTAACCAGAAATTTCCACTTAGACAACTTATGGCAAAGAACAACAGATACTGAAAAGATACCTATGTAAGAATCTAAACACTCATACAAGTTATCATTCCAACCTAGAAGCACACCACCCCTAGACTCAACAGCATCTAAAGAAAGCCATGAATTGATTCTAGAGCCGCCTAAGGTGTTAAGAGTTCTAATTCTAACAAAGTTAAGTTTAGATTCTTGTAAAGCTACGATATCCACTCCGGAGAAGAGGATGCAGTCTTTCACTAATCTTCTTTTAATGGGGTTGTTCAACCCTCTGACCAATCTTCATCAGATACCAGATAAAACACCAACCAACAAAAAACAAAAGAGAAAACTACTGAGAGGTTGAAAGAGCTCTCTCTATCTCTAGTTCTTTCAATTTGTCCAGCGACTCTTTCATCGATGGATCTTTGATGCCACAGTTAGAAGCTAAATTAACTAGAGATTCTTCAGATAAAGAATTAATGGGCAGAAAAGGTATAGAGGTTGATGAGGACTAACCCTTGCGGGTGATTGGAGGCTTGCTAGCGCCAGCCATGAACCGATGATACGGCTTGTGGTAGAGAGAAATTGGTGCAATCCTACGCCGTCGAAGTTTCTGCGGTCTCTCAAATCCTGGCTACTGAGCGGTGGAGGAGATGGCATCTAGACTTTGTCTGAAGGAGGACTTGGGGATGGAGTTCTTCTTGGTAGGGTCCATAGAGGAGCTTGGCCCTACAGAAGGCCCTCGCTTGATACCCTCATAAATACTTGCCTATGTAGCCCTTGGTAAGAAAAGAGATTTACCTTCTACCATAACTTCCACCATATCCGTATAAACAGGATTGAGCGAACTGTTGCCAAGCTGTAAATCCTGAGATTGTGCCACCAAATTTGTTACCTTAACTGCTTCCTCATTTCCTCTGCATTTGAATTAGAGTCAATGACCCTTTTGCCCTTGTCATCCGAAGGCGGTGTTTCGTCGGAGGAAAGAGGCCATTGAACTTCAGATTCCATGGCATCCCACAGACATTGCAAGTCTTTCCAGGAAAACTTCGATGATGGCTCTCCTTCATTAGCTAAGAATTCTGAGGCTTTCTTAGTAGACAGAGCCTCCTCGGACATTAGAAGGCCCAATACTTCTATGGATGCTTTACCCTCTAACAGCCACCCATTGATTGGAGAAACGTAATGATAAGGAATAGCATTAGGAATATCCTTCTTGCATCTGGTCTTGAGCAAAACCTTACAAGCTGATATGTCCTCCATGAACATAACACTACGGGAACTCGCATATAACTCACCATAATCCTGCAGAAGTCTAGAAAGAAATTCTCCATCCCAAAGGTGCAAGGGGATACTTGACAACTTAATCCAGTACAGTTCAGGCTTGGGGTGGACTTGCATGCCTTTAGTTTCTGCCCATTTATAAAAAGTTCCTCCAAAGGAACCCATATCAATGTACCCTGCCAAAACCGCTTGCTGTAGGAGATCTAGAGAAGGGAATTGCACCAGAAAAGAAGTTGGATCCGATTTGATAATCTGGAACTTCCATTGCTTAATATTAAATCTGTTCTCCAACATCTCTCTCAATTCCTCCACTGATGGTGAGCTGACACCTAGAGTAAGAATACCAAAAGACGACAACTTGCAAATTTTGTCTATGATAGAATCAGGGGTCTGAATGATAGGAACAACCACTAGATGCAAACATGCAGACTGAGGGGGCACAAGAGATGGACAAGATCTAGATGTGTGGCCAACCTTGTTGCACCTGAAGCATTTGAAAGTCCCCAGTTTTCAGGATCTAGCCATATGTCCAAAATCTCCACAAAAGAAACACCTTTTAGGAGCTTGAGTTGCGAGGATCTGTTGGGGAGCCCTGGATCTCCGAAATCTTTTCTTGTTGACGACGGTGGTCCAACCAGAGTCGAGAGCAAGATCGGAAGATGGGAGAGGGAGGATTCCCTTGGCAGAACTAGGAGCCTAATGCTTGAAAAGATCAGCAAAGGAGGTGAAAGGTTTGGGGTCAGCGGAGGTAGGGGGTCGCAACGGAGGGGAGGTGAAAGGTTGTGGCCGCTGATGAGAGGGATTAGACAACTCGAAACCACGTGGTTGTGAAACAGAGATAGGGTTGGAAATAGAGAAGCCTCCATTCGTAAATCTTACCTGACGTCTCGAAGAAGGAGCCGCCTCTACTAATCTCCCTCCTAATCGCCCACCTAATCGCCTCTCCATTCTCCAAGTAAAACTAATAGTTAATATGTTGCCAAACAAATCTTAGAGCTAGCTAGTTCAATGTCGAGAAGCTGCAATCCTCAGAATGATCTTTGATAGATTGATTCCTTTAGTTAGTTTGTGCCTAATTTTTACTTTTTGTAATGTCCGCACACCATATGATACTGTATGATGTTGGTTGCAAGGTACGGAGTAAACTTATAATTCGATTGCACTTGTCTAAAGGCAGTGAGAGAGAAAGAAACACATACATATTTTTCTTTTGGGGTTCTTTTGAGTTTAATAATCAAAGCTAAACAAAAGCTATCAAGTCGCAACTATAGATTGTTATTTCACTATATATATTATAGAAGATCAGAGAGTACAAGACATTGAAAATAAGACCATAATTTATTTTGTAATAATATATTTCACAGAAATTGAACATGATGTCATCATAACTAACATCAAATAATTATTGTGCAAATTCAGTTCTCTTTAGCCTTGACGTCACTTCTGTATATTATGCTTGTGAAACAATATAGCCTGAAAACAATTCAAAAGATATATATAAATTGTGAAGAAGATCTCAATAAGTACATTATATTTAGAAAAAAATTATGAAGCTTTTGTTTTATAATTATTCAAAATTTCTCTAAGTCATTGCATTGGATAAATATTCAAACTTTATCACTTTTAATTATATTAGAACTATGGTATTCTTCCCGACATTAGATTGACTATTGTAATGAAGCTATAGCCTATACATTTGCAGTAAACTTAATGTTAGTAAAAGCTTTTGGTATATCCCAAATAAATAAATGCTAATACTTCATCTTTAACTGCTAATTTATAAATTTGTTGTTTCTTTTATAGCATAAAACTTATCTATTTTATCCAAAATGCTTAGGAAATTAAAGCGGAGAAACTTACTTCCACATTTTATTCCCTTTTTCAAGGGATTGCCACATACAGTGATGTAGACCACCTTCTTCATATCAATTTTCTTTTCAATCGTTGGTAACATACTTACAAACACAAGTATTATTTGCATGTTTGATAGAATTGCAACATTGTACTGATGGCTCAATTTGATGTCCTTTTATCTTAACAAAATCCTTACAATTAAGATGCAAATCTTTGAGATTAGATTTACAATTGGCCTTTCCTTGAGCAAAGTCACCAAACTGGGTAACAAAGATAATGGCAAAAGAGACAATGAAGAAAAGCATATTAATATATATATATATATATATATATATATATATATATATATATATATATATATATATATATATATATATATATATGTCATTGTTTCTTCTATTCGTTTGTGTATTTTTTCGTATATTTTGTTTTTCAAGTAGGCCGAGTAGCAAGAATTATATAAGACTGAATGAAGAGAAATGATGGTAACCTCATTAATTACTGAGGCATAATTATATTTTAATACACATATAATGTGCAAAAGAAACCTCACTTAGCATTAAAAGTTTACAACTCGCGAGCATCATAAGCAATTATATAAGTTAATTCATCATAAGTATAATTACTTTTGATCTATCGATTACATATAAATATATTAATTAATGTTGCAAGAGTCAATTCATGAATTTAGTTAACATTAACTTTGCTTGATGTTCGAGACTTTTTTTTTTGGTTCTAACTTTAAATTTTGATCCTCTCTTCTGCTGCTTCGGCATACCACATTCTCAATTATTTGATTCAGTTATTAATAAATTTTTACATTTGGAAATTGCACTTATAGCTAATTTTGGAAAAAAATGCTTCCAATTATAAATAATACTAATACTCTATTCTCTCGGATAAATAAATAATAATTATCATCATTGTTTTGGACAAAATCACAACATCATCAGGCGCATATGGTAGACATGGTTCATTTGGATACTTTCTCACAAATTAGAGCCCATCTACTTGTGACGATTAAGTACTCTATACCTACTTAACTAACTTGGTGGCTAGGTTTGCTTAGCAGCGCAAATAAATATTAGGCACCGTTTGGCAACCAGGGCGTTTTTAGCATTTCCGGTTTTTTTTTTCTTTGAAAAAAACTGAAATGTGTATGGCATATGTGGTGTTTTTTTGGGCTGACCCATCAAAAAGCCCACAAATAATCGATTCGTCGCCGCCTCCGCCTCTTCTTCGCCGCCGAGTCGCTGGTGCCGCCTCCGAATTGCCGCCACCTCCGAATCTGGTCAAGGTATCTTCTCATAGGCTTTCATCTGCCCTAATTTGTGTTAATGTTTTGCCCTAATTTGTGTCAATTTCATCTTTGCCCCAATTTTATCCTCATCTTTGGTAAAAACCATTATCATCATCATGATCATAATTATCATATAACAATCCATGAACCCTAGGAAAAAAATCTGCATAAAGATTGCAAAGAGAAAAAGAGAGACTCAAAATGGTGTTTTCAAAACACTTCTGAAAAAAAAACATCATGGCATGGTGTTTTCCAACAAAAACACAACAAAAAAATCACCTTGATTGCCAAACACACCCAATTATCAACAAACATATTTGTACTATGGTTGTAGAGTATCTTTGAGACCAAATAAGTCACATGACATTATTCTCAATAATTAATGACATTCTAGTTGGTATCAATCTTTGACAGATTCCAAGCACTCCATCAGTCCCCTTCTTTCTCATAAAAGTTTGCCTCATTTGCATACAAGTAGTTACCTGAGAAAAATGAACTTGTAAGTACTTATTATTATGGGCATCAGCTTTCTAATTCAAGTTGCAGGCCACGTAGATATCTTAACCCTTGAAGCAAAACTTATCTCCAATTACTATAAAAGTGAAGGGAGCAAGTGTATATAAGATAGAGCCCAAATCAGGCCTAAGTACTCATCCGTGAGCATAATGTAATTTTTAACCATCTTTAATTTCACATAAAGCACACGACATGCGCTAATCACCAGTGTCACTTTTAATTTAGACGAATATATGTTTTAACAAAATGAAAGCATTCTTTCCAACATATCAAAAATATTTTCTCCATTAAAATATTCTCTTGACATTTCCCATGCATCTTATTTATTGATAGGGTTTTATTATTTTCATTCGTTACTAAAATAGACAACAAATGGGTTTACTAAGTCTGGATTGACTTTAATAAACTATCATTTTACGAAAAAATAATTATTAAAAATTATTAAAAGGTGATCATATTAATAATGGAAATCAAAACAGTTATTAAGTGTCGTGGTCAGGACACTCTTTAACACTCTAAAAATGCAATGATAATGAACACGCAAAAATGTTGTATGAATGCATCCTTAAATCAACAAAGGCTTCCATGTATATAAGATATAACTCTTGCTCAATATCCTTAAATTATTTCCATCTCAAATCCATTAAAACATAGATGAATTATTTCTCCAAGATGTCCTTGATCAAATCATTGGCTTCTTATAACTAGCAAAATTTGAACCTCATCAGCGCAATGGACTGCAATCTCATAAAACAAAGGCTCATTACAGCAGTGGATCTAAATATAACTATTTATTAAAAACTAACTTTTGCCCTACCGTTTACAAAATTAAATCTTCAAACTCGGTTAGCAAAGTAAAAAAATTAGCATACTATATCTATTTACATTAATAAAGCCACAAATCTATTCTATTTACAAAAAAATACTTAAAGCAATAAAAACTATAAAGCAATGTCTCAATTGTTTTAGAATGGTAAACTTATAATTCAACGGGATTAGTCTAGTGACAACGAGAGAGAAAGAAAATGATATTTGTTAATTTAGTTTGTTATAATTCATTTTGGGGTTCTCTTTGACTTTAATAATCAAATCAATCAAAAGATGCCAAGTGGAAACTAGAGATTGTTATTATACTATATATATAGTATAGAAGATTAGAAGGTACAATGCTAGACATTAAAAGTAACACATAATTTATTTTGTAACCACATACATATTTTACATCAATTGGACATAATGTCATCATAATTAACATCAAGTTGTTGTTGTGCAGATCCAGTTCTCTTTAGGCTCTGCATCTCTTCCGTGCATTATGCTTGTGGAACAATATAGCCTGAAAACAACTCAAAGGATATAAGCTATGATGAAGAACTCAATAGGCATGTGATAAAAATTAAGGGGAAAATAAAAGAAGAATTTAACAAGTATATTGAAAAATTCAAAAAAAATATGAAGAAGTATGTTTTCTAATACTTATTCAAAAATGCTCTACGTCATGCATTTTGATAATTATTTAAACTTTAGAAATTTTTTATTATATTAGAACTATGGTAATGTTAAAGATATTAGATTGACTATTAGCAAAAGCTATACAGATGCAACCAATTTTATGTAAAAATATTGCATATATCCTAAATAAAAAATGCAAATACTCATCTTTAAGTTGCTAATTGTTATTTCTTTCATATAGCATAAAAATTATATATTTTATGTACTAAATGCGTAATTAACTAAAAATGGAGAAACTTACTTCCACATTTTGTTCCTTTTTAAGGGATTGCCACATACACGAGTGATATAAATCACCTTCTTCATATCAATTTTCTTTTCAATCTCGGCGTCACATGCTTGCACACACAAGTATAATTAGCATGCTTGATAGAATTGCAACATTGTACTGATGGCTCAATTTGTGGTCCTTTGATCTTAACAAAATCCTTACAATTAAGGTGTAAATCTTTAATATTAGCTGTGCAATTGGCATTTCCTTGAGCAAATTCAGCAAATTGGGTAACAAAGATAATGGCAAAAGAGACAAAGAAGAAAAGCATGTTGATCTTTGTCATTATTTCTTCTATTCTTCTATGTATATTTTCGTATATTTTGTTTTTCAAATAGGTCGAGTGGCATTATATAAGACTTGATGAAGGGAAATGGTGGTAACCTCATTAATTAGCCAGGCATAATTATTTTTAATACACATATAATGTGCAAAAGAAACTTCATTTAGAATTAAAAGTTTACAACTCTCGAGCATCATAAGTGATTATATAAGTCAAATCATCATAAGTGTAATTACTTTTGATATGTTTATTATATAATAATATATTAATTAATATCTCATGAGTCAATTCATGAAAATTAACATTAACTCTGCTTGATGTTCGAAATATTTTTGTTCTAACTTTGGATTTTGATCCTCTCTTTTCTCTTTTGGCATACCACTTTCTCAATTGTGATTCATTACTAATAAAATTTAGCAATATATCTTCTGCAAATTGCACTTATTGCTACTTTTTTTTAAAAATAGTTCCAACCAAAAATAATAATAATACTCTATTCCCTTTGATAAATCTATACTAATATATAAAAAACTTAGTGGAGGTAAGAAAAATATGAAGCATTTTTTCAAAACTAGCAATAAGTTCAATTTGCAGAAGATATAATACTCTATTCTCTTTGGTAAATCTATACTAATATATAAAAAACTCAGTGGAGGTAAGAAAAGAGATGAAGGATTGACTCCTCATTTCAACTATAGTTGAGAGGACAAAAGATAATTTCATAAGGGATATTTTTTTCCTTTGCTTCTCTTTCTTTTTCTTCTAAGTCCATATCATGCCATGATATGCACAAGGAATTAGAACAACATTCACCACATTTTAGATTATAAAAAGAATTAAAATGATAAAGCTTTTTAGAAAAATAATAAATATCTATCTATACTGTTCTATAAATAGAATAATGAAGTAAGTGAAAAATGTAAGAAGAATTTGAACAACTCTCTCTCTCTCTCTCTCTCTCTCTCTCTCTCTCCATATTTTGAGTATCAAACGCACTCTTTCTTTACATATAATCATATAAATATTTTTCATATAGATCTTTATAAATTTAAAATTATAATAGAAATTTTTTTTCATATCACATGCATTTGCACATCCTAAATTTCTAGTAAATAATAATTATCATCATTATTTCGGACAAAAGCATAACATCATCAAGCCCATGTGGTAGACATGGTTCATCTGGCTACTTTCTCACAAATCAGAGCCCATCCACAAGGTGGGATTAGTCAAGTAGAACATAAAATTAGAACTGGGATAATTTGTGGGACAAATTTTATATTGTTAGTCAATTGGAACTAGACTTAGGATAAAATTATACAGTGTTAGTCAACTAGAACTGGATAAAAAGTAGAAATGGGATAATGATAAAAATTATCCCACTTTTATCAAATTCATATAGAAAAGAGAGAGTTCTAGTCTCTCAAATTGTCCTAAGTTTTAAACTAGAACTAGATGGTAAAAACTAGAACTTTCTAATTTGTTTTTATTTTTATTTTTCATTCCTTCATCTTCAAACTACACCATAAGATTAGATCACATCTTATTATCCTTTTATTTAATATTATATTTTATTTTTACTAAATAGTAGAATTGTATAATTAATTTAAAATTTAAAAATTACAAAATTTATGTTTTATTAAAAATTAATTAAAATTGAGAGATGACGGAATGATGTCTAGCAAATCCAAAAGAAAGAGAAAAAGGAAAAACTTTGTTTTTAGTTTTTATTATAATAATAATTCCAAAAATTAAAAAGCTACAAATTATTATAATAATAATACTTATAGTCTATCCAATAGTTCTTCAAGTTTAATTAACACTAAAGTAAATAATTATTATTAATAATAGTGAGGTTTAAAATATATAAATAGTAGTCTTATCATTAAAATGCATGACTTATATGCTTATTGATTATTGAAAATTATCCTTAATTATACTAACAATTGTCCCACTAAAGTATCCCATTTTAAAAAATTACTCCCAATTATCCCACTAAAATGTCCCACTTTAAAAAATTATCCCATAATAAAAATTGTTCCACTTCTATCAAAAATGTTCCAGTTGACTAACACCACCTGACTGACTTGTTGGCCACGTTTGGTTAGCCACACAAATAAACACTAATATCCAACAATCATATTTGTAATATGGTTGTAGGATAACTTTGCAACAAAATAAATCAAATGATGTCATTCTCAATAATCAGTGACATTCTAGCCGGTATCAATCTTTGACAGATCGCAAGCACTCCATCAATCCTCTTCGTTGTTGTAAAAGCTTGCCTCAATTGCATACCAAGTAGTTACTAGGAAAAAAATAAACTTCTAAGTAATTATTACTATGGGCATCAAGCTTTCTAATTCTGGTTGCAGGCCACGCACATATCTTTACCCTTGAAGCAAACTTTTCTCTGATTATCATAAAAATAACAAAAAAAAAAAGAAAAAAGAAAGAGAATTTCCCTTTTATCTTCACACAATTTATAGAATTTGGTTCGCCAAAACTTCTTTAATTTAGATAAAAATACTATAAAGCGTAGTAATTAGGCCCAACAGTAACCTAATGCCCATTTTGAGTGGACTGTTAAAATCCTAAATTAATAGTATCCTAGATGACACTACAGAAGCAAGCCCAATGCATTATTTGCGAGCGCAGGGGAAAAAAAAAAAGGAGCATGTGTATACAAGATAGAGCCCAAATTAAGCCTAATTCCTATTGAGGACAGAATTGGGGTTAATTAATTGTCTAGTCTCAAGAGTAACAACTGGGCTGGGCCGGCCAATGGACATGCAAGGAGACCGTGTGAAAATCTGGAGAGCAAATACAACTTGAGAAGATGGTGAGAACAAGAACTTTCTGGTTGGTAAGTTTCTTTTATTTTAAGCTGGTGGATAGCAAACATGTTATAGCCAAGGTTATTAAGTTACTATTCTCATGCCTCAAATCAAGTCGGTTCGCACCGGTAAGTACTCACTCGTGAGCATAATTTAATTTATAACCATTTTTAATTTCACATAAAGCACATGGCAAATGCTAATCACCCATGTCACTTTTAATTTAGACTAATATATATATTAACAAAATTAAAGCATTCTTTCCAACATATCAAAAAATATTTTCTCCATTGAAACATTCTCTTGACTTTTCCCATCTTATTTATTGATAGGGTGTTTACTATTTTCATTTGTTACTAAAAATAGATAAGCAACGGGTTTACTAAGTCTGAATTGAGTTTAGTAAACTATCATTCTCTCTCAAAAAAAGAATTATTAAAAATTATTAAAAGGTGATCACATTAATAATGGAATCAAAACAATTATTAAGTGTCATGGTCAGGACACTCTTTAACGCTCTCAAAAATGCAATGATAATGAACACGCAGCAACGTTGTATGAATGCAGCCTTCCATCAACATAGGCTTCTATGTATGTAAGCTATAACTCTTGCTCAATCTCCTTAAAGTAGTTCCATCACAAATCCAATTCAAATGTAGATGAATTATTTCTCTAAGATGACATTGATCAAATCATTGGCTTACTATAACGAGCAAAATTCGAACCTCATCCGCGCATTGGACGACTGCAATCTCATGAAATCAAGGCTCATCATCGCACTAGATTCTGAATATAACTATTTATTATAAAATTAAAATCCCTACAGTTCAAAAAATTGAAACTTCAAACCAGGTAAACAAAGTTAAAAAAATTAGCTTATTATATCTATTTACAACAATAAAGCCACAAATCTATTTTATTTATAAAAAATACTTATATTAATAAAAAATATATAAAATAATGTCTCAATTATTTAAGAATGATAAACTTATAATTCAATAGGATTAGTCTAGGGACAACGAGAGAGAAAGAGAAAAGGATATTTGGTAATTTAGTTTCTTATAATTCCTTTTTGGGTTCTCTTTGAGTTTAATAATCAAATCAATCAGAAGATGCCAAGTGGAAACCACACATTGTTATCATACTATATATTACAGAAGAATAGAAGGTACAATGCTAGACATTAAAAAGTAAAAAATAATTTATTTTGTAACCGCATACATATTTTACATCAATTGGACATAATGTCATCATAATTAACATCAAATAATTATTGTGCGGATCCAGTTCTCTTTAGGCTCTACATCTCTTCCGTGCATTATGCTTGTGGAACAATATAGCCTGAAAACAACTCAAAGGATATAAGCAATGACGAAGAACTCGATAGGTATATTGATAAATATTTAGGGGAAAAAGAAGAATTCAATAAGAATATGGAAAATTTCAAAAGAACATTATGAAGAAGTATGTTTTTAATACTTATTCAGAAATTACTTTAAGTCATGTATTGGGTAAGTATTTAAACTTTAGAAGTTTTTCATTGTCTTAGAACTATGGTATTATTAAAGATATTAGATTGACCATTAGCAAAAATCTATACAATTTCAACCAATTTTATGTAAAAATGCTGCATATATCCTAAATAAATAAATGCTAATACACATTTTAAGTTGCAAATTGTTATTTCTTCCATATAGCATAAAATATGCTTAATTAATTAAAAATAGAGAAACTTACTTCCACATTTTGCTCCCTTTTTCAAGGGATTGCCACATACACGAGTGATATAGATCACCTTCTTCATATCAAATTTCTTTTCAATCTCTGACGTCACATGCTTGCACACACAAGTATAATTAGCATGCTTGATAGAATTGCAACATTGCACCGATGGCTCAATTTGTGGACCTTTGATCTTAACAAAATCTTTACAATTAAGGTGTAAATCTTTAAGATTAGCTTTGCAATTGCCATTTCCTTGAGCAAATTCACCAAATTGGGTAACAAAGATAATGGAAAAAGAGGCAAAGAAGCAAAGCATGTTGATCTTTGTCATTATTTCTTCTATTCTTTTGTGTATGTTTTCGTATATTTTGTTTTTCAAATAGGTAGAGTGGGAAGCATTATATAAGACTAGATGAAGAGAAATGGTGGTAACCTCATTAATTAGTCAGGGATAATTATTTTTTAATACACATATATTGTGCAAAAGAAACTTCACTTAGAATTAAATGGTTTACAACTCGCGCGCGAGCATCATAAGCGATTATATAAGTCAATTCATCATAAGTATAATTACCTTTGATCTGTCTATTATCTATTAATATATTAATTAATGTCGCATGAGTCAATTCGTGAAAGTTAACATTAACTATGATTGAGGATTGATACATTTTTTGTTCTAACTTTGGATTTTGATCCTCTCTTTTGCTACTTTGGCATACCACTTTCTCTATTATGTGATTCTTTACTAATAAAATTAAACATTATATCTTCTGCAAATTGCACTTATTGCTACTTTTGGGGAAAAAAATGCTTCCAACCAGCATTCTGTTTGATAAGTTTATACTAATATACAAAAAACTTAGTGTGGGTAAGAAAATAGATGAAGGATTGGAGGACATATCCTCATTTCAACTATAGTTGAGAAGGCAAAAATTAATTTCGTAAGGGAGATTTTTTTCCTTTGCTTCCCTTTCTTTTCTTCTAGAACAGTCCATATCATGCCATGACATTGGATAACAATTTTTTGCATTTTAATACTCTCATTTCCTATAATTTTTTAGTAATTTTATTTGTTACTAAGTGTATTTAATGTATTTTTAGGAAATAAAAGATTGAATAAATAAGAGCTCAAATGAATGTTATCTCAAGTCTAAAAACACCTCAATTGAAGCTTAATTGAAGCCCAAAAGAAGTCCAAGAATCACGGATCCAATAGAAAAAGAAATCAAGTCAGGTTGGTCAACCACAAAGAAAAAATATTATCTCCTAATCCGGAAGGCATAATCTAACATATTACATATAAAAATTATATATCTCGACGAGATGGAGCCATCCAGATAAATATATTTTAGAAATTCCATCAACAATATCAAGTTTTAGAAAAAATTCAAATTTAATCATCATATATTCAATTATTTGAAGTCCGACTCAAATCCTATGAAGCCCAAGAGCATTTAAAGAAGCTCAATAGCACTTAAGAGAAGTTCAAGAGTTTAAAAGAAATTAAATACAAGAGAAATGAAGCCCATAAAAACACATTTATAAAGTCTTGGAGGGCAAGAAAAGAATTAAGGGTGTAGATTGTTTTGAGAGATCCTCTAGTTGTGAGGGTTACTTGGAGACCAAGTCAAATCTAAAGGTTGTGAGAGATTCTTGTAACCTATAAATAAGGGGGTAGAGTGAGGGTGAGATATGTGAAAAATTTTATAAATTCATTTTAGAGAGGAGGGCTATTCTTTTTAGAAAGCCTTCTAAATATTGTAAACCTTTAGTTTTGTAATAAAATTAAAAGTATTTTTTCTCTTTAAATATTTTCTTCTTCTCGTGTTGATAAAGATTTGCTTTAAGATGGGCAACCCCTCACAATATGAGTCCTTATTTTTCCTTTTTATTTCTTGTTTAAAATGCATGTTTGGAATGTAATTTCTTGCTTAGAATTCATGCGAGGATTTTATGTTTTGTAATTTAGGATTTTTTATTTTTATTCTTGCTTTTTAGAAGTAGTATGAGAAAATAATTTTCTTAGGATATCTAGGATTAAATTAAGCTAGTTTAATTTCTATTTGTTTTTGAATTGCTCTCTTTATGTGCTTAATTAATCATGCTTAGGATAATCAATTAGAATAATAATTGATAGAAAAAGAATTTGATAGGCTACACTTATATTAAATGGTTTGATAATTTATACTTTTAAATTCTAGAATTACTATCTAGTTGTTTTTTCTATTCATGAATAGTAATATTGCTTAGATATCAATTTGATTGGTTATGCTTATTTTAAATAACTTGATAATCTATGCTTAACAAAACTAGTGATATGAGAATTAAAAGCGAGTAGTTCTAATGTCTAAATAGGAATTAGCTAGTGGATTTAATCCTAAACTTCTAGTTTCATAACTAGATTTTTTGAACTCTTTTATTTGCTTTTCTCTTGGTTTTACTCTCATTCTTGTTTTAGCATTTTTTTTTCTTCTTTTTTTTCTTTTTTTCTTTTTTTTTTTTTTTTTTTTTTTTGCATCAAATCAACACCCAACCAATCTTTATTCTCTCTTTTCTACTACAATTCCAGAACTACTCTAAGATCCTTCTTAGATCACACCTTCCTCGCCGGATCGACACTTGCATGCTAGATACACATAAGTTGTGCATTTGCAATGTCTATACTGAAGTTAGTGAAAAATATAAGAAAACTTTGAACATCAACTCTCTGCATATTTTTGGAGTATTAAACGCACTCTTTCTTTACTTATAAACATAGAAATATTTTTCAGATAAATCTTTATAAAATTAAACTTATTATAGCAAAAGAAATTTCATATCTCGTGCATTTGCATGTGCTAAATTTCTAGTAAATAATAATTATCATCATTATTTTGGACAAAAACATAACATCATCATCCCCATGTGGTAGACATGGTGTTAGGAAAATTGTTTTAAAAGATTGAGTTTCTATCAGTAACTATTCAAACACTATTAAGTTTTGCAAATATAAATTTTTAAAAGGGTGTAAATGAATTTTCCAAATAAGAATATTCTTTTCCAATTCTTCTTCAAATCTCATTTCCTAAGTTTGTTATTTCCGTTTCTGAACTCACGTAGTTTCTGTTTCTCGATCAACATATCTCAGAAATAAATGTGGTTCCGCTTCCTTTCTTTCGCGGGCGTCGAGTCTTCTTCGGATGCACGTTTGGAAATGGTTCTTCTCCATAAGAATATAAAAACATAAGGGGAAATCAACTAAATAACTCTCTCTTCTTCATCTCAAAGCAACTATCTTATGATTCCCTTTATTTTCTATCGATTTCTCATAGGGCAAGCATCCATTCGGGGGGACTTTTACCGCTAGTTCACAGTTGCGGAAGGAGGCAACTATTGTTCTAAGACAATGATATTACGACTGCCCTCCTGTCCAGTGATTCTAATTCTTATTTATTTTCATTATTTCTACTTGATCTAGAACAACACTTACATATTCTTAACCCTAATTGTTTTGATTTTCTATAACAATTACTTATTCTTACATTCGCTATATTATTTGCTTAGAATTTTATTTACCCTCTCCAAACTTTGTTTGTGGTCTTTGTTCAGCCTATCTGTTTTGTGGTCTCTGTTCAATGGAGTTTTTTTTTTTTTTTTGTATTTACTAATTACTTCAGATGCAAGCAAGTGATCTTACATGCTTAATTTATGTATGCTAACTACTCTTCGATAATCTAATTATTATTTGACAGTAGTTAGAAATTTATCTTTGTATCTTATAAGTCTTTTGTACACTGCTTAATATCTGTTACAAGTTAAGTTAAATCTTTCATATCTTCAATTCTCTGCTTTTCCCTGTTAACTATCTGACGTCTCTAAGATTTTGCTTCTGATTATAGTCTTGGATAGTCATATGGATATATGGTGCAGCGATGTGTGTACGAGTTCTTTTCATGTTTTGTTTTCCCATGCACGCATTCACATGTTAGCTGCCATTAGGAAATTTCTCTATGCTCAACTCTTGGTTCAAAAATAGTTGTTGAAGATGTTAATCTTATTCAAATCCTTGATAATTGTAAAGAATGAAAGTGCATAATTTTTATATGTCCAATTAATGAATCCATTGCTAACTATGAATTTCTTGATCAAAGATAAAGACATCAACAAATTGTACTAATATGATTCTGATGTTCAGTACTTTCAATCATGAGTGCAAAAATAGTATTTTGTAGCATTTCATAAGTTTGTTTGTATAATGCTTCATGTGAGTTTTCAGGTCCATAATTTGATATGTGTACTTTATCAAATAAGTCTGACTGCTTAGAGGTGTTATGGATCAATGTCTTAGCAAATCAAATTAATATGTTTATCTTGTAACTTCTATTTATATGGTGACTCAAAAATTTTAAAGCATGAACTGCGAAAGTTTACCTCCTTTATTACATTGTGATGTATGTTATGGTTGTTCATATAATATATTGGAGGCGCACTTGAAACTTTGTCACATTAAAAGAATCTATGCATGATAACACTTGTTAAAGTGGAAATATACATGGAATATTAGATTGTTCTAAATTATTTAATTATGATGATTTTCTTAAGAGGTGGAACAGATGATATTAAGAATGGCGAGCCAAGTTTAGGAAGGTCTCATTTGCATGCAACCGACTTGCAGTCATCTTATGACCCGAATATAACCTTTTAAATCCTCCAGCATCGTCATAACTTTGATAAAATCGAGCAAGTGAAATTATAAGTTATTGTGTATTCAAGTGATATATTTTTGAAGAAAAAAAATTTATTTCTCAGCACATTACTAGCATGCATATGTAATAATTCTTGTTCAAAGTTGATTTATGATTCAATGATATTGAGGAATTAGAAAATATTGACATCCTTCAAGATAAAATACTAAATGATTTCCTCTAGTGTATCTTGCAAATATATTTAATTTCTTCCACATGTGGAGTTTTACATAAATGAGCTTTTATGATTGCATCACAAAATCTCTAACAAAGAATGTGATATAAAAATGGTTGTCAAATCATATTTGACCTTGGATTAATTAAAGTCCAATTTAACAAGGGGTGTTTCTAGGAGTGTAGTCCTAGAGTCATCGTGGGGAAGGAGGTTAAGCCCATAATAGAAGTCACTAACAGTGGGAACCCAACCTTCTGATTAGCGAGTAAAGTTCAATGTGGTAGAAACAAGCTGGACTAGTGATTCTCGTGTGGAGCACTGACATTGGAGTTATACTCCCGTGTAGTGTTGGATACATTTATAATTTGCATCATGTTTGCTACTCCCTCATTCCTTGGTGACGGTGCTCATATGATGTCACTGGGCATGATGAGAATTATTCTTAATAAGTCCAATGCATGATCTCTAGGGGTATTACATCCAGTCACAATGCCCTTTGAGGACTTACCTTATATTTCCTTAATAAGTTCAATTGTTAGGAAAATTGTTTTAAAAGATTGAGTTTATATCAATAACTATTCAAACATTATTATTTTTTTCCAATCCTTCTTCAAATCTCATATCCTGAGTTTGTTATTTCCTTTTCTTAACTCGCATAGTTTTTGTTTCTCAATCAAAATATCTCAAAATAAAAGTGGTTCTGTTTCCTTTCTTTCGCGGGGTCGAGTCTTCTTCGGATGCACGTTTGGGAACGGTTCTTTTCCGGAAGGATGTAAAAACATAAGGGGAAATCAACTAAATAACTCTCTCATATTCATCTGAAAACAATTATCTTATATTTCCTTTATTTTCTATCGATTTCTCATCGGGCAAAAATCCATTGAGCAAAAAGCTTGAGATTCGCATTAACCTCAAGCACCGGCTACCTCGGGGAGATTTTTACCGCTAGTTCACAGTTGTTTTCATGTACCTCTACAAAGGCGATAACTGTTGCTCTAGGGCAGTGCTATTACGACTGCGCCCCTTATAGACCAGTGATTCTAATTCTTATTTATTGTCATTATTTATACTTGATTAGGGTTTATGAATTCTGATAAAAATATCCAACACATGGTTCATTTGGATACTTCCTCACAAATTCGAGCCCATCTACTTGTGACGATTAAGTACTCTATACCTACTTAACTGACATGTTGTCTAGGTTTGGTTAGCCGCACAAATAAATAATAATATAAACCAACATATTTGTAATATGGTTGTAGAATAACATTGTGACAAAATAAATCAAATGACGTCATTCTTAATAATCAATGACATTCTAGTAGATATCAATCTTTGACAGATCCCAAGCGCTCCATCAATCCTCTGTTCTCGTAAAAGTTAGCCTCAATTGCATACTAAATAATTAACACAGAAAAATACACAAGCACTTATTATTATGCGCATCAAGCTTTCTGATTATTGTTGCAGGCCACGCAGATATCTTAACATTCGAAGCAAACTTATCTCTAATTACCATAAAAATGAAAAAAAAAAAAAAAGAACAAAATAAGAAAGAAAGAGAATTCCCCTTTTATCTGCACACAATTTATAAATTTGATTCGCCTAAACTTCTTTAATTTAGATAATAATACCATAAAGCCCATTAATTAGGCCCAAAAGTAATCGAATGCCTATTTTCAGTAGATTGTTAAAATCCTAATTTAATAGTATCATATATGACATTACATGACCAAGCCCATTATTAATCTAACGCAACTGACTTGCTCGAGTCTACACTTTACACTAGCCCCGGCGGCCGGCGAGCGCGCAGGCACAAAAACAAAAGGAAAAAAACATGAAGAGAGCATTTGTATATAAGATAAAGCCCAAAAAAGCCTAATTACTATTGACGACGTAATTGGGGAAAATTCATTATTTACTTTGAGGAGTAGCAAAAAATAAGAGTTTCAGGAGTAGCAACTGGGCTGCCCTGGCCCATGGGCATGCAAGAGAACTGTGTGAAAATTTGGGGAACAAATACGACTGTTGAAGATGCTGAGAACAAGAAACTTTCTGGTTTGTAAGTTTTTTACTACAAGATGGCAGATAACAAACATATTATGTCCAAGGTTAATAAGTTAGATATCCTCATGCCTCAAATCAAATCGGTTCGCACCGGTTAGTTCTCACCCTTGAGCATAATGTAATTTGAAACCAACTTTTTTTTTTGTGTGTCCAAAAACAAGGGAAAGATCCCTGTTCATTCTATTGATAATTTAAAAACTTTGACACGAGATTGTGTCATACAAAAGTATAGATAGAAACATATCCTTTCTCCCTAGTTTGTTCATAGGACCTTCTCCACAAACTTATCAACGAGGATGACGAGAGGACCATAGCCGTCATTCACCACATGCGCTGATAGGGATATGGCCCAAAGCCAGCCCTACAAACTTAAAATAAATAGAAGAAATAATAGTTTCTAATCTAAGGACAAAGACTACCTTAATTACAGTAAACAGCTAGAGTGTTGACTGGCAGAAGTTAGATGCAGTCTTTAGTTACTCTTTACAAACAAAAACCACTCAGTTGAGGTTATGGCCTTAGAGTCCTCTCGACATATCAGTTTCCCCCTGATGACCCCTCCTATGCTCTTCTTCTTCTTCTTCTTGAGCTGTTTGGTTGTCATGTTCCATGTGCAGAGTCTGGCGGTTGTGGATCATTGGGAGTCCTTGATCTCCCATTGCTACCCTTAGTGTTTCAGCCGCTTTCCCTGCAGATAAGCCTGTCCATTCATTGACATAATAAGCAGCAGAGTTAATGATATTTTCAATACATGGGGAGGTATTATTGAAGATTTTGTTGTTGCGTGCATGCCATATGCACCAACTAACAGTTGGGAACATAGATTGCCAAAGGATTCTATGTTTGAGGGATGAAAGGAATTGGCCTTTGGAGTGGATGAGTTCATGCAAGCTATTTGGCCAATCATTATGACCAAATCTACCTCTGTAGAAATCCCATACATTTGCTGTAAACTGACACTTGAGAAAGAGGTGTTCTGAGTCTTCCAGTTCATTTTAGCAAAGAGAACATGTTTGGTCCCCCTGCCAACCTTTTTTGCTTAGTAGGACTTTGTTGAGTTTATTGTGAGATAACAACCAGTAGAAAAACTTTACTTTGAGAGGAAAGATCGATTTCCATATCCGTGAGGAGATGGAAGAGTTGACTCCTCCTCTCACTGGGAATTTGTAGAGAGAGTTTATTTGTGAACTCCCCTGAATTGGAGAGCATCCATGATGGGGAATCAGATGTTTCTGGACTATCAGAGACCTTGAAAGTTGATAGGAATAAAAGTAACGAAATCAAAACATTTGAAACAATCTTTAATTTCGCATAAAACCCATGACATACGCTAATCACCCACGTCACTTTTAATTTAGACTAATATATGTTTTAATAAAATTAAAGCATTAATTCTTTCCAACTTATAAAAAAAAATTTCTCCATTACAATATTCTCTTGGCTTTTCCCATCTTATTTATTGATAGGGCTTTTATTATTTTCATTCATTACTAAATGTAGATAAGAAACAGATTACTAAGTTTATACTGAGTTTAATAAACTATCATTTTCCAAAAAAAAATTATTAAAAGGTGATCTTATTAATAATGGAAACAAAACATTTATTAAGTGCCATGGTCAGGACACTCTTTAACGATCTCAAAAATACAATGATAACGAACACGCAAAAATGTTGTGTGAATGCACCCTTCCATCAACAAATCTTCTATGTATATAAGCTATAGCCCTTGCTCAATCTTCTTAAATTAGTTCCATCTCAATCCAATTCAAACATAGATGAATTATTTCTCCAAGATGACATTCATCAGATCAATGGCATCTTATAACCAGCAAAATTTGAACCTCATCGGCGCAATGGAATTCAATCTCATGAAACCAAGGCTCATCACTGAAGTGGATTCTAAATGTAACTATTTATTAAAAAATAGCAAATTACTTTTTTTTCACTACTGTTTACAAAAGTGAATCTTCAAACCCGGTTAACAAAGAAAAAAACATATTATATCTATTTACAATAATAAATTCACAAATCTATTTTATTTATAAAAATATTTAAAGCAATAAAAATATGACGCAATGTCTCGATTAATTTAGAATGATAAACTTATAATTCAATAGAATTAGTCTTGTGAAAACCAGAGAGAAAGAGAAAAAAGATATATGTTTTTTAGTTTCTTATAATCATGTTAAATATAAATATCATCATAATCTCTCTAAATTGGATGCAGAATTGACTGATGCAAACCAGGATGAGGACATTTGTACACCTAAACCTCAAACAACCATTACTTTTTCCTGGATGTCCGATTGAGGTAAGGAGGAATCTATGAAATGCTCTTTTTGAACTCTACAACACAGGCGATCGAGTGAAATCAATTTGAAGTTGTTTTCTAAGCACAACATACTTCAATCGGGCAGTTTTCAGGTTCTTAGTGTTAGTGGGCTCGTACTTATGCTATCTTGTGTTGTTATATTCCGTCATTTATGTTTGGCCCAAACCATTTGGTTATTCATGTTTAAGCACTCTACGATTTTCATTTATTTAGGTCTTGGTTTTATAGTCATCAGGCAAATTATTTTATCTCAAGATTATTGAGCTCTAGCTGAAAGTTTTTCCTATCATGCATTTTTGTTTTGCACTTATTTCCAAGTATTTATCTTAAAATCATAATTATTCACTGAACAATAAATAACTTCGACTGAAAAAATAGATTTCTCCAATACTATCTACCAATAGTTTAGAAAAAAATTAATTATTAATACATAGCCAAAATATTCTTACCAGATCAATGGCGAGAAGTCTGTATCATCTAAAAGAATAGTTGATAATCGATATCCATAATATTTGAAAATTATATGCTATGTAGAAGGGCAAATCTATAATTCTACATGTAGCATGTAGCCCCAGTCTCTATCTATACATATGGAGTTTCTCTTGTAATTGTAACTTTATCAGAAAGAAACTATAGTGCAATCGTGGACGTAAGCAAATTGCTAAACCATGTAATAATCTTTATCTTTTGTTATTGCTTTTCTATCTTTCTTGTTCCTCTCTCGTGTGTAGGAGTTTTAATTCCTAACAATATGATTGTAGAATAACATTGCGATGAATCAAATGGCATCATTCTCAATAATTAATGACATTCTAGTTCGGGTCAATCTTTGTCCCGACATATCCCAAGTACTCCATCAATCCTCTTCATTCTCGTAAAAGTTTGCCTCAATTGCATACCAAGTAATTAACACATAAAAAGAACTTCTAAATAATTATTATTATGTGCACATAGCTTTCTGATTATGGACCGGCCCATAGTCATACAAGACAATCCTAATATTCCACCTCAAAATATTTTCTGGATCGAGAACTTATAGATTTGTTTTTTGTTGTTTTTTCAGTATTGTTTTCCATTGTGTATTGAGCTTCTTGAGCATCTGGGTATGCCCAGATTAATGGAAAAAGTTTCATTCACCAAAAAACTTTTGATCCAAATTAATGCTCGATTGAGATGATGAAAAGTCTACGGAAACCTCTTTTCGAGCTTAGCAATAGGGGCATAGGAGGTCGAGTGAATTCCATCCAAAGTTGTTTTCTAGGCCAATAACCCTACATTTTGGACAGATCAAGGTTCTCTTTTGTTGTTGGGGTTCTCGATTTCAGTTGTCTGTTATTTTATTTCGGGAGTTAGGTTTGGGACAAACCATTTAGCTTTTTCCTATTCAGACATTTTAGGTTTCAATTTTAAAGTCATCTGGCAAATTATTTTATCTTGAAACTACTGAGCTTTTAAAGTTTTTTCTATCATGCACTTATTTTTGCTTGTTATCTAGAAAAATCATAATCGTTCTCCGAATAATAAATAATTTTGATTGAAAAAATGAATATCTCTGATATTATCTACTGATAGTTTAGAAGAAAAATTAGTTGTTAATTGATAGCCAAATATTCCTACTAGCCGAGTGTTGAGAAATTGTATCGTCCAGAAAGAATATTTGATAATTTGATTCTTTTAGTTAATTTATGCCTAATTCTTACTTTTCCTAATGTCCACATAGCACCTTTTATGATAATATAAGCAGCTATTTCTTGCAAGAATCTGTTATTAAATGTATACTTTAAGGGGTGTTTGGTTCATTTTCTTGAAATTATAGTAAATGTTTTCCACCCAAATTTATAGGAAATGTTTTCCACCACATTTCCTCTCAAAATGCTAGGAAGTTATTTTCCTACTATTTTGTACTTTTAAGAAATATTTTCCATAAATGTAGAGTGAACCAAACACATGAAAACTCAATTATAGAAAAACTTTTATTTACAAAATTGCCATTTCTTATAAAATTTTCCTAAAACTTGTGAACCAAACACCCCCTAAAGCAAAACTTTTATAGTTTAACCTTCCTAGAGTTTGCCACGCCAGCACTTCTCTTCTCAATTTTTTTTACCATGTGTACCCAATCTAAACCATCCATCTTAATTTTCATCTTTATCTTAATATATACGTAAGTCTATAACTTATGAAATAACTAATTTACTCTTAATATATCCAAAAATCTAAATTAACTAAGCTCTTCCAAATCTTCATATTAATATATACGTAAATCTATCTCTTCCGAAATAAATAATCTTCTCTTAATATATACGAAATCTAAATTAACTAATCTCTTCCCAAATATCTTACTGAACAACTAATATCTTACTATTACTAATTTTATTTGAAAATCTTATCTTTGTATATCAAACATAAATCTGTTACTAAATGTAAACTTTTAAAACAAAACTTTTAGAGTTTAACCTTCTTAGAGCTTGCCACGTCGGCTCTTTTCTTCTCAACTTTTTTCACTACCTATACCAAATCTAAACCATTCATCTTAATCTTCATCTTCATCTTTATATATACAAAAATCTATCTCATATGAAATAACTAATTTTCTTTTAATATATACAAAAATCTAAATTAACTAATCTCTTCTGAATCTTCATCTTAATATACACGAAAATCTATCTCTTCCCAAATAAATAATCTTCTCTTAATATATACAGAAATCCAAATTAACTAATCTCTTCCTGAATATCTTATGGAATAACTAATATATCTTACTATTATTAGTTTTATACAGAAATCTCATCTTTGTATATGGAAAATAAAATATCTTACGAAATTTGTAAATAAAGAAAAATGTATTAACTAATAACTAATTACTTCTTTATATATGCAGAGAATATTATCTTTATATATGAAAAATATTATTAACTAATATCTTCCAAAATTTTTATCTTTATATATACGAAAGAGATAGTTAACTAATATTAATTAAAATTTATATGGAAAATCTAGTGTGAAACAAATTAAACCAACTCACCAAATTTTCAATTACCTAGTTATTCAAATACAAAAATAAAATAAATTTTTAATTCTAAAAATATTAAGTTTTGCTATTTTAATAAAAATTTTGATGAGAAGACTTCTTATTTCACATATGTTTTATTTGTATCTTGGGTTTTCTACTACGAAAGGTAACAATCAACAAAACCAAGAACTTTCTAATTTCATTTAATTTGAAAACCATTTCTAATGTTCTATTATTCTAATGTTTTATGCCATTGTGAAATATCAGGTTAAAAATTGGATTTCAACAATAGTTTTAATGGTTTGTAAAGATTCATTTTTCTCAATTTTTCTCATTGTATTTTTAATTTTTGTCATGGATTTTGACTTAAGCCTCAACGATTCCTAGAGGATAGATTTTTACTTCTTGATTAATAATAATCATTTGCTTTCCTCATCATTTTCTCTTAAATATTCTCTTTTACTTTTATTTTTTGTTTCTTACCTTATGATATTTTTACTAGGCTCTGCAGTCCAATGGGAAAGAGTATTGCGGGGTTTTTTGTGTAGCTAATTATATTTACTACCTTTTATGTATGACTTTAGTGAATTATGACAATTTAGTTGTGTCTTTAGTTGAGGATAATCGAACTACTACGGGTTTATTTTTCAATCGGAAATAGAACTTGATTGTAATTTTTTCCTTTATTAGGTTTATCTATATTTTTCCTTTATTTTAGATTTTTCTCTAAATATTTCATTGGGCTCTAAATTTTTATTTTATCTTTTTAGAATTGACAAAAGATGTTTTAAAACTGCTGATTGAGTGCTCTTCTCTTGATTTGACTTACAGGTAAGAATTTTTATTTTCTTTATATGTTATAATTTTTCTTCTTTGAAGCTTTTATGCTAATTACATTTTAATTTGAGTAAAGTTGTTGATAACTATTTAGGTATGATTTATTTATTTATTTATTTTTTAAAATCTAATTTTTTCAAGATTATTTAGATTGACTACTTTCCAATTTTATTTTGCAGTTAAAATAGAAGATTTTGGGAAAAAATTTTCTCATCAATTTCAATTAATTAGGTTCATCCCTATTAATTTTTATTATATCAAATTTTATTCTTAACTATTAATAAATATCTATCTAATGAGAATCTCTACTTATTCCATTTCAAATTGTTATTTTTGAATTTTTAGAATTGCGAATGTGTTTTGTAACTATGGTCTAAAGGCTCTTCTCTTGATATGAATGCTCAATAGGTAAGTATTTTACTTGTTTTATTGTTTTTATTTTTTAAATTTATTTTATGTTTAATACTAATCCTACATGTTAATATAGAAAAATGATAACATGTGCTAATGGGAAATTGATGGGCATTATAAATCAAATAAATTTTTGATAAAAATTATATTTTCTATTGATTACAGAAATATCTAACTCACACATCTAAATAGTTAATTAAGATTATTAATGATATATTTATATTTGAACTATTTACTTAACTAATATATATTTCAATAAACATAAACTAAATTAAAAATATGGAAAATAAAAGTGATCATATGATAGGTATTAGACTATGTATAAGAGTCTTTTAATTATCAAAGTGTAATACAGAAATTGAACATGGGAAAATGATCGTGCTTAATTAGCACGAGCTAAAACGCTAGTTAGTATAATGAGAACTAATTGCAACACGTCTTATAAATTAAACCAACTCACTCTATCATCCACGCAAAAAAAATCTCCACTTTTAATAAGTGTCGTGGTCAGCTCTAAAAATTGCCAAAATAATGAACACGCAAAAATATTGTATTAATCCACTCTTCCATCTCCAATCCAATTCAATTCAAGATGAATTATTTCTCCAAGATGACATTGATCAAATCATTGGCTTCTTATCACTGGAAAAATTTGAACCTCATTTACCGCAATGGACTACAATCTCATGAAACCAAGGCTCATCACTTCAGTGGATTACTATTTATTAAATATAGAAAATAATATTTTCCATTATTTACAAAATTGAAGCTTCAAACTTGGTTAACAAAGTAAAAAAAATTAGCATATTATATCTATTTACAATAATAAAGCCACAAATATATTTTATCTATAGTACATATAAAAGAGGATTGGGGTGTTAAAACTTTTGATTGTCCATTCTACCCCTATCAAATTTGATAATTCAAATTTGACTTTAATTAATTAATTATTTTAAAGTAAATTAATTAATCCCAATTCTAATCCGTCTCTATCTCTCTCTCAAGTCGAACGTCAGATAATTCCTCCATAATGGTTATGGCAATGTTGCCACCGCTTGAGCCTCCATAATGGAAGGGAAGCCATTGCATCAAAATTTGCACCCATTGCTAGGTATTATTGCAAACAAAATCCTTTCTTATTTAATACTTTGCTCTGTAATTATTACCCATCTTTATTGTCAGAAGCTTTAGGGCTCAACTCCTTGCAAATCCCCAAGCTGATGTCTACAACAAGGTAAATTTATTTCCATAACCATTATTATTTTTTTTTTTTGAGATTTCACATAGCTCCACTAAAGTTTTACCCATTTGGAGATAATATTCTAAATGTCGATTAATGCCCTAACCTTTGGGGCTTGTAACAAAACTCTCCAAAATTTTGCAATTTGCTCAACGTACACCCTTAATGGCGTAATGGGGGCTTTCTGAGATTTTATAAAAAAAAAATTCATGGGAAATGGGGGCTTTCTGGAAGTAATGGTTAAATTTTGGGTTTTTCTGAAAAAAATGTTGAAAATTGGGGATTTTAAAAAATATTGTTGAAAGTTAAGGGGTGTGTTAAAAAAATTGAGGGTTCCATGGTTAGGGGGTACGTGACAAGCCACAAATGTGGTGACATTTATAAACTTTAAGGTTATTTGGAATTTAAAAAACTTTTTTCTAGCTCTGCATATGTATCCTCTAATAATCTTTCACTCTTTCTCCTTCAAGGGAAAAAGCATTACAGGCACTCAAAACGCTAGCAGGCATGGAGAATAGGAAGAAAACCGGTAAGAAATAGAGAATCACTGGAACAAGAAGAATAATATTTTGGTTTTCTCTTTTTCTTTACTAAATTAATTTTAATAATTTTGGTTTAATACTAAAAAAATATGCGTATAGCTTGAAAACAAAAACTTAAACTTGTTCTTGTGGTTTCTATTGCCATTTGACACTCTGAAAATCATATTACCGAGATTAACTGCAAAATCAATTGCAAAGCTTCGATTTGTCTGCAAGTGATGCCTTTCTATAACTTATGATCTCGATTTCTTGAAATTACAACATGAGAGATCTCCAAGGTACATAATTATTGATCAAAGTGTTCTTCATGGAGAAATCAGGTTGCATGCAATACTATTGAAGATGGAATTAAATCTAAATATCTCATCACTTTAAATTCAGCTCTTAATTATTATTAATGCTGGTTCTAATTTCACATCTCTACCATCCTTCCAATATCTACGGCCATCTCAGATAAACCCTATCTTATAGAACTAAATTTTATGAAAATAGTGATAGAAAAACCCTTTTTTACCCTATATTCTTTATGATATTGTTTGATAGGTTGACTTTGGGGGTAGCAGGAGGACAAACAGCTGTGTATATGGAGCTGGTCATATGCAAGAATCTACCTAATTTTTTGTTCTTTCATTTTCAATATATTTTCAAATTAAATTTACAAATTGTGAAATTTTTTGCATTGAATTATACAGTGGTTTCCTGTTTAGAGTTGGAATAAGAAGCTGTAGTTGACAAGTCCACTATATACCATTGAGTTGAGGACAAAGGTATTCTACCCCGATGCTGCCTTCAATTTGTTTGATTTTCCGCTAATTGTTATGTCAAATATGAAGTGATTTCTTGGTTTTAGTTTTAAGTCATTTTTTATGTGAATGTAGTTCTGCAAAATTTTGTTACTAATTAATGTTTTTGATTCTTTGAAACATTCCATAGTTTGAAGAAATTCATTGACAGATGATCCTTTCAAGTACCAATAGTACATTTCATTTTAATTATGGTTGCTCAAAGTGCAATAGTGATTTTCGGAATAGATAAGTTAAGCGCTAAAGAATACATTAATTTCAACAGTTTAGGATATTGACATCCAATTCATCAATTGTTAGACTAGGAGATCTCAATTTACTTTAGGTGTATTGACTTTTCAGTTTGCATACGATGTTCTTGGAGACTTTGTGGTTTCTGGAGTTTATTTATGTCGTGAACTTTGATATGTACTGCTAGGTTGGTTTATTCTCTTCAATCGTGACTGTGTTAGATACTTTTGCCCTTCATTATGTCTGAGCAACTAGGTAAATACCAATATATTATTTTTAGGTAATTTGACATGAATGCCATCAAAATAGAATCTTACTTGCACGGACAAGTGAAAACTCTATGTAAATTCCTTCTCTTTCCTCCCAAATCTTAACTTGAATGTAGCTCTTCGTGTTAATTAATCTTGTTCGATTTGAAAATCCTTATCAATTCACGCAGTAAGTTTCTAAGCATTCTCCTTTCTCAATCAGATTATTTGCATAGTATTGAAGTTTGGATTTTTATACTGTTCAATATTTTCTTGCGAGAGTTGCAAAACTTTTTAATTTCTAGATACATCTTATTTCACAGTTATTTGATCTTAAAATCAGGGTCAGATCCAGATTAGTGCCATTATATAAAGTTGTTTGAGAAAGTTCAATTGCGCCGAAGTGAAGTACGACCCTTGACTCATTTAAATTTTTTATATATTGATGTTCGTCATGATCTTTTGCTAATTCTTCAGTAGTTCTCTATCTAAAGGTGATACAACTTGGAAGGGTGATCTGTATAGATATTAATCATTTTTATAATCTTAAGCACAATCTTTCTTAGCAAATGGATGAAGCTAAGCTTTATTTTTTAGCCCAGACATGATTTCCTCTGGCTGAGGCACAATATATATGTTGGAACACCATGTTGCATGTTTTAAGAAAATAATTTATATGAAAAACACATTTTTAGTACTGAGAGTTGGGCACTTTTTTTCGCTAAAAAATATAGTAAAAAGGGTCAAAACCTTGAACATGCCAGTTTTCTCTCATGCAATTTGTTCCAATGTATTTCTTAAAGATAATGACAACGTGCTCAATTGAAACCATTCTCAACTGCAACATTTTCATCTAGACATTATTTACATGAATTATCAATTGAATACATTTGAAAGATGATTGACCCAGTATCTCTTCTGGTCATAATCTAGGGATCATTTTCTACCAGTAGGTTCCTTCACCTGCAATATGAATAAGATCAACTACAAAAGAAGGAAATAATTCTATAACTTTACTTCAAAACCTACAAAAGAAGGAAATAATTCTATAACTTTAGTTAGCCTATCATCAACTTGAAGTGAACCATAAATTCTAATCTATCTTTTGGATACACCACAGAGTACAAAAATTTTAATACAGTAGTTGCATCAAAACTTTCCTCCATGACTAACCTTCAAGATAGCAACATCCAACTGCTCCATGAAAAACACTAACTTCGGTTGGTCTCTCTCTGGTAGTAGTCATTAAGCAGTTATTTTTGTTGTTCTTATTGTTTTTAATTAGATTCTCATCATTATTGGATAAAAGTCTTCTTTTTGTTGTACTCTATGATTATAAATTAATTTCGATACTTCTCCCAAATTTATACAACTTTTATAATGCATTTCAGATGGCACTGACTCTTTCTTCTATCCTAAGGACGCATCCAATGTGATGATGCAGAGGTCGAGGATGTCAATGAATGAGTGTAACATCCTCTGAGAGAGGTCTTTGAAGATATCAGCGATAATAAAGGAGTTATTTCAAACTCAAGCTTTTATTTTATAATTCTTCTAAAGTGACTGTCGCTTCCTATTCTTCTATTTCGTCCCTTGTTGGTGAGTCTTTTATAATTATACATCCAAGAAGATAAAAATTTTACCAAATTAGTCGCATTAACTTTCCTCTAGGACTAACCTCTAAGATAGAAACATCCACCCGCTCCATGAAAAACACTAACTTCGGTTGGTCTCTCTCTGGTAGTAGTCATTAAGCAGTTATTTTTGTTGTTCTTATTGTTTTTAATTAGATTCTCATCATTATTGGATAAAAGTCTTCTTTTTGTTGTACTCTATGATTATAAATTAATTTCGATACTTCTCCCAAATTTATACAACTTTTATAATGCATTTCAGATGGCACTGACTCTTTCTTCTATCCTAAGGACGCATCCAATGTGATGATGCAGAGGTCGAGGATGTAGTGTAACATCCTCTGAGAGAGGTCTTTGAAGATATCAGCGATAATAAAGGAGTTATTTCAAACTCAAGCTTTTATTTTATAATTCTTCTAAAGTGACTGTCGCTTCCTATTCTTCTATTTCGTCCCTTGTTGGTGAGTCTTTTATAATTATACATCCAAGAAGATAAAAATTTTACCAAATTAGTCGCATTAACTTTCCTCTAGGACTAACCTCTAAGATAGAAACATCCACCCGCTCCATGAAAAAACATAATCTTCAGTTAGTTTTTCTTTCTGGTTGTAGTCATTGAGCAACTCTTTCTGATTTGTAATTAGACCCTCATCATAATTGCAAATAAAAATTCTTCTTTAGATAGTATTTTATGATTACAAATTTATTTGCATACTTCTCCCAAATTTATACAACTTTCATGATGTAGATATATCTTAATTACAAACGGTTCATTCTGTCACAATTATGTCTTAAGTTTCTGCCTTTCTGGTAAGAAAAAAGCTTGCAAATTATTCACCTTCCTTCAACTCAACACTAATTAGACATACGAACCTGTTCAGTTTTGAAATCATGACCAAATAAATTGAAAAATTACTTTGTCTCTAACCAGCAATTCAGTTCAAAGTTTATTTGAAAGGCTTCTAAGCATGATCTTATAATAACCTTAGGAAATAAGAGTAGTTAAATCTAATCTAGACATTTTCTTCTTCACGCACAGTGTTAGAACTTGGTGTAGAGGACACAAGTAGAAACATAGTAGAGATCATATTTCAATCACGCTGGCTCAAGAAACAAGTAACACTCTGCAAAATTGACAAAATTGTCAAGATCCACAACACTTGGAAGACTACCAAGACTCCATCAAGAACAAGGACGTCAAGATCTTAAGGAATTATCGTAGATGCATTACAGATAGCAGTGGACCTTAAGTTCCACTACGCCACCTTCATGTGTTCCGACTTAAATGGTTCCAACAATCTCTGTGATTATATCACACACTATAATGTTTGGGCATGGACATGGATGGGATAAAGACTGATGCTGATCTTGGGAGAATTCAAACATTGGCCACTTGTTTTATTATTTTGTTGGCAGGAATTGAAGATTGATTTTGTAAATAGTGGAAAAGAAAAAAGATTGGTCGCTGTTTTTGAAATAAATTTTATATTTAGACTTTTTATCTTTTTGTTAAAAGATGTACCACGTGAAAATCCCATATGACCATTTTCATTGAACTACCATACATAACTTCCATTACAAAAGTTATCATGTGATATAAATGTGACTCTTCTTGATGGTTTTACCATATTTTGTTTATATAAGTATTTGGTTGCGGATCGAATAAATAGGATAAATTTAGTCTTTTGACAAGTGTTGCAAATGTCGTTATAATATTCAAGATGATTTTAAAGTTTATGGTGATGAGATTGGTGTGTGAAAATATGAATTGATCTTCAAATGTTTCATCTCATATGATTTCTTAACATGCATCACGTGCAATGCATGTATTGCATACTAGTTTATAAAAAAATACTTAAAGCAATAAAAAGATGAAGCAATGTCTCAATTATTTTAGAATGATAAAACTCATAATTCAATGGGATTAGTCTAGCGATAACGAAAGAGAAAGAGAAAAGGATATTTATTAATTTAGTTTCTTATAATTCCTTGTTTGGGTTCTCTTTGAGTTTAATAATTCAATGGGATTTGTCTAGCGACAATCAGAGATTATTATTATACTATACAGTATAGAAGATGAGAGGGTACAATGTTAGACATTCAAAAGTAGAAACATAATTTATTTTGTAACCACATATTTTACATCAATGGGATATCATCTCATCATAATTAACATCAAATAATTATTGTGCGGATCCAGTTCTCTTTAAGCTTTACATCTCTTCCGTGCATTATGCTTGTGGAACAATATAGCCTGAAAGTAACTCAAAAGATATAAGCTATGATGAGGAACTCAATAGGCATGTGATAAATATATATTTAGAAAAAAATATGAAGAATCAAAAGTATATGGAAAAAATTAGAAGAAACTAATGAAGAAATATATTTTCTAATACTTATTCACACTAACTCATGTATTGCATAAGTATTTAAACTTTAGAAATTCTTTCATTATATTATAACTATGGTATTATTAAAGACATTAGATTGACTATTCGTAGAAAGCTATACCGCTGCAATCAATTTTATGTAAAAGTTTTGGCATATACTAAATAAATAAATGCTAACACTCATCTTTATGTTGCTAATTGTTTTTCTTCCATATAGCATAAAACTTATTTATTTTATGAACTAAATGCTTAAGAAATTAAAAATGGAGAAACTTACTTCCACATTTTGTTCCCTTTTTTAGGGGATTGCCACATATGCGAGTGATATAAACCGCCTTCCTCATATTGATTTTCTTTTCAATCTCTGGCGTCACATGCTTGCAAACACAAGTATTATTTGCATGCTTGATAGAATTGCAACATTGTACTGATGGTTCAATTTGTGGTCCTTTGATCTTAACAAAATCCTTGCAATTAAGATGCAAGTCTTTGAGATGAGCTTTGCAATCAACATTTCCTTGAGCAAATTCTCCAAATAGGGTGACACAGATAATAGAAAAAGAGGCAATAAAGAAAAATATGTTGATTTTTTCATTGTTTTCTCTACTTTTTGTGTATGTTTCTTGTATTTTATTTTCCAAATAGGTGGTAAGCATTATATAAGACTGGATGAAGAGAAATGGTTGTAACCTCATTAATTAAGGAGGAATATTTACTTTGTAATACATATATAACATGCAAAAGAAACGACGGTGAGCAATATTGTGAGAGATTATATGAGTCAATTTATCATGGACATAATTACTTTTGATCTATCTATCATATTTTAATATATTAATTAATAGTTACATGAGTCAATTCATGAAAGTTTGCATTAATGGTACCTTGATGTTTGGAGCATTTTTGTCCTAATTATGGATTTTATCCTAGCTTTTATTACTTTGACAGACATTTTTCTCAATTATGTGATTAAGTTAGTAAGAAAAATTAATGCTGAATATCACAAACAACCCCAATTAATTGGATTGTTCAGATTTTAGCTGT
Source organism: Asparagus setaceus (assembly GCA_012295165.1). NCBI lineage: Eukaryota > Viridiplantae > Streptophyta > Magnoliopsida > Asparagales > Asparagaceae > Asparagus > Asparagus setaceus. The sequence goes on from CM022706.1 coordinate 19,625,471, forward strand.
CAATTAAATTTGACTCACGCATTTGAGTATAAACACCAAGATAAAGACGAGGAAAAATAGCTTGCTAGAAGTTGGCAAATAGGAGGCACGAAACCTATAGTATACACCCAAATTCTTATCTAAAGAGCAGCCCCCAAATTCCGAGCTCCAAGCATCACAGTTAACAACAATATCCAGAATGAAGAATCTTTGCCTAATTGATAAATGAGTTAATTATGGATAAACCTCATTAGTATCACTCAGCTGGGCCTAGTTGCAAATAGACTTATAGTTCCATTTGTGTAGAACATGCACAAAAACATGCACAAACAGATTTTCAGGTTCAGTAGTCGACTACTAGGCATTGTAGTCGACTAATCTGATGCATTAGTCGACTAATATGAGTTGTAGTCGACTAATCTGATGCATTAGTCGACTAATATGAGTTGTAGTCGACTAATCGGTATTGTAGTCGACTAATATGAGTTGTAGTCGACTAATATGAGTTGTAGTCGACTAATCGGTATTGTAGTCGACTAATCGGTATTGTAGTCGACTAATCTGATGCATTAGTCGACTAATATGAGTTGTAGTCGACTAATGCAGCATTCAAAACGGGTCTAATTAGGAATTGGTTTTAAACCCAATTCGTTTAGAGGCTATTAATAACCCCTAACCTGATTGTTAGGGTAAGTTTGAAGCACGTTTTGGAGCAGCCTTTGAGAGAGTTTGGTGCATCTTTGGAGAGGAGATCTTTTGAGAGATTGAGAGGTTTGTTTTTAGGGTTTCTTTGTGAGAACTTGTAATCCTAATTTGTATTCTCTCTTTCTATTAGTGAAAATCCCCCCTCCTTACCCCGTGGACGTAGGCAAATTGCCGAACCACGTAAATCTCGTGTCTTTACTCTTTTATTGTGTTTTTTGCTATCGTTTGTGGTGGTTTCTCTCGACGGTTCCGCGGTCCGCGCGCCCAACAATTGGTATCAGAGCTATTGTTCAGATTGGAAGTGGTGTAATTTCTAATTTGAGGGGGTGTTCGGTGATTCCTGAGAGAAGCGGATTCACGAAGACAAACAGAGGATGGCGTCAACCAGTAAATCAGTCAAAGTGGGAAAATTCGAGATTGAAAAGTTCAATGGGAAGAACGATTTTTCTTATTGGAGGATGCAGATGAAAAACTTTCTAATTTCGCAAAAATTGCACAAGACTTTGGATGGAAAGGAGAAGAAGAACAAGGATATGTCTGATGAGGATTGGGAGGAGTTGGATCTGGAAGCACAGGCCGATTATCCTATGCCTCGAGAGGGATGTAGCTTTCTTGGTAGATGGAGAGCGGTGCTTGGCGTGTGGAAGAAGTTAGAGGTACCTTCATGACGAAGAGTCTAACTAACCGGATCTACTTAAAATCCAAATTGTATACTTGCAAGATGGAGGAGGGCTCATCAATCCGGGAACACATCAACAAGTTTGATAGGATCATATCAGATTTGAAAGACATAGATGTTAAAGTAGGAGACGAGGATCGGCGTTTCTACTACCTCTCTGCCAAGTCTTATGAGAACCTGGTGCAAACACCGAGGCTTGTGGGAGAGAATCGAAGATGGATGAGACTAGAACGGCACTTCTAGCGGACGATCTTGGAGAAGCGCAACTAGTGACATGGCCAGCCGTGCGAGGGGAACAAGCAGTTGTTTGCAAGAGGAAGGAGCAATGGCGAGGAAAAGGCAAGGGAGGAAAGTCTAGATCTAAATCAAGACCTCTTGCGGAAAAGGATGTTTCAAGTCGCGGTGAAGCTGGGCATTTCAAAGTCGGTATCCAAATAAGAGAGTAGGTGGAAAGAACCTATAGTATACACCCAAATTCTTATCTAAAGAGCAGCCCCAAATTCCGAGCTCCAAGCATCACAGTTAACAACAATATCCAGAATGAAGAATCTTTGCCTAATTGATAAATGAGTTAATTATGGATAAACCTCATTAGTATCACTCAGCTGGGCCTAGTTGCAAATAGACTTATAGTTCCATTTGTGTAGAACATGCACAAAACATGCACAAACAGATTTTCGGGTTAGGTGTGATGACTACTAGGCATTGTAGTCGACTAATCTGAGTTGTAGTCGACTAATATGAGTTGTAGTCGACTAATATGAGTTGTAGTCGACTAATATGAGTTGTAGTCGACTAATATGAGTTGTAGTCGACTAATATGAGTTGTAGTCGACTAATATGAGTTGTAGTCGACTAATATGAGTTGTAGTCGACTAATATGAGTTGTAGTCGACTAATCTACATGCATTAGTCGACTAATATGAGTTGTAGTCGACTAATGCAGGCGATTCAGCGGGTCTAATTAGGAATTGGTTTTAAACCCAATTCGTTTAGAGGCTATTAATAACCCCTAACCCGATTGTTAGGGTAAGTTTGAAGCACGTTTTGGAGCGACCTTTGAGAGAGTTTGGTGCATCTTTGGAGAGGAGATCTTTTGAGAGATTGAGAGGTTTGTTTTAGGGTTTCTTTGTGAGAACTTGTAATCCTAATTTGTATTCTCTCTTTCTATTAGTGAAAATCCCCTCCTTACCCGTGGGCGTAGGCAAATTGCGAACCACGTAAATCTCGTGTCTTTACTCTTTTATTGTGTTTTTGCTATCGTTTGTGGTGGTTTCTCTCGACGGTTCATGGTCCGCTACCAACAATTGGTATCGAGCTATTGTTTAGATTGGAAGTGGTGTAATTTCTAATTTGAGGGGTGTTCGGTGATTCCCGAGAAAGCGGATTCACGAAGACAAACAGAGGATGGCGTCAACCAAGAATCACCAAAGTGGGAAAATTCGAGATTGAAAAGTTCAATGGGAAGAACGATTTTTCTTATTGGAGGATGCAGATGAAAAACTTTCTAATTTCAAAAATTGCACAAGACTTTGGATGGAAAGGAGAAGAAGAACAAGGATATGTCGATGAGGATTGGGAGGAGTTGGATCTCGAAGCACAGGCCGATTATCCTATGCCTCGAGAGGGATGTAGCTTTCTTGGTAGATGGAGAGAAACGGCCGGCGTGTGGAAGAAGTTAGAGGGTACCTTCATGACGAAGAGTCTAACTAACCGGATCTACTTAAAATCCAAATTGTATACTTGCAAGATGGAGGAGGGCTCATCAATCCGGAACACATCAACAAGTTTGATAGGATCATATCAGATTTGAAAGACATAGATGTTAAAGTAGGAGGCGAGGATCGGCGTTTCTACTACTTGCTCTGCCGAAGTCTTATGAGAACCTGGTGCAAACACCGAGGCTTGTGGGAGAGAATCGAAGATGGATGAGACTAGAACGGCACTTCTAGCGGACGATCTTCTAAGATCGCAACTAGTGACATGTACTTAAGCGAGGAGGAACAAGCGGGGGAATTTTGCAAGAGGAAGGAGCAATGAGCGAGGAAAAGGCAAGGGAGGAAAGTCTAGATCTAAATCAAGACCTCTTGCGGGAAAAGGATGTTTCAAGTGCGGTGAAGCTGGGCATTTCAAAGTCGACTGTCCAAATAAGAGAGTAGGTGGAAAGAAGAACAACAACAAGACTGAGAGGAGAGGGCAAGGAAGAAGCGAGCTACGTTTCAGAGGAAGGGAGCGATAAGGAATGCTATGTCGTCACGGGTGGCGAGGAGATCTCCGGGAAGTGGATACTTGATTCTGGTTGCTCTTACCATATGTGTCCAAATAGGAAGTGGTTTACTACCTACAGAGGCATTGATGGTGGAACTGTATTGATGGGTAATAACCATGCTTGTAAAGCAGTGGGGCTAGGTAATATCAAAATCAAGATGCATGATGGAGTGGTTCGAACCTTGGCGGATGTGAGGCATGTTCCGACTTGCGGAAGAATCTTATCTCAGTTGGTGCTTTGGACTCGGTGGTTGCGGGATTGTGACGAAACGGAGTGAAGAAGGTTGTTCGTGGTTCCTTAGTAGTGATGAAGGGTGTTCGTCACGGTAATCTATATACTCTCTCTCGTGCACGACGGAGATGTGAGATGTTGGAACTGAAGGAAGTGGTGGAGACCCATGTGAGCACACACGGTTATGGCATAGGCGGCTTGGGCATATGTCAGAGAAGGGTCTAGTTCTGCTTGGTAAAGAGGGTCTGCTGAAGAATCTGAAGGAACCTAGCATGGATTTTTGCGAGGATTGTGTGTATGGAAAGTCACACAGGGTCAAGTTTCAACAAGTCTAAGAGCGAGGGATACTAGATTATGTGCACACGGATGTTTGGGGTCCGGCTCGAGACAACTTCAAAGGCGGTTCCGGTATTATGTCGTTTATTGATGATTATTCTAGGTATGCTTGGATTTATTTTCTGAAGCACAAGAATGAGGTGTTCGAGACATTCAAGAAGTGGAGAACAATGGTTGAGAACAGGACAGGAAAGAAATTGAAGACGCTGAGATCGATAGCAGTGCAGTATCTGAGATGGTGCTTTCAAGGAGTTCGTGATCGAGGAGAATTGTTCGACACCGACAATCAGTCTACACCACGCCAGAATGGGTCGCGAGAGATCGAACCGAACACCGCGGGAAAAGGCGTGAGTATGCGATCTTATGCGAGTTGGGCAACGAATGGTGGGCGCGGTGGCTCTGACTTGTTACATTGTGAACCGTTCACCACATTCGACATTGGATGGTGATACACCTATAGGGTGTGGTCGGGAGCATGCGATTATGATAGGCTCGAAATTTTGGATGTACCGCCTACTATCCGTCAACGAGGAAAAGCTTGACGAGGGCCAAGAAGGCAATATTCTTGGGATATGCAAAGGCGTAAAGGCTATCGCCTTTGGTGTACGGAAGATTCAAAGTTCGTGGTCACAGGATGTTACCTTTGATGAGAAATCCATGATTGCTAGGGCGTCCAAGGATGATGGTGTTATGGCTGGTGAGACTTCTAAGTCTCGAGTTATTGAAATAGAACCTAAAGACCAACTAGGTTCTAATCGTGCTCAAGTGGGAAGTCGGTAGATGATGAGCTTGGCGGGGAGGAGGTTCAGCGAGGAAAAATACAGGCACTACAACAACAAAGCAGCTCGTGGATAATTTGGCTTCCACTAGGCCAAAGCGAGCATACAAGCAGTACTAAAGGCGGGGCTGATCAACCCCTAAAGTACTATGGGCGGCTAATATGGTTGAATACGACTCTCGGTGGAGGAGGACGAGCGGTCTCCTTCAAGGAAGCTATTCGGGACAAGGATAGTGAGAGTTGGTTGGCTGCGATGGAGGAAGAGATGGAATCTCTTGGAAGAACCAAACATGGGAGGTGGTCCCATTGCCCGTAGGAAGAAAAGCTATTGGTTGTAAGTGGGTGTATAAAAGAAAGGAAGATCTTTGAGCTTCGGTGGTGTAAGATACAAGGCGAGGCTAGTGGCTAAGGGTTTTGCACGAAAGAGGGTGTGGATTACAATGAGATATTTTCTCCGGTGGTGAAACATACTTCTATTCGGTGCTATTGAGTATTGTTGCTCATGGTGATTTTGAGTCGGATCAACTCGATGTTAAAACAACCTTCTTACGGAGACTTGGATGAAGAGATCTACATGCATCAACCCGAGGGCTACAAGGTTGAGGAAAAGGAGAATCATGTGTGTCGTTTGAGGAAGTCACCGTATGGATTAAAGCAATCTCGGCGGTGGTACAAGCGATTTGACTCCTTCATCTTTGAAGCATGGGTTTTCGGCGATCATGATTGTTGTGTTTACATTCGAAGCTTAGCGGAGGTAATTTTATCTATCTTCTTTGTATGTGGATGACATGCTTATTGCTTCTAAGAGCGGTGGAGATAGATAGGTTGAAATCTCAACTTGGTGAAGAGTTCGAGATGAAGGACATGGGTCTTGCTAGGAAAATCGGGTATGGAGATTAGAAGAGAGCGGGCGAATCGACGATTGTTCTTGAGTCAGAAGGGCTACATAGAGCGGGTGATCGCGAGGTTCGGGATGCAAAGTGCTAAGTCGGTGGTGACTCCATTGGCTCCACACTTTAGGCTTTCGGTAATCAATCTCCCACTACAAATGAAGAGAAGGCACATGGAGCGTGTTCCTATGCTAGTGCAGTTGGCGGTTTAATGTATGCAATGGTGTGTACACTGCATATTTCACAGCGGTTAGTGTGGTCGATAGATTCATGGCGAATCCGGAAAGGCGACCGGAAGCGGTGAAGTGGGTCCTCGTGTACTTAAAGGGTACAGCTTGATATGGGTCTGTTTTGGTGGAGAAACATGCGAGGCTAGTGGCTAAGGGTTTTGCACGTAAAGAGGGTGTGGATTACAATGAGATATTTTCTCCGGTGGTGAAACATACTTCTATTCGGTGCTATTGAGTATTGTTGCTCATGGTGATTTTGAGTCGGATCAACTCGATGTTAAAACAACCTTCTTACGGAGACTTGGATGAAGAGATCTACATGCATCAACCCGAGGGCTACAAGGTTGAGGAAAAGGAGAATCATGTGTGTCGTTTGAGGAAGTCAACGTATGGATTAAAGCAATCTCGGCGGTGGTACAAGCGATTTGACTCCTTCATCTTTGAAGCATGGGTTTTCGGCGATCATGATTGTTGTGTTTACATTCGAAGCTTAGCGGAGGTAATTTTATCTATCTTCTTTGTATGTGGATGACATGCTTATTGCTTCTAAGAGCGGGGTGGAGATAGATAGGTTGAAATCTCAACTTGGTGAAGAGTTCGAGATGAAGGACATGGGTCTTGCTAGGAAAATCGGGTATGGAGATTAGAAGAGAGCGGGCGAATCGACGATTGTTCTTGAGTCAGAAGGGCTACATAGAGCGGGTGATCGCGAGGTTCGGGATGCAAAGTGCTAAGTCGGTGGTGACTCCATTGGCTCCACACTTTAGGCTTTCTGGTAATCAATCTCCCACTACAAATGAAGAGAAGGCACATGGAGCGTGTTCCTATGCTAGTGCAGTTGGCGGTTTAATGTATGCAATGGTGTGTACATGAGATATTTCCACAGCGGTTAGTGTGGTCGATAGATTCATGGCGAATCCGGAAAGGCGACCGGAAGCGGTGAAGTGGGTCCTCAGTACTTAAAGGGTACAGTTGATACGGGTCTGTGTTTTGGTGGAGAAACATGTCAGATTGACGGGTTTGTGGACTCTGATTATGCGGGCGATCTAGATAGACGGCGATCTACTACTGGTTATGTATTTAAGATACATGGAGCTCCGGTTAGTTGGCGTCGATGTTACAGCTCTGATGGCACTTTCTACTCTGGTGAGTACATGGCCATGGCGAGGAGTGAAGGAAGCATTGTGGTTGTGGGGTCTTCTAGACGATTTGGGGATTGGCGAGCGTGAACTTGTGGTGTGACGGTCGAGTGCAATTCACTTGGCGAAGAATCAGTTCATCATGCTCGTACCAAGCATATTGATGTCGGTATCATTTTGTGCGGGATGTCATAGAGGAGGTGATATTTCTCTCATGAAGGTGCACACGAATGAGAATCCCGGACATGTTAACCAAGGTGGTCACAGGTAGTAAGTTTAAGCATTGCTTAGACTTGCTTCATATCACTCTTGTTGATTTGCCCAAGAGGGCATGGCCCTTCGTAATGGGTAAGGAGGAAATGATTTGAGGTGAACTACGGTGAGCTTGATCCGTGGAGGTGTGTGGTGCGATTAGTACGCATTTGGATTGGCTGGATTGGTGATGGTGATCTCTAGATGTTCTTGGTGTTCTTGGTGTTCGTCCAAAATTTGAGGTGAATCAAATGATGTACGAGGTGGAGAATTGTAGAACATGCACAAAACATGCACAAACAGATTTTCAGGTTCAAGAGTCGACTACTAGGCATTGTAGTCGACTAATATGAGTTGTAGTCGACTAATATGAGTTGTAGTCGACTAATATGAGTTGTAGTCGACTAATATGAGTTGTAGTCGACTAATATGAGTTGTAGTCGACTAATATGAGTTGTAGTCGACTAATATGAGTTGTAGTCGACTAATATGAGTTGTAGTCGACTAATCGGTATTGTAGTCGACTAATCTGATGCATTAGTCGACTAATATGAGTTGTAGTCGACTAATGCAGTCCAGCAAGGTCTAATTAGGAATTGGTTTTAAACCCAATTCGTTTAGAGGCTATTAATAACCCTAACCCGATTGTTAGGGTAAGTTTGAAGCACGTTTTGGAGCGACCTTTGAGAGAGTTTGGTGCATCTTTGGAGAGGAGATCTTTTGAGAGATTGAGAGGTTTGTTTTAGGGTTTCTTTGTGAGAACTTGTAATCCTAATTTGTATTCTCTCTTTCTATTAGTGAAAATCCCCTCCTTACCCGTGGGCGTAGGCAAATTGCCGAACCACGTAAATCTCGTGTCTTTACTCTTTTATTGTGTTTTTTGCTATCATTTGTGGTGGTTTCTCTCGACGGTTCCGCGGTCCGCGCGCCCAACAATTTGTGTACTCTTAAAGTGTCGAAAAGTTTTGAGGAGGTGGATACATCTCTTGCAGTTCTATTAGTGAGGATAAACACCCAATTGTGAACTAATATTTTTAATTTTATTAGATATTCAGTATGATTAAAATTACCAATACAATTAACTATTATTTCTGTACGTTTTAGCTCAGTTTTATTGATGTGTCTACTCAATGCCAAAATTTTTAGACTGGAACTAGAGCATTAAGCACACAAGTGAAGTTTCAAATAGACGATAGTCTTGTTGATGACATATTCAAGTGAAGGATTTGAACAATGGTGATGTAAGTAAATTTTACTACAAATTACTAATAAAATTTTTAATAAAGTTTACTTTATATTCAATTATAACTTTTAATATTATTTGTATATCAATAATCACGATACAAGGACCGAGTTGTATTATTAGTACACTATACACTTGAATCTTTTAATTTAAAGAGTTAACATGATATATAAATAACATATATTAAAAGGATGGAAATATTTGTTATTAATAAAAATATTATTAAATTCTTTAGTATGAAGAAATTCTACAATGGTTTGGCAAAAATAATAATGGAAACTTTTCCATAACTTAAGCTCAAAGCTTAATAGTTTAAATCATTATTTATCCATTTTATTGTTTACGGTTGTCGATAGTTTTTTTATGATTCAATCATTAATCTATCTAATATTGAAAAGAAATATTTTTCTTCCAATGCTCCAATCATGGGAATTGAGGAGATGTCGGGTTAGTGATATCCTTCTCACTGTGCAATAATAATAGAAAGAGATTAGTGTGGTTCTTTTCTACCGTTATAAAAAGAAAATCAAATAAGTAGAAGAGATGTAAATAGGATGTTTGATATGTTATCAAGATTCATAATCTATGTTTTTAAATTAAAATAAATAATTTTAGTATGACGAAATATGTTAATTAACTTCATGTAGAAACTTACCTTACAAGTGATGAATTGAACATGCATAACTACATTTGTAATATTCCATCACGATGCTCTTCATTTGCTGAAAATTGGTCCTTCAAATTTAGCATATACCGTGGGTTTAGTAAATTATCTCAAAATATCATTCAAATAAATATATTTACAATATAGATTTTAAGTTCAAGAGTCGACTACTAGGCATTGTAGTCGACTAATCTCTGATGCATTAGTCGACTAATATGAGTTGTAGTCGACTAATATGAGTTGTAGTCGACTAATATGAGTTGTAGTCGACTACACCGTAAACGACGAAAGGTGTATTTCGCGTTGGAGTGCGAGTAGTCGACTAATATGAGTTGTAGTCGACTAATATGAGTTGTAGTCGACTAATATGAGTTGTAGTCGACTAATCAGGCAATTCAGCGGGTCTAATTAGGAATTGGTTTTAAACCCAATTCGTTTAGAGGCTATTAATAACCCCTAACCTGATTGTTAGGGTAAGTTTGAAGCACGTTTTGGAGCGACCTTTGAGAGAGTTTGGTGCATCTTTGGAGAGGAGATCTTTGAGAGATTGAGAGGTTTGTTTTAGGGTTTCTTTGTGAGAACTTGTAATCCTAATTTGTATTCTCTCTTTCTATTAGTGAAAATCCCCTCCTTACCCGTGGGCGTAGGCAAATTGCGAACCACGTAAATCTCGTGTCTTTACTCTTTTATTGTGTTTTTGCTATCATTTGTGGTGGTTTCTCTCGACGGTTCCGCGGTCCGCGCGCCCAACAATTTGTGTACTCTTAAAGTGTCGAAAAGTTTTGAGGAGGTGGATACATCTCTTGCAGTTCTATTAGTGAGGACAAACACCCAATTGTGAACTAATATTTTTTAATTTTATTAGATATTCAGTATGATTAAAATTACCAATACAATTAACTATTATTTCTGTACGTTTTAGCTCAGTTTTATTGATGTGTCTACTCAATGCCAAAATTTTTAGACTGGAACTAGAGCATTAAGCACACAAGTGAAGTTTCAAATAGACGATAGTCTTGTTGATGACATATTCAAGTGAAGGATTTGAACAATGGTGATGTAAGTAAATTTTACTACAAATTACTAATAAAATTTTTAATAAAGTTTACTTTATATTCAATTATAACTTTTAATATTATTTGTATATCAATAATCACGATACAAGGACCGAGTTGTATTATTAGTACACTATACACTTGAATCTTTTAATTTAAAGAGTTAACATGATATATAAATAACATATATTAAAAGGATGGAAATATTTGTTATTAATAAAAATATTATTAAATTCTTTAGTATGAAGAAATTCTACAATGGTTTGGCAAAAATAATAATGGAAACTTTTCCATAACTTAAGCTCAAAGCTTAATAGTTTAAATCATTATTTATCCATTTTATTGTTTACGGTTGTCGATAGTTTTTTTATGATTCAATCATTAATCTATCTAATATTGAAAAGAAATATTTTTCTTCCAATGCTCCAATCATGGGAATTGAGGAGATGTCGGGTTGGTGATATCCTTCTCACTGATTGCAATAATAATAGAAAGAGATTAGTGTGGTTCTTTTCTACAGTCGTTATAAAAAGAAAATCAAATAAGTAGAAGAGATGTAAATAGGATGTTTGATATGTTATCAAGATTCATAATCTATGTTTTTAAATTAAAATAAATAATTTTAGTATGACGAAATATGTTAATTAACTTCATGTAGAAACTTACCTTACAAGTGATGAATTGAACATGCATAACTACATTTGTAATATTCCATCACGATGCTCTTCATTTGCTGAAAATTGGTCCTTCAAATTTAGCATATACCGTGGGTTTAGTAAATTATCTCAAAATATCATTCAAATAAATATATTTACAATATAGATTTTAATATGTTTTCAAATTGTATTCATGAACTTGAAATTTTAATGCTATATCGCTTAAGCAGGATGGAGAAAACAACAACATTCCACCGGCTATCAAGAGATTAATTTGTAGAAAGATGTGTTTCCATGTAAAAGTTACAGAGTATAACATAAGTAAATACATTGAAGACTACACGGTTATTAAAATTATTGATGGCAACGTCGACGATGAGAAACTCAATGGATTATTACTGTGAACTAATGGATAGGTAATGATTTGATATTCTAAATAATTAAACTTTGATCTTCAATTTTACATCATGTATCTTTTATTCTAATACTTAATTTACTACTCTCAAAGGATGAGAAATCTCATAAATTAGCATAGGTTGATGATGATGACAGTCAATCCATTAAATATACTCGGACTAATCGACACTTGGAACTACATCGATAAAAATATAAAAAAGATTTTTGATAAATTAAATATTAGTATATTTAATTTAAAAGTTAAATCATGTTTTTGTTATTCTAAGATGAATTTACTATAATCACAGGAGGAGAAATTAATTGAATTGAATCAAGATGATATCATTGATAATTAATCGATGAATTAAATCGAGCTTATCCACACCAATATCGGCAACTAATAGCCAAGGAAAAAACGAAGGTTTTGATATATCACCTATTGCTACATTAGACATTTCTGCATTTAAAACCCCACCTACAACTAGTGGCAAAACAAGGATATAATCGGGTTAGATATTTAATAAAATATCTCTATTTATGCTATAATACAAATAAAATAATTATGTTACATTTAATTATTACATATTTTATATCTTGCATATATGAATACAAAACCAGCTCTTGCAACTTTCTTGATGAGGATTAAGATGGAGAAAAATGATTGAAAGCATTTCTTCATATTTTACTTATTTCATGTTACGAGTTGTTTATTGATAGAGAACTTTTTCATTTGATTTGTGATTCATCAATTGTGAATAATGTCATTGAATATGAAACACTTCTATTTTTAATTACGTACAAGTTGTCTTTTGATATATTTCGTGTCGACTTGATTATGCATTTCATATGAAAAAATTATGTTAAGTGATGTAAACTTTTTAGTTGCCATACTTGTTATTCTAAAATTACCTTGAAATTTTCACATAGTTTTTGCATGCAACTTGATTTTAATATCTTCAAACTTAGAATAATTTTTACACATTAATTATAGTATTATATAATTTCAAGATTATCATGATTTTTAGGTAGGGATGTATTTTCATGCCTTAATCAATGGGGGTATTTTCATACCCGAAAAGAGAGGGATGTCACTATATTTTTTTTATAGTCTTTTGGTAAACGAGTGATCAGAACATTAACGGTCAATGAATTGTGATAAGACCGTGCTTAGCACGGGCTAAAATGCTAGTTCTTATCTAAAGAGCAGCCCCAAATTCCGAGCTCCAAGCATTGCAGTTAACGACAATATCTAGAATGAAGAATCTGTGCCTCATTGATAAAAAGGTTAAGTGTGGATAGACCTCATTAGTATTGTGCACCTAGGCCTAGTTGCAGATAGACCCTTGTAGTTCTATTTGTGTACTCTCAAAAGTGTCGAAAAGTTTTGAGGAGGTGGATATATCTTTTGCAATTCTATTAGTGAGGATAAACACCCAATTGCTAATTATTCTGATCCTTGAAAGAGTCGAAAATTCACTTAGGGAATCTATCCACACTTGGACAAGTACCACGTGGGGTCTATCCACACAAATAGACCTACACGGGTCTATCTGGGAGATATTACAAGGGTTTTGTTTGCAATTAACCCTTGATAAAATGGCTTATGCTTTTCAAGTGCGTACGAACCTAAAATTGCAAGTGACATGTTTGACCGGCCAACAACATTTAGCACAAAACAAAGCAATCAACTTTGCTTGGTTAAAATGCAGGTTAGAGTCTAAACTATGCATTTAAGTTGCTAAAGACTTTGTCTCAAGAACTAAACATTGAAGATATGTAAAGAAATTAGCTAAGCCATTAAGAAAAAAATTTGTATCCTCTCTATTTTTCTCTTTGAGTGGAAATATACTACTAAAATCATAAATTTAATATATGTAGGACAGTTATGAATCATGCTAAATATAAATATCATCATATTCTCCCTTAATTGTGATGATAATGTGACTGCTACAAATTAGGATGAGGGCGTCTGTGCACCTAAACTTCAAACAACCATAACTTTTGATATGGACGTCCGATTGAGGTAAGGAGGAGTCTGCGGAAAGATCTTTTTGAGCTCTACAATACAGGAGACCGAGTGAAATCCATTTGAAGTTGTTTTCTAAGCACAACATACATCAATTCAGGCAGTTTTCAGGTTGTTAGTGTTACTGGGCTCGTATTTCAGCTATCTTGTGTAATTTTATAGCAGGCTTTTCTTTAGCCCAAACCATTTGGCTATTCATGTTTAGGCATGCTACGGTTTTCATTGATTTAGGTTTTGGTTTTATAGTGATCAAGTAAATTATTTTATCTCAAGATTATTGAGCTCTGAAAGTGTTTCCTATGATGCATTTTTGCTTTGCACTTATTTCTGCTTTTTATCATGTAAATTATATTTATGTACTTCTTTCTCAGATTCGATAGAAGGTCCAGATTATATTTGGAATTAACTTCTCTTCAAAGTTCTGATTCCTTAAAAACACTATAAAAATCATACTTTCACTGAACAATAAATTACTTTGAGTAAAAAATTCTCCAATACTATCTACCAAAAGGAAAAAAGAATTAGTTTCACTTAACCCCGCTGAACTTTGGGGGTGTTACACATAACGCCCCTAAATTTTGTTTATCTCACATAACCTTCTTGAACTTTGAGGTATCTCATAAAACCTTTCTAAAATTTGAACTTTTCAAAAATGTTCTCGAGAGAAAAAGTTTCAAATTTCTGTTATTTTTCATTTACAGACAATGTACTCCTGTCTTAAATTTTGGACTTTTTTTTATCTCAATAAAATTTTAGTTATTGCAATTTACGCGTAGGGGGTATGGCGAGAAAATTTCAATGTTCAGGGGGGTTTTGTGAGACACCCTAAAGTTTCGGAGGGTTATATAAGATAAACAAAGTCCAGCCGGGTTATGTGCAACAACCCCATAGTTCTAGGGGGTTATGTGAAACTAACCAAAAAAATAATCGTTAATACACAACTAAAATATTCTTACTAGCTTAATGCCGAGAAGCTGTATCGCCCAAAAAGAATATTTGACAGTCTGATTACTTTAGGTAGTTTGTGCCTAATTCTTACTCTTCCTAAATGTCCACACACCACCTATTATGATACTATAAGCTGTTGCTTGCAAGGATTCATATAACGAGACCAAATTGCAACTCACCCTTATTTTCCCTTAAAGGGATTGCTTATAAAACCAACTCACTCTTTTCATCCACGCCAGAAATCTCTACTTTTAAGTGCCGTGGCCGGGACACTCTTTAACGTTCTCAAAATGCCAAGTTAGCAAACACGCAAAATATTGTGTGAAGGCACTCTTTCATCAATATTTGAGGTTTCTATATATATATATATATATATATATATATATATATATATATATATATATATAGAGAGAGAGAGAGAGAGAGAGAGAGAGAGAGAGAGAGAGCTATTTCTCTATGTCCTAAATTCAATTTCACCTTCAAAATTTAATTCTAGATGAGTTACTTCTCTAAGATGTCATTGATCAAATCATTGGCTTCTTATTACCGGCAGAATATGCATCTCACAGGCCGCAACCGATTACAATCTAAGGAAATCAAGGCTCATCACTCCGGTGGAATTGCTTCATTGCTACATACTCAATCCGAGCCAAAGATGTAACGTTCATATGTGTTTCTTTTTATACTTTTTAGTTATAAGTAGGCTAAAACTTTGGCTATAATCGATAGCAAAAGCTTCTTTGATACAAAATTTTTGCCAAATTGTTCCAGGATATGCAGCGCATGGACTAATAATGCCAATTTGATCAGGTTCGACTAATACTGACATCTTAAGTCCATTTCTAGGGGGATTACTAACGCGAGGGCCGACTCAAATCCACCTTCACCGCCTCCACCTCGATTTCCTTTCTATATTTGGTATTGTCTACTAAAACTTTGAATCTAGAATTGTATTTTTTCCCCCACTCATATTTACATGTTCATTAATAATTAGATTCTAATTGAAGGGATCATACTGTATTACAGGGCAACATGGATATCGGGTACAGCTTTGACAATAATTCTACCCTTTTGGCAGCAGAAATGGAGAAGCCTATTGAAACTTGAAGGTACGAGTATGATGAAAAATTGCAATATACTACCCCATAACTATAGAAAATTGAAAAATACCCCATAACTATAGAAAATTGAAAAAACCAGTATGCATTGTAAATTTAGGTGAAGTTGAAATGGTGGCTGTGGCAGTGGATAATGTAGCAGAGGTAGTGGAGGAAGTTGCAATTGTGACTGAAAAGATAGCTGAGGATGCTGCAGAGAGCTTACCAGAGGATGATCACAATCTCAAAGATGCACTCGTCTGTATCGAAAATGTATCGAAAAAAGTTGCTGAGGAGGCCCATCTTACACAAGACATTATTCGTAAGGTCCGAAATCTCATAACAATCCTAGATTATATTACTTTGCTTCATCCAAAAGTAACATGTCATTATATAAAGCTAAAAATTGGATCATAATTTACTCTTGATTATATCTCAAAGAAAATGTTACTCTTTATTAGTATGCAAAAGACAAAGCACCTAAAAGAACAAAGGGAAAAGAAACAAATAGGGAAATAGCAATAAATATTTGGGATGAGTATAACTATTTCTAATACAATAAGGTTTTTATGGATTCTCTTCTGTAGTATGTTGTGTTTTGACGTGCAAAAGTAGAAGAAAGTGTAATGAATTTCTGAATTTTCACTTGAAGCAATCAAACTTCAAGTTGGCATTCATCAAATCTTTATAAAAGTTAAACCCAACAAAAATTTGAGATGAAATAAGTGATACAAATTGGATTAAGCTAATACTTGGAAGAGACAGCTTTAATGATGAAGATGAAGATGTTTAATTTGGGTTGTGCAGGTGGATGAATTGAAGGAGGAAGTGGAGACGTTGATAGACCCCATTAAGGAAAGGGAGAAGCGGCAAGAAAGACACGAGAAATAGAAATTATATGGTGGTTGTGAATTCGTTAATGAACACAAGTGTTCAATTATTTATATATGCTGTATATAATTGTGATCATCACAAGTCAATTGGTATTTTATGCTTGTGATTATTACCAATCAATTCATCTTTTGAATGTTTTCTGTTATTCATGATGTCATTGATTATACAAATCAATCCAACACTTTGCTTCCCAAAATGGTCATAACAAAATTTACAAAGTTCGTCACACTTCCATCATATGAGAACTGAGAACATACAAAATTCTCCATTGTTGCATCCAAGAGTGACATGTCATTATATAAAGCTAAAATTGGATCATAATTTACTCTTGATTATATCTCAAAGAAAATGTTACTCTTTATTAGTATGCAAAAGACAAAGCACCTAAAAGAACAAAGGGAAAAGAAACAAATAGGGAAATAGCAATAAATATTTGGGATGAGTATAACTATTTCTAATACAATAAGGTTTTTATGGATTCTCTTCTGTAGTATGTTGTGTTTTGACGTGCAAAAGTAGAAGAAAGTGTAATGAATTTCTGAATTTTCACTTGAAGCAATCAAACTTCAAGTTGGCATTCATCAAATCTTTATAAAAGTTAAACCCAACAAAAATTTGAGATGAAATAAGTGATACAAATTGGATTAAGCTAATACTTGGAAGAGACAGCTTTAATGATGAAGATGAAGATGTTTAATTTGGGTTGTGCAGGTGGATGAATTGAAGGAGGAAGTGGAGACGTTGATAGACCCCATTAAGGAAAGGGAGAAGCGGCAAGAAAGACACGAGAAATAGAAATTATATGGTGGTTGTGAATTCGTTAATGAACACAAGTGTTCAATTATTTATATATGCTGTATATAATTGTGATCATCACAAGTCAATTGGTATTTTATGCTTGTGATTATCACCAATCAATTCATCTTTTTGAATGTTTTCTGTTATTCATGATGTCATTGATTATACAAATCAATCCAACACTTTGCTTCCCAAAATGGTCATAACAAAAATTTACAAAGTTCGTCACACTTCCATCATATGAGAACTGAGAACATACAAAATTCTCCATTGTTGCATCCAAGAGTGACTCAGAGTTCAAAAGAGCCCCCTCTATTCTTCAAGCCTTTTGTGTGCTATACCAAAACTTCCTCTGCATCTTTTCAAACATCTAAGAGTTCTATTTTATCGATTTTTGTAGAACTTTTCGAAATTTACCATCCTTGTTGAATTTTGTAAATAGTTATGAGAGAGAGTGCAGAATAACTGAGAGAGATGCCGAGGTCTACCACTTCTGAAATAACCAGGAGAAATTAAAATCTATCCATTTCCGAGTATCTATTCTATTTGTAATTCCCTTGTCTAGTTTCTCTCTGTTTTATGACTGAGAAAGAGGATTAACATGTTGCTGAAAGAGGACGTAGAACTTGCTATGAACGTATTTATAAAAAAAAAGGTTACTATCTCTTTGAATTGTAATCATGATTTTTTTTTTTTTGCCATCCCCTCTTATGTAGCAAATTGGTATCAAAGTCAGGTTCCTGTAGTCCTATGGTTGAGATGAAGATGAAGCCTTAGAACATTAAGATCGACAAATTCGCTTAAAAGAACAACCTTATTCCCAGATGCATCAAAACATGGCGACGATCGACTTTAGAGTTGTTCTAGGATCCAAGACTATAGAATAGTTTGAGGTGTTAAAAATAGTGGAGAGAATTTAGCTGAGGAATTGGTAGCGAGGAATCTGATCAAATATTGTCATCAAAGAGATAAATTCATATCAAAGTCAATCATGTACTCGGGATGTAGAGATCATAGGTCACTACTATAATATAAAGTTAGGAATCTGAAGTTTAATTTCCAAAGGAGAATGACATGTCTCAACAAACGGAAAAGTCTTACAACCCTTCTCTATATCTTTTTTTTTTTTTTTTTTGGGTGCTACTTTGTTTTGTTTTAAGGCTTCATTCCTTGTTTGTTCGCTGAACTATTCATTTTGTCATTTCATGCCCCTTACACTATTTTTAAGTCTCATCTTAACCTGAACTATTAAATTCGTTCCCTTTTTTTTTAACTCCTGGGTTATTTTTCAGTTCCACTTTACCCTTTGGACTATCATTTCAGTGTCAAATTACTTAATATCACTTACTTCATTTAAAATATCCACAACTTAATAAAAGAGAAGCGGTAATTTGATACGAAAAGTAACAGTTTAGGGTGGAAAGTAAGACTAAAAATAGTCAATAGGTAAACAAAGACAAATTTAAATAGTTTAGTGGTCAAATGAGACTGAAAATAGTTTAGAGGCTACGAATGAACAAATTTAAATAATTCAAGGGACAAGTAGACATTGAAACCTTTTTTTTCAAAGGCCAATTGCAAATGTAGTTCTATTTTTGCAAATAAACCGCTTGAGCGAAATTTTTTTGACTCGTAAAATCATTTAAATTGTTTGAGGTGGATAACCCCCTTATAATTCTATTGGTGAGGAGAGATTCTCAATTGCTAATCATTTTTTGGACTTTTAAAAGAGTCGGCAAAGTTTACTAAGTGAATGTATTCGCACCTGGGCCAATACTACAGAGGGTCTATTCGCCACAAACAGAACTACATGGAGTCTATTTGCAATTTAGTGACAGTACAGAGAGTCTATTCGCAAATAACCCTTTTTTAAAATGCAGAGATACGCCATAATGGAGTGAGAGATATGGGAACTTAATCTCAGCTTGTGCTCAATTAATTTCATTAATTAGTTCCTTGGGTACAAAAGTGAATCCACACACAAAATGCCCTGCATCCAGAGAGCTTGACTTAAGCACACTAAGCATATCCCATGAGCTTTAGATTAGTCAAATAAACTAAGACCCAGGTCCAAGTTAGGGCCAAACTTGTTTCCGTCACTGCACCAACTAACACAAAACTTACCATGTGAACATTCTATGGGCTAAAAACGACTAGCAAAGAGAACTGAAACGGGCAGACATTTGTCTTGCAACGTATAGAAACGAAGTGACGCGTATCACTCTAATCTCGGTGTTTTAACTCTAAACCCAAGCAAGCTCCCAAAACATTCCAACCTAACAATCCAGCAAAGCTCCTAACAGCACCTGAACGATTTCACCCATCAATTTACCCTCTCAATGGCACCTGAATCCCATTTCCTGTGGGCCCAATCCGCCCCCAGACTTGCGAAGT
Organism: Asparagus setaceus; assembly: GCA_012295165.1. NCBI lineage: Eukaryota > Viridiplantae > Streptophyta > Magnoliopsida > Asparagales > Asparagaceae > Asparagus > Asparagus setaceus. The sequence continues at coordinate 19,645,130 of CM022706.1, forward strand.
CGGCATTTTGGCACTGCCTGAAAGAGAAACGTACGCTGTTTCTAGCAACTCTTTTCTCTTCGTTAAATCCCCCCCTCTCCTTCAGTTTCTCCTCTAAACACAAGCATTTGCTTATGGATATGCTAACACGGCAACATGCAATCCAATCATTTGAGAAAGATTCAGCGACCATCGCCGGCAAGGCTGAGCTCCTCCAGAACTGCGACCTCCCGCCTCCAGTCCGACTGTACCCACCAACTGCATACAATGACAGCAAACCAACATGCTCTCTGAACAGGTATCAGTAAGCCTGTAGTCGCCATTTCATTTTAATTTGAAATCCACTCCGTTTATTTTTTATCTAAATTCTGCTCTGATTCTGATAGGAGCGAATCGAGGCAAAACCAGAGCCTGCTGAGAGCGCTGCAGTTGTCCCAGACACGGGCGAGGGAGGCTGAGAAGAAAACAGCAGAAGCTAACATTAGAAAGGAGCAAATAACAGCATTGTTGTTGGAGGATTCGCTGAGGTTGCATGCAGCAAGGCAGTGGGTGAGGCTGCTAGAAATGGAGATTTTGTTGCTGAGGAGGAGGTCGGATGCGAAGGAAGTGAGGGATGAAGCAGCCAGTGTATTTACGTGGTGCCTAGCTTTTGCACTGTGTTTGGGCATCGCTGGAGCTGGTTACATGAGTTGCAGCAGCAAATGTTGCAGCTAAAATTTTATTTCGAATATCTCTTAGCAATAAGTTAGTTGAGAATGATAATTGAATCTTATTTTCGGAGAAAACTGCAACATTTTTCTACAATCTATTTGAATATACAAACACTAACTTAGTTGAGAATGATCATTGAATTTTATTTTCAGACAAAACTGCAATATATTTGCTACAATCTATTTGACTGTACAAACACTGCAAGTTCTTGCTTTAACTTAAAAATAAAACGTTAATATAACAGGATTTTCTTTTGAAATAGACAATTTTTAAAATTAATTAGTAAAATTGACCAATAATTTATTTAAATAGAAAAATTGGCCACGAAATGGATTTTGAAATTTATTAACACTTTTCAGCCTCATTAGCACGACTGGCTGAAAATTTGTTGATTTTGCAAAATATGATTTTTAAAATTATCCGGGACTGCAAGTCCCGTGCATTTTAGCAAAATAATTTAAAATCCATGAGAATGCTAGTCCCATGTAGTTTGTTTGGCAATACACAATACATAAGGCTAGCAATACCGTGTGTTCTGAAAACACACCTCTTTCCTATACATCAAATATATCAACTCTCAATAAACTCAGAAGCATAAGAGAGGAACTCTGGCTCTCCATATCTCCATACATTCTATGCCTCCAGACATTCTATGCACGTCGGTGACAGAGAACTCCAAAAGTTGAGTGTATGGCTCCTATATGAACTAGAAAACATTATACAAATATTAGTATCGTGCAAAAAATAAAAAATATATATAATTTAAAGACTGAATTGTGTTATAGTAAAATTTATTACCAAAATATCTACAAACGATCAAGCTCATTTCTTAAAAATCTAATTTTCTAGTCGGAGTCTTGTTTTGATATTTCTGGATGTTTTATCTGTGTGTTATTTAAAGTTTAGCATCTGATACTATAATAATTATCTTTGCTAGATTCGAAAATATTTACATGCACTCCAATAGAATATATCCATCTAAATCAATAATCTCGTATCATCTCGGTTGCCCAAAAAACTACTCATTCCCACGACCACTCTTGTAATAATGTAAGACATCCTTTGAACTCTTTGTTCGGCTTCAAAGTCACCTTGGACAGTTCTCTATAGCGAAATGCAAGAACAACACTATTTCATGATAATGTACCGCAAGTGTCCAAATTCTCAAGGAGTGGCAACCATCTAGCACGTACACAAAATACATCACAACATATTCAAGTAGCCAAGGCATTGTCTATATATTCAAATTACAAATGCACGTATCTCGCATGCACTTAATCTTTACTCGAATTGGGAAATAGAAGAGAATCAATCATATGCATGATACATGTGCATGCATGCCGCTCAATCACGTCCCGGGATGCATCATTAGGCAACGGCTGCAAGAAAGTATTCTCAACAATTTCAATCTAATATTCCCTCCAGGCAATGAGAGTGAAGCTACTCCTAATAGCATCTCGCATGCTCTACCATATATGGTTGTCACTGCCTATAACACATGGACCATCAATGCGGAGACCGAGGATGACCGATACATCTTTGAGAATAATGGTCTGACTCTTCAAGACGCAAATTAAAAGTATTTGTCTCCCATCTCCATCTATTGATCAAAGCATTATAATATTGCATGTCAGAAATTTGTAGTGGGAGCATCTCAAATTTCCCTAGTGTGAAGAGCTTCTAAGCTCATAATAATACTAGCAAATAATCCCCACATGACGCAGGGGAAAGCAAGAAATCAAACGTTAGTTAAACATATGGGAAACAATTTCTGGGACATGATTTCATTTTCATAGCCACATGTGTGCAAAATTTTGACATTTCTTGTTTATAGAATGTGAAAAGATAATAGTATCTAACAATCTTGATCTTGGATGTAATGCAGAGATAATTCATTCCCTTCAATTTCATTGAGTTTGTAGATCAATACATGTCCGTAAATTCAATTGATCGAGCTTGTATTTTCAGCCTAGATACCCTACAAAAAGAGGCAATATGAGAACAAAACAATACAAAAGTGAAAAGTAGTACAAAGTGAAATTGAAAGCTCACTATGGAACGCATAAGACTTTACTGTTTCACTCTCATCACCCTTCCTCCTGCAGTCTAGAGTCAAGAAATGTAACATGGACACAGGATCTGGGCATCAAATTAAAGGTTTCCTAGAGTGTCTGACATGAGAACCTTCTGAAAATTTAGAATGCTGACAATTATTTGAAAGATGTGCGCGGACACATATAATCCATGCATTAATAAGTAAGAATTCCACAAATTAAGTTTAGCCAACTGTCAAATTAAAGCTCCAAATCGTAACTCAATTTCGCTATTATCATAATTTTATTGCCCGAAATGTGGTGGTAGAGTTTGAATTAACTCTCAACTTTCTACATAGTTATAAAGTTTCCCTCGAGTGGCAGAAACTTTTTGATGCTAGCATCATTTTAGTTTCTTAGTTTAAGGAAGATACTTATCGTTTTCCCTAAAACCCAACGGTCAGCTCAATGCTCTTCATTTCTTATCCTGGGGTGAAAGTCTCGTTTCTTACTGCCTTTGTTAGTTTACCTGCACCTACTACCATAGAGCACATAGCCATGCCCATGCATATTCAATTCTCCTGCTTGTGCTGATGGCTGCTGGTGAATAACAAAAGGTTATAACTAGATGTTCACGTAGGCACAATGAAGATGGTGTTTCTACTTGGCAATAAAAGCAAGGACTCGCTAGCTCTTACATACAAAATGACCAATAAGGTATATATGAGGATGGAATCAGCACTACATATATTAGAATCAACCAAATTCAACATAATCACATATAACTAATAAATAGCATCTCATCAGTAAATGCTTGCATGTGTATGCTCATGGTCAGGCACATAATAAGGAATAAAAATCAGCTGGTATACAGTATTTTATTTCCTAAAGTTACCAATTTTAGTTCAGTTTTTAATAGGTGGAAATAGATCATCATCACGAACTAAAAGTGGACTTGCTCTAAAAAATTAAAATAAAACAAAATAAAAAGCAGACTTTTGTGTTGGATCATGACTTCTTCTTTTTTTCTTGACTAGGCCTTCACATGGCATTTGTGCAAAGAAAACCAAGATGAATCCCCAACTGCCACCGGCCCGCCAACCCTCCCTCAACTTAACTTCCTCACTGCTGCCATACCCTCCCTCACCTATTACTGTTTCTTCCCATCGAATCAAAAGTCACAGACAAAGCATTTAGACAGTGATTAGCTAGTTTGGCTGAGGGCTTGAACAGTAAGGTCAAATTTTGAACCAAATCTTACCTAAAACACCCTTCATTACAAGCCCTGAACTTGAAGGAAATGAAAAAAAAGGGAACAGTAAGGTCAAATTTTGCAGAAGAACCCTCAGAACTTTAAAAGTTCCACAAACTGAGACCCTTGTTTTACAAACAACCTCATCTCTGAGTAGAACCGTAAAAAAAATCTTCTTCCAAAATTTCCCCCAGTTCCTGCTATCCTCTCTTATCCAAGAAAATGCTGTTAAAAATATAATGGGAGCATTCTTATTTTATCAAATCATTAAAACCAAATTGTCCATAGAAGTTATCAACTATCCGCTAAATTCAAAATAAAAAAACTTGGAGAAGCTGAAGTACCTCGCAATCCGCGGATCCATCCTGCGACACAAAGCACAGTTTCTCCTTCACATCACCAACGAATAAAAGTCTCATTTAATCACATTAATCGCCAAATACAAAATCACCTCCTTAAGATAATTCGAAAGCGCCTTCCCTCCAAGATCCAATCTTTTCAGTTTTCACCCCAGAGTCAGGTGTAAAAAGTTCTGGATCGCCGGTGCAGCGTGCGTAAAAGAGAACCCACAGTCACCGACAAGGCTGCACTGAGTTCGAGCAGTGATCTACAAATGAGAATCGAAGGTGGACACTTCGTCATAATCCGTAACATTCTATTATGAGACTTTTCAATCTTATGTCATAATTCTAGTTAAACCCTAACTGAAATTAAACCACAATATTCATCAAAATTTATCAAAATTACCCAAAATTTTCCATAAAGATGGAAAATTATAACGCAGACTATTTTAGGTCTATTAAATTGAAGATTTCTAGATAAACCCTACTTGCAAGTAACCACAAATTTCATATCACAAACGAAATTAAACCCTACTTGACAAAGAGAAATTTGTGTACCTCATGGATAAGAAGGGTCGAAGTAGAGGTGGAAGCGGGAGATGGATGAGGTGGAGCTTGGTGGGGCCGCAGTCGGAGATGGAATCGCAGTCGACGAGGTGGCCGGAAGTGGCATGGGCGTGGTTTGATCGAGAGAGAAAGTGAGAGGGTAAGGAAAAACTACTCTATAGTTTCCCCTGCTTTGCAGTTATATACCCTCACTTATTTTTAGTGAGGCAAGTATATACCCTAAAGTTTTTAAAATTGCACTTATATACCTAGAGTTTTAAAATGTGCACTTAAATACTCTAAAGTTCTTAAAACTTACACTTAATTCCCTCAGTTATATGCAAACTTATGGGTGTTTAAGTGCAAGTTTTAGAAACTTTAGGGTATTTAAATGACATTTTAAAAATGTTAGAACATATAGATTTGCAGCGTACCAAAAAGGCCCTTAACTCAAATGTAACTGTAGAATGAGCACATCCATGTAACTAGTTACCAGTTCAAAAGAATAAGAGCAACATCAGTTACTAACCACCAAATTGAAAAGAGAAGCAAAGAAACTAGTTCAACTCGACTTTCATAACAATCATATATAAGCTTAAGCTCAACTTCTATATTAAGTAGTCCAACATCTATATCATCTATATGCTCTACATATGCAAATATTTCGAAGCCTACAACAGCCAACAGTAATTTAAAAAAAAAAACCTAATTATTCTGATACCATATCATCCAAAGGTCTTTCTCAACATATAAGCCCACAACACATACTTACATATATACCATCTACACCAGCCGGCAGACTCCATATACATCACTTACGCATGATCCTCAGCCCTGAGGTGAGAATAGCAATCATCACTAGTATTAAACCCTCCAAGCAAACCCAGCAAATATGCTTCCCACACCTGCACTCAATGTGATTGCACCCATCAACCTTCTCTATTGTATGCCCGCAAGCTGGGCAATCCTTCACATGCTTTTTCCCCTTTAGCCATTCCATCAAAGACTTATCCGCTCATCCTTAAACTCCTTATATCGCCGCAAGATATAAAGGATGGTACTCAAATGGCAGCGAGTGCAAGTCTCAGCCGAGCATGCTCCACATACAAACGGAGCATCGGGCTGTTCATCCTCGTCAGCAACTTTGTAGATGGATGGGCAGTCTGGAGACGGGCAGAACCGATAAAGCCCATTACTTGAGGCAACAAAGGACCCCAATGAGGCCCGAAAGAGATCTTCTAACTTATCAGATGGAAGCAAGGATTTAAGATCGACGAGCAAGAAGGGTTCATTGCAACCAGCCTTGGTGCAGCGAAGAGGAAGCCTTCATGTGAACGAGCAAGAGATTCGCATTGGTCTACCAAGCACGAGTGACAAAAGTCATGGCCACAGCTTTCTAGCTTATAAGGCTCATCAATCTCACATAAACAGATTGGGCATTCTGAAGATAAAGATGATAGCAGTGCATCCGGTGGTGATGAAACCCCAAGAGATAGAGCTACCTCAGAGACAATCTCTTCAATCTTCTGCTTCTGTTCTTTGGTTCCTCTCACATAAAGAATGTGGCGACGAGTGTTGAGGCTGAGATCCACGCCGGGAACTTTCTCTTTGAGACGTTCGAGATCTGCACCAAACATCTGGACTATATTTTTCATAATATCTGGAGGAAGGTTATGGCCTCGAAGGCGGATCTCTAGAGGTTTATTCTCATGATGTGCGAGCAGTGATCTGACCAGTTTTCCCTCGGCATTGACGATTGAACTTGGAGAGCCGAAGATTCTAACATTGAGATTTTGACGGTCATACAGGATATAGGTAGCTGTGTCTCGTTCTATTGATCGAAGCAGCTCAATTCCTTCACGGGTGACAAGGAAAAGGAGAATAGTAGGGGTCAAGCCCGGATGGGTAACAATCTTGCCTCTGGTTAGTTGTTCAACAGGTTTCCTCATATCTGCAACAGTTTTGGTTGCATTTGCAGAGATCTTCACCCTGTAGGTATTGGTGAGGGTCTTCTCCACTGTACAAGTCACCCCTGAGATAAGAAAGATAAATGATATAAGAAAATATGCAAATAGATCTACCAATCACACATTACGTTTTAGGAACAGTGAAGAGGATTTAAAACCAAGTGCGTTGGTTAATGAACTAGATCACGGGAAGAAGAAAAAGGGCAACAGAGCTACAAGATTCATGTTTTTGGTGGTTGTAAGGGAATATCGTGAGAACTATTTTCCTAAGTTTTAGCTTTAGATATTTAATAAACAAAAAAGGAAAGATTATAGAAAATTTGGAAAGGCTTGTTAGTGGTCTTTTATCCATAACACGCTATGCACAAAAACACGCAAGCATGGAATGAGTTCATGAAATTTTCTTCCAATTAGAAGAGGGAAGGACATCAATTTTCCACCTCTTTCTCGCCCACCAAAACTTGCTCCAGCTCCATCAAGCCCTGGGAAGGAGCATTAATAAATTTCAAATAATATAAGGTTACCATAATATTCACAATGGAACGACAACAGTCAACAATTCTTAAAGGAAAATTTATTACCAAAAATATCTACAAACGATCAAGCTCATTTCTTAAAAATCTAATTTTCTAGTCAGAGTCTTGTTTTGATATTTCTGGATGTTTTATCTGTGTGTTATTTAAAGTTTAGCATCTGATACTATAATAATTATCTTTGCTAGATTCGAAAATATTTACATGCACTCCAATAGAATATATCCATCTAAATCAATAATCTCGTATCATCTCGGTTGCCCAAAAACTACTCATTCCCGACCACTCTTGTAATAATGTAAGACATCCTTTGAACTCTTTGTTCGGCTTCAAAGTCACCTTGGACAGTTCTCTATAGCGAAAAGCAAGAACAACACTATTTCATGATAATGTACATAAGTGTCCAAATTCTCAAGGAGTGGCAACTATCTAGCATTACACAAAATACATCACAACATATTCAAGTAGCCAAGGCATTGTCTATATATTCAAATTACAAATGCATTATCTCGCATGCACTTAATCTTTACTCAAATTGGGAAATAGAAGAGAATCAATCATATGCATGATACATGTGCATGCATGCCGCTCAATCACGTCGGGATGCATCATTAGGCAACGGCTGCAAGAAAGTATTCTCAACAATTTCAATCTAATATTCCCTCCGGGCAATGAGAGTGAAGCTACTCCTAATAGCATCTGCATGCTCTACCATATATGGTTGTCCTTGCTTATAACACATGGACCATCAATGCGGAGACCGAGGATGACCGATACATCTTTGAGAATAATGGTCTGACTCTTCAAGACGAAATTAAAAGTATTTGTCTCCCATCTCCATCTATTGATCAAAGCATTATAATATTGCATGTCAGAAATTTGTAGTGGGAGCATCTCAAATTTCCTAGTGTGAAGAGCTTCTAAGCTCATAATAATACTAGCTAGCAAATAATCCCCACATGACGCAGGGGAAAGCAAGAAATCAAACGTTAGTTAAACATATGGGAAACAATTTCTGGGACATGATTTCATTTTCATAGCCACATGTGTGCAAAATTTTGACATTTCTTGTTTATAGAATGTGAAAAGATAATAGTATCTAACAATCTTGATCTTGGATGTAATGCAGAGATAATTCATTCCCTTCAATTTCATTGAGTTTGTAGATCAATACATGTCCGTAAATTCAATTGATCGAGCTTGTATTTTCAGCCTAGATACCCTACAAAAAGAGGCAATATGAGAACAAAACAATACAAAAGTGAAAAGTAGTACAAAGTGAAATTGAAAGCTCACTATGGAACGCATAAGACTTTACTGTTTCACTCTCATCACCCTTCCTCCTGCAGTCTAGAGTCAAGAAATGTAACATGGACACAGGATCTGGGCATCAAATTAAAGGTTTCCTAGAGTGTCTGACATGAGAACCTTCTGAAAATTTAGAATGCTGACAATTATTTGAAAGATGTGCGCGGACACATATAATCCATGCATTAATAAGTAAGAATTCCACAAATTAAGTTTAGCCAACTGTCAAATTAAAGCTCCAAATCGTAACTCAATTTCGCTATTATCATAATTTTATTGCCCGAAATGTGGTGGTAGAGTTTGAATTAACTCTCAACTTTCTACATAGTTATAAAGTTTCCCTCGAGTGGCAGAAACTTTTTGATGCTAGCATCATTTTAGTTTCTTAGTTTAAGGAAGATACTTATCATTTTCCTAAAACCCAACGGTCAGCTCAATGCTCTTCATTTCTTATCCTGGGGTGAAAGTCTCGTTTCTTACTGCCTTTGTTAGTTTACCTGCACCTACTACCATAGAGCACATAGCCATGCCCATGCATATTCAATTCTCCTGCTTGTGCTGATGGCTGCTGGTGAATAACAAAAGGTTATAACTAGATGTTCACGTAGGCACAATGAAGATGGTGTTTCTACTTGGCAATAAAAGCAAGGACTCGCTAGCTCTTACATACAAAATGACCAATAAGGTATATGAGGATGGAATCAGCACTACATATATTAGAATCAACCAAATTCAACATAATCACATATAACTAATAAATAGCATCTCATCAGTAAATGCTTGCATGTGTATGCTCATGGTCAGGCACATAATAAGGAATAAAAATCAGCTGGTATACAGTAATTTATTTCCCAAAGTTACCAATTTTAGTTCAGTTTTTAATAGGTGGAAATAGATCATCATCACGAACTAAAAGTGGACTTGCTCTAAAAAAAATTAAAATAAAACAAAATAAAAAAGCAGACTTGTGTTGGATCATGACTTCTTCTCTTTTCTTGACTAGGCCTTCACATGGCATTTGTGCAAAGAAAACCAAGATGAATCCCCAACTGCCACCGGCCCGCCAACCCCTCCCTCAACTTAACTTCCTCACTGCTGCCATACCCTCCCTCACCTATTACCGTTTCTTCCCATCGAATCAAAAGTCACAGACAAAGCATTTAGACAGTGATTAGCTAGTTTGGCTGAGGGCTTGAACAGTAAGGTCAAATTTTGAACCAAATCTTCCCTAAAACACCCTTCATTACAAGCCCTGAACTTGAAGGAAATGGGGAGGAAAAAAAAAGGGAAACAGTAAGGTCAAATTTTGCAGAAGAACCCTCAGAACTTTAAAAAGTTCCACAAACTGAGACCCTTTTTTTACAAACAACCTCATCTCTGAGTAGAACCGTAAAAAAAATCTTCTTCCAAAATTTCCCCCAGTTCCTGCTATCCTCTCTTATCCAAGAAAATGCTGTTAAAAATATAATGGGAGCATTCTTATTTTATCAAATCATTAAAACCAAATTGTCCATAGAAGTTATCAACTATCCGCTAAATTCAAAATAAAAACTTGGAGAAACTGAAGTACCTCGCAATCCGCGGATCCATCCTGCGACACAAAGCACAGTTTCTCCTTCACATCACCAACGAATAAAAGTCTCATTTAATCACATTAATCGCCAAATACAAAATCACCTCCTTAAGATAATTCGAAAGCCTTCCTCCAAGATCCAATCTTTTCAGTTTTCACCCCAGAGTCAGGTGTAAAAGTTCTGGATCGCCGGTGCAGCGTGCGTAAAGAGAACCCACAGTCACCGACAAGGCTGCACTGAGTTCGAGCAGTGATCTACAAATGAGAATCGAAGGTGGACACTTCGTCATAATCCGTAACATTCTATTATGAGACTTTTCAATCTTATGTCATAATTCTAGTTAAACCCTAACTGAAATTAAACCACAATATTCATCAAAATTTATCAAAATTACCCAAAATTTTCCATAAAGATGGAAAATTATAACATGAACTATTTTAGGTCTATTAAATTGAAGATTTCTAGATAAACCCTACTTGCAAGTAACCACAAATTTCATATCACAAACGAAATTAAACCCTACTTGACAAAGAGAAATTTGTGTACCTCATGGATAAGAAGGGTCGAAGTAGAGGTGGAAGCGGGAGATGGATGAGGTGGAGCTTGGTGGGGCCGCAGTCGGAGATGGAATCGCAGTCGACGAGGTGGCCGGAAGTGGCATGGGCGTGGTTTGATCGAGAGAGAAAGTGAGAGGGTAAGGAAAAACTACTCTATAGTTTCCCCTGCTTTGCAGTTATATACCCTCACTTATTTTTAAATTGAGGCAAGTATATACCCTAAAGTTTTAAAAATTGCACTTATATACCTAGAGTTTTAAAATGTGCACTTAAATACTCTAAAGTTCTTAAAACTTACACTTAATTCCCCTCAGTTATATGCAAACTTATGGGTGTTTAAGTGCAAGTTTTAGAAACTTTAGGGGTATTTAAATGACATTTTAAAAATGTTAGAACATATAGATTTGCAGCGTACCAAAAAGGCCCTTAACTCAAATGTAACTGTAGAATGAGCACATCCATGTAACTAGTTACCAGTTCAAAAGAATAAGAGCAACATCAGTTACTAACCACCAAATTGAAAAGAAAGCAAAGAAACTAGTTCAACTCGACTTTCATAACAATCATATATAAGCTTAAGCTCAACTTCTATATTAAGTAGTCCAACATCTATATCATCTATATGCTCTACATATGCAAATATTTCGAAGCCTACAACAGCCAACAGTAATTTAAAAAAAAAAACCTAATTATTCTGATACCATATCATCCAAAGGTCTTTCTCAACATATAAGCCCACAACACATACTTACATATATACCATCTACACCAGCCGGCAGACTCCATATACATCACTTACGCATGATCCTCAGCCCTGAGGTGAGAATAGCAATCATCACTAGTATTAAACCCCTCCAAGCAAACCCAGCAAATATGCTTCCCACACCTGCACTCAATGTGATTGCACCCATCAACCTTCTCTATTGTATGCCCGCAAGCTGGGCAATCCTTCACATGCTTTTTCCCCTTTCGCCATTCCATCAAAGACTTATCCGGCTCATCCTTAAACTCCTTATATCGCTGCAAAGATATAAAGGATGGTACTCAAATGGCAGCGAGTGCAAGTCTCAGCCGAGCATGCTCCACATACAAGCGAACATCGGGCTGTTCATCCTCGTCAGCAACTTTGTAGATGGATGGGCAGTCTGGAGACGGGCAGAACCGATAAAGCCCATTACTTGAGGCAACAAAGGACCCCAATGAGGCCCGAAAGAGATCTTCTAACTTATCAGATGGAAGCAAGGATTTAAGATCGACGAGCAAGAAGGGTTCATTGCAACCAGCCTTGGTGCAGCGAAGGGGAAGCCTTCATGTGAACGAGCAAGAGATTCGCATTGGTCTACCAAGCACAGTGACAAAAGTCATGGCCACAGCTTTCTAGCTTATAAGGCTCATCAATCTCACATAAACAGATTGGGCATTCTGAAGATAAAGATGATAGCAGTGCATCCGGTGGTGATGAAACCCCAAGAGATAGAGCTACCTCAGAGACAATCTCTTCAATCTTCTGCTTCTGTTCTTTGGTTCCTCTCACATAAAGAATGTGGCGGCAGTGTTGAGGCTGAGATCCACGGGAACTTTCTCTTTGAGGCGTTGAGATCTGCACCAAACATCTGGACTATATTTTCATAATATCTGGAGGAAGGTTATGGCCTCGGCGGATCTCTAGAGGTTTATTCTCATGATGTGCGAGCAGTGATCTGACCAGTTTTCCCTCGGCATTGTGCGATTGAACTTGGAGAGCGAAGATTCTAACATTGAGATTTTGGCGGTCATACAGGATATAGGTAGCTGTGTCTCGTTCTATTGATCGAAGCAGCTCAATTCCTTCACGGGTGACAAGGAAAAGGAGAATAGTAGGGTCAAGCCCGGATGGGTAACAATCTTGCCTCTGGTTAGTTGTTCAACAGGTTTCCTCATATCTGCAACAGTTTTGGTTGCATTTGCAGAGATCTTCACCCTGTAGGTATTGGTGAGGGTCTTCTCCACTGTACAAGTCACCCTGAGATAAGAAAGATAAATGATATAAGAAAATATGCAAATAGATCTACCAATCACACATTACGTTTTAGGAACAGTGAAGAGGATTTAAAACCAAGTGCGTTGGTTAATGAACTAGATCACGGGAAGAAGAAAAAAGGCAACAGAGCTACAAGATTCATGTTTTGGTGGTTGTAAGGGAATATCGTGAGAACTATTTTCCTAAGTTTTAGCTTTAGATATTTAATAAACAAAAAGGAAAGATTATAGAAAATTTGGAAAGGCTTGTTAGTGGTCTTTTATCCATAACACGCTATGCACAAAAACACGCAAGCATGGAATGAGTTCATGAAATTTTCTTCCAATTAGAAGAAGGACATCAATTTTCCACCTCTTTCGCCCACCAAAACTTGCTCCAGCTCCATCAAGCCCTGGGAAGGAGCATTAATAAATTTCAAATAATATAAGGTTACCATAATATTCACAATGGAACGACAACAGTCAACAATTCTTAAAGGAAACATACCTGTTATACTCTTGAAGCTCTTAAGTAAAGAATCAAGCTCCCCTTGATAACAGTGTAGATACGAGCAGGACAAGAAACATAGCTATAGAACACATGTTGGCACTGTATCTTCTGCCATGATTCACAGCCAGGTAATACTTTCCTTGGAGATGATCCAAAGCTTTGCTGCCTCCAGATGAAGACTCCCACTAAAAGATAGCAAAGCTCTGACAACATGATCTCTTTGGTTCAGGAGTAAACACTTCAACCTGGAAAACTTGATTTGTGCAATGCCTGTTAGGCATGAAAGAGCAATTTCTCTTCTGAGTCGTCAGCACAAGTCGCTTCTGGGGCACTTGTGATGCCTCAGATTTCAACAATTTAACTCGAGAACTCTCCTAGTTGAAGTGCTTACAAATTCCTCATATATTTCTGATTCTGATACATCTTTTGGAATCCCTGCTACAAACACACAACCTCTGGATTTTGTACTAATCTCAACATTCACATATTTTCCCCACATGACGCAGGGGAAAGCAAGAAATCAAACGTTAGTTAAACATATGGGAAACAATTTCTGGGACATGATTTCATTTTCATAGCCACATGTGTGCAAAATTTTGACATTTCTTGTTTATAGAATGTGAAAAGATAATAGTATCTAACAATCTTGATCTTGGATGTAATGCAGAGATAATTCATTCCCTTCAATTTCATTGAGTTTGTAGATCAATACATGTCCGTAAATTCAATTGATCGAGCTTGTATTTTCAGCCTAGATACCCTACAAAAAGAGGCAATATGAGAACAAAACAATACAAAAGTGAAAAGTAGTACAAAGTGAAATTGAAAGCTCACTATGGAACGCATAAGACTATACTGTTTCACTCTCATCACCCTTCCTCCTGCAGTCTAGAGTCAAGAAATGTAACATGGACACAGGATCTGGGCATCAAATTAAAGGTTTCCTAGAGTGTCTGACATGAGAACCTTCTGAAAATTTAGAATGCTGACAATTATTTGAAAGATGTGCGGACACATATAATCCATGCATTAATAAGTAAGAATTCCACAAATTAAGTTTAGCCAACTGTCAAATTAAAGCTCCAAATCGTAACTCAATTTCGCTATTATCATAATTTTATTGCCGAAATGTGGTGGTAGAGTTTGAATTAACTCTCAACTTTCTACATAGTTATAAAGTTTCCCTCGAGTGGCAGAAACTTTTGATGCTAGCATCATTTTAGTTTCTTAGTTTAAGGAAGATACTTATCATTTTCCTAAAACCCAACGGTCAGCTCAATGCTCTTCATTTCTTATCCTGGGGTGAAAGTCTCGTTTCTTACTGCCTTTGTTAGTTTACCTGCACCTACTACCATAGAGCACATAGCCATGCCCATGCATATTCAATTCTCCTGCTTGTGCTGATGGCTGCTGGTGAATAACAAAAGGTTATAACTAGATGTTCACGTAGGCACAATGAAGATGGTGTTTCTACTTGGCAATAAAAGCAAGGACTCGCTAGCTCTTACATACAAAATGACCAATAAGGTATATATGAGGATGGAATCAGCACTACATATATTAGAATCAACCAAATTCAACATAATCACATATAACTAATAAATAGCATCTCATCAGTAAATGCTTGCATGTGTATGCTCATGGTCAGGCACATAATAAGGAATAAAAATCAGCTGGTATACAGTAATTTATTTCCAAAGTTACCAATTTTAGTTCAGTTTTTAATAGGTGGAAATAGATCATCATCACGAACTAAAAGTGGACTTGCTCTAAAAAATTAAAATAAAACAAAATAAAAAGCAGACTTGTGTTGGATCATGACTTCTTCTTTTTCTTGACTAGGCCTTCACATGGCATTTGTGCAAAGAAAACCAAGATGAATCCCCAACTGCCACCGGCCCGCCAACCCTCCCTCAACTTAACTTCCTCACTGCTGCCATACCCTCCCTCACCTATTACTGTTTCTTCCCATCGAATCAAAAGTCACAGACAAAGCATTTAGACAGTGATTAGCTAGTTTGGCTGAGGGCTTGAACAGTAAGGTCAAATTTTGAACCAAATCTTACCTAAAACACCCTTCATTACAAGCCCTGAACTTGAAGGAAATGGGAGGAAAAAAAGGGAACAGTAAGGTCAAATTTTGCAGAAGAACCCTCAGAACTTTAAAAGTTCCACAAACTGAGACCCTTTTTTACAAACAACCTCATCTCTGAGTAGAACCGTAAAAAATCTTCTTCCAAAATTTCCCCAGTTCCTGCTATCCTCTCTTATCCAAGAAAATGCTGTTAAAAATATAATGGGAGCATTCTTATTTTATCAAATCATTAAAACCAAATTGTCCATAGAAGTTATCAACTATCCGCTAAATTCAAAATAAAAAAACTTGGAGAAACTGAAGTACCTCGCAATCCGCGGATCCATCCTGCGACACAAAGCACAGTTTCTCCTTCACATCACCAACGAATAAAAGTCTCATTTAATCACATTAATCGCCAAATACAAAATCACCTCCTTAAGATAATTCAAAGCCTTCCCTCCAAGATCCAATCTTTTCAGTTTTCACCCCAGAGTCAGGTGTAAAAGTTCTGGATCGCCGGTGCAGCGTGCGTAAAGAGAACCCACAGTCACCGACAAGGCTGCACTGAGTTCGAGCAGTGATCTACAAATGAGAATCGAAGGTGGACACTTCGTCATAATCCGTAACATTCTATTATGAGACTTTTCAATCTTATGTCATAATTCTAGTTAAACCCTAACTGAAATTAAACCACAATATTCATCAAAATTTATCAAAATTACCCAAAATTTTCCATAAAGATGGAAAATTATAACGCAGACTATTTTAGGTCTATTAAATTGAAGATTTCTAGATAAACCCTACTTGCAAGTAACCACAAATTTCATATCACAAACGAAATTAAACCCTACTTGACAAAGAGAAATTTGTGTACCTCATGGATAAGAAGGGTCGAAGTAGAGGTGGAAGCGGGAGATGGATGAGGTGGAGCTTGGTGGGGCCGCAGTCGGAGATGGAATCGCAGTCGACGAGGTGGCCGGAAGTGGCATGGGCGTGGTTTGATCGAGAGAGAAAGTGAGAGGGTAAGGAAAAAACTACTCTATAGTTTCCCCTGCTTTGCAGTTATATACCCTCACTTATTTTTCGTGAGGCAAGTATATACCCTAAAGTTTTTAAAATTGCACTTATATACCTAGAGTTTTAAAATGTGCACTTAAATACTCTAAAGTTCTTAAAACTTACACTTAATTCCCCTCAGTTATATGCAAACTTATGGGTGTTTAAGTGCAAGTTTTAGAAACTTTAGGGGTATTTAAATGACATTTTTAAAAATGTTAGGGCATATAGATTTGCAGCGTACCAAAAAAGGCCCTTAACTCAAATGTAACTGTAGAATGAGCACATCCATGTAACTAGTTACCAGTTCAAAAGAATAAGAGCAACATCAGTTACTAACCACCAAATTGAAAAGAGAAGCAAAGAAACTAGTTCAACTCGACTTTCATAACAATCATATATAAGCTTAAGCTCAACTTCTATATTAAGTAGTCCAACATCTATATCATCTATATGCTCTACATATGCAAATATTTCGAAGCCTACAACAGCCAACAGTAATTTAAAAAAAAAAACCTAATTATTCTGATACCATATCATCCAAAGGTCTTTCTCAACATATAAGCCCACAACACATACTTACATATATACCATCTACACCAGCCGGCAGACTCCATATACATCACTTACGCATGATCCTCAGCCCTGAGGTGAGAATAGCAATCATCACTAGTATTAAACCCCTCCAAGCAAACCCAGCAAATATGCTTCCCACACCTGCACTCAATGTGATTGCACCCATCAACCTTCTCTATTGTATGCCCGCAAGCTGGGCAATCCTTCACATGCTTTTTCCCCTTTCGCCATTCCATCAAAGACTTATCCGGCTCATCCTTAAACTCCTTATATCGCTCGCAAGATATAAAAGGATGGTACTCCAAATGGCAACGAGTGCAAGTCTCAGCCGAGCATGCTCCACATACAAACGGAGCATCGGGCTGTTCATCCTCGTCAGCAACTTTGTAGATGGATGGGCAGTCTGGAGACGGGCAGAACCGATAAAGCCCATTACTTGAGGCAACAAAGGACCCCAATGAGGCCCGAAAGAGATCTTCTAACTTATCAGATGGAAGCAAGGATTTAAGATCGACGAGCAAGAAGGGTTCATTGCAACCAGCCTTGGTGCAGCGAAGAGGGAAGCCTTCATGTGAACGAGCAAGAGATTCGCATTGGTCTACCAAGCACGAGTGACAAAAGTCATGGCCACAGCTTTCTAGCTTATAAGGCTCATCAATCTCACATAAACAGATTGGGCATTCTGAAGATAAAGATGATAGCAGTGCATCCGGTGGTGATGAAACCCCAAGAGATAGAGCTACCTCAGAGACAATCTCTTCAATCTTCTGCTTCTGTTCTTTGGTTCCTCTCACATAAAGAATGTGGCGACGAGTGTTGAGGCTGAGATCCACGCCGGGAACTTTCTCTTTGAGACGTTCGAGATCTGCACCAAACATCTGGACTATATTTTTCATAATATCTGGAGGAAGGTTATGGCCTCAAGGATCTCTAGAGGTTTATTCTCATGATGTGCGAGCAGTGATCTGACCAGTTTTCCCTCGGCATTGACGATTGAACTTGGAGAGCCGAAGATTCTAACATTGAGATTTTGACGGTCATACAGGATATAGGTAGCTGTGTCTCGTTCTATTGATCGAAGCAGCTCAATTCCTTCACGGGTGACAAGGAAAAGGAGAATAGTAGGGGTCAAGCCCGGATGGGTAACAATCTTGCCTCTGGTTAGTTGTTCAACAGGTTTCCTCATATCTGCAACAGTTTTGGTTGCATTTGCAGAGATCTTCACCCTGTAGGTATTGGTGAGGGTCTTCTCCACTGTACAAGTCACCCTGAGATAAGAAAGATAAATGATATAAGAAAATATGCAAATAGATCTACCAATCACACATTACGTTTTAGGAACAGTGAAGAGGATTTAAAACCAAGTGCGTTGGTTAATGAACTAGATCACGGGAAGAAGAAAAAGGGCAACAGAGCTACAAGATTCATGTTTTTGGTGGTTGTAAGGGAATATCGTGAGAACTATTTTCCTAAGTTTTAGCTTTAGATATTTAATAAACAAAAAAGGAAAGATTATAGAAAATTTGGAAAGGCTTGTTAGTGGTCTTTTATCCATAACACGCTATGCACAAAAACACGCAAGCATGGAATGAGTTCATGAAATTTTCTTCCAATTAGAAGAGGGAAGGACATCAATTTTCCACCTCTTTCTCGCCCACAAAACTTGCTCCAGCTCCATCAAGCCCTGGGAAGGAGCATTAATAAATTTCAAATAATATAAGGTTACCATAATATTCACAATGGAACGACAACAGTCAACAATTCTTAAAGGAAACATACCTGTTATACTCTTGAAGCTCTTAAGTAAAGAATCAAGCTCCCCCTTGATAACAGTGTAGATACGAGCAGGACAAGAAACATAGCTATAGAACACATGTTGGCACTGTATCTTCTGCCATGATTCACAGCCAGGTAATACTTTCCTTGGAGATGATCCAAAGCTTTGCTGCCTCCAGATGAAGACTCCCACTAAAAGATAGCAAAGCTCTGACAACATGATCTTCGGTTCAGGAGTAAACACTTCAACCTGGAAAACTTGATTTGTGCAATGCCTGTTAGGCATGAAAGGAGCAATTTCTCTTCTGAGGCCAGCACAAGTCGCTTCTGGGGCACTTGTGATCGCCAGATTTCAACAATTTAACTCGAGAACTCTCCTAGTTGAAGTGCTTACAAATTCCTCATATATTTCTGATTCTGATACATCTTTTGGAATCCCTGCTACAAACACACAACCTCTGGATTTTGTACTAATCTCAACATTCACATATTTTCCCCAATTGCCAAGGCAAAACATTCATTAACAATGATTGCAGCATCCTCCTCTGCACATAGAACAAGTGCAACTCCTTTTGCGCCTCACGGCCAACAAACTTTGGCTCTTACTGCAGAGCACGGCAATGTTTTGTGATCCACTACTCTCATTGGGAGTACCTTCAACAAGGAGCCAAAAACTCAACCTCATTCAATTTAGCCACGGCGTTTTCAGCAAATTCAGGAGTAAGAAATGTTATTCTGCCCCACTTATTTGAGCCTACGCTTTCTGATCCTGAAGGTTTGGAAAAATTAGCTACTCCTGGAGCATATCGTTCGACCAACCTCAAAAGTTTCTTGTCATTTAAATCAGATGCAATTGGATGAAATATTTCCACAGTAAGATACCTCTTCTCGAGTTCCAAATGCTTAATTCCAGCACCAAGACCAAATAGAGCCACAGTCGAAGGAGTTCCGGGTCCACTATGGAATAAGTTTTTTTCAATGCACTCATCTCTCAACCATCTCTTTTCACTCTCCACGCAATCAATAACAATGGATGAAACCTTCTCCATATCTTTTTCAGTAGCAAAAATCTGAATTTCTCTTCTACCAAAGTCAACATTGATACTGATGTTGTCATCCTTGCATTCTTCTTTAGCATGTGAAATAATACTGTGTAGGTTGGAGTTAGATTTGCCACAAAACCTCTTCAAAAGATGATTCCCGACTACAGCTATGACTTTCAACCTCATCTTCCGCTTCTCCAACTGTGTGACATCAAATAAAGGATTCTCAATATTTAGCAGGGCATTATAGTCCACAGAATTTACACAAACCAGATACTGATTGTCTACTGATAACACATCACCAAAACAACCCAATCTGGCCTCTCCCATATACTAGCAATGAGCAGGAAGGTATATATGAGGATGGAATCAGCACTACATATATTAGAATCAACCAAATTCAACATAATCACATATAACTAATAAATAGCATCTCATCAGTAAATGCTTGCATGTGTATGCTCATGGTCAGGCACATAATAAGGAATAAAAATCAGCTGGTATACAGTAATTTATTTCCAAAGTTACCAATTTTAGTTCAGTTTTTAATATGTGGAAATAGATCATCATCACGAACTAAAAGTAGACTTGCTCTAAAAAATTAAAATAAAACAAAATAAAAAGCAGACTTTGTGTTGGATCATGACTTCTTCTCTTTTCTTGACTAGGCCTTCACATGGCATTTGTGCAAAGAAAACCAAGATGAATCCCCAACTGCCACCGCCCGCCAACCCTCCCTCAACTTAACTTCCTCACTGCTGCCATACCCTCCCTCACCTATTACCGTTTCTTCCCATCGAATCAAAAGTCACAGACAAAGCATTTAGACAGTGATTAGCTAGTTTGGCTGAGGGCTTGAACAGTAAGGTCAAATTTTGAACCAAATCTTACCTAAAACACCCTTCATTACAAGCCCTGAACTTGAAGGAAATGGGAGGAAAAAAAGGGAACAGTAAGGTCAAATTTTGCAGAAGAACCCTCAGAACTTTAAAAGTTCCACAAACTGAGACCCTTTTTACAAACAACCTCATCTCTGAGTAGAACCAAAAAAAATCTTCTTCCAAAATTTCCCCAGTTCCTGCTATCTCTCTTATCCAAGAAAATGCTGTTAAAAATATAATGGGAGCATTCTTATTTTATCAAATCATTAAAACCAAATTGTCCATAGAAGTTATCAACTATCCGCTAAATTCAAAATAAAAACTTGGAGAAACTGAAGTACCTCGCAATCCGCGGATCCATCCTGCGACACAAAGCACAGTTTCTCCTTCACATCACCAACGAATAAAAGTCTCATTTAATCACATTAATCGCCAAATACAAAATCACCTCCTTAAGATAATTCAAAGCGCCTTCCCTCCAAGATCCAATCTTTTCAGTTTTCACCCCAGAGTCAGGTGTAAAAGTTCTGGATCGCCGGTGCAGCGTGCGTAAAGAGAACCCACAGTCACCGACAAGGCTGCACTGAGTTCGAGCAGTGATCTACAAATGAGAATCGAAGGTGGACACTTCGTCATAATCCGTAACATTCTATTATGAGACTTTTCAATCTTATGTCATAATTCTAGTTAAACCCTAACTGAAATTAAACCACAATATTCATCAAAATTTATCAAAATTACCCAAAATTTTCCATAAAGATGGAAAATTATAACGCAGACTATTTTAGGTCTATTAAATTGAAGATTTCTAGATAAACCCTACTTGCAAGTAACCACAAATTTCATATCACAAACGAAATTAAACCCTACTTGACAAAGAGAAATTTGTGTACCTCATGGATAAGAAGGGTCGAAGTAGAGGTGGAAGCGGGAGATGGATGAGGTGGAGCTTGGTGGGGCCGCAGTCGGAGATGGAATCGCAGTCGACGAGGAGGCCGGAAGTGGCATGGGCGTGGTTTGATCGAGAGAGAAAGTGAGAGGGTAAGGAAAAACTACTCTATAGTTTCCCCTGCTTTGCAGTTATATACCCTCACTTATTTTTCGTGAGGCAAGTATATACCCTAAAGTTTTTAAAATTGCACTTATATACCTAGAGTTTTAAAATGTGCACTTAAATACTCTAAAGTTCTTAAAACTTACACTTAATTCCCCAGTTATATGCAAACTTATGGGTGTTTAAGTGCAAGTTTTAGAAACTTTAGGGGTATTTAAATGACATTTTAAAAATGTTAGGGCATATAGATTTGCAGCGTACCAAAAGGCCCTTAACTCAAATGTAACTGTAGAATGAGCACATCCATGTAACTAGTTACCAGTTCAAAAGAATAAGAGCAACATCAGTTACTAACCACCAAATTGAAAAGAGAAGCAAAGAAACTAGTTCAACTCGACTTTCATAACAATCATATATAAGCTTAAGCTCAACTTCTATATTAAGTAGTCCAACATCTATATCATCTATATGCTCTACATATGCAAATATTTCGAAGCCTACAACAGCCAACAGTAATTTAAAAAAAAAAACCTAATTATTCTGATACCATATCATCCAAAGGTCTTTCTCAACATATAAGCCCACAACACATACTTACATATATACCATCTACACCAGCCGGCAGACTCCATATACATCACTTACGCATGATCCTCAGCCCTGAGGTGAGAATAGCAATCATCACTAGTATTAAAACCCTCCAAGCAAACCCAGCAAATATGCTTCCCACACCTGCACTCAATGTGATTGCACCCATCAACCTTCTCTATTGTATGCCCGCAAGCTGGGCAATCCTTCACATGCTTTTTCCCTTTCGCCATTCCATCAAAGACTTATCCGCTCATCCTTAAACTCCTTATATCGCCGCGAAGATATAAAGGATGGTACTCAAATGGCAACGAGTGCAAGTCTCAGCCGAGCATGCTCCACAAACGGAGCATCGGGCTGTTCATCCTCGTCAGCAACTTTGTAGATGGATGGGCAGTCTGGAGACGGCAGAACCGATAAAGCCCATTACTTGAGGCAACAAAGGACCCCAATGAGGCCCGAAAGAGATCTTCTAACTTATCAGATGGAAGCAAGGATTTAAGATCGACGAGCAAGAAGGGTTCATTGCAACCAGCCTTGGTGCAGCGAAGAGGGAAGCCTTCATGTGAACGAGCAAGAGATTCGCATTGGTCTACCAAGCACGAGTGACAAAAGTCATGGCCACAGCTTTCTAGCTTATAAGGCTCATCAATCTCACATAAACAGATTGGGCATTCTGAAGATAAAGATGATAGCAGTGCATCCGGTGGTGATGAAACCCCAAGAGATAGAGCTACCTCAGAGACAATCTCTTCAATCTTCTGCTTCTGTTCTTTGGTTCCTCTCACATAAAGAATGTGGCGACGAGTGTTGAGGCTGAGATCCACGCCGGGAACTTTCTCTTTGAGACGTTCGAGATCTGCACCAAACATCTGGACTATATTTTCATAATATCTGGAGGAAGGTTATGGCCTCGCGGATCTCTAGAGGTTTATTCTCATGATGTGCGAGCAGTGATCTGACCAGTTTTCCTCGGCATTGACGATTGAACTTGGAGAGCGAAGATTCTAACATTGAGATTTTGACGGTCATACAGGATATAGGTAGCTGTGTCTCGTTCTATTGATCGAAGCAGCTCAATTCCTTCACGGGTGACAAGGAAAAGGAGAATAGTAGGGGTCAAGCCCGGATGGGTAACAATCTTGCCTCTGGTTAGTTGTTCAACAGGTTTCCTCATATCTGCAACAGTTTTGGTTGCATTTGCAGAGATCTTCACCCTGTAGGTATTGGTGAGGGTCTTCTCCACTGTACAAGTCACCCCTGAGATAAGAAAGATAAATGATATAAGAAAATATGCAAATAGATCTACCAATCACACATTACGTTTTAGGAACAGTGAAGAGGATTTAAAACCAAGTGCGTTGGTTAATGAACTAGATCACGGGAAGAAGAAAAAGGGCAACAGAGCTACAAGATTCATGTTTTTGGTGGTTGTAAGGGAATATCGTGAGAACTATTTTCCTAAGTTTTAGCTTTAGATATTTAATAAACAAAAAAGGAAAGATTATAGAAAATTTGGAAAGGCTTGTTAGTGGTCTTTTATCCATAACACGCTATGCACAAAAACACGCAAGCATGGAATGAGTTCATGAAATTTTCTTCCAATTAGAAGAGGGAAGGACATCAATTTTCCACCTCTTTCTCGCCCACCAAAACTTGCTCCAGCTCCATCAAGCCCTGGGAAGGAGCATTAATAAATTTCAAATAATATAAGGTTACCATAATATTCACAATGGAACGACAACAGTCAACAATTCTTAAAGGAAACATACCTGTTATACTCTTGAAGCTCTTAAGTAAAGAATCAAGCTCCCCCTTGATAACAGTGTAGATACGAGCAGGACAAGAAACATAGCTATAGAACACATGTTGGCACTGTATCTTCTGCCATGATTCACAGCCAGGTAATACTTTCCCTTGGAGATGATCCAAAGCTTTTGCTGCCTCCAGATGAAGACTCCCACTAAAAGATAGCAAAGCTCTGACAACATGATCTTTCGGTTCAGGAGTAAACACTTCAACCTGGAAAACTTGATTTGTGCAATGCCTGTTAGGCATGAAAGGAGCAATTTCTCTTCTGAGTGCGTCAGCACAAGTCGCTTCTGGGGCACTTGTGATCGCCAGATTTCAACAATTTAACTCGAGAACTCTCCTAGTTGAAGTGCTTACAAATTCCTCATATATTTCTGATTCTGATACATCTTTTGGAATCCCTGCTACAAACACACAACCTCTGGATTTTGTACTAATCTCAACATTCACATATTTTCCCCCAATTGCCAAGGCAAAACATTCATTAACAATGATTGCAGCATCCTCCTCTGCACATAGAACAAGTGCAACTCCTTTACTGTTCACGTGGCCAACAAACTTTGGCTCTTACTGCAGAGCACGGCAATGTTTTGTGATCCACTACTCTCATTGGGAGTACCTTCAACAAGGAGCCGAAAAACTCAACCTCATTCAATTTAGCCACGGCGTTTTCAGCAAATTCAGGAGTAAGAAATGTTATTCTGCCCCACTTATTTGAGCCTACGCTTTCTGATCCTGAAGGTTTGGAAAAATTAGCTACTCCTGGAGCATATCGTTCGACCAACCTCAAAAGTTTCTTGTCATTTAAATCAGATGCAATTGGATGAAATATTTCCACAGTAAGATACCTCTTCTCGAGTTCCAAATGCTTAATTCCAGCACCAAGACCAAATAGAGCCACAGTTGAAGGAGTTCCGGGTCCACTATGGAATAAGTTTTTTTCAATGCACTCATCTCTCAACCATCTCTTTTCACTCTCCACGCAATCAATAACAATGGATGAAACCTTCTCCATATCTTTTTCAGTAGCAAAAATCTGAATTTCTCTTCTACCAAAGTCAACATTGATACTGATGTTGTCATCCTTGCATTCTTCTTTAGCATGTGAAATAATACTGTGTAGGTTGGAGTTAGATTTGCCACAAAACCTCTTCAAAAGATGATTCCCGACTACAGCTATGACTTTCAACCTCATCTTCCGCTTCTCCAACTGTGTGACATCAAATAAAGGATTCTCAATATTTAGCAGGGCATTATAGTCCACAGAATTTACACAAACCAGATACTGATTGTCTACTGATAACACATCACCAAAAACAACCCAATCTGGCCTCTCTCCATATACTAGCAATGAGCAGGAAGGATGAAGTTGCAGTTGCTGCCCAGATAAAGCCACTTCATAACCAAGTTGCTCAGACCCCGAGAACATGGCAACATTCTCCACAAGAGATGAGAGTATAATTTTCTTCAACAATCTGTCAAATTCAGTACGTCTATAAGGATGCCAACGCCAGTAAGAGGGAATGATCGTGTTGAGTTCACAACGCATGGATTTTTCCAACTCCATGACAGTGTCCTGACATCTTCTCATAGATTTTGCATTGATGCTATTCTGCCAGCACCACTTGTTTCTACTTTCTTGCACTTCCTCCCATTCCTTGTAGACAGCGAGAAGGGTGAAAAGGTCGCCATCACGATGGCAGAATGGCAACTTAAGGCAGTCTGCTTTATGCTTATCATTCTCACAACCAACTCTACAGAATATACTGCTAGAGTTTGCCATAACAGCAGCAAGCACCAGCCCTTCTTTTTTAAGGCCACAGCCAAAACAATCAAGAATAATCTTCCCAAGACGTGGTTCAATGTCCAACCTGACCAACCGAGAACCAGTAGGGGTAATTTTAAAACATCGTTTTTCATCACAATAGCACCTAGCTGTATCAGGTTCTGCAAGGCCTTTTGAACTGCTTTTGGTTCAGGAGCATCAACAAAATCAAAGTCTTGGACATTCTTTATCCCGAGAGAAAGAATCCTCAACACAGCAATTCCAAGATGCACTTTACGAATTTCAGGCTCCTGATGCATGCTCATTGATTGGAAATCAGATTCAGAGTACAGCCTGTAGCACTTGCCTGGTCCTGTTCGACCTGCTCGGCCTGCTCGTTGATTGGCAGAACTTTGGCTGATCCTGCCAACCTTGAGTACATTCATGCCAGTGGATGGCTCAAATCTGCTATCCTTAACCATGCCAGAATCAACCACATACTTAAAATAAAACAAAATAAAAAAGCAGACTTGTGTTGGATCATGACTTCTTCTCTTTTTCTTGACTAGGCCTTCACATGGCATTTGTGCAAAGAAAACCAAGATGAATCCCCAACTGCCACCGGCCCGCCAACCCTCCCTCAACTTAACTTCCTCACTGCTGCCATACCCTCCCTCACCTATTACTGTTTCTTCCCATCGAATCAAAAGTCACAGACAAAGCATTTAGACAGTGATTAGCTAGTTTGGCTGAGGGCTTGAACAGTAAGGTCAAATTTTGAACCAAATCTTACCTAAAACACCCTTCATTACAAGCCCTGAACTTGAAGGAAATGAAAAAAAAAGGGAACAGTAAGGTCAAATTTTGCAGAAGAACCCTCAGAACCTTAAAAGTTCCACAAACTGAGACCCTTGTTTTACAAACAACCTCATCTCTGAGTAGAACCGTAAAAAATCTTCTTCCAAAATTTCCCCAGTTCCTGCTATCTCTCTTATCCAAGAAAATGCTGTTAAAAATATAATGGGAGCATTCTTATTTTATCAAATCATTAAAACCAAATTGTCCATAGAAGTTATCAACTATCCGCTAAATTCAAAATAAAAACTTGGAGAAACTGAAGTACCTCGCAATCCGCGGATCCATCCTGCGACACAAAGCACAGTTTCTCCTTCACATCACCAACGAATAAAAGTCTCATTTAATCACATTAATCGCCAAATACAAAATCACCTCCTTAAGATAATTCGAAAGCGCCTTCCCTCCAAGATCCAATCTTTTCAGTTTTCACCCCAGAGTCAGGTGTAAAAAGTTCTGGATCGCCGGTGCAGCGTGCGTAAAAGAGAACCCACAGTCACCGACAAGGCTGCACTGAGTTCGAGCAGTGATCTACAAATGAGAATCGAAGGTGGACACTTCGTCATAATCCGTAACATTCTATTATGAGACTTTTCAATCTTATGTCATAATTCTAGTTAAACCCTAACTGAAATTAAACCACAATATTCATCAAAATTTATCAAAATTACCCAAAATTTTCCATAAAGATGGAAAATTATAACGCAGACTATTTTAGGTCTATTAAATTGAAGATTTCTAGATAAACCCTACTTGCAAGTAACCACAAATTTCATATCACAAACGAAATTAAACCCTACTTGACAAAGAGAAATTTGTGTACCTCATGGATAAGAAGGGTCGAAGTAGAGGTGGAAGCGGGAGATGGATGAGGTGGAGCTTGGTGGGGCCGCAGTCGGAGATGGAATCGCAGTCGACGAGGAGGCCGGAAGTGGCATGGGCGTGGTTTGATCGAGAGAGAAAGTGAGAGGGTAAGGAAAAAACTACTCTATAGTTTCCCCTGCTTTGCAGTTATATACCCTCACTTATTTTTCGTGAGGCAAGTATATACCCTAAAGTTTTTAAAAATTGCACTTATATACCTAGAGTTTTAAAAATGTGCACTTAAATACTCTAAAGTTCTTAAAACTTACACTTAATTCCCCTCAGTTATATGCAAACTTATGGGTGTTTAAGTGCAAGTTTTAGAAACTTTAGGGTATTTAAATGACATTTTAAAAATGTTAGGGCATATAGATTTGCAGCGTACCAAAAAGGCCCTTAACTCAAATGTAACTGTAGAATGAGCACATCCATGTAACTAGTTACCAGTTCAAAAGAATAAGAGCAACATCAGTTACTAACCACCAAATTGAAAAGAGAAGCAAAGAAACTAGTTCAACTCGACTTTCATAACAATCATATATAAGCTTAAGCTCAACTTCTATATTAAGTAGTCCAACATCTATATCATCTATATGCTCTACATATGCAAATATTTCGAAGCCTACAACAGCCAACAGTAATTTAAAAAAAAAACCTAATTATTCTGATACCATATCATCCAAAGGTCTTTCTCAACATATAAGCCCACAACACATACTTACATATATACCATCTACACCAGCCGGCAGACTCCATATACATCACTTACGCATGATCCTCAGCCCTGAGGTGAGAATAGCAATCATCACTAGTATTAAACCCTCCAAGCAAACCCAGCAAATATGCTTCCCACACCTGCACTCAATGTGATTGCACCCATCAACCTTCTCTATTGTATGCCCGCAAGCTGGGCAATCCTTCACATGCTTTTTCCCCTTTCGCCATTCCATCAAAGACTTATCCGGCTCATCCTTAAACTCCTTATATCGCTCGCAAGATATAAAAGGATGGTACTCCAAATGGCAACGAGTGCAAGTCTCAGCCGAGCATGCTGAGAGCGCTGCAGTTGTCCCAGACACGGGCGAGGGAGGCTGAGAAGAAAACAGCAGAAGCTAACATTAGAAAGGAGCAAATAACAGCATTGTTGTTGGAGGACTCGCTGAGGTTGCATGCAGCAAGGCAGTGGGTGAGGCTGCTAGAAATGGAGATTTTGTTGCTGAGGAGGAGGTCGGATGCAAAGGAAGTGAGGGATGAAGCAGCCAGTGTATTTACGTGGTGCCTAGCTTTTGCACTGTGTTTGGGCATCGCTGGAGCTGGTTACATGAGTTGCAGCAGCAAATGTTGCAGCTAAAATTTTATTTCGAATATCTCTTAGCAATAAGTTAGCTGAGAATGATAATTGAATCTTATTTTCGGAGAAAACTGCATCATTTTTCTACAATCTATTTGAATATACAAACACTAACTTAGCTGAGAATGATCATTGAATTTTATTTTCAGACAAAACTGCAATATATTTGCTACAATCTATTTGACTGTACAAACACTGCAAGTTCTTGCTTTAACTTAAAAAATAAAACGTTAATATAACAGGATTTTCTTTTGAAATAGACAATTTTTTAAAATTAATTAGTAAAATTGACCAATAATTTATTTAAATAGAAAAATTGGCCACGAAATGGATTTT
Organism: Asparagus setaceus; assembly: GCA_012295165.1. Taxonomy (NCBI): domain Eukaryota; kingdom Viridiplantae; phylum Streptophyta; class Magnoliopsida; order Asparagales; family Asparagaceae; genus Asparagus; species Asparagus setaceus. The sequence goes on from CM022706.1 coordinate 19,674,474, forward strand.
GAAATTTATTAACACTTTTCAGCCTCATTAGCACGGTGAAAATTTGTTGATTTTGCAAAATATGATTTTAAAATTATCCGGACTGCAAGTCCCGTGCATTTTAGCAAAATAATTTAAAATCCATGAGAATGCTAGTCCCATGTAGTTTGTTTGGCAATACACAATACATAAGGCTAGCAATACCGTGTGTTCTGAAAACACACCTCTTTCCTATATATCAAATATATCAACTCTCAATAAACTCGAAGCATAAGAGAGGAACTCTGGCTCTCCATATCTCCAGACATTCTATGCACGTCGGTGTGAGAGAACTCCAAAAGTTGAGTGTATGGCTCCTATATGAACTAGAAAACATTATACATATATTAGTATCGTGCAAAAATAAAAATATATATAATTTAAAGACTGAATTGTGTTATAGTAAAATTTATTACCAAAATATCTACAAACGATCAAGCTCATTTCATAAAAATCTAATTTTCTAGTCGAAGTCTTGTTTTGATATTTCTGGATGTTTTATCTGTGTGTTATTTAAAGTTTAGCATCTGATACTATAATAATTATCTTTGCTAGATTCGAAAATATTTACATGCACTCCAATAGAATATATCCATCTAAATCAATAATCTCGTATCACCTCGGTTGCCCAAAAACTACTCATTCCCACGACCAAACTTGTAATAATGTAAGACATCCTTTGAACTCTTTGTTCAGCTTCAAAGTCACCTTGGACAGTTCTCTATAGCGAAATGCAAGAACAACACTATTTCATGATAATGTACATAAGTGTCCAAATTCTCAAGGAGTGGCAACTATCTATGCATTACACAAAATACATCACAACATATTCAAGTAGCCAAGGCATTGTCTATATATTCAAATTACAAATGCACGTATCTCGCATGCACTTAATCTTTACTCAAATTGGGAAATAGAACAAAATCAATCATATGCATGATACATGTGCATGCATGCCGCTCAATCACGTCCTGGAATGCATCATCAGGCAACGGCTGCAAAAAAGTATTCTCAACTATTTCAATCTAATATTGCCTCCAGGCAATGAGAGTGAAGCTACTCCTAATAGCATCTCGCATGCTCTATCATATATGGTTGTCACTGCTTATAACACATGGACCATCAATGCGGAGACCGAGGATGACTGATACATCTTCGAGAATAATGGTCTGACTCTTCAAGACGCAAATTAAAAGTATTTGTCTCCGACCTCCATCTATTGATCAAAGCATTATAATATTGCATGTCAGAAATTTGTAGTGGGAGCATCTCAAATTTCCCTAGTGTGAAGAGCTTCTAAGCTCATAATAATACTAGCTAGCAAATAATCCCCACATGACGCAGGGGAAAGCAAGAAATCAAACGTTATTTAAACATATGGGAAACAATTTCTGGGACATGATTTCATTTTCATAGCCATATGTGTGCAAAATTTTGACATTTCTTGTTTATAGAATGTGAAAAGATAATAGTATCTAACAATCTTGATCTTGGATGTAATGCAGAGATAATTCATTCCCTTCAATTTCATTGAGTTTGTAGATCAATACATGTCCGTAAATTCAATTGATCGAGCTTGTATTTTCAGCCTAGATACCCTACAAAAGAGGCAATATGAGAACAAAACAATACAAAAGTGAAAAGTAGTACAAAGTGAAATTGAAAGCTCACTATGGAACGCATAAGACTATACTGTTTCACTCTCATCACCCTTCCTCCTGCAGTCTAGAGTCAAGAAATGTAACATGGACATAGGATCTGGGCATCAAATTAAAGGTTTCCTAGAGTGTCTGACATGAGAACCTTCTGAAAATTTAGAATGCTGACAATTATTTGAAAGACGTGCGCGGACACATATAATCCATGCATTAATAAGTAAGAATTCCACAAATTAAGTTTAGCCAACTGTCAAATTAAAGCTCCAAATCGTAACTCAATTTCGCTATTATCATAATTTTATTGCCCGAAATGTGGTGGTAGAGTTTGAATTAACTCTCAACTTTCTACATAGTTATAAAGTTTCCCTCGAGTGGCAGAAACTTTTTGATGCTAGCATCATTTTAGTTTCTTAGTTTAAGGAAGATACTTATCATTTTCCTAAAACCCAACGGTCAGCTCAATGCTCTTCATTTCTTATCCTGGGGTGAAAGTCTCGTTTCTTACTGCCTTTGTTAGTTTACCTGCACCTACTACCATAGAGCACATAGCCATGCCCATGCATATTCAATTCTCCTGCTTGTGCTGATGGCTGCTGGTGAATAACAAAAGGTTATAACTAGATGTTCACGTAGGCACAATGAAGATGGTGTTTCTACTTGGCAATAAAAGCAAGGACTCGCTAGCTCTTACATACAAAATGACCAATAAGGTATGAGGATGGAATCAGCACTACATATATTAGAATCAACCAAATTCTACATAATCACATATAACTAATAAATAGCATCTCATCAGTAAATGCTTGCATGTGTATGCTCATGGTCAGGCACATAATAAGGAATAAAAATCAGCTGGTATACAGTATTTTATTTCCTAAAGTTACCAATTTTAGTTCAGTTTTTAATATGTGGAAATAGATCATCATCACGAACTAAAAGTAGACTTGCTCTAAAAAATTAAAATAAAATAAAATAAAAAAGCAGACTTTTTGTGTTGGATCATGACTTCTTCTTTTTTCTTGACTAGGCCTTCACATGGCATTTGTGCAAAGAAAACCAAGATGAATCCCCAACTGCCACCGGCCCGCCAACCCTCCCTCAACTTAACTTCCTCACTGCTGCCATACCCTCCCTCACCTATTACTGTTTCTTCCCATCGAATCAAAAGTCACAGACAAAGCATTTAGACAGTGATTAGCTAGTTTGGCTGAGGGCTTGAACAGTAAGGTCAAATTTTGAACCAAATCTTACCTAAAACACCCTTCATTACAAGCCCTGAACTTGAAGGAAATGAAAAAAAAAAGGGAACAGTAAGGTCAAATTTTGCAGAAGAACCCTCAGAACCTTAAAAAGTTCCACAAACTGAGACCCTTGTTTTACAAACAACCCTCATCTCTGAGTAGAACCGTAAAAAAAATCTTCTTCCAAAATTTCCCCAGTTCCTGCTATCTTCTCTTATCCAAGAAAATGCTGTTAAAAATATAATGGGAGCATTCTTATTTTATCAAATCATTAAAACCAAATTGTCCATAGAAGTTATCAACTATCCGCTAAATTCAAAATAAAAAAACTTGGAGAAACTGAAGTACCTCGCAATCCGCGGATCCATCCTGCGACACAAAGCACAGTTTCTCCTTCACATCACCAACGAATAAAAGTCTCATTTAATCACATTAATCGCCAAATACAAAATCACCTCCTTAAGATAATTCGGCGCCTTCCTCCAAGATCCAATCTTTTCAGTTTTCACCCCAGAGTCAGGTGTAAAAGTTCTGGATCGCCGGTGCAGCGTGCGTAAAGAGAACCCACAGTCACCGACAAGGCTGCACTGAGTTCGAGCAGTGATCTACAAATGAGAATCGAAGGTGGACACTTCGTCATAATCCGTAACATTCTATTATGAGACTTTTCAATCTTATGTCATAATTCTAGTTAAACCCTAACTGAAATTAAACCACAATATTCATCAAAATTTATCAAAATTACCCAAAATTTTCCATAAAGATGGAAAATTATAACATGAACTATTTTAGGTCTATTAAATTGAAGATTTCTAGATAAACCCTACTTGCAAGTAACCACAAATTTCATATCACAAACGAAATTAAACCCTACTTGACAAAGAGAAATTTGTGTACCTCATGGATAAGAAGGGTCGAAGTAGAGGTGGAAGCGGGAGATGGATGAGGTGGAGCTTGGTGGGGCCGCAGTCGGAGATGGAATCGCAGTCGACGAGGAGGCCGGAAGTGGCATGGGCGTGGTTTGATCGAGAGAGAAAGTGAGAGGGTAAGGAAAAACTACTCTATAGTTTCCCCTGCTTTGCAGTTATATACCCTCACTTATTTTTAAGTGAGGCAAGTATATACCCTAAAGTTTTTAAAATTGCACTTATATACCTAGAGTTTTAAAATGTGCACTTAAATACTCTAAAGTTCTTAAAACTTACACTTAATTCCCCTCAGTTATATGCAAACTTATGGGTGTTTAAGTGCAAGTTTTAGAAACTTTAGGGTATTTAAATGACATTTTAAAAATGTTAGAATATAGATTTGCAGCGTACCAAAAAGGCCCTTAACTCAAATGTAACTGTAGAATGAGCACATCCATGTAACTAGTTACCAGTTCAAAAGAATAAGAGCAACATCAGTTACTAACCACCAAATTGAAAAGAGAAGCAAAGAAACTAGTTCAACTCGACTTTCATAACAATCATATATAAGCTTAAGCTCAACTTCTATATTAAGTAGTCCAACATCTATATCATCTATATGCTCTACATATGCAAATATTTCGAAGCCTACAACAGCCAACAGTAATTTAAAAAAAAAAAAAAAACCTAATTATTCTGATACCATATCATCCAAAGGTCTTTCTCAACATATAAGCCCACAACACATACTTACATATATACCATCTACACCAGCCGGCAGACTCCATATACATCACTTACGCATGATCCTCAGCCCTGAGGTGAGAATAGCAATCATCACTAGTATTAAACCCCTCCAAGCAAACCCAGCAAATATGCTTCCCACACCTGCACTCAATGTGATTGCACCCATCAACCTTCTCTATTGTATGCCCGCAAGCTGGGCAATCCTTCACATGCTTTTTCCCCTTTCGCCATTCCATCAAAGACTTATCCGGCTCATCCTTAAACTCCTTATATGCCGCAAGATATAAAGGATGGTACTCAAATGGCAGCGAGTGCAAGTCTCAGCCGAGCATGCTCCACATACAAGCGGACATCGGGCTGTTCATCCTCGTCAGCAACTTTGTAGATGGATGGGCAGTCTGGAGACGGGCAGAACCGATAAAGCCCATTACTTGAGGCAACAAAGGACCCCAATGAGGCCCGAAAGAGATCTTCTAACTTATCAGATGGAAGCAAGGATTTAAGATCGACGAGCAAGAAGGGTTCATTGCAACCAGCCTTGGTGCAGCGAAGAGGAAGCCTTCATGTGAACGAGCAAGAGATTCGCATTGGTCTACCAAGCACAGTGACAAAAGTCATGGCCACAGCTTTCTAGCTTATAAGGCTCATCAATCTCACATAAACAGATTGGGCATTCTGAAGATAAAGATGATAGCAGTGCATCCGGTGGTGATGAAACCCCAAGAGATAGAGCTACCTCAGAGACAATCTCTTCAATCTTCTGCTTCTGTTCTTTGGTTCCTCTCACATAAAGAATGTGGCGGCAGTGTTGAGGCTGAGATCCGCCGGGAACTTTCTCTTTGAGGCGTTCGAGATCTGCACCAAACATCTGGACTATATTTTTCATAATATCTGGAGGAAGGTTATGGCCTCGGCGGATCTCTAGAGGTTTATTCTCATGATGTGCGAGCAGTGATCTGACCAGTTTTCCCTCGGCATTGGCGATTGAACTTGGAGAGCGAAGATTCTAACATTGAGATTTTGGCGGTCATACAGGATATAGGTAGCTGTGTCTCGTTCTATTGATCGAAGCAGCTCAATTCCTTCCGGGTGACAAGGAAAAGGAGAATAGTAGGGTCAAGCCCGGATGGGTAACAATCTTGCCTCTGGTTAGTTGTTCAACAGGTTTCCTCATATCTGCAACAGTTTTGGTTGCATTTGCAGAGATCTTCACCCTGTAGGTATTGGTGAGGGTCTTCTCCACTGTACAAGTCACCCTGAGATAAGAAAGATAAATGATATAAGAAAATATGCAAATAGATCTACCAATCACACATTACGTTTTAGGAACAGTGAAGAGGATTTAAAACCAAGTCGTTGGTTAATGAACTAGATCACGGGAAGAAGAAAAAGGGCAACAGAGCTACAAGATTCATGTTTTTGGTGGTTGTAAGGGAATATCGTGAGAACTATTTTCCTAAGTTTTAGCTTTAGATATTTAATAAACAAAAAGGAAAGATTATAGAAAATTTGGAAAGGCTTGTTAGTGGTCTTTTATCCATAACACGCTATGCACAAAACACGCAAGCATGGAATGAGTTCATGAAATTTTCTTCCAATTAGAAGAGGGAAGGACATCAATTTTCCACCTCTTTCGCCCACAAAACTTGCTCCAGCTCCATCAAGCCCTGGGAAGGAGCATTAATAAATTTCAAATAATATAAGGTTACCATAATATTCACAATGGAACGACAACAGTCAACAATTCTTAAAGGAAACATACCTGTTATACTCTTGAAGCTCTTAAGTAAAGAATCAAGCTCCCCCTTGATAACAGTGTAGATACGAGCAGGACAAGAAACATAGCTATAGAACACATGTTGGCACTGTATCTTCTGCCATGATTCACAGCCAGGTAATACTTTCCCTTGGAGATGATCCAAAGCTTTTGCTGCCTCCAGATGAAGACTCCCACTAAAAGATAGCAAAGCTCTGACAACATGATCTTTCGGTTCAGGAGTAAACACTTCAACCTGGAAAACTTGATTTGTGCAATGCCTGTTAGGCATGAAAGGAGCAATTTCTCTTCTGAGTGCGTCAGCACAAGTCGCTTCTGGGGCACTTGTGATCGCCTCGTATTTCAACAATTTAACTCCGAGAACTCTCCTAGTTGAAGTGCTTACAAATTCCTCATATATTTCTGATTCTGATACATCTTTTGGAATCCCTGCTACAAACACACAACCTCTGGATTTTGTACTAATCTCAACATTCACATATTTTCCCCCAATTGCCAAGGCAAAACATTCATTAACAATGATTGCAGCATCCTCCTCTGCACATAGAACAAGTGCAACTCCTTTACTGCGTCTACGTGGCCAACAAACTTTGGCTCTTACTGCAGAGCACGGCAATGTTTTGTGATCCACTACTCTCATTGGGAGTACCTTCAACAAGGAGCCGAAAAACTCAACCTCATTCAATTTAGCCACGGCGTTTTCAGCAAATTCAGGAGTAAGAAATGTTATTCTGCCCCACTTATTTGAGCCTACGCTTTCTGATCCTGAAGGTTTGGAAAAATTAGCTACTCCTGGAGCATATCGTTCGACCAACCTCAAAAGTTTCTTGTCATTTAAATCAGATGCAATTGGATGAAATATTTCCACAGTAAGATACCTCTTCTCGAGTTCCAAATGCTTAATTCCAGCACCAAGACCAAATAGAGCCACAGTTGAAGGAGTTCCGGGTCCACTATGGAATAAGTTTTTTTCAATGCACTCATCTCTCAACCATCTCTTTTCACTCTCCACGCAATCAATAACAATGGATGAAACCTTCTCCATATCTTTTTCAGTAGCAAAAATCTGAATTTCTCTTCTACCAAAGTCAACATTGATACTGATGTTGTCATCCTTGCATTCTTCTTTAGCATGTGAAATAATACTGTGTAGGTTGGAGTTAGATTTGCCACAAAACCTCTTCAAAAGATGATTCCCGACTACAGCTATGACTTTCAACCTCATCTTCCGCTTCTCCAACTGTGTGACATCAAATAAAGGATTCTCAATATTTAGCAGGGCATTATAGTCCACAGAATTTACACAAACCAGATACTGATTGTCTACTGATAACACATCACCAAAAACAACCCAATCTGGCCTCTCTCCATATACTAGCAATGAGCAGGAAGGATGAAGTTGCAGTTGCTGCCCAGATAAAGCCACTTCATAACCAAGTTGCTCAGACCCCGAGAACATGGCAACATTCTCCACAAGAGATGAGAGTATAATTTTCTTCAACAATCTGTCAAATTCAGTGCGTCTATAAGGATGCCAAGCGCCAGTAAGAGGGAATGATCGTGTTGAGTTCACAACGCATGGATTTTCCAACTCCATGACAGTGTCCTGACATCTTCTCATAGATTTTGCATTGATGCTATTCTGCCAGCACCACTTGTTTCTACTTTCTTGCACTTCCTCCCATTCCTTGTAGACAGCGAGAAGGGTGAAAAGGTCGCCATCACGATGGCAGAATGGCAACTTAAGGCAGTCTGCTTTATGCTTATCATTCTCACAACCAACTCTACAGAATATACTGCTAGAGTTTGCCATAACAGCAGCAAGCACCAGCCCTTCTTTTTTAAGGCCACAGCCAAAACAATCAAGAATAATCTTCCCAAGACGTGGTTCAATGTCCAACCTGACCAACCGAGAACCAGTAGGGGTAATTTTAAAAACATCGTTTTTCATCACAATAGCACCTAGCTGTATCAGGTTCTGCAAGGCCTTTTGAACTGCTTTTGGTTCAGGAGCATCAACAAAATCAAAGTCTTGGACATTCTTTATCCCGAGAGAAAGAATCCTCAACACAGCAATTCCAAGATGCACTTTACGAATTTCAGGCTCCTGATGCATGCTCATTGATTGGAAATCAGATTCAGAGTACAGCCTGTAGCACTTGCCTGGTCCTGTTCGACCTGCTCGGCCTGCTCGTTGATTGGCAGAACTTTGGCTGATCCTGCCAACCTTGAGTACATTCATGCCAGTGGATGGCTCAAATCTGCTATCCTTAACCATGCCAGAATCAACCACATACTTAACATCTTGAATAGTGAGAGAAGTCTCTGCCACATTTGTAGCAAATATAACTTTCCTTTTTCCAGGGTAACTTTGCATGACTCGATTTTGATCTTCATGAGAAAGTTTACCATGCATTGGTAAGACAATTGCTGAGCGATCACTGAAACTCTCGCAAGCCCATTCTACCTCCATTTGAGAAGTCAAAAAGGCAAGAATTGCACCACCTTCTTCAGTTCTATGAATCATGGTCACCATCATTATAACATCAGAGACATATGAAGCACACTTATCAGACATTAGCTTAGGAACTCTAGACCAAGCAGCCTTCACAGATACATTAGGAACATATTCGATGCTCACAGGGAAGTTCCTCCCCTTCACATATATGGAAGGACAACCATAAAAATAATCTGCAAGCTTGCTTGCATTAGCAGTAGCAGACATTATTATAACGCGTAAATTACTCTGCAGTAGTTCTTTCTTAATCAATGCCAGCAAGAGATCAGTGTTCAAGCTTCTTTCATGAGCTTCATCTATAATGATATATGAAATTCCTTTAAAATTCCTTTTTTCCATGTAGTGTTGCAAGAGACAATGGTCCGTCATAAAAACAATCATTGACTTGAATTCTTGAGAAGATGAATATGAAGGATAAGAAACAATAAAGTTGTCATCATCATAGCATCCAATACTTTCCTCTGCAATTCTTTGTGCTACAGAAATGGCAGCAATTTTGCGAGGCTGTGTGCAAACTATTGATTCAGTAGAAGCTAAGCCAGCATCAGCAATGAACTGCACCAATTGTGTACTCTTTCCAGAACCAGTCTCTCCAATTACAACTGTAACCTGTGAGAAAAGAAGTTGAAGAATTAAAACTTATAACGTCTAGGCATATCTTATTATGTTTATCAAATATTTGTATTTCAGAGCTCTAGGAATCTTGACTGATGAAACCAAATGGAATCAACAAAAAAGTAAACAGAACAATTTACTAAGTAGTTACCAAGGAATAGATGGCTAACGTTTGACAATAATATTAGAGAGAATATTACAAAGCACACAGGAACAACTTCAGAGAGTAATATGCTAGGCAGATGAAAATGTGTTTCCATAAATGTATTTCAAATTAAATTGGCTTAATCCTTGGAGATGAAGAGGAGAAAAGAGATAGAAATGTGTTTCCATAAATCAAAGTGAACCTATTAGAATTTAGAACTGTTAAAGGCCTGTAGATTCAACTTTCATTCGTCCCAAACTTGTCCCACTGTACAAGATTCGGAAATAGAGGATTCCTTCATGGACACCCGACAAGCTCCAAACACTTTTGAATACTGCTTTTAATTCTTCAGGTGAAAACATATTAACAAAAATTGTAATGTGAGCATAGCGGGCTAACTAACATCCAATGTGAGTGTGCTCCTTATTACTAATAGCAAGCATCCTTGAATTGGACCTGACATTTCTATACTCTGTCTCGACCAACACTTCCACCATCTATTGTCACTTTTTCCAACCTAGAAGGACTATTGGGACTTGGGGAAATGCCTTGTTGTTTCAGCTAGCAAAGCCTTTGGAGGACAATTGGGGAAGGAGATATGATAAATCCTTGAGAAGGATAAAGACTTCTTCCATATATTTTCTCGTATGGATGGACATGCAAGATCCTGATGCCATGTCATGCATGGACAGTCATTAGTCTTCAAGTGGTAATGGCCTGGTTCAGGTAACATACAAAAGAACTCCTCTAACCTTCCTATTTCAGTAATTTTCATAACTAAAATTGTGGTGGCTACACACCTATAGGAAACTAGTCTTCACGGATGAGCTAACAGCTGAGTAATCTAGAACCCTTTTTGGTTGCATTGCGATAAATTAGAATGAGACAATAGTTCATGAATGTCAATAGAGATCAATAAATTAGAAAATATAATGCAGATGATGATCCAGGATCAGGGCCTTGCAATAAATGAAAGACCTTTAGTTATAATAGACTACTTTCCTCATTTGCAAGCGGTCGAGTCTCAGAGGAAAGAAGACAGCACATAAGGAGATTAAATCATGCGTGTGTGCGTGTGTATCGAGAGAGGTTCACCATCTAGCTGATTTGGTATTTCAACCTTCAAAAGCAGACTTGATCTAAATGGGAAAAACAAATTCATTCTAAAACCTCTAGCTGATTTGGTATTTGAAGTTCCAAATGAATTACTCTCAAATTTAGGTTGATATAGCTTAATTCACAACTAGCAACTTGTGTAATGGTTTTATTAGTAAGCAATTTGTGAACAAGATTTGGTTCCAATGGGAAAACAAATACTGTCAAACACCTCTTGTAGTTCCTAATGCATTATTCTCAAATGTAGGTCGATAAAGCTTGATGCATAATTAGGCAACTTGCTTAATGGTTTTCTTTGTAAGCAACTTGTGCATAAGATTATAGTTATACATTACGCCTCTTAAGTCATTGTGTATTCATATAATCTGCTACCGGACGTGCCAAAAAGAGCTACTTTTAGCAAGCAAAAATAGCAGTAGAAATATCATCGATTCATCAATAAATCAAAAGAATAACAGGACATGGTCAATGGCCAAGAGTTTGGTGTTACTCAAGAAAGGAAATAACTGTTAAATATTGTGGTTAATTTAGTTCTAAAAAGCAAGGTTAATTAGTTAATCAGGTTGTATTACATCAGTAATGAAATATCAATAGTTTAATTAAGTTACTATTATGGGTCTTAATTTATACTACCTGAATACTTCTTTCTTGGTCTTACCATTACCGACATGTACTTGTACTCATACCGTGCCCAAACTCTCTGGACACTCCTTGCATATATGAATACATTTATTCGGTATGTACTCAATTAAACAATACATGTTTAAATTTAGAACATTTATCAAACATTTCTGGACATAAATCCTACACTTCACATCCACTTGTTAAAACTCGTTGAGTTCCAAACTATGATTTTAATGGTAGTTTGGGTGTCCTAGTACAAAAACTGAGCATTTTACGATTTACCTATGTTGAGCGGATACAATGTGGACCTGAATGGACACGAGTCGGATCAGGACACGACATAATTGTAAAAGTTAGGATCTGGGGACCGCTATATACATACATATTAAAATTAATAATCAATATAAGATTGATATTGTTTTTATTCATATGTTATGAGAACTAAAATCCTTATACCATTTTATGTTTCTTTTATCGAGTAGATTATAAATTGAAAAACCGCGTTTTTAACTAGATACCCAAACAACCATTTAAAATCATACTTATGAGCGAGGTATGAGCTAGAACGAACCTATCGTGAATCCAATGATTGCATAAACTTAAGGTGAAGTGTACAATATATGTTCAAGAAGTGTATCACGAGTTTTTGAATTAAAGTGTTGAGTACACCTCTCAATAAATGTATGTATATTAATTCAAGAAGTGTCCAAGGAGTGTCGGACAGGATACGGTAGCCTAGATGAAGTGTCAGGGTAACCTAGCAATTCTGATCCGGATAATAAAAGAAACATAAAAATGTTAGAAGAATGTTAATTCTCATAAAAGCGTGAATAAAAGAACATTGATCTGATGTAAAATATTAATTTCATATATAACATAAGTGTATATAAATATTTATATAGTCGTGTCTCCATTACTTTTGCAAATTTGGCGTGTCTCCATTACCGATACCGTATCGGTACCCTTACGTGCAGTACCCATGCAACATAGGTCTTAATTGAGTCAATATAATAGGGTTCACTTATGGAATTGAAGGTTTGGTTTTATGTTCTATCACCTAGAAGTGCAACACAAAGGATGAAGTGCAAGAGCATTTATGAAGATTGGCTTTCATAATAATAGGGTTTGCTTATGGAATTCAAAAGCTCTGGTTTTCTATTCTATCATCTATTAGCACAACACAAAGGGTGAAGTGTAGGGCGTTCTTTATGGAGATTGGCTCGCATAAATCTCCTTTCCCAAGTCTTTTCTTCATCTCCTATTTTCTTGTGACTGTGTCTACACTATTTTTGTACATGATCAGCAACAAGAACCCTTTGAACCTTTCTTCATATCAACCAAAGTAAGCCCCTAATCTAATTTCTATAATCTAGTAAGCTTTGGTTAAATGAACTTGGTACCGGAGCATTGAATCTGAATATCCACAGTATAAGCCCTAAATATCAGTGAATATCCTTTTATAACATTGGTGCAAAATGATATGGTGCGAATATTATTTACCACTTTTGGCAATTTTGGGTGATATATCTCGACATGACCAATCTATGGTGATATGTTGGTGACATATCCTTTTATATAATTTTGTTGCAAAGCATTACAGATCTGAGGAAAAGTTACTTTAATGTTTTTAGCAAAATTCCAATCCCATGAAGTTTTTAGCAAAATTCCAATCCTATAAAGTTTTTTAGCAAAAGTCTAGAGGGCTCTTTTCCTAAGAATCTACAATTAATTAGCGATCCTAAACATATATTATTACATTTTGCTATGCTTACATTTGATAAGGCTAGCAATACCGGTGTTCGAAAACACACCTCTTTCCTATATATCAAATATATCAACTCTCAATAAACTCGAAGCATAAGAGAGGAACTCGGCTCTCCATATCTCCGACATTCTATGCGCATTCATTGTGAGAGAACTCCAAAAGTTGAGTGTATGGCTCCTATATGAACTAGAAAACATTATACATATATTAGTATCGTGCAAAAATAAAAATATATATAATTTAAAGACTGAATTGTGTTATAGTAAAATTTATTACCAAAATATCTACAAACGATCAAGCTCATTTCATTAAAAATCTAATTTTCTAGTCGAGTCTTGTTTTGATATTTCTGGATGTTTTATCTGTGTGTTATTTAAAGTTTAGCATCTGATACTATAATAATTATCTTTGCTAGATTCGAAAATATTTACATGCACTCCAATAGAATATATCCATCTAAATCAATAATCTCGTATCACCTCGGTTGCCCAAAAACTACTCATTCCCGACCAAACTTGTAATAATGTAAGACATCCTTTGAACTCTTTGTTCGGCTTCAAAGTCACCTTGGACAGTTCTCTATAGCGACAAGAACAACACTATTTCATGATAATGTACGCAAGTGTCCAAATTCTCAAGGAGTGGCAACTATCTAGCACGCATTACACAAAATACATCACAACATATTCAAGTAGCCAAGGCATTGTCTATATATTCAAATTACAAATGCACGTATCTCGCATGCACTTAATCTTTACTCAAATTGGGAAATAGAACAAAATCAATCATATGCATGATACATGTGCATGCATGCCGCTCAATCACGTCCGGAATGCATCATTAACCAGGTGCAAAAGTATTCTCAACTATTTCAATCTAATATTGCCTCCGGGCAATGAGAGTGAAGCTACTCCTAATAGCATCATGCTCTATCATATATGGTTGTCACTGCTTATAACACATGGACCATCAATGAGGAGACGAGGATGACATACATCTTTGAGAATAATGGTCTGACTCTTCAAGACGAAATTAAAAGTATTTGTCTCCCATCTCCATCTATTGATCAAAGCATTATAATATTGCATGTCAGAAATTTGTAGTGGGAGCATCTCAAATTTCCCTAGTGTGAAGAGCTTCTAAGCTCATAATAATACTAGCTAGCAAATAATCCCCACATGACGCAGGGGAAAGCAAGAAATCAAACGTTATTTAAACATATGGGAAACAATTTCTGGGACATGATTTCATTTTCATAGCCATATGTGTGCAAAATTTTGACATTTCTTGTTTATAGAATGTGAAAAGATAATAGTATCTAACAATCTTGATCTTGGATGTAATGCAGAGATAATTCATTCCCTTCAATTTCATTGAGTTTGTAGATCAATACATGTCCGTAAATTCAATTGATCGAGCTTGTATTTTCAGCCTAGATACCCTACAAAAAGAGGCAATATGAGAACAAAACAATACAAAAGTGAAAAGTAGTACAAAGTGAAATTGAAAGCTCACTATGGAACGCATAAGACTATGTTTCACTCTCATCACCCTTCCTCCTGCAGTCTAGAGTCAAGAAATGTAACATGGACATAGGATCTGGGCATCAAATTAAAGGTTTCCTAGAGTGTCTGACATGAGAACCTTCTGAAAATTTAGAATGCTGACAATTATTTGAAAGACGTCGCGGACACATATAATCCATGCATTAATAAGTAAGAATTCCACAAATTAAGTTTAGCCAACTGTCAAATTAAAGCTCCAAATCGTAACTCAATTTCGCTATTATCATAATTTTATTGCCCGAAATGTGGTGGTAGAGTTTGAATTAACTCTCAACTTTCTACATAGTTATAAAGTTTCCCTCGAGTGGCAGAAACTTTTTGATGCTAGCATCATTTTAGTTTCTTAGTTTAAGGAAGATACTTATCATTTTCCCTAAAACCCAACGGTCAGCTCAATGCTCTTCATTTCTTATCCTGGGGTGAAAGTCTCGTTTCTTACTGCCTTTGTTAGTTTACCTGCACCTACTACCATAGAGCACATAGCCATGCCCATGCATATTCAATTCTCCTGCTTGTGCTGATGGCTGCTGGTGAATAACAAAAGGTTATAACTAGATGTTCACGTAGGCACAATGAAGATGGTGTTTCTACTTGGCAATAAAAGCAAGGACTCGCTAGCTCTTACATACAAAATGACCAATAAGGTATGAGGATGGAATCAGCACTACATATATTAGAATCAACCAAATTCTACATAATCACATATAACTAATAAATAGCATCTCATCAGTAAATGCTTGCATGTGTATGCTCATGGTCAGGCACATAATAAGGAATAAAAATCAGCTGGTATACAGTATTTTATTTCCTAAAGTTACCAATTTTAGTTCAGTTTTTAATATGTGGAAATAGATCATCATCACGAACTAAAAGTAGACTTGCTCTAAAAAATTAAAATAAAATAAAATAAAAAAGCAGACTTTTTGTGTTGGATCATGACTTCTTCTTTTTTCTTGACTAGGCCTTCACATGGCATTTGTGCAAAGAAAACCAAGATGAATCCCCAACTGCCACCGGCCCGCCAACCCCTCCCTCAACTTAACTTCCTCACTGCTGCCATACCCTCCCTCACCTATTACTGTTTCTTCCCATCGAATCAAAAGTCACAGACAAAGCATTTAGACAGTGATTAGCTAGTTTGGCTGAGGGCTTGAACAGTAAGGTCAAATTTTGAACCAAATCTTACCTAAAACACCCTTCATTACAAGCCCTGAACTTGAAGGAAATGAAAAAAGGAACAGTAAGGTCAAATTTTGCAGAAGAACCCTCAGAACCTTAAAAGTTCCACAAACTGAGACCCTTGTTTTACAAACAACCCTCATCTCTGAGTAGAACCGTAAAAAAAATCTTCTTCCAAAATTTCCCCCAGTTCCTGCTATCTTCTCTTATCCAAGAAAATGCTGTTAAAAATATAATGGGAGCATTCTTATTTTATCAAATCATTAAAACCAAATTGTCCATAGAAGTTATCAACTATCCGCTAAATTCAAAATAAAAACTTGGAGAAACTGAAGTACCTCGCAATCCGCGGATCCATCCTGCGACACAAAGCACAGTTTCTCCTTCACATCACCAACGAATAAAAGTCTCATTTAATCACATTAATCGCCAAATACAAAATCACCTCCTTAAGATAATTCGAAAGCGCCTTCCCTCCAAGATCCAATCTTTTCAGTTTTCACCCCAGAGTCAGGTGTAAAAAGTTCTGGATCGCCGGTGCAGCGTGCGTAAAAGAGAACCCACAGTCACCGACAAGGCTGCACTGAGTTCGAGCAGTGATCTACAAATGAGAATCGAAGGTGGACACTTCGTCATAATCCGTAACATTCTATTATGAGACTTTTCAATCTTATGTCATAATTCTAGTTAAACCCTAACTGAAATTAAACCACAATATTCATCAAAATTTATCAAAATTACCCAAAATTTTCCATAAAGATGGAAAATTATAGCAGAACTATTTTAGGTCTATTAAATTGAAGATTTCTAGATAAACCCTACTTGCAAGTAACCACAAATTTCATATCACAAACGAAATTAAACCCTACTTGACAAAGAGAAATTTGTGTACCTCATGGATAAGAAGGGTCGAAGTAGAGGTGGAAGCGGGAGATGGATGAGGTGGAGCTTGGTGGGGCCGCAGTCGGAGATGGAATCGCAGTCGACGAGGAGGCCGGAAGTGGCATGGGCGTGGTTTGATCGAGAGAGAAAGTGAGAGGGTAAGGAAAAACTACTCTATAGTTTCCCCTGCTTTGCAGTTATATACCCTCACTTATTTTTAGTGAGAGCAAGTATATACCCTAAAGTTTTAAAAATTGCACTTATATACCTAGAGTTTTAAAATGTGCACTTAAATACTCTAAAGTTCTTAAAACTTACACTTAATTCCCCTCAGTTATATGCAAACTTATGGGTGTTTAAGTGCAAGTTTTAGAAACTTTAGGGTATTTAAATGACATTTTAAAAATGTTAGAACATATAGATTTGCAGCGTACCAAAAAGGCCCTTAACTCAAATGTAACTGTAGAATGAGCACATCCATGTAACTAGTTACCAGTTCAAAAGAATAAGAGCAACATCAGTTACTAACCACCAAATTGAAAAGAGAAGCAAAGAAACTAGTTCAACTCGACTTTCATAACAATCATATATAAGCTTAAGCTCAACTTCTATATTAAGTAGTCCAACATCTATATCATCTATATGCTCTACATATGCAAATATTTCAGAAGCCTACAACAGCCAACAGTAATTTAAAAAAAAAAACCTAATTATTCTGATACCATATCATCCAAAGGTCTTTCTCAACATATAAGCCCACAACACATACTTACATATATACCATCTACACCAGCCGGCAGACTCCATATACATCACTTACGCATGATCCTCAGCCCTGAGGTGAGAATAGCAATCATCACTAGTATTAAACCCTCCAAGCAAACCCAGCAAATATGCTTCCCACCTGCACTCAATGTGATTGCACCCATCAACCTTCTCTATTGTATGCCCGCAAGCTGGGCAATCCTTCACAATTCCTTTTTCCATGTAGTGTTGCAAGAGACAATGGTCCGTCATAAAACAATCATTGACTTGAATTCTTGAGAAGATGAATATGAAGGATAAGAAACAATAAAGTTGTCATCATCATAGCATCCAATACTTTCCTCTGCAATTCTTTGTGCTACAGAAATGGCAGCAATTTTGCGAGGCTGTGTGCAAACTATTGATTCAGTAGAAGCTAAGCCAGCATCAGCAATGAACTGCACCAATTGTGTACTCTTTCCAGAACCAGTCTCTCCAATTACAACTGTAACCTGTGAGAAAAGAAGTTGAAGAATTAAAACTTATAACGTCTAGGCATATCTTATTATGTTTATCAAATATTTGTATTTCAGAGCTCTAGGAATCTTGACTGATGAAACCAAATGGAATCAACAAAAAAGTAAACAGAACAATTTACTAAATAGTTACCAAGGAATAGATGGCTAACGTTTGACAATAATATTAGAGAGAATATTACAAAGCACACAGGAACAACTTCAGAGAGTAATATGCTAGGCAGATGAAAATGTGTTTCCATAAATGTATTTCAAATTAAATTGGCTTAATCCCTTGGAGATGAAGAGGAGAAAAGAGATAGAAATGTGTTTCCATAAATCAAAGTGAACCTATTAGAATTTAGAACTGTTAAAGGCCTGTAGATTCAACTTTCATTAGTCCCAAACTTGTCCCACTGTACAAGATTCGGAAATAGAGGATTCCTTCATGGACACCCGACAAGCTCCAAACACTTTTGAATACTGCTTTTAATTCTTCAGGTGAAAACATATTAACAAAGAATTGTAATGTGAGCATAACGGGCTAACTAACATCCAATGTGAGTGTGCTCCTTATTACTAATAGCAAGCATCCTTGAATTGGACCTGACATTTCTATACTCTGTCTCGACCAACACTTCCACCATCTATTGTCACTTTTTCCAACCTAGAAGGACTATTGGGACTTGGGGAAATGCCTTGTTGTTTCAGCTAGCAAAGCCTTTGGAGGACAATTGGGGAAGGAGATATGATAAATCCTTGAGAAGGATAAAGACTTCTTCCATATATTTTCTCGTATGGATGGACATGCAAGATCCTGATGCGCCATGTCATGCATGGACAATCATTAGTCTTCAAGCGGTAATGGCCTGGTTCAGGTAACATACAAAAGAACTCCTCTAACCTTCCTATTTCAGTAATTTTCATAACTAAAATTGTGGTGGCTACACACCTATAGGAAACTAGTCTTCACGGATGAGCTAACAGCTGAGTAATCTAGAACCCTTTTTGGTTGCATTGCGATAAATTAGAATGAGACAATAGTTCATGAATGTCAATAGAGATCAATAAATTAGAAAATATAATGCAGATGATGATCCAGGATCAGGGCCTTGCAATAAATGAAAGACCTTTAGTTATAATAGACTACTTTCCTCATTTGCAAGCGGTCGAGTCTCAGAGGAAAGAAGACAGCACATAAGGAGATTAAATCATGCGTGTGTGCGTGTGTATCGAGAGAGAGGTTCACCATCTAGCTGATTTGGTATTTCAACCTTCAAAAGCAGACTTGATCTAAATGGGAAAAACAAATTCATTCTAAAACCTCTAGCTGATTTGGTATTTGAAGTTCCAAATGAATTACTCTCAAATTTAGGTTGATATAGCTTAATTCACAACTAGCAACTTGTGTAATGGTTTTATTAGTAAGCAATTTGTGAACAAGATTTGGTTCCAATGGGAAAACAAATACTGTCAAACACCTCTTGTAGTTCCTAATGCATTATTCTCAAATGTAGGTCGATAAAGCTTGATGCATAATTAGGCAACTTGCTTAATGGTTTTCTTTGTAAGCAACTTGTGCATAAGATTATAGTTATACATTACGCCTCTTAAGTCATTGTGTATTCATATAATCTGCTACGGACGTGCCAAAAGAGCTACTTTTAGCAAGCAAAATAGCAGTAGAAATATCATCGATTCATCAATAAATCAAAAGAATAACAGGACATGGTCAATGGCCAAGAGTTTGGTGTTACTCAAGAAAGGAAATAACTGTTAAATATTGTGGTTAATTTAGTTCTAAAAAAGCAAGGTTAATTAGTTAATCAGGTTGTATTACATCAGTAATGAAATATCAATAGTTTAATTAAGTTACTATTATGGGTCTTAATTTATACTACCTGAATACTTCTTTCTTGGTCTTACCCGTACCCGACATGTACTTGTACTCATACCCGTGCCCAAACTCTCTGGACACTCCTTGCATATATGAATACATTTATTCGGTATGTACTCAATTAAACAATACATGTTTAAATTTAGAACATTTATCAAACATTTCCTGGACATAAATCCTACACTTCACATCCACTTGTTAAAACTCGTTGAGTTCCAAACTATGATTTTAATGGTAGTTTGGGTGTCCTAGTACAAAAACTGAGCATTTTTACGATTTACCTATGTTGAACGGATACAATGTGGACACAGATACGGACACGAGTGCGGATACAGGACACGACATAATTGTAAAAGTTAGGATACGGGGACACGGCTATATACATACATATTAAAATTAATAATCAATATAAGATTGATATTGTTTTTTATTCATATGTTATGAGAACTAAAATCCTTATACCATTTTTATGTTTCTTTTATCGAGTAGATTATAAATTGAAAAACCGCTCGTTTTTTAACTAGATACCCAAACAACCATTTAAAATCATACTTATGAACGAGGTATGAGCTAGAACGAACCTATCGTGAATCCAATGATTGCATAAACTTAAGGTGAAGTGTACAATATATGTTCAAGAAGTGTATCACGAGTTTTTTGAATTAAAGTGTTGAGTACACCTCTCAATAAATGTATGTATATTAATTCAAGAAGTGTCCAAGGAGTGTCGGACACGGATACGGTAGCCTAGATGAAGTGTCCGGGTAACCTAGCAATTTACAGTCCAGATAATAAAAGAAACATAAAAATGTTAGAAGAATGTTAATTCTCATAAAACGTGAATAAAAGAACATTGATCTGATGTAAAATATTAATTTCATATATAACATAAGTGTATATAAATATTTATATAGTCGTGTCTCCGTACTTTTTGCAAATTTGACGTGTCTCGTACCAGTACCCGTATCGGTACCCTTACCCGTACCCGTACCCATGCAACATAGGTCTTAATTGAGTCAATATAATAGGGTTCACTTATGGAATTCGAAAGGTTTGGTTTTATGTTCTATCACCTAGAAGTGCAACACAAAGGATGAAGTGCAAGAGCATTTATGAAGATTGGCTTTCATAATAATAGGGTTTGCTTATGGAATTCAAAAGCTCTGGTTTTCTATTCTATCATCTATTAGCACAACACAAAGGGTGAAGTGTAGGAGCGTTCTTTATGGAGATTGGCTCGCATAAATCTCCTTTCCCAAGTCTTTTCTTCATCTCCTATTTTCTTGTGACTGTGTCTACACTATTTTTGTACATGATCAGCAACAAGAACCCTTTGAACCTTTCTTCATATCAACCAAAGTAAGCCCCTAATCTAATTTCTATAATCTAGTAAGCTTTGGTTAAATGAACTTGGTACCGGAGCATTCGGAATCTGAATATCCACAGTATCGCCCTAAATATCAGCTGAATATCCTTTTATAACATTGGCTGCAAAATGATATGGTCTGAATATTATTTACCACTTTTTGGCAATTTTTGGGTGATATATCTCTGACATGACCAATCTATCGGCTGATATGTTGGCTGACATATCCTTTTATATAATTTTGTTGCAAAGCATTACAGTACAGGAAAAGTTACTTTAATGTTTTTTAGCAAAAATTCCAATCCCATGAAGTTTTTTAGCAAAAATTCCAATCCTATAAAGTTTTTTAGCAAAAAGTCTAGAGGGCTCTTTTCCCTAAGAATCTACAATTAATTAGCGATCCTAAACATATATTATTACATTTTGCTATGCTTACATTTGATAAGTATATATAGATTACATTTTAGGACATTATATTATGTATACACATCATCGACATATGACAGTCCCATATTTACTATATATTCCCGTTATTTCCCCAATATCTGCAATCCAATGTGGATATTGGTTGTCCGTTATTTCCCCAATATCCAAAATTTCTAACCCTATGCTCATGACTAAATTTTAAATTATTTACTCAAGATAAATATGATATGGGAGAACCAAAAGAAGTCTCTTCAGGGTTTAATACAACAAGACTCTGATTTAAACCAAGACCCTAAGCAGTCAATAAAAGCATAGATGACTCTTTTCAAACTTCAGATCTCGATTTTAACAACTTAAGTGACATGAATACATAAGAATTCCCTTTGAGACGATAAGACAAAGTTCTTCAAACATGAAGATGGAGATCAATGGCCTTTATATCGAGACTAATATCAGGATCCCCAGTCACCCTTAATGGGTCCTGATTTGTTAGTTGATGTCTGCCCCAGTCTAAGCAAGAAGATTGACTTGATGAAGTTTTTGAGCAAATCTACATTATCCATTACCCACATATTTGCATCAACGACTCATTCACAAGATATGAAAGTAAAGAACACAAGCTTTAAATTGGATAAAGCAAAGGTCATGACTAATGGCATATAAAGTTTCAACCAAACACTTCTGTTATAGCAGAAGCAAAATGATGCTACTAAAGGAAAGTAAATATTGTCGTTTAATTTACATTTAAGGGTCTTCATAATCATTGCATAAGTAAGATTTGGTTAAATAACAGGAATATAACAGCACTAGTAAGAGGGAATGATCGTGTTGAGTTCACAACGCATGGATTTTTCCAACTCCATGACAGTGTCCTGACATCTTCTCATAGATTTTGCATTGATGCTATTCTGCCAGCACCACTTGTTTCTACTTTCTTGCACTTCCTCCCATTCCTTGTAGACAGCGAGAAGGGTGAAAAGGTGCATCCATCACGATGGCAGAATGGCAACTTAAGGCAGTCTGCTTTATGCTTATCATTCTCACAACCAACTCTACAGAATATACTGCTAGAGTTTGCCATAACAGCAGCAAGCACCAGCCCTTCTTTTTTAAGGCCACAGCCAAAACAATCAAGAATAATCTTCCCAAGACGTGGTTCAATGTCCAACCTGACCAACCGAGAACCAGTAGGGGTAATTTTAAAAACATCGTTTTTCATCACAATAGCACCTAGCTGTATCAGGTTCTGCAAGGCCTTTTGAACTGCTTTTGGTTCAGGAGCATCAACAAAATCAAAGTCTTGGACATTCTTTATCGAGAGAAAGAATCCTCAACACAGCAATTCCAAGATGCACTTTACAATTTCAGGCTCCTGATGCATGCTCATTGATTGGAAATCAGATTCAGAGTACAGCCTGTAGCACTTGCCTGGTCCTGTTCGACCTGCTCGGCCTGCTCGTTGATTGGCAGAACTTTGGCTGATCCTGCCAACCTTGAGTACATTCATGCCAGTGGATGGCTCAAATCTGCTATCCTTAACCATGCCAGAATCAACCACATACTTAACATCTTGAATAGTGAGAGAAGTCTCTGCCACATTTGTAGCAAATATAACTTTCCTTTTTCCAGGGTAACTTTGCATGACTCGATTTTGATCTTCATGAGAAAGTTTACCATGCATTGGTAAGACAATTGCTGGCGATCACTGAAACTCTCGCAAGCCCATTCTACCTCCATTTGAGAAGTCAAAAAGGCAAGAATTGCACCACCTTCTTCAGTTCTATGAATCATGGTCACCATCATTATAACATCAGAGACATATGAAGCACACTTATCAGACATTAGCTTAGGAACTCTAGACCAAGCAGCCTTCACAGATACATTAGGAACATATTCGATGCTCACAGGGAAGTTCCTCCCCTTCACATATATGGAAGGACAACCATAAAAATAATCTGCAAGCTTGCTTGCATTAGCAGTAGCAGACATTATTATAACGCGTAAATTACTCTGCAGTAGTTCTTTCTTAATCAATGCCAGCAAGAGATCAGTGTTCAAGCTTCTTTCATGAGCTTCATCTATAATGATATATGAAATTCCTTTAAAATTCCTTTTTTCCATGTAGTGTTGCAAGAGACAATGGTCCGTCATAAAAACAATCATTGACTTGAATTCTTGAGAAGATGAATATGAAGGATAAGAAACAATAAAGTTGTCATCATCATAGCATCCAATACTTTCCTCTGCAATTCTTTGTGCTACAGAAATGGCAGCAATTTTCTGAGGCTGTGTGCAAACTATTGATTCAGTAGAAGCTAAGCCAGCATCAGCAATGAACTGCACCAATTGTGTACTCTTTCCAGAACCAGTCTCTCCAATTACAACTGTAACCTGTGAGAAAAGAAGTTGAAGAATTAAAACTTATAACGTCTAGGCATATCTTATTATGTTTATCAAATATTTGTATTTCAGAGCTCTAGGAATCTTGACTGATGAAACCAAATGGAATCAACAAAAAGTAAACAGAACAATTTACTAAATAGTTACCAAGGAATAGATGGCTAACGTTTGACAATAATATTAGAGAGAATATTACAAAGCACACAGGAACAACTTCAGAGAGTAATATGCTAGGCAGATGAAAATGTGTTTCCATAAATGTATTTCAAATTAAATTGGCTTAATCCCCTTGGAGATGAAGAGGAGAAAAGAGATAGAAATGTGTTTCCATAAATCAAAGTGAACCTATTAGAATTTAGAACTGTTAAAGGCCTGTAGATTCAACTTTCATTCGTCCCAAACTTGTCCCACTGTACAAGATTCGGAAATAGAGGATTCCTTCATGGACACCCGACAAGCTCCAAACACTTTTGAATACTGCTTTTAATTCTTCAGGTGAAAACATATTAACAAAGAATTGTAATGTGAGCATAACGGGCTAACTAACATCCAATGTGAGTGTGCTCCTTATTACTAATAGCAAGCATCCTTGAATTGGACCTGACATTTCTATACTCTGTCTCGACCAACACTTCCACCATCTATTGTCACTTTTTCCAACCTAGAAGGACTATTGGGACTTGGGGAAATGCCTTGTTGTTTCAGCTAGCAAAGCCTTTGGAGGACAATTGGGGAAGGAGATATGATAAATCCTTGAGAAGGATAAAGACTTCTTCCATATATTTTCTCGTATGGATGGACATGCAAGATCCTGATGCGCCATGTCATGCATGGACAGTCATTAGTCTTCAAGTGGTAATGGCCTGGTTCAGGTAACATACAAAAGAACTCCTCTAACCTTCCTATTTCAGTAATTTTCATAACTAAAATTGTGGTGGCTACACACCTATAGGAAACTAGTCTTCACGGATGAGCTAACAGCTGAGTAATCTAGAACCCTTTTTGGTTGCATTGCGATAAATTAGAATGAGACAATAGTTCATGAATGTCAATAGAGATCAATAAATTAGAAAATATAATGCAGATGATGATCCAGGATCAGGGCCTTGCAATAAATGAAAGACCTTTAGTTATAATAGACTACTTTCCTCATTTGCAAGCGGTCGAGTCTCAGAGGAAAGAAGACAGCACATAAGGAGATTAAATCATGCGTGTGTGCGTGTGTATCGAGAGAGAGGTTCACCATCTAGCTGATTTGGTATTTCAACCTTCAAAAGCAGACTTGATCTAAATGGGAAAAACAAATTCATTCTAAAACCTCTAGCTGATTTGGTATTTGAAGTTCCAAATGAATTACTCTCAAATTTAGGTTGATATAGCTTAATTCACAACTAGCAACTTGTGTAATGGTTTTATTAGTAAGCAATTTGTGAACAAGATTTGGTTCCAATGGGAAAACAAATACTGTCAAACACCTCTTGTAGTTCCTAATGCATTATTCTCAAATGTAGGTCGATAAAGCTTGATGCATAATTAGGCAACTTGCTTAATGGTTTTCTTTGTAAGCAACTTGTGCATAAGATTATAGTTATACATTAGCCTCTTAAGTCATTGTGTATTCATATAATCTGCTACGGACGTGCCAAAAGAGCTACTTTTAGCAAGCAAAAATAGCAGTAGAAATATCATCGATTCATCAATAAATCAAAAGAATAACAGGACATGGTCAATGGCCAAGAGTTTGGTGTTACTCAAGAAAGGAAATAACTGTTAAATATTGTGGTTAATTTAGTTCTAAAAAGCAAGGTTAATTAGTTAATCAGGTTGTATTACATCAGTAATGAAATATCAATAGTTTAATTAAGTTACTATTATGGGTCTTAATTTATACTACCTGAGTACTTCTTTCTTGGTCTTACCCGTACCGACATGTACTTGTACTCATACCCGTGCCCAAACTCTCTGGACACTCCTTGCATATATGAATACATTTATTCGGTATGTACTCAATTAAACAATACATGTTTAAATTTAGAACATTTATCAAACATTTCTGGACATAAATCCTACACTTCACATCCACTTGTTAAAACTTCGTTGAGTTCCAAACTATGATTTTAATGGTAGTTTGGGTGTCCTAGTACAAAAACTGAGCATTTTTACGATTTACCTATGTTGAGCGGATACAATGCGACAATGATACGACACGGAGGATGATACACGACATACATAATTGTAAAAGTTAGGATACGGGGACACGGCTATATACATACATATTAAAATTAATAATCAATATAAGATTGATATTGTTTTTATTCATATGTTATGAGAACTAAAATCCTTATACCATTTTATGTTTCTTTTATCGAGTAGATTATAAATTGAAAAACGCCGTTTTTAACTAGATACCCAAACAACCATTTAAAATCATACTTATGAGCGAGGTATGAGCTAGAACGAACCTATCGTGAATCCAATGATTGCATAAACTTAAGGTGAAGTGTACAATATATGTTCAAGAAGTGTATCACGAGTTTTTGAATTAAAGTGTTGAGTACACCTCTCAATAAATGTATGTATATTAATTCAAGAAGTGTCCAAGGAGTGTCGGACCGGATACGGTAGCCTAGATGAAGTGTCAGGGTAACCTAGCAATTTACACCGGATAATAAAAGAAACATAAAAATGTTAGAAGAATGTTAATTCTCATAAAGCGTGAATAAAAGAACATTGATCTGATGTAAAATATTAATTTCATATATAACATAAGTGTATATAAATATTTATATAGTCGTGTCTCCGTACTTTTGCAAATTTGGCGGTCTCACTCAGCATCTGTGATCGGTACCCTTACCCGCACTTACCCATGCAACATAGGTCTTAATTGAGTCAATATAATAGGGTTCACTTATGGAATTCGGAAGGTTTGGTTTTATGTTCTATCACCTAGAAGTGCAACACAAAGGATGAAGTGCAAGAGCATTTATGAAGATTGGCTTTCATAATAATAGGGTTTGCTTATGGAATTCAAAAGCTCTGGTTTTCTATTCTATCATCTATTAGCACAACACAAAGGGTGAAGTGTAGGAGCGTTCTTTATGGAGATTGGCTCGCATAAATCTCCTTTCCCAAGTCTTTTCTTCATCTCCTATTTTCTTGTGACTGTGTCTACACTATTTTTGTACATGATCAGCAACAAGAACCCTTTGAACCTTTCTTCATATCAACCAAAGTAAGCCCCTAATCTAATTTCTATAATCTAGTAAGCTTTGGTTAAATGAACTTGGTACCGAGCATTGAATCTGAATATCCACAGTATCGCCCTAAATATCAGCTGAATATCCTTTTATAACATTGGCTGCAAAATGATATGGTCTGAATATTATTTACCACTTTTTGGCAATTTTTGGGTGATATATCTCTGACATGACCAATCTATCGGCTGATATGTTGGTGACATATCCTTTTATATAATTTTGTTGCAAAGCATTACAGTCAGGAAAAGTTACTTTAATGTTTTTTAGCAAAAATTCCAATCCCATGAAGTTTTTTAGCAAAAATTCCAATCCTATAAAGTTTTTTAGCAAAAAGTCTAGAGGGCTCTTTTCCTAAGAATCTACAATTAATTAGCGATCCTAAACATATATTATTACATTTTGCTATGCTTACATTTGATAAGTATATATAGATTACATTTTAGGACATTATATTATGTATACACATCATCGACATATGACAGTCCCATATTTACTATATATTCCGTTATTTCCCCAATATCGCAATCCAATGTGGATATTGGTTGTCCGATATTTCCCCAATATCCAAAATTTCTAACCCTATGCTCATGACTAAATTTTAAATTATTTACTCAAGATAAATATGATATGGGAGAACCAAAGAAGTCTCTTCAGGGTTTAATACAACAAGACTCGATTTAAACCAAGACCCTAAGCAGTCAATAAAAGCATAGATGACTCTTTTCAAACTTCAGATCTCGATTTTAACAACTTAAGTGACATGAATACATAAGAATTCCCTTTGAGGCGATAAGACAAAGTTCTTCAAACATGAAGATGGAGATCAATGGCCTTTATATCGAGACTAATATCAGGATCCCCAGTCACCCTTAATGGGTCCTGATTTGTTAGTTGATGTCTGCCCCAGTCTAAGCAAGAAGATTGACTTGATGAAGTTTTTGAGCAAATCTACATTATCCATTACCCACATATTTGCATCAACGACTCATTCACAAGATATGAAAGTAAAGAACACAAGCTTTAAATTGGATAAAGCAAAGGTCATGACTAATGGCATATAAAGTTTCAACCAAACACTTCTGTTATAGCAGAAGCAAAATGATGCTACTAAAGGAAAGTAAATATTGTCGTTTAATTTACATTTAAGGGTCTTCATAATCATTGCATAAGTAAGATTTGGTTAAATAACAGGAATATAACAGCACTAGAAGAGTTTAATTTAGAAATTATCGCGAGTCTTGATTGAGTTAAAGTCAGAACTGTTCAGTTATGGAATCCCAAGTAAGGGATCTTATCTATAATGTAGCATCCTACACAAAGACTCAAGGTTAATGAAAATATTAAGAGTGAGGTCTCATATATCTCTTATCTTCCCCTTCTTATTTCCTCTCTCTCTCTCTCTCTCTCTCTCTCCCCTGACAATTTTCATGCTATTTCTGAATATTGAGAGCAAGAAAAACCCTCCAAAAACCCTTTCTATGTCCACTGAAATCCCTGAGTCCTGCTTATGTATCTTGTAAACCTGGATTGTGTTTGCACTTTCACTTATTTGATAATAACTCCATGGCACCAAACTTGTGAATTACAATAAAAATTAAAATTTCCCAAATAAGCAGAAAGGAGGCATGATATATTCAAGAAGCTTCGGCATATATAAAGATATAACAAGTAGTTCTGTATACAAGATTAGCCAAAGAAATTGCAAATAAACTGACGAGAAAGTTTCTGATGCTGAATTTCACAATGAGAACAAGGAAAAGTGTAAAGTGAGCAACAAGAAACCAATAATTCACATTCGTGATAACAGAATAAGCAATCAACAACAGTACATGCATAAAAATCATGTTATGTGTCCAAAGTTTGGCATATTCATCAGAGGAAACTTGTCCTGATGATATCCAAAATTGCCAAGTACAATAATAAATATGTGAAAATAGGTGGCAAGAATACCTTAATGCTGTAAAAGCATCAACATGAAAGTCCGCAAATAAAATGTGCAATGACAATAAATAACAAAGACATCACAATGTGTTAACTATGCGTACCAATTTTAACCAAAATCATTGAAACCGACTTGTCAAAAACACATCTTTATTATACCTGATTGACAAACATAGTCTGGAGTAGCTCCCGCCGGGAAGAATAGATGGGGAGCCCATCAGAAAGCCTCCGGCACTCCCTCGCCACCATGGAATGAACCCTGACCAAACAGCGCAAGTCCAAATCCCTTCCAATCCTGAACAGATCAAAGTCCCCACTTCCCAAAACCCTATCTTTCCCCTCCTTAAGATAACTCAAAATACTCTCCATCGCACTCGTAAACTCCCCCAATTTCCTGTTAATATGTGCAAGTTCCGTCTCCAACCCCTCCTTCTCATCCATAATTTCCTTCACAACATTAAACCTCCTCGGCTTGCTAAGCAGAGCAGCCTTCCTTCTAATTTCCCTCTCGAGCTCATCAGCCCTCTTCCCACACTTGCTCACGCTCTCAGCACCACGAAGAGACTCGACATGCTCGATCAAAATCTCCTTCACCCGCTCTAACTCATCGTCCTTAACCGAGGGATCGCCGCGAACAGGTTCAATCTCCGGCACGAGAAAGTGGGCCCCGTCGAGGCGACGGCGCCAGAGGAAAACGACGGCGGCGAGGGCGTCGGAGAGGGAAGGGAAGAATAGCTTGGCGGCGGTCCTCTTCTCGCGAGAGGGGAAGACGAGGGGGTCGTTTGGAGGACAGGGGAGGGACGCGATGAGGTCGTCGATGGAGCGAGGGCCGAGGGGCTTCGGATCGCGGTAGTGGCGGTTGAGGAGGACGGCGAAGTGCGTCGGAGGAGTCGGCGGCGGGGGCGAAGGAGGGCGGCGGTGGAAGCGGGGGTTAGGACGGTAGCCGTTGTGGTGATTGTCGAAGCAATTGCGCCGGTGCATCATCGTCGACGGCCAGAATTGGGATTAGAAACCCTAACCCTAGTTCGACTTCGGTTCTTCTGGGAGGAAGGGGAAAGCGCGGGAGGCGGTGAATGAGAGAGAGCGAGAGAGAGGGTGTGGAGGAATTTGGTGGGGAGACAGAGAGAGGGGATTCGAAAGGGCCATCTTTGTTTGAGGGTGAATGTATTATTTTAAAAATACTTTTGGAAGGAGATTAAATTTTGGGGACTTGGAGAGTACGGACCAAATAGCGAATCCGAAGCATGATATGGATCGGTTGAGGGGGTATTAAACCTACGCTCCACATGTATGCTGGGATTCTGGATAACGGATTTTGTATGATCCGTTATGAGAATGCAGTGATAAAGTGTTTCATTGGATTGGAATGAACAGGTGGCTAAAGATTACAAATAATGATAGATGCACTTCAATCAATAATAATCAACACACTTCTTTCTATGCAAGAGGCTGCATTTAAATTATTTTTACAATTTCACGCATTCCAATACACTATGTAGATAGAGGTATATTGATTGTGACACGTGAAGGTGTCTATTACTCTCAAAGATTACATTCACGAATCTTTAGTGTACATGACGGATATAGGAAAAAAAATTATTACAATTTAAAAGTTGCCAAAAACAATTTCTCTATTGTAATTTCTTTTGGAAGTTTCTTCTTTTATTAATGACTAGTGAAGAGGCACGTGCGTGCTTCACTTAATAGCACCAAACTGAATAAGTACATAACTCTCCTACAGGCACTTCTCTATTCATCAGTTATGTGAGAATCAAAAGTATGGAGCTACACTACAATCTTTGCTCTATATTACATAGGGTAGATTGCGTATAGTATATCTACAGAGACAAAGGAGATACAAATGCAAGTCCTATATTACAAAGAGCAGAGCATCACGCAGTATATTTGCAGAGATTACACAGTATATTTATAGAGATCTACAGAGATTACACACAGTATATTTACAGAGATTACAGTATGTCACTTCTTGTGGCTATTTTGCAGCCACTTGACATATAAGATCCATATTTGAGAATACGGGTCGCTAAAAGAGTTTAATACACAACCAAAAATTTTGTAATACACTACCAAATTTTTTATCAAAGAGACAGATATTTACATGTCTTTTAGCTCATCCAGGATAGTAGTAGCCATCTAGTAGTGTATGGTCTCATACCGTCCTTCAAACTTGTGAGCTTTGACTTGGATGATGTACTCTTTGTCGTTTGATCAATTTTCAAGAGATTCTGTATCCACTTTACCTTCCTATTGGATTACAAAATACTTTGAGGATTATGTTATATGAAAAATAAAGGAATATTTGATATACAAGAAATTAATCGCTCTTGCAAAGGAAGTGTGAAAATAAAAATCTACTTATAATTGTGAAGAAAAATTATCTTCTAAACTGTGTTTGAAGGAAATTAGATTTCAAATGTAGAGAGCAAACATATCTTTTAGATTAACCTTTTGAGAAATTGGTACTACTTCAAACATATAGTTACCTATGAGAATATATTCACGAAATAGTAATAAGTCCCAAAATACTGTATTGAGAGAGATTTGCATCCAGGTTTGGACTGAACTTCGTAGAAGAGATCTCTCCCATACTCATATATCACTTTTCTAAATTTTGTAAGAAATACTAATAGGTCCCATTTTGGTTTTTATGCACATATGGAAACATGCATATGGTTAAAAATAACTTAAAAATTTTTGACAATTTTTTAATTGAAATACTTATTAGGTTGGAGTAATTTGAGCGAGTAAGTTCTTCATATTAAAGAGGTCATGAGTGATCAAGAGAAAATGAAATAATTTTTTCATATTTATGGACTAAAGCATTTATTACCTTGGTTCAGCTATAACATTCTCCGTATTTGCAATTCATGCAGTTGAACCTCATCCCGTATTCCGCATTAATTGATTTTCGGCATTTATTACAAGACATGTACCAAAATCTCTGCTGAAAGTCTAAAATGAAAGCAGAGGCGTGTATGCAATAACTTTGGTCTTACATTGATTGCAAAGTAGAAGATGAAAATAATTAGACTTCTACAGTAAAGAGAATATTGTGATTGGTGGTTATAAGTATAACTGAATGAAGATGTTGTATTACCTCAAGGGGAACCTGTGGAATTTTGTCGATAGTGGTAATATTTTCAGCCGTAATGGTGTTGGCGCTTCTTGCAGGGGTGTAAGATTTGTTAACGATTACTTCTTCTATAGTCTCTATATTTTCTTGCAACCTGCACAGTGTGAGGTTAGTTGGTTTAAATACATGATTGAAATTTACAGTAATCAAAGAGTATGGGTATCATTAGGAACGTTATTTATAGCTAATAAAACTTGTCCTTCCGAACAGCAGAATCCTTTAGGTTCTCAATGAAACTTTTTTGCGCCACAATGTGTACATAAATTTGGTCTAGGTAAGATTTTCTCTTTATTGGGAATTTTTATAAGCCAGTCTGTATGAGTCACTCTTTTTTTTTTTTAATATTGTGGCATCTGGGTGATTGATTAGACATTGATGTGGAACATCCATTTTGCATTTCATTATCTGTTTGGTTGGAAGTTGAGCATATAAAATTTTAAATTCATGAGATAAATCTTTGTTATTTTCGTTGTAAGTACTTATTAAACATAGTTTAATTTTGTAGAAGAAAATATTTTTTAGACAAACTTATTTCAAAAATGCCGCAATAACTAACATGAGCTTTTCCCTTTTGGCCTAAATCTGTACGTATGAAAGTAATCTTTTAGCTAGTTTGGTGAAAACTAAATCTTGTAATGATTCATTTATTTGAATTCCTGGTTGACTGCCACTATAAGGTGGGTAGCTACCTTCACGGGGAGGAGATCTTTCAATTTCTGTATGTCCTTTGTACAAGTTGAGTAGTGACTCTTTTTAGGTAAGGAAGCTCCTTTTTCGTTAATTCTTTTTCTCTTTCCTATTGCAATATCGATGAGTTTATCTTTACCTCTATTGCTTTATAATAATTCAGATTTAGAATGAGTAGAATTACTTTCCCCAAATTTATGTGGAATTATTTTTGTATATTCATCAGCGTCTTCAGTTATATTATTTTGGACATGTTTAAGTTTTGTGTATCGCTCATCTAAAACACTTTCACTTTTATGCTTTTTTAATAACAAGCTTTGATTTTTCCATCCACCATTTCAATGTTCGAAGTAGGGAGTTTATCTTTTGCCTTTCCTTTTATGTGTTTTTTTTAGAGTAATAAGCTTCTCTCCTTTTCCTTCTTATTTCAATTTTTTTCTGTTCAGGTAAACATGTATACCAAGTGCTTTTGGCCTCATCTTGTTTTTCATCTAACTTTTTTTAGAGTAATTCTCTAACGGTCTCTTTCGTATTTCTCTTTTTTCTCCTCAGGCGCAAAGAAGCATACCATCTTATTTTAGATTTGTTTCATTTCGATCTAATTTCTTTGGGCACCAACATCAATAATATTAAAAGCAAATCACACAAAGTGCGCCATGCATGAATCAATGGCAGTGAAGCGTAAACAACCAAGTAAAAATAAAATTGAAAAAGATGAATATACAAACAATAAAAAAGCAAACAGAAATCAAACTTATATGACCAGTTCTCAATTTTTAGTAAACATATACCTGCAATCAGTAGTATGATGTGTCAGGAGACAGTGGAACAACCTATAGGAGACTGAAAAACATTGTCAAAAATTACACAAGAAAAAGATTTATAAGTATATCTCGGAGAATAAAGGAGAAGATAACAGAATCGAAAGAATTATAATTATGATTGTATGGAAGACAATAAGAAGATACTAACTTCAAAATTGACATAAATAGGACCATTATAATTGATGGATCTTATTTACCTATATATATATATAGGCTAAATTACCATTTTGGTATATTTAGTAGCACCCTTTTACCAACAAGGTATATTTATTGGCACCGGCGACATCAAGGTATATTTAGTGATCCCCAGTTTGCCATTAAGATAATTCCGATCGCCGGCGACAATTTTGAATTTAAAAATAGTCACGTGATGGCACGTGATATCATTTGTCCATGTAGTCTCACTGATGTGGCACTGATGTGGCTGAAGTTGGACGACATGGCAATGGTAGTTGGGTTCTTTTATAGTCTAAAGAGAATTAGGGCTCAGATCCAAATTGGGGTGAAAGCAAGGGTGAAATTGATCTCGTTTCGACCCCATGCCTTCTTCAAGCTCTAGCTCTCGTTCCATTAATAGTGGGGTGAACACTCGCCATGGTTTTAACAATATGGCTTGTTTTCAAAGGTGGAATGGAGCTGCCATGGGGAGTGGTGTTCAAATTTGTCATTGTGGGTTGGAATGTAATTACTATACATCAATGACGACGAACCCAGTGTGAGATTTTACGATGCCCAAAGTCTGAGTAAGTGTTGATTGAGTTTGATAAATTTGTGTGTGTGTGTGTTTTTTTTATGATTTTTATGATCTTGAGTTGCAGAGGGTGAAAGCTATGTGGGAGTGGTTCGACTCACCAATGTGTTTGGTTGCATCCCAACTTTTCCCACTTATAAGAGAGGAACTTAGTGACATGAGGAGGAAAATATCGACTAAAGATGGACTGGTTGAAGGTTGTGAGAGAGAGCTGTGAATTGTCATGATATTATTGCCAAGATGAAGGAAGAGATTGAGCTATGCCATGGTGAAACCGAGAGTTGTATGCAAGAGATTTTGAAAGTAAGGATGGAGAGATCAACATATGTTAGTGAAATTGAACAACAAAAGGTGAAAATGAGTTTGTATCTATGGGGGTGCGGGTTCATGATCATAGTTCTCACCCTATTTTGTTTTATGTGTGGTTTTAAGAGTGGGAGTTAATTTTATTGTAAAATCGAATTATGTAGCAAAGGCATGAGATGTAATTTGATGAATGTAACTTGATTTTATGATATTAATGTGTTCATAAGATTGTGTTATTTACAATTTCTCATATCCGGATGGTGGATGATGTGCAATATATGCACAATGTGTATGGTTGTGGATGTGTCCGTGGATTATGTGCAATAGAATGACAAAATCTTTGATGGGAATATAAACACAATGTGTAAGAATATATTGTTGATATATACCAATAACATCAACCTATACCCACCTATACATGGTAACTCGACAGCACACATTAATAATAACCCAGATTGCACACATCAATAGTAATCAGTTGCACATATCAAAATACCAAACTCAATATGCACATTGAAACTGAGACATGGTATATACCAATAACAACAAGAGGCCAGCATATGCACATTGAAATGCTTAAAATGCGCATAATAATCCATAATATAAGGCGCTTGCACATAATAGAAGTCATATCATTAACATTGTTTCACAAATCTAAACGTATATGTCATATTGTTTACAATTTTTCTCAAAACCCAAAAGGAGAACCCAAAACCAAAACCAAAATGAGAACCCAAAATAAGAATACACTTGTGATCATGGTAACACATCGATTCATTCTGCGGATGAACCTATCGTGATGGATCTCTCCATACAACTTCTCCCTCTCCATGCCATAATCCATATCCTTGAGGAATATGTTGTTGATTTCTCTCTCAGCCCTGCCTCTACCCCTACCCCTACCACCCCTCACACTTATAGCTTGTGATGGTCCTCCAACCGCATTGCTTGCTTGTGAAGACTCTCCTCTAACTGAAATGTATCTGCTTTCTTTTCTCTATCAATACCGCAGTTAGGATGGTAGGATTGCTCAATGAAGCTTGTGATGAAGTATTTTACTTCCCTTAGGCCTACCCCTTCTTCTTCCTTGAACTGTGGCTCCAGCAGTAGATTGTGACTGAGGATCCTGCAAAGACAAGTTTCATGGAGAGAAATAATGTAGTATAGAGTAGATAGAGAATGGTGAAAAAAATAGAGAGAGAAAGGAAAACCCTTACTTGTGTTGGTGGTGGTGGTGGTGGATCAGAACAATTCTTTCTATTATGTCCAAATCCTCCACAGTTGGAACACTTGTATTGAATTCCTTGTTTGGATGCCTTGTTAGGGTTTCTTGGTCCCTCTGAGGGGTCTCTTCTTCTAGCTATTTTGGGCCTCCCAAGTCTTCTTCTTACAATGTTAGGAGGTAATATCATACCCTCTCCTTCCATATCCCAAAATTTTTTACCCTCAACTGGATTTAACATTTTACTATAAAGTTCTAGATAGGTTTCCTGTCTATAGTATATTGAACAATAATCCTCTGGCACTCTTCTCATTTTTAAAATTGCACTAATAGCATGACAACAAGGAATCCCTGTCAAGTCCCACATCCTACATGAGCAAGTCCAATTGCCTAAGTGCACTTTGTGACTAACACTCTTATGTATCACTTCAAACCCACTCTCATCATCTAGACCATTCCAGTGCACTTGACAATTTGATTGTTCAGCATATGCTTCTTTCAATTTTTTGTGTATCCTAGGAGCAATCCCTCCATTTTGATAAAATGCTTCACGAAGCTTAAATTTTTGTTGCATTCTGTCCAATATAGCCAATCTAATATCTTCTAGCATAGATATAATTGGCTTGAATCTTGCAAGCAATATAAAAGAGTTGAATGTTTCTGCCATGTTATTATCTACGACATCACATTTGCTATTTGTTTGAAAGTGTGACTTACAAAATGTGAATGGATCCCTTGTCATGAAATCTGTATATGCTTGAGCTGAATACCCCCTTAGCTTCTCTGTTTCCACAGCAAACTCTCCCATAGTTTGAGCTTTGACACACTTCCAAAATTGCTTTTGCAGTAATTTTCCTTGGTGCATCTTCCTCCAGTTTGAATAAATGTGTCTAGCACATTGTCTATGTTCAATCCTTGGCCATAACTCATGAATTGCAGGCACTAATCCCTGTATTGTGCAAATAATATTGA
The DNA here is from genome assembly GCA_012295165.1 of Asparagus setaceus. Classification (NCBI taxonomy): domain Eukaryota; kingdom Viridiplantae; phylum Streptophyta; class Magnoliopsida; order Asparagales; family Asparagaceae; genus Asparagus; species Asparagus setaceus. The sequence goes on from CM022706.1 coordinate 19,711,694, forward strand.
ATTGTCAGCATGCAATTGAGTAATATGCAAACATAGAGAAAATAAAAACAACTTTGGCTAAATGTAGACAATCAAATATTGGTCATTACCTTCTGTTGATCGAAATGACAAGAAGCCCCGACCATCACCCATGTCGGATCCACCGGCAAGATTCTCAAGAACCACTCCCAAGAATTCCTTGTCTCACCCTCAACAACAGCCCATGCTATAGGCCACATCGATTATTCCCATCCCTCCCTATAGCACACAATAGTTGGCCACCACAAGCATGCTTGAGAAAACAACCATCTACACCAAATATTGGTCTACAACTTGCAACAAAACGACCTCAATGCTTCAAAACACACATAAAATCTCAAAAAGTAGCGGGTTGTCCAAATCTCCTTCTACCACCTTCAACACACATCTTGTATTCTCATTTGACCTCATGAGCTCGCCATGTATGGTCTCAACAAACCATATTGTCTTTTCATTAAACCATGAACAGCATTTAAAGCTATATCTTTGGCTCTCTGACATTTCCTCAAATTCACATTGATCTCATGATTGTTCTGCATATCCTCTTTCATTTCACTTGGCTTCCACCTAGGATTTCTTAAAATTTTGTCCAAGTACTCATGTGCCAACCAGTTTGATGATATTAACCTATTGTTGAAAGTCCTGTTGCAAGTGTGATCTGGATTCATGTATTTTATCTGCCATGCTCCTTCATCCTCTCTCTCTGCTGATGGTCCACAATTAATTTGCCAACGACACCTTGAGCAACCTACTTGGAGCTGCTTCTTATCATTTTTTAAGTACACTAAATCATAATATTGTTGGATACTATAATTGAGAACAGCCTCTTTTAGAATCTCCCTTGATGTGAACTTTAAGCCAGAAGAAAAAATAACAGAACTCATGTCTATGTTTTCATTGAAAAATGAGTAATTTACCTTCTCCCTTCTCTTCTTTCTCCTCCTGTGGATATTTTCTTCCTCTTCACTATCAACCAATGCACCCTCATCATCACTATTTCTTGGATCAGATTGATAGCCTCCCTCATATGATGTCCAAGCATCTGGCCATTTGCTCTTTCTAGGGATAGTACCTCTTAATTTCTTACCACTAAAGTTTAAATGCCCAGTATGAACTTGTGATGGTGGATTAGAACCAGTTGGAGCTTGATCACCTATAGTATGTGGAACACTTTGTGCATGTGCAATATCTGGCTGAGCTTGAGCTTGAGCATCAAGGCCTCTGTCTTCATTTGAAGCTTCTCCTCTATCAACATTTGTTACTTTAGGGCCTCTAAGTGAATTTGTTACTTCAGGACCTCTATCATCACTTGTTAGTATCGCCCCACTATTTATTGCAATTCGCTTTTCAAGACTCAAAAGCCCTCTAGTTCTCTGTCTCACCTCAAATAATTCATCATCATCACTACTTAGAGCCTCTTTAGCTTTACTATCACATGAAGAGATAGAGTTATCATCATCATCATTCTCCCTTTCATTGGTGCAATGCATCCTCATCGCATTGATCTCATTTGCATTGGTCTCATGTGCATTAGACTTGTTAGTAACATTTGCAAACTCATCAACAAAGTCATCATCATCCATTTCATCATCATCCATAGGCTCAGTCAAGTCAATTTTATATGTTTCATCCTCAACTGAGTCATCACTTTCAGTAGAGGATGAATTTTGATCAATCAGTCAGCTTTGGAGGAGTAGGAGATCTAAGTTTTGTCGAGGGGCTTGTTGTGGGATGGGAAGTTTTCTTCTAGGGGTTAACTTCTTTTTGTGACAGACTTTCTTCATCTTTGTGGGGGTTTTGTGCATAGGATTGGGCATAGGATTGGGAGTGACACCCACCAACGGTATCTCATCCTCTAAGGGCACATCAATCTTGTGAGCAGCAAAAACTTCAATAGCTTTATGATTATCGGCATGCACTAACATTTCCACCGTGTCATTGTCTCAATTTAAAACTCTCAAACTCCCACCGGGTATAGCATAATACGATTTTGCACATTATTGTAGCCATATTTCTCCAAAATTTTCATTAGCAATGGTAAAGAAATTGCTTGTTTTTCAATGAATTCCACATCAAATTTCCTCTAAAATATTCAACAACTCCCCAGACCCAAACAATAGGCTGACCACCATGCCTAAATTTCACCAAAACACACCTGCACATCTCAGAGGAAATTTTAAAAACCAAGTTCAAAACATGCAAATTGGTAAATATTATCGTAATTGCAAGACACATTTTCACAAATTCAAAATTCGTGAACCCTAAATTCGTAATTCAATGTAATAAAATAATTCACAACAAAAACACCATTTAGTCTCATGACAGGTAACTGATTAACCATCTACTACTTCAATAACCCCCAGAAATAAAAACCTAATTTGCAGAACTTGAACATACCTTCGGGACCACTACAAGGACCCAATTTTGAATCTCAACCACCACCAAAGCTACTCCTTTTGGACCACACTTATCCTCTCTCTCTCTCTTCTCTTCGTCGTCTTCCTTCTGGTGTTGATGAGCGATTTGGGGAAAGATTAAGATCCTCCGCTTTTTTCGTTGTTTTTGGGGGCGGGGGGAGAGAGAAAGGGGAGTAACGGCAGTTATTAACCCGCCTAATTCATGCCACGTAATGTAAGTTGTGCCACATCAGCTTTCAAAAACGTTTAAAATGATATCACGTGCCATCACGTGACTATTTTTAAATTTAAAATTATCGCCGGTGATCGGAATTACCTTAATGGCAAACTGGGGATCACTAAATATACTTTGATGTCGCCGGTGCCAATAAATATACCTTGTTGGTAAAAGGGTGCTACTAAATATACCAAAATGGTAATTTAGCCTATATATATATATATATATATATATATATATATATATATATATATATATATATATATATATATATATATATATATATATATATATATATATATATATATATATATATATATATATATATATATATATATATATATATTGTATTTTATCATTTTGCAATAAGACTTGGTTTCATTTCATTGATGGTGGATATTTAGGATAGAAAGCTTTGTGCTTGCAACACTGTTTTATTGCTTTACCTCACGAGACAAAATAAATTATCAACACCTATTTCGAAAAAGTAGACACACACTGAGAAGCACACAGAGGCTGCGTATTACACATGGGACCTTCATAAACATAGAAGACACAAATAATTATTTTTATTACTTGCATATACATATAACAAAAGGCGCATGGCCAGTTAAGTACAAATTCCACTTGTATTTGACATACAACTTATCAATTGAAACAAATCCTCTGCAAAAAATAGACCCATCACAAGCAATAAGTATACACCCGAGGCTTTATGCAAAGGCATAGGTTAGTTTACCTTCGTACATTTATTTTGCAGTTTGATTTTATGCTAGTATTGAGCTACTAAGCATTTTTACGTAGATAAGCAAATAATAACACTACTATTAATCAAAAATGATGTACAAGGATATAAAATGATAGATATGTTTGTAGGTAATATCAAATAGTAGGCTTTTCTGAATTGGTAATAGTAGAGAACGAAGTAGGGACCAAAAAAAAGTATACAAGTAAAAATAAAAACTAAATAGCAGTTTACAAGAAATAAAAAGCATACATGAAATGACATTTATGTAATTGTTGCTCAAGTTGTAATAAGATATACCTGGAATCAGACTGCAAAATCATGTCGAAGATAACAAAGAATAAACATTTTATAAGCATATCTCAAAGAATAAAGGAAAAGATAACTAACAACAAAAGTAAAATTAAGATGGTATAGAAGATAATAATATACTACCCCTAAAATTGAGATAAAATGTCACTAATTAATACTATCTTGAGAATGATTAAAATGACATTCATTCTAATAAATCCCATTTATACATCTACTTAAACTTGAAGAAAGAGTTGTAACAAAATTAAAATTCAAGCTAAATTATTTGTATCTCAAAGCGACCGCATCATTATATCAAATATAAAAGAGCTAAATAAATGCACTAAATCATGGTTATAGACTCGGTTCTTCATTTCGTGTTATATAGGAATGTAATTATGTAACCATGACCATTACATATGTGGTCGTATTTGGTTCATTACATGAGTAGTGCGTAAGAAGCAAATGATATAAGCATGTAGGCTGAATGTTAAATTCGGAGAAAGTAAACTTAGTTGATAAACAGTAAAAAAATAGCTGACATAATATAAATGTCGGTTATTCAAGGATAAAATTTATATTTGTAATCAAAATAAAAAAAGCATACATTGTTGGTGTAAAGAAAAAAAAACCCAAAAAACATCGTGATGTAAACTATAAGCAAGCAAAATTAAAACCAACTTCAAAATAAATTCAACAAAGAACAAAGGAAAAAAAAAACTCACAGAAGATGATGTTGGCACCTTCGTGTCACACCAAATCTTAATGAAAATGTCACCCAAAATCCAGGAAAATCCCATCTTTATAAGACAATCAATTTCCAAAATAAAGTTTAAAAAACCCCAAAAAGGTCCTGAGTTTTAACAGGAGCAAATAACTCAAAATGGTCGCACCTTTAATTATTAATTGTTTGAAATGGTGTATTTTCTAGGATAAAATAAAAGCGACCAACAAGAATTTAAGGGTGTATTTTCTTGGATGTTTCTAATTGAAGTAATAAGATCTAATTATTAATTGTTTAAAATGTTAAGAGATCCTCAGACTTTAAGCATCTTCGAGATGGCCGAAATTAGAAGAGATATCTGCAAGGATGAAGAGAGTAGGATAAATAAGAGTGCGAAGAGGTGTAAAGAGAAGTGGGAGAATATAAATAAGTATTATAAGAAGCTGAAGGAGAGTAATAAGAAGAGGCCGGAGGATGCGAGGACTTGTCCATATTTTCAGCAGTTGGATGAGCTGTATACGAGAAAGCTTAGAAGGGAGACATTGCTAGCGAAGAGGAAGGAAGAGAATGACAGTCATCTGGATTTGAATCCGAGTCTGATTTACATGATAGCTCCTCCTGCAACAGCACCGAAAGCAGATCATGGGATATGGAAGTGGATCAAGGAAGGCCTTCGAGTTTGGTCGGGGAAGAGACTGATGGTGGTAATGGCGGTGGAGACAACAACATCACAAAATCAATGAAAATTTTTATTAAAAAAAAGATTAGTTTAACTCCCGATGGAGTCTAGAACTTAATCAGAGAAAAGACAGAAATTGAATATAAGAACCATCACAGAAACATTCAAGTAGTTTTGAATGTTAATTTGTGTAAATATTATCTTTCTAATAATTGACAAATAAGTAATCACTAAAGAACTTTTGTAGTTATGAGCCTGTGCAAAGGTTTTGCAATATGAAAATCTCACTTGGACACTTGCCCAAGCTGCAATCAGTATTAGCTCCGCCGACGATGAAGTTCATGCAGCAAGAACAATGAGCTGAGAAGGCATATATCAGGGCTAAGAAAGAAATAATACAAAATAACATTATGGAAAACCATGCAAAGCTGGCACCTAAAAATTCCACGTCTAACATTGCAGAGGAATGCTAAACGTCCTACTTATAAGATATCAATTGAATCAATCATAAGATAAAAGGACCACTGTTCGATGAAAACCCTAAAACTAAATAAAAAAGAAGGACAATCATAAGAGACAGATCAAAACCCTAAAACTCATAAAACTCATAAATCAAATTGATGGAGATCAAAATAATAGAAAACAGATCAAAACCCTTACACTAAAATAAGAAAACTAATAAATCAAGATCGAAACTCTTAAATCCAATGGGAATAGAGGTTAGGATTAAGGTTTAGGAGACACCTCGACGTCGGCGGTCGAAGCCCAGAGGCGGAGGAACTGTGGGCGACGGGAGAAGAAGGCAGAGAGATGAATTATCATTGTTGTTATCGGATAAGAAGAGGAGAGAAAGGGCAAAGAGAATAGGTGTTAGAAAGAAGGAACAGTTGTCATCACATCCTTAAAATCAGCCTAAAGGGTAAAATTGTAAATTCCTATATTTAGCAGGACGACACAGACGAAGCCGTAGACTCTTTTATTATAGAGTATGATTTGTGATGATTAGTTCTTACTCATAAATGGCTTTGATTCAAATTGATCATCATTGTTACTATTTTCCAAGTATAATTGATTTGATTACAATTGTAAGTAATTCAAATTCTAATTACAATTAATTAAATTTTAATTGTAACTTATCTTTCAGTCAAAATTAATTTTTAGACGAATCAAATTAGAAATATTACTCTGATTATTTGAATGCAAGTCATATTTAACATTTTCTATAATGGCTTAGATGCATACAAGCATCTTTTTGTCCTGGCATATCATTGTGTCAAGAATTTTCTGGGCTTCTTTGAAATCCTTTGTATGCATTTCTTGCTCAATAGAACCTTCAAGTATTATATCGCAGATTTATTCTTTGCAACGAGCAATATATCTTTCACAAATAATAAGCAAGTATATGAATGAATCACGATATAATTTGAAGCAAACACTGCTATCATAGTCATAGCATGTAAGAGATGTATTTAAACTTCAACATAAAGTTATCAAATCCCTTAACCCACCATCTTGGATGTTATAGGTTGCCTCAAATACTCAAATCCATATTGCTTTGGGAATTCTTTTTTGACTTGGTTTGTTTTGATCAAGAGTCCTACTTACATTAGACTTTGCACAACCAATCATATTAGAAGTTTATTCCTACTTGAACTCTTGTTGGGTTTTAGGACATGTAGACTCCTACTCCTATAGGGTTTCCTATTGGCCAACAACTTGGAGAAGCTCCTATAAAGGAAGGCTTGACAGGTTCTATTCTGGATCATCATCAATCTACAGAGCACCAATCAAGAAGAGAGAGTTCTCTTGTGAAACCTATTTGATATTTTTCTCTTTTGTTCTTTTATTTGAGAGAGTTGTATTAGGCTTTTTAGGGTGTTATTCGGGATTGAGTGATTGAGAGATCTCCACATTGTATTCCTCACAATTTAGTAAAGCTATTCTCCTCCTTCGCCCGTGGACGTAGGCTACAGGTCGAACCACGTATATCTTTGTGGTCGTGTGTTCTTGATATTTTCGTGCTTTCGTTTGATTGATATTAGTTTATTTTGGGGATTTGTCATAACATTGGAGATAATGAGACACACATTGCATTTGTGACTTGCAATTTGTGGGAATCATAACGGATTTGGTGCAGATCCATTACATAAATAATACGATGAATATTGCATCGAGTAATCAGGAGGCTAACAGATCGAATACCTGACCAGGGTGATTGATCAAACTTTTAACTTTTTTTTTGTCTTTTTGAAATTTAAAATGAATCTCTAGATTAGGAATATTATAGATATTTTTCTCTTTTTGTGGTTTATTAAGTACTATTCCTATTCATAAATGCATTTGAATTCAATTATTTAAATTTTAATCTTTTAAATTATAATTGATTCAATTCCATTGTAAATTGTTTATGGTTGCCATTAAACTTTAATCCAAGTTTAATTTAGCTATAAGTTATTAAATGCGCAAGTCATATTTAACAATCTTTATTTTCGTCTGTATTTAAACAAACTACTTAAATTCTGAGGCACCTAGCCGTCACGACCCTCCATCTCAGCTTGTGGACCACTCTTAATATTTCCTTCAGTACTCGATCAAGCTACTTAAATTATCGCTCCCCTCACTTGGCTTTCAGGACCTCTACCTGAGGTTATGGATCACGCTTAATATATTTGAGCACTTAAATTAAGTTCAAGGATGGCTTGAACTTTTATGTAGGAATTAACTTCGTCACCGTACGCGTTTGATTTTTCTCTGTCTTCTGTGATCTTGTGGTACTTCATATCGAAGTGAATTTTCTTCTATACGATACACCTAATTGTAGGCGTGTAAAATTACCTATAAGTCCTCGAACGTTACTCGTGATAGTGAATTGATGATTGACGGATCGTCAACGATGTAAATGCATAAAACAAGTGAACAAAGCGCAATAAGCATATCGGTGAAGCATACGAGTCAATGGGAACGGCAAAACAACGAAGAAACGACTCAACCATGAGCTGCTGGGTACCCATAAAAGACTTAACACCACGTGTGTCTTGCTCCCACCATGGGTGGTTCGGCTATGGAAGATTGTAGATATCCTCTCCAGTTTTCTAGCGCATTTTGGATCAACTCATTCCGAGAACAGACGAGAGAGTTAGAGCCGAAACAACTGAGAGGGTCCAGGCTATTTCCCACTTGCAGGATACCCATAAAAGACTTAGCACCACGTGTGTCTCGCTCCCACCAGGGGTGTCTTGGCTATGGGAGGTTGTAGATATCCTCTCCAGCTTTCTAACACATCTTGGATCAACTCATTCCGAGAACGGACGAGAGAGTTAGAGCGAAACAACGAGAGGATCGGTACATTTCACACTGCGGGATACCCATAAAAGACATAGCACCACGTGTGTCTCGCTCTCACCATGGGTGGGTCGGCTATGGAAGGTTGTAGATATTCTCTCCAGCTTTCTAATGCATCTTGGATCAACTCATTCGAGAACGGACGAGAGAGTTAGAGCCGAAACAAAGAGAGGGTTCAATTTATTTCACACTGCGGGACACTAATGATGTCTCACACATTTTGGCCATGATATGATTCGAATATGAAAAAGCTCAAAACATAAAAGTTGTATCTCTCCTCTCCAACTTTCTAACGCATCTTGAATCGCATTAATCGGAGGTCGGACGAGAGAGTTAGAGCCAAAATAACCGAGCCACTTTGGCCAAGGCCGAGCCACTTACAAGTGGCTCGGTGGCCGAGCCACTTGGAAGTGGCTAGGCGGGCTTTTGGGCCCAGTTTTGACCCGTTATCCGCTTTGACGCTATAAATATGAGGGTAGGGGCTCATTTGTTCAGATTCGGAAATTTTGGAGAGACGAGGAAGCTCTGCCGGATCAAGATCTGATTTTTGGCGATAAAGGAGACGCTTTTGAAGATCCAGATCTGACTTTTAGGGGAGGCGATCAACTTCGACATCAGATCTACATCGTTTCCTCGAGATTAAATCTTGTTTTGATCACGAGAAGAGCTTTGATTTTGCTTAGTCGATCTCATTCGCTTCGGGCTCTTGTTTCCTTCGTGAAATAACTCCTTTTGATTGTGTAGATCTCGCATCGGATCCGGATTACGCGGTGGTCCACGGACGGAAAAGAGTTCCCCGGCACAGGCAAAGACACCCACGCAAGCGAGGATCCGATAAATGGATCCCGCGTTTGTTTAGGAGAAAAATTAAAATTTTTCTTTGATTCTCATTGTAGCCTTATAAAAAGGCGATCTTTTTTTTATTTTCGAATTCGTTTTAAACCCATAAAGGTGTAATGAGTTCGAAAGCAATGGAAATCAAGGAACTGACTTTCACCGCGAACAAGCTGGCGACCACGGTGGGAGCCAGCGATCTCGAATCACGAGATCGATGGGTGTGTAACCGCGGATCGAGATCTTGCCTCCAAAGAAGGCATTTTCATGGATGAGGGCGCAAGAAGACAACCCTCATTCAACCATTGTCGAGATCTCCCCTCACAACTTTATTACGGCAATCACAAGCCAGGGGTTCAGATCTAGCGTGTTGACTTGACGAAGAGACGCGTCAAAGCGGCCTTGATGCCAAGCTTCGTCAACTTGCAAAGGCAGAAGCGGGTTGATGGAATGCGCTACTATCACGGACTTGGAGTTCGAGGCGTCGGTAGTCTCAAATAAACTTGCAATTCCTCCAAGCCATCGACCGATGAATGGGTTCTCGTCAAAGAGAACTTCGTTCGACCTGAAGAGCGTATTGGCTTGCCGTGCCGCGTGCCGTTCAAACTTCGCTCTTGCAAGAAAGGTACAAGACTTGAACAAGAAGGAAGTGGTTAAAACCACAAAGTCCGTCAAGTCACGGGTGCCAAAGTCCAAGGCGGCACAAAATCGAGTGCAACACAGTAGAATCCTCCTTCAAGCCTTGATCCGGGCAGCGCCGGCCCGAGATTAGGGATTGCGTATACACTCCCATCAAGCCGATCACTACTCAAAAGTGTCTGTTGCATCCAAACAAACGAGAACACCTCAATATGCGTGTTAGATGCGTCGTGCATAAGAGAATTCCGATCGCCTCTAGGCGGGATTCATGTCGAGGCCAGAGCAGTTAAGACTCCACGCTTCGCAAGGAGGTTGTCTTAAGCGGCGACTCGATGTGACCTTGGATCGTTTACCAAGTGCTTTTGGCCTCATCTTGTTTTTCATCTAACTTTTTAGAGTAATTCTCTAACGGTCTCTTTCAGATTTCTTTTTTTCTCCTCAGGCGCAAAGAAGCATACCATCTTATTTTAGATTTGTTTCATTTCGATCTAATTTCTTTGGGCACCAACATCAATAATATTAAAAGCAAATCACACAAAGTGCGCCATGCATGAATCAATGGCAGTGAAGCGTAAACAACCAAGTAAAAACAAAATTGAAAAAGACGAATATACAAACAATAAAAAAGCAAAAAGAAATCAAACTTATATGACCAGTTCTCAATTTTTAGTAAACATATACCTGCAATCAGTAGTATGATGTGTCAGGAGACAGTGGAACAACCTATAGGAGACTGGAAAACATTGTCAAAAATTACACAAGAAAAAGATTTATAAGTATATCTCGGAGAATAAAGGAGAAGATAACAGAATCGAAAGAATTATAATTATGATTGTATGGAAGACAATAAGAAGATACTAACTTCAAAATTGACATAAATAGGACCATTATAATTGATGGATCTTATTTACCTATATATATATATAGGCTAAATTACCATTTTGGTATATTTTAGCACCCTTTTACCAACAAGGTATATTTATTGGCACCGCCACATCAAGGTATATTTAGTGATCCCCTTTGCCATTAAGATAACCTTCGCGCACAATTTTGAATTTAAAAAATAGTCACGAGGCACGCGATATCATTTGTCCATGTAGTCTCTCGATGTGGCCCGATGTGGGTTGAATTAACATGGCAATGGTAGTTGGGTTCTTTATAGTCTAAAGAGAATTAGGCTCGAGATCCAAATGGGGTGAAAGCAAGGGTGAAATTGATCTCGCTTCAACCCATGCCTTCTTCAAGCTCTAGCTCTCCATTAATAGGGTGAACACCGCCATGGTTTTAACAATATGGCTTGTTTTCAGGTGGAATGGAGCCGCTGGGGAGTGGTGTTCAAATTTGTCATTGTGGGTTGGAATAATTACTATACATCAATGACAGACCAGAACCCTGAGATTTTACTGTGATGCCCAAAGTAAGTGTTGATTGAGTTTGATAAATTTGTGTGTGTGTGTTTTTTATGATTTTTATGATCTTGAGTTGCAGAGGGTTGGGTATGAGGGGGTGGTTCACTCACCAATGTGTTTGGTTGCATCCCAACTTTTCCCACTTATAAGAGAGGAACTTAGTGACATGAGGAGGAAAATATCAGCTAAAGATGGACTGGTTGAAGGTTGTGAGAGAGAGCTCAGGAATTGTCATGATATTATTGCCAAGATGAAGGAAGAGATTGAGCTATGCCATGGTGAAACTGAGAGTTGTATGCAAGAGATTTTGAAAGTAAGGATGGAGAGATCAACATATGTTAGTGAAATTGAACAACAAAAGGTGAAAATGAGTTTGTATCTATGGGGGTGCAGGTTCATGATCATAGTTCTCACCCTATTTTGTTTTTATGTGTGGTTTTAAGAGTGGGAGTTAATTTTATTGTAAATCTGAATTATGTAGCGCTGCATGAGATGTAATTTGATGAATGTAACTTGATTTTATGATATTAATGTGTTCATAAGATTGTGTTATTTACAATTTCTACCGTCATATCCGATGGTGGATGATGTGCAATATATGCACAATGTGTATGGTTGTGGATGTGTCGCAGGATTATGTGCAATAGAATGACAAAATCTTTGATGGGAATATAAACACAATGTGTAAGAATATATTGTTGATATATACCAATAACATCAACCTATACCCACCTATACATGGTAACTCGACAGGCACACATTAATAATAACCGTGATTGCACACATCAATAGTAATCAGATTGCACATATCAAAATACCAAACTCAATATGCACATTGAAACTGAGACATGGTATATACCAATAACAACAAGAGGCCAAAATCGCATATGCACATTGAAATGCTTAAAATGCGACAATAATCCATAATATAAGGCAGCTTGCACATAATAGAAGTCATATCATTAACATTGTTTCACAAATCTAAACGATATGTCATATTGTTTACAATTTTTCTCAAAACCCAAAAGGAGAACCCAAAACCAAAACCCAAAATGAGAACCCAAAATAAGAATACACTTGTGATCATGGTAACACATCGATTCATTCCCAGGATGAACCTATCCGTGATGGATCTCTCCATACAACTTCTCCCCGCCTCCATGCCATAATCCATATCCTTGAGGAATATGTTGTTGATTTCCTCCTCCTCAGCTTACCTCTACCCCTACCACCCTCACACTTATAGCTTGTGATGGTCCTCCAACCGCATTGCTTGCTTGTGAAGACTCTCCTCTAATCGAAATGTATCTCTCGCTTTTCTCTATCAATACCGCATAGGATGGTAGGATTGCTCAATGAAGCTTGTGATGAAGTATTTTATTTCCCTTAGGCCTACCCCTTCTTCTTCCTTGAACTGTGGCTCCAGCAGTGATTGTGACCGAGGATCCCGCAAAGACAAGTTTCATGGAGAGAAATAATGTAGTATAGAGTAGATAGAGAATGGTGAAAAATAGAGAGAAAGGAAAACCCTTACTTGTGGTGGTGGTGGTGGATCGTAACAATTCTTTCTATTATGTCCAAATCCTCCAGTTGGAACACTTGTATTGAATTCCTTGTTTGGATGCCTTGTTAGGGTTTCTTGGTCCCTCAGGGGTCTCTTCTTCTAGCTATTTTGGGCCTCCCAAGTCTTCTTCTTACAATGTTAGGAGGTAATATCATACCCTCTCCTTCCATATCCCGAACACCTCAATATGCGTGTTAGATGCGTCGTGCATAAGAATTCGATCGCCTCTAGGCGGGATTCATGTCGAGGCCAAAGCGTTAAGACTCCACGCTTCGCAAGGAGGTTGTCTTAAGCGGCGACTCGATGTGACCTTGGATCGTTTAAAGGCGACAATAAATAAGCGAGAATATCAACAAGGTTCTTCATCCCCAAAGAAGGCGTGTCAGTCAAAGACAATGTTGTACTTGGGTACCGCACCAACAAGCGATGAATTGCTCAATGAGGCTGCGCCATCGGGATGGGGTGTGAAGAAATCCCAAAGGAGAGTGTTCAAGAAACCGGCTCTCACTCTCCATCACGGGAGACATATCGAGGCGGTATCATCAAGCATGGCGCCCGGGACCGTTTCACAAAAGGTCTCGATGTTAGAAACTTACTGGCAGGCGTCGAAGCCCAAGCAAAAGCGCTTTCACCGAGAAAATCCTCCCTCGGGATGATGAATTTCTTGAAGTCACCATCAACATGGTTAGCAAAAAGTCGGCGATCAACGCAAAGTCTCTAATCGACTTTTCTCACGAAAAGAAAAATTGATTGAGGATAGCTCAAGCGGATGTCTCGGCTCAACTAGAAGCCGTCGGACATAGGGACTACAGGAGATCCATGAAGGACTATCCTCGAGTGATGAACTTTGGATGCTTGCTCGCAATCGCCTCGATGATACAATGTCAGCCGCAGGACAAGCTTCGAAGCGTTCATGGTCACTCGATCGAGGTGACCCAAATAATTCGGGGCGCTCTAGCCAGCGAAGAACTTCAAGTTCGAAATGGAGATGACGATGCAGCAGATGAGAGAGATGCATGACCAACAAATCCGAGCTCTGACGAATCATCAGGGTGAAACGAGTCATCGCAATAACGCCGACCAAGAGGAAAGCTTAATTGCAGGGTGGACGAAGATCGCAACCCAGATAATCAAAACTCTGGGGGTGGTCCCATTGTTCCTCCTCAAAATCATCCAAAGGAAGCTACGGGCGAGGATCAGATGGTGAAAGAGTTGGTGGATAAGGTCAACGCCTTGATTTCCGCTCAAGAGGTAAAGAAGACTGGGATGCCATGTCCTTACCCAAGAGAGTGGGAGTCGATCCCATATCCGTCGAAGTTTAATTTGATTAACTTCATACCGTTCGACGGAAAGGGGCCTCCCACTCAGTATTTGGTCTATTTCAAATCCCACTTGGGTGTTATTTCTGGTAACGAGCCCTTGATGGTTCGGTCATTCGTTGGCACTCTTCGAGGAGCTGCCTTCGATTGGTACCGCCGTCTCAAGCCAGAAAGCATCAATAGTTGGGATGACATAGAAAGCTCGTTCCTCAATAATTTCTTCGGCAGCGACGAAGTATCGATCGAACCCTTTGAGCGAAGCGAAGGATGGGGAGTCCGCTGACGCTTTGTTAAACGCCGCAACAAGGCTATGAACCGTAGGGATTCCGTCACGGGAATTCATTCTGCAGACGTGTCACAATAATCTTTCCATCAATGTCTTGGAAGTCATGGGGTTATGCCATCAAAACACAGAAAGAGCCGAAGAGCGAGCAAGTCAACGCCTCGAAGGAAAAAGGCCAAAAGAGGCCAACCGATGGCTAAAGCGCGCAGCTAGCGATGACATTCATCAACGACAACCTTAGGGTAAACAAAGGACTCCTAAGTTGAGATTCGGGAGGAGTATTCCTTGATGATGATGAAGTTCGGCCATCTTCAAATATCTCCTTGCTAATAACAAAATCAAGCTACCACCTATCATAAATCGGAGGAAGCTAGCAATACCGGATCAAAATGCTTGTCGCGTGCACGGGAGGTCTATCACCCACCAAGGCTTGTATTACTTTGAAGAATAACATCAAGCCTTGATTGGCCGGCGTTATAGCGCCAAAATAGGCCAAAAGAATGGCAAACACTCAAGCGGTATATGAGTATAAAGCTGCTCCCACTACACTCAGAGCCGGTATATGAGTATAAAGCTGCTCCTCTACACTCAAACGGTATATGAGCATAAACTGCTCCCTCTATACTCTAATAAGGTATATGAGTATAAACTATTTCCTATTTTTGTCGGGAAGTTCCTGGAGAATATATCTTTAAAATATTCTTAAGGATAACTCGACAACCCCCAATTTCCTCCCACTGTGATACTCCAATAAGGTATACGAGTATAAACTATTTTCTATTTTTGGCGAGAAGTTTCTAGAAAATATTTTATGTTTTAAGGATAACTCGACCACCTCCGAACGGGTATATGAGGATAAACTAATTCTCAAAACTCCAATGAACGTAGGAGTATAAACTGTGTTGACGCCGGCCAACGCGTCGTAATGAAAAATCGCCAATTGAAGGTAGAATTTTAAGAGAAAATTTCTGACGTCGGTCAACGCGTCACGTCTCAAGAAAACTCCTCCCGCTGTGGTCAGTCCTACAACAAGCATCACAGTAGAGAGTTCACCGATTAAAGGATGAACCCTCAATCTCCTCAGTCCTACGACGCATAACCACGATGGAGAATCATTGGTCAAAGGTTGGATTTGAGAATTTTGGCCCGGTCAGCAGCGTCGCGATGGAGAATTTCTTAGATCAAAGGTTAAGTCTCAATAAATTGGATGGTCGATCGGCGACAACTCACCAAAGCGAGTTAAAACAAAACACATTCATCGGCTTTTGACTCAAGATTTTGACAGCGATCAAACAATAAATGCAGGACCGTGACACCTTCAAACATTCGACAAAGCACCGGATAGTCCAAAGGAATTAGAGAAATCAAGATTGAAGCCACTCAGTAGGTCTTATTATCTTGGTGAAAGTTTAGGCTATCATATCAAAATATTTGACTTCTTCTATAAAGGCGAGGCCGAAACACTTTGGAGGGGTATCGTAAAGCGTGTAAAATTACCTATAAGTCCCGAATGTAACTTCGTGGCATGAGTTGATAATTGACGGACCGTCAACGATGTAAATGCATAAAACAAGTGAACAAAGCGCAATAAGCACATCGGTGAAGCATACGAGTCAATGGGAGCGGCAAAACAACGAAGAAAGCGACTCAACCATGAAAGTGGTACCCATAGAAGACTTAACACCACATGTGTCTCACTCCCACCATGGGTGGCTCGGCTATGGAGGTTATAGATATCCTCTCCAGCTTTCTAGCATCTTGGATCAACTCATTCAGAAACGGACGAGAGTTAGAGCCGAAACAATCGAGAGGGTTCGGTTGTTTCACACTGCGGGATACCCATAAAAGACTTAGCACCACGTGTGTCTCACTCCCACCATGGGTGGCTCGGCTATGGAAAGTTGTAGATATCCTCTCCAGCTTTCTAACACATCTTGGATCAACTCATTCCGAGAACGGACGAGAGAGTTAGAGCCGAAACAACCGAGAGGGTTCCAGACTGTTTCACACTTGCAGGATACCCATAAAAGACATAGCACCACGTGTGTCTCGCTCTCACCATGGGTGGTTCGGCTATGGAAGGTTGTAGATATCCTCTCCAGCTTTCTAACGCATCTTGAATCAACTCATTCCGAGAACGGACGAGAGAGTTAGAGCCGAAACAATCGAGAGGGTTCAGACTGTTTCACACCTGCAGGACACTAATGATGTCTCACACATTTTGGCCATGATATGATTCGAATATGAGGAAGCTCAAAACATAAAAGTTGTAGCTCTCCTCTCTAGTTTTTTAACGCATCTTGAATCGCATCAATCGGAGATCAGACGAGAGAGTTAGAGCCAAAACAACCGAGCCACCTTGGCCAAGGCCGAGCCACTTTCAAGTGGCTAGGCGGGCTTTTGGGCCCAGTTTTGACCCGTTATCCGCTTTGAGGCTATAAATATAAGGGTAGGGGCTCATTTGTTCAGATCCGAAAATTTTGGAGAGACGAGAAAGCTCTGCCGGATCAAGATCTGATTTTTGGCGATAAAGGCGACACTTTTGAAGATCCAGATCTGACTTCTAAGGGAGGCGATCAACTTCGACATCAGATCTACATCGTTTTCTCGAGATTAAATCTTGTTTTGATCTCGAGAAGAGCTTTGATTTCGCTTAGTCGATCTCATTCGCTTCGGGCTCTTGTTTCCTTCGTGAAATAACCCTTTTGATCGTGTAGATCTCGTGTCGGATCGGATGCCGGTGGTCCCGCAGAAGTTTCGGCCTGACAAAGCAGCATGGCGAGGATCGATGCGGATCCCGCGTTTGTTTAGGAGAAAAGTTATAATTTTTCTTTGATTCTCATTGTAGCCTTATAAAAGGCGATCTTTTTATTTTCGAATTCGTTTGTAAACCCATAAAGGTGTAATGAGTTCGAAAGCAATAAATCAAGGAACCAACTTTTCTCACGAACACTAATCTTTTATTAAGTGTGGTGTATATTGATTATCAAGAATAACTATGCAGTAAAATGCTTGAATTTAAAATCCAAACTAATCCCTTCAACCGCAAAAGTTTCATGTGATTTGCCTTAGCCGTTGTCATGTAATTGTTACCATCATTGAAAAAGCGAGTGTCATGCAATTTCAAAATCCATCTAATTGAATCATTACTAATTGAGAATACATCGTGTAGCGTATTTTATGTCTTTAAATAATGCAGTATCAATTTTACAACCAGTTAGTGATATTTTACGTGTCCAACACAACACTGTTATATAATTAAACTTACTGCAACAAAATAAGTATGATCATATACGAACTATAACACATATAAGTGAAAGCACAACAATTTCATATGAAAACTAAAACAAGTAACCATGATCCTCCTTTAAAATTTGAACCAATTATAAGGATGAATTGAAGTGACTGGCTATATGATATTTACTCGTCTCACTTCTTTCACAGTGAATAACTACAACACTTACTTAATATACCCATGTCCTTCAAATGGGTTTCTTGCTCAACTTAATCTTTAAATAAGTGTCTTATCTCACAGTAGATTGTGCACATATAATAAGCAAGTATGAGAATGTCTTATCATTTTTATAGCTTGAATTTTACACAACTATATATCATACTTGTACAAGTTTAGACAAAATTAATGTCACCGCATAAGAATTGTAACATTTTGTGTCGCTGTCTTGGAGATTGTTTAATCCACAAAGTCGTGCTTTGAGAATATATAGAAACACGACTCTCTTTTCCTTCCTCTTCAAATCCTTCGGTTTTGTTTTCTATAGTGTATTTTTCCTGCCTTTTCTTATTAGAATAATATATATTCACATCATGTTGCTTCACTTCCATAACATTATTTGTGACTGCTGTTTATAACATTTAAGCAGGTGTATATGTGACCACACTAGAAAATATCTCTTTTTACTTGATTCCTTCTTTTAGAATGTGCCTTCCTAGTGATTAGTGATGAATGCAGGAAATTTGCAGAGAGATAGGCGGTAAGTATCTATTTATCCAAAAAAATAAAATACGATATTATCATTATTGTGTGGGTTCAGCATCTGATATGGCTGATATGGCAGGGGAGGCAATGTGGAATAGGGAGGAGATGAAGAAAATGAGGATTTAGAGAACCATAACATAAAAGTTTTGAGATATTGACAAGAAATGGGTAGAGATGAGGCTAATGGGAGAAGATGGTTTGGTTTGGTAATGGCCCAAATTCAAATCAGTTGGTCAGCTCATTTGAGCTAATTGTTTGAAAGTAGTATATTTTTGAAACAATTTTTCAAAGGTTGCTCTTCCTCTCTGGCGAACTCTCTCTACAGCTTTTCCTGTCTTGACAGTTCCCTCTTCCTCCCCATCTCTCTCTCTCTCTCTCTCTCTCTCTCTCTCTCTCTCCCTCTCTCTCTAATCTACTCATCCCACACACAAACACATTACCTCAACCTACCGCTACCCTCTCCACTCCTTTCCCGTCAAACTTTCCTATAAGCATATCCTCAAGCCATCTCTAACCACTGCCACTCCCTCCACCATGAATGAAGCTACGGAAGCCCTCATAATCAAGCTTAAGTCACTCACAGCTATTAATCTCCCAGAAAATGGAGCTCTCATTACTGAAGATGACACCAAAGATTCTCTTGATCCAAATAGGTGTCTGATCTTCACTGTTCTTGCAGATAAAGTTTTTAAGATTAATAGCATCAAGAACAACATTTTAGATGTTTGGGGTCTTGAAGACAAAGTTATCATCTCAGAAGCTATACCAAAAGTAGGATTTGCCTATTTTAAGCAAGAATCAGATCTGAACTCCATTTTGTTGAATGGTCCTTGGTCCTACAGGAATGATTTAATCCTCACAATGAAAGGTGAGACAAAAAATTAGCGGACGAATATATTTTCAACACTACTATTATGTGGATTCAGTTCCATAATATCTCACCATGTTCCTCTAGTCCGACTATTGGTAGAAAGCTTGGCTCTCTGTTGGGAAAAGTTTTAGATCAAGGTGTGCACAATACTGCAGTACCATGGCGAAGGTTTCTCAGAGTTAAGGTGGAAATCCAAATAGACCAACCTCTACGGCCAATCGTCCCTCTCATCCTCCTGAACGGCGATGTTAGAAATATTGAGGTGACGTATGAGCCTCCCCCAATATTGTACCTTTTGTGGCCTAATGGGACGCACCATCCTCGACCGCAGCAGAAGAAGTGAAAGTCAGCAAGCTTTCGAGGCACTCCCAACCCCTGAGCTCAAATATGAACTAGCCTCCCTCCTGGAAGCAATATTCCCCGAAAATCTCCGTGCCACTGCAACCAAAACCTCATCCACCCCATCAAAACCCTCTCATTCGGAAGGAAAGCTCAGCTCCAACCCAAAATCAAACTCCTCTGCCTATCTTAGTGATGGATCATGTTAAGCCCCAAGAGAACATCATGCCACAATTCACTAGCCCCAAAGTCAAAAAAGCTCACGTCACATCTGAAGCTCTGCCCCATGTCACTACAGTAAAATCCACTTAACCCCTAGCCTCTAGCACACCCCCGCCTCCATCCCTACACCCTACAACTAAACAAAGCATAGCCAACTCATACACCAAAAACCCACCCACTCTATCCAAAAACTCACTGGACAATAACGATAGCATCCCCATCATCCCTGTTGTTACAGATTTATCAACTGTAGCAAGAAACAAATCTCTTGCCAAAAGTCATCTTGATCCTTGTGCTTCCAACAACCATCCATCTCAGCCTCTTCAATCCACACTCCCCAACACCACAAAAATCCTGCTACAAATAGTCATAAAAAACCATCTTTGGGCCCCATGTCCACTTTGCTTGCCGTTTCTCACAATTCCCTTGTCAATGTCAAGATTGAACAAGCCAACCCATCTGAACTATCCAATAACCCCAAAAAAGCTCACAAAGCCCATACTATTGAGAAAACCCACCAATCCCTCTCAGCAAGCCCACTTCAAAATCCATCTCCAACTAAAGGTCCCCATCAAAAATCCTACATAAAAGATCAAAAGATTCACAAGACCCAAATCCTTCTCCATCAAAATGCCACAAAGTTCTTCATCTTTCCACATCTAAACTGCTTGTGCCACAAACAAAAATCATTACTCATGCAGCAATCCCCTCAGAGCCGCACGCAACAATATGAAGATCATGTCTTGGAATTGTAGGGAGGGAGGAGTACCCCTACAATTCGTCACTACTTACTCCACATTAAATCTTCTCTTTTCAGATTCTCTTTCTCTCTGAAACAAAATGCAATTCAAACCAACTAAACCATCTCCTACCTAGTCTTCCCTTCACCAACTCCCACATCATTCTATCTTCCGGATACTCGGGTGGTCTGTGCCTCCTCTGGAACGGCCCATCAATCACTTCTATTAAGGCTTTTTCACCACATTATATTGTTACAGAAGTAAGTCACCCAAAAGTCTAGACCTTGGTTTGCGTTTATGGTCCTCCATCTAGGTCGAAAAGAAAAGAATTGTGGCACGAACTCCTTCAAATAACAGCAAGCACCACAACTCCTTGGCTTTGTATCGAGGACTTCAATGCTATCCTCAGCCCATCGGAAAAATTGGAGGCAATATACCAACCAAATCAGAGCTTCAAGACTTCAATAACTTTGTCAATATGGCGGGACTCATGGACCTCGGATATGCAGGGCCAACATTTACCTGGTCTAATAAAAGACAAGCACATATGAATGTTAAAGAGAGACTCGACCATGGTCTAGCCTCCACAGAATGGAGACTCGATTACCCTCAGGCTGCAGTTTTCATCTCCCCGCTACCGGCTCTGACCATTGCCCCATCTTGGTGTCTCTTAGCAGTAGTCGAAGAAGGAAAAAGGCTCCTTCCGTCTAGAAGCTAGATGGACAAATCATCATGAATTCACATATATTCTTAAGAATGTTTGGGCCAGAGATGGGGATTTTAATAAAAAATGTGCTTCTTTCAAAAACCAAATTTGGAAATGGAAGGCAAAAATTTATGATAACAGTGCTAAGAAAATTTCAGATCTCCACTTGCAAATCGGCAAAGTCCAAACGCTCCCTCCAACAAGTGATAACCTGACTAAAGAGAAACTCATGCATGAGGACCTTGAGCAACTCCTTGACGAGGAAGAGATGCATTAGAGACAACGCTCTAGAGTTTAATGGGCCATTGAGGGTGATCGAAACACGAAATTCTACAATCTATATGCCATGAATAGGACCAAAACAAATAAAATTTCTGCAGTTATGCAAGATGATGGGGAGCTTTCAATGGATCCTACTGTGATAAAGAACATCTTTGTTAACTACTTTGTAGCCCTCTACAAGTCAGGTGAACAGGGGAACTTGAATCATATCAGATTTCGGGAAAGAGTCCCGCTAACCCTCCATAAAAGTGCTACCATTTCTTCCATTCCATCACTAATAGAAATTTGTGCTACTCTTGCTTCCATGGCCCCTTTGAAATCAACAGGGGAACTTGAATCATATCAGATTTCGGGAAAGAGTCCCGTTAACCCTCCATAAAAGTGCTACCATTTCTTCCATTCCATCACCAATAGAAATTCGTGCTACTCTTGCTTCCATGGCCCCTTTGAAATCACCAGGACCCGATGGTCTTCCGGCCCTCTTCTACCAAAAAACTTGGGATATCACCGGTAATGATGTTGTCGCTCTCGTTCAAGACTTCTTCAGAACATACACTCTACCTTTCGGAATTAACCACACACACATTGCTCTCATTCCCAAAACCACCAACCCTCATACCCCAAAAGATTATCGTCCTATCAGTCTTACAAATGTTACTTACAAGCTCATCACAAAAATCATCGCCAACCGGATTAAACCCCACCTCAAAACCAAAATTTCCATGAACCAAGGAGCCTTTCTTGAGGGGAGAAGCATTTTAAACAACATCATGCTTGCAAAGGAGGTTTTCCATTTTCTTAGATCCACTAAATCAAAACCAGGATATTTTGCACTCAAACTCGACATGTTGAAAGCTTTTGATAGGGTCGAATGGTGTGCCCTTAATTTATTTTATACATTATTGGTTTTGATGAGCATTTCAGGTCCTTAATCCACGGGTGTATCTCTACGGCCACTTTCTAGGTGTTACTTGATGGAAGACCGGAAGGACACTTCATCAATGAGAGAGGGTTGCGGCAAGGATGTCCCTTATCTCCTTTTCTCTTTCTTGCAATTATGGAAGCACTATCCAAGATGATTGAGCAGAACTTGAATCTTGGACTGTTCCACGACCTCAAGATCAGTTCCAATGGTCCAGCAATTACACATTTGATGTTTGCGGATGACATTCTCCTATTTGGTCGATGTGATATTATGGAATGTAGAGTGCTCAAAGACACTCTCGAGACTTTTGCTAGCATCACAGGACAAGAAATTAATTATGGGAAGTCCTCTATCCACTTCAGCTCCTCAACATCGGAAGAGACAAGATGTGCCATTAAAGCCACTTTTAACGGCAACAAATGACTTTAGAAGATAAATACTTGGGGTGTCTTGGTTTGTTTGGAAAACAAGGTGTGATAGGGTCTTCAGGGGTACCAAAAGATTGCCTGCTACTACACTAATCCTTGCGGAGGTCTTTGCACAACAACACACACTTAAGATGTTGGGTATTAATGCTTGTTCGATCTCCCCGTCCCCCTTTTGCTGGTCCGCGCCTCCTCAAGATATAATCAAGATTAATACCGATGTCGCTATCCGCTCAGACACCTCAGCCGTTGGGGTTATTGCTAGAGACCATCCTGGGATGCAACTTGCTCTCTTTTGGTGAGTTTGGACCTCCACTTTCACCTATCGAAGGAGAGGCATTGGCGATCCTCAAAGCCCTCAAAATTGCTATCTCTAAGGGTTGGCGGCGTATCCAGGTTGAATGTGATTCCTTGAGTCTGGTTCACATGATTCTTGGTGTTGTGCAAATACCCCTAGTTCTTATCCAGTTGGTTGGTGAATGTTGGCTTTTGATGAAAACTTTCGACACCATTTCGCTTCAGCATATTCGAAGATCGGGTAATGGTTGTGCACATGGCCTAGCTCAATTTGCTCTCAGATACAAATGTACCTTTCTTTTGGAACTCCCTGGAGGTCCAGAATGTATCTGTAACCAATTTATCTATGAGGCAATGCATTGAGTCTTGGACTCTACACTTTTCAAAAAAAAATATTTTTTGACAAATGGGCTAAACTCTAAGGATATTTTTTCTCTAAAAACACCTTTAAAATGGGATTAATAATTCTATAAAAACCACATTTGATTATCAATGTATACATAATCCATCTTTAAGAGTATTTTGTTATAATCAACCACCTAGACCCACTTTTCAGTTAAGTTTTTAGAAATTGACCACATCTAATCTCGGTTAAAGATCATCACTTTAATATATTTGGTATTTAACAACTAATTATCATAGCAAAATCGAAAAACTTGATCATGTGATTGATTGCATAAAAAACGGTTTAAAGATTGTTTATGTATAAATAGACAATAAAAAATGGTTTAAGTTGAATGGCCCAATTTTAAAGGTGATTCCTAAAAAGCAACTCAAGCCCTAATATCTAAACGGGCTAAAATTCAAATCGCATGCATATTTATTTAGTGGTTATATAAATAAGGATGGAGGCGCAATAAATTATGAGAGCAATTTGTGACTTTAAAAAGTTTTAACATGTAGGGCTGCGCCTGAGCTACCCCTGTTTGCGATCAATGTCTCATAATGACCAATGTAATATTTATTTATATTAAGGATAAATTTCACTTAACCCCTCCCCTCCCCCCAACTTTGAGGGGCTGTTGCATATAACCCCCATTGACTTTGTTTATTCCACTTAATCCTTTTGAACTTGTTTCACTTAACCCCCTCAATTTAACACTATGAACTTTAACGGTTACATGGCATACAAAAGACGCAATGGCCCTCAATTTATTTAAAAGGTTAGTTGGTATATTTACCTTAAGCATTAATATTTGTAAAAATATCCTAAATCTCAGTAAACCCTTTAAAATGGGCTAAACTCTAAGGATATTTTTTCTCTAAAAACACCTTTAAAATGGGATTAATAATTCTATAAAACCACATTTGATTATCAATGTATACATAATCCATCTTTAAGAGTATTTTGTTATAATCAACCACCTAGACCCACTTTTCAATTAACTTTTTAGAAATTGACCACATCTAATCTCAGTTAAAGATCATCACTTTAATATATTTGGTATTTAACAACTAATTATCATAGCAAAATCGAAAAACTTGATCATGTGATTGATTGCATAAAAACGGTTTAAAGATTGTTTATGTATAAATAGACAATAAAAATGGTTTAAGTTGAATGACCCAATTTTAAAGGTGATTCCTAAAAAGCAACTCAAGCCCTAATATCTAAACGGGCTAAAATTCAAATCGCATGCATATTTATTTAGTGGTTATATAAATAAGGATGGAGGCGCAATAAATTATGAGAGCAATTTGTGACTTTAAAAAGTTTTAACATGTAGGGCTGCGCCTGAGCTACCCCTGTTTGCGATCAATGTCTCATAATGACCAATGTAATATTTATTTATATTAAGGATAAATTTCACTTAACCCCTCCCCTCCCCCCAACTTTGAGGGGCTGTTGCATATAACCCCATTGACTTTGTTTATTCCACTTAATCCTTTTGAACTTGTTTCACTTAACCCCCTCAATTTAACACTATGAACTTTAACGGTTACATGGCATACAAAAGACGCAATGGCCCTCAATTTATTTAAAAGGTTAATTGGTATATTTACCCCTTAAGCATTAATATTTGTAAAAATATCCCTAAATCTCAGTAAACCCCAACACACACAACAACAACAACAAAAAAGAAGTGAAATTTACCTTTTTATATATAACTTGCATGAAAAAAGTTGCAAATTGCTTTATATGGACAAATTTAACGAGCATCAACAAATTATTTTATTTTGGTTGTCTAATTTATCAACATGTTGTTTTATTTCATCATGGTTGTCAAATGTGTGAACTTACCGCGAGACCTGATCATCACCTTTGTTGACTGTATATAGGTACATACTTAATGGTTATGTGTTTATAAGAAAGTTTTGATGCATTTAGTGCTTCGTATATCTTCATATTTAGGGCACTGCGGGCAAGACCTAAGACAAATTCATGGGCATTTTTGACAGAAAATTAGCATTTTTTATTTTAACCAAATTTATGCAACGCTTTTAATTCGTCACAAAATTCTCTTTTGGTGATCCATGGAGCGAGCATACTACGTAGTCTTATATTGTACTACCGTTAGAGCCCTCATTTCCTTTATAGAACTTAAGCAGAAAATGCAAGTGAATTGAAAGCATAACATCATGTGTGCAATAATAAAAAAATTTAAGAGATCAAATTTTAAATGAATATTTAATAAGCAAATGAATTGAATATACATCTAGTTAAGTTTTATTCATTTATGAATTTGAATACTAACAATTATTTGTTTACAATCCAAGGAACTACTGAATCGAATATAACTGAATAATCCGTTGAACAAGTGATAAACTATCTGTTAATTATTTGTTTTGTTTCCACCACTAAGATGGAGGTTTCTCGTCATTTACCCTTTTCTTAATTTATGGTTTTAAACTTTTACTAAATCAGGCTTAAGGTAGTTTCCTCTTCGTTCCAAGATTGGTAACAAACTTTGGACATAATTAGATAAAGACCACGTCAAGAAATAATTAGAAAATTTATTCTTTAAATAGAATATGTTCTTAATTATAGATATCCTGTGCGTGAATTAAGGTTTTCCGCTAATAAGAAATAAATTTAGACCTTAGGTTTTCCGCTAGTAAGATATAAATTTAGACCTTCAAAGTTTGTACAAATGATATCTCCTCCATCATTACTCCATTATTATTACCTCATTCCTCATCATCCCCTCATAATGGTGCAGAAGAAGGAAGATAACTGTTGCAAAGAGCTCGTCGTCGTCTTCATCTTCCTCGCATTCGTCGTAATGGTAATTATTCTAACATGTGATTTTGTATGGAAGCCAAGCGTCTCTCAATTCTATGTGGATCGTATTGAGATAAGCGGTGTAGAGCAGTTTCATGAGTTCAATATCACGATGAAAGTTAGGAATCCCAAGTTTATGGTGTATTTCTACCACAAATGTGGTGGGCAAGTATATTTGTCCTACAAAGGAATTCAGACTTCATCCACCGAGCCACCGGATTTCTTCATTCATTCCAAGGCTACTTCAGAAATTATGTTCTCTCTGAAGAGTTTCAACGCCGCATTATATCAAGACCTGGCTTCTAATGCAACAGGATCCGAAAATAGCGTTGTTCCTCTCTCTCTGGCCGGCAACATCCCCGTGAAGACCGAGGGAATCTTTTTTGAAGACCATAACTGGGCCTTGCATGTTGACTGTGCGTTTAACGTAAGCAAGACGGTGGATAAGCTGAAGGTCACGGATAAGCTGAAGGTCGTGTCCCAAGACTGCAAAGTTGACGTTTCATGAGAGACCAATTATGATGTGTAAGATGTAAATTTGCTATTTCTTTTTAATTAATGTGTTGTTCTATCAATTTTCTTACATGTTAGTGTTTTGTATCTAGCATTCCCATGTATGAGAGACCAGTGATGACGTGTAAGATATAAATTGGCTATTTCTTTTTAATTATTGTGTTACTTCTGTCAATTTCTACATCTTGTGTTTTGTATCTTTCTTCTCCTTAAAAATATTAATTATATAGACGAAAAATTGCTTAAAAAGAAAATGTTTGTGGCATTCATGTTTGATCACCGAAGTCCGAAAAAAATGTGTGCTTTTATTCATCCAGAAAGGCTACTTCCGGCTCGATTACGTAGCTGTTCAGAAGCCCGTCCAACCCGACCCGTTAATACTGTTAAGTTCGACTCCGAAATCAAATAAGGAAACGTGAAAATCACCAAATTTTCTTCTCTAGAAACCTCCAAATTCCTCAAAGGACAAAACTTCCAGACCCTCTAATATGCTCAAAGATTTACACGTGTACCACCTCCTCTACTACCTAACGGATCTCAGCAGCAAATAATCAAAGGAGAAACTATTCATCTTCTATAAGTGATCGCGGAACCATTATGAAACGCTACTGATCTGACTTTAAATCGTAGAAGAGCGACACGTGTCAACTCATTCTATTGTCAATCCCCTCAAATTTGGCCAATAAAATTTGCTCTTTTAAGAAACTCCCATCACGTGATCCTAAAAGCAGAGCACATGGAGTCAGGGCCCACTAATAACCCGATTCCTAAAGAATAAACATCCACCCTACAGCTGTCACCCTTTATCCCGTTTCCGGTCACCGCCCTTGCATCAAACACTACTTTACCCACAATTTCCCAATTTAACCCTTGCAAGCTGCTGGAAAGATATTGATAGAAACGGTAATAATGTGAAAAAGAATGACTAAAATATGAATATTACAATAAACACCCTCACAAAGTCACACTCCACCCCCACCACCAAGATCTCAACCTCCAATGTCTAAGATTCAAAAACTAAAAAATAAACGAAAAATTAATACTAAAATCATCGACGAGTCTCTCAGATGGCCATCGCGACGGCGATCGCAGCGGCGACGCCGACGAAGCTGACGGCGGCGGCGGCGGCTGAGCTAGGTGCACCGGTGGGCTCCCCGGTCGGAGTGTTACCGATGGAGGGAGAAAAAGCGGCGGTCGGCGACGGCGGTGACGATACCGGAGTAGCGGAGGGAGAGACGGAGGGGGCCACCGTGGGCGAAACTGTGGGCGCAGATTTGGGTGTGGCTGTGGGAGGAGCGACGGTGGGGGCCACCGTGGGTGCGGCTTTGGGTGCAGATTTGGGTGCGGGTTTTGGAGGGGAGACGGTGGGGGCGGCGCCTGGGGCCTGGGCGAGTGTGGTTACCGCCAGTGAGAGCAATGCGAGGACGAGGACTGGTGAGCAAGCCATTGTGATGAGAGAGAGAGGATTGCGTTGAGAAATTTTAGAGAGAAAGATGGAGAGAGATTTTAGTCTAGGGTTTGGGTTTTTTGTGAGAGAAACGAGAGAAGGGGGCGGTGGGTTTATATAGAGGATAAATAAAGGAGTAAGAGGAAAGTTCTTAATCTTGGAAATATTTGAACTGGTGACAAGTCAGATTGACAGCCGTTGGATTTGCTACGCGTTAACGAGTAAAGGGAGTCACAGTCAACGCAGTCTTTTAGGAATATTTCAGAACCATACCATTTACTTTTCTTGTTTGCATATTTGTTGAAGGCGGTTTTGGCCGGTGGAGGGTGGGAGAGGCAAATTTGAAAGCTGTCCAAACGTTGATTTCGGTTCTGTGTTAATTAAGAATTAAGAATAGTCGGAAGCGTAGGATCAGGTCAATAATATTATGTATTTTTGTAGAATCAGTCTTGTTTATTTCTTAATGAAATTTTACTTGTTCATTTTTTTTAATTTAGTGGCAAATAGTTTGAGATTTAATTATTAAATTATTATATCAACCAACGGATAGTTGAACTAGCCGTTGAGAAAAAAGGAAGCCGTTTAAAGTAAGAATAAAATAATAGGAAAGTGTTGTATAATTGCCTGTAGGATGACAACTGGCCTATGGTCTAGGTGGGCCGTAGGATAGAAACTGGAAACTATTTTTATTTAATTACTGTATATTAATGAGGAAAAATAATTTATATTTTCCTTTTTTTGCTAATATGTTCATTATTTACATTATTTG
This sequence comes from Asparagus setaceus, assembly GCA_012295165.1. Classification (NCBI taxonomy): domain Eukaryota; kingdom Viridiplantae; phylum Streptophyta; class Magnoliopsida; order Asparagales; family Asparagaceae; genus Asparagus; species Asparagus setaceus. Next base: position 19,740,931 of record CM022706.1, read on the forward strand.
GATGGAAAGCCTTTGAACGTGAAGAGCACATGTATGTCTCAAGTGAAATGAGCTGGTATATTCCCAACAATCATAAGGGGGAAGGAACAGATGCTTTTAAATGTCAAGGGTCCAGCATTCTGTTGGGCCCTGCAAGAAATGTAATGGGCCTCCACAACGGTCATTAATGGATCGGTCCCTGCCTCTTTCATGCTTAATTGTCTGTGAGTAAAATCATAGTTATGGTTTCAAAACATTATTGGGCTTTTTCAAATATAATATGTTGATATATTATGAATTTAATATTGAATAGCCCACTGCAAGTGGCCGAGACTTTTGAAAGATTTCAATATGACTCTCACGGTTTTTTGGTTCGATTCTAAACTAACTATTAAAAAAATGGATTACTCATTCAATAAAATTGATTTATCTGTCTATTGTATATCCGCAGGGAACATAATTTTGAAACTAACCTCTAATTACTTACTGAAAAATAAGAGGTTGTAATGAGAAGATCCAAAACAAACAACTCAGCAAAGTTAGTGAATAGTGGGCTTATACAAATGGGCCACATTGTACAGATTAAGAATGTGTAACACGTTATGATTTCTGACTAGGCCCAAAATCATAATGGGCTTCAGTATATGTTTGGTAATTGCAAAGTAAAACGTGCTATTTAGTTACCCAAAATATAGGAAAAAAAACTTTCTTGAAGAATTCTAGCGTTCACGATTGCCGCTGTCATCCGCCCAGTTGGGTTGACACGTAATCGTAATCCTAACCCCGGTCCCTCCTAAATTCATTTTTGCGCAAAAGTCTAGCAGCAATTGGGTCGTGTTTTGCGACTGCGTTAGACTTTTTCAACCTTCTTCCGCTCTAAAAATGCAATTACACAGGTTTCCAAAACTTTTCTAGAAATGTAATTTTTATGTTTGTAAGAGTTTTAAATAAAGGTGGAATTTATTATTAAAAAAAAAGTAAAGGTGGAATTTGAATTCTTCCAAATTCCTTTGTTTGGATAGAGTCCTAAATATAGAATTCGGATTATAAGAAACATGTTTCGTGGGTTTTTTTTTGTGTTTGGTTGGGAATAAAACATCATTGCAAAGTAGAAGTCTATCTTCTTAGTCCTGTGATAAATCCTACCATTCTCCACCTAATAAGTTATTCTGATAAAATACATTTCAACACATTTCCAACCTCATAAGCTCTGATAATGAATTTCATGAATGATGATATTTTTCAACATTCTGGAAACACCTTTCTCGAATTTTCAGCTCATCCAAGCAATTTTGGATTAAGAACAAAAATTTTAGAAATTAGTTTCTTGTGTGGAGTTGTCAGAAGCTTTTCCACACTTATCCAACATGTCTGCTTGAACCAAAAAACCCCTAGATAAAAAATGGATTAAATGTTGAAGCGACTTATACTTTTTATCTTTTTTCTATTCGGCAATTAGAAATGATATGATAGCAATTAAATAAATGGAAAATCTTACATTGGCATTTTAGTTCTTTTAACTTTGTACATGAAGATTTTTGTGTATACAAACGCATTATACCTATTACACTAAGTTAGGCCTTAACCAATAATAAGTCCTCTTAAAATACAGATGGTATTAGGCGCTAAAATACATTTACACGACAATAAACCTGGGTCATGACTTACAATGCCCCAATAAAATGGTAAACTATGTGTAATTACCCATGCTAATTAGGGGCTGAGATTCTTTACATCTTAAGTTTTAAAAAATTGTTACATTTAGTTAGACTAGTACGTTGGTGCACGATACGAAATACGGGAGGAGTGTTGTAATCAAATTGTCAAAGAAAACAAATAGATGATTTTAAGTATATTTTCATTGATTTTTTTTTTGAGGATAAAAATAGGGCAAGGTGACCTATTCAAAAGCTTTATATGTTTTTTTTTATGTTTTGTGGCATATTCAAGTTTAAGATTATTTCTGTGATTTTTCCGCCAAAAATAAGAGTATTCCCTTCAATGGGCGGAGTCAGAAAATAAGTGCCTTCTTTTTTTCAATGAGATGAAACTAGAGCATACCAGTATCTTAAATTTTCGTATGTTATCCTAACATTTCAACATTGTGATGATGTCTAAGAACTATAATTACGTTAGTTGTAGATAGACCTCTTATATTACCACTAAATTGCGGATAGACCCCAGTTTTACTGTTGCAAATAGACTCTCTAAGTGTAACTTTTTGACTCTTTTACCCTTCATGGAGGTCTATTTGTTTAAAAAAAAGTTTCTCGTTCTCAAATAGTCAAAAATTTTCATTCTGAGAAAAACCATACCGTTTCAAAATATTATTGGGGCTTTTTCAATATAATATATGCTGATATGCTATTAATTTAATAACTGATTACTTATTTGATAAAATTGATTTATCTGTCTATTGTACATCCGAAGGTAACATTAGAAACTGAACCTCTAACTAATTTTGAAAATAAAGGCTGTACGCAGAAGATCCAAAACGAACAGCTCAGCCAAGTTAGTGAATCGTGGGCTCATAAAAATGGGCCAGGCTGTATAGATCTAGAATGTGTATCTAGAATGTGTAACCTCTTATGCTTTGTGCTTGGGCCCAAACATTAATGGGCTTAAGTATGTGTTTTTGTAATTGCAAAGTAAGTGGGTTAGTTCGGTTACCCAGCGGGGCGAAACGTAATCCTAATCCTAACCCCGGTCCTCCCCAAATTCAATTTTGTGCAAGTGTCTAGCAGCAATTGCGTTGCGTTTTGCGACTGCCGTTAGACTCTTTCAACTTTCTTCCACTCCAGAATAGCAATTACACAGTTTTCCAGAACTTTTCTAGAAATGTAACTTTCATGTTTGCTAAAGTCTTAAATATATGTAGAATTTGATTTCTTCCTAATTCCTTAGTTAGAGTAGAGTCTTAATATATATAGGATCCTAATTATAAGAAGCATGTGTCATCGGGTTTTCTTGTGTTTGGTGGGGAATAAAACATCAATCGGAACTTTTCAATTACAATGCTTAAATGAGATAATTTTATGTGAGAGGGATATTTTAATGGCATAAAGGTGGATATTTTTTTTAGAAGTGAGATATTTTAATAAAATGATGTGGGATAGATTGGAATAACCGAGAAGTATATAATAATGTATTTTGATGATATGACGACTTAATATATATATTCTGAAGCTTGCGTATCTGTTGATGTATGAAATCACAGTCACTAAACTCCGCTGGATTAGTTGTTGATTGAGTGGAGGCCGCCTTCTCCTCTAATGTCCGGTGATGTTGTCAAACCGAGGGTTTACCTACGCCAGAGGAAAAACCTGTGGAAGGACGGAGTTTGGGTCTCCGGTGGTCCCTCCGACGGTCAAGTCAGTATGTGAAATCTGAGAATTAGCAGTATTGTGGCGAGAAAGATCACTTATTTGTTCTATTGAACAGTTCGCTATTTATATGAAGGGTTGAAGGGTATTTTCGCCTTTTCATTTGGTAAGAAAACTGGTAAACGAGTCAGCATCCCTCCTCCACGTGTGGACTAATGACTGGGTAAGTGTCTTTAGTTGTCAGCCACGGCGGCCTGTCTTTACATGTGTCAAGCTAAGAGTTGATCTAAGCGTTAGTGCTGTTCCCTGACCATTAATGAGATGGGATTGACGACGTCCGCAGCCGAATTAGTTTGAGGTGCCTTAATTACTGTGAGAGATGGAGGAATTAAGGGGCTGACAATGCATTTAATGCGATATAGACGTACTGTCGGGACCAAACTTCATGCAACTGTCGTTTAGGTTGAAGTAACCACTCTAGATGAGTGGGAGGAGTCGCGTGTCCAGGGGGACGACTCACACCGCCATTCGCGTCATCCACAAAGACAATTGGCTGAAAGGTCGACTAGTATCGCCTTTCGCGTCATCCATGAAAATAATTGGCTGAAAGGTCGACTAGTACCGCCTTTCGCGTCGTCCATGAAGTTAGTCGGCCGAGGGACCGACTAGTACTGCCCTTCAAGTCGTTCTTAAAGGCGTCTGATCAACTCGAATGGCTGGACCAAGCAAAGAAAGCGACTCGTCCAAATTGACTCGGCTGGCGAGTCCAGATTGCCTTTAAACAAATAGGTGAAAATGTATATCTACCTGATGTATAGATTTCTCTTTCTAATCATAAATTAGGGATTAAATAGGGTTCAGGACCATAACAGTATCAATTATAAAAAGTAATATTAATAAATCTTATAAAAGAGTACATATTAGTTAAACTATATATAACCTCATTGTTAATACTAATTATTATCAATAATAATATAAAATGAACTAGTCTATTAATACTCATGAAGTATAACTTAATAGTGCAACATCCTTGATCATCACAAAAAATATTCACTACACAAATTTTATCAAGCACTACCTATTCCTTTTTTTTTAATTATTACTTATTCAAATTTTCATATATGCAATCGCTAGTGCTATTTGCATGCATTTACGATGTATAATAATTCATAATGTAAGCAACATTCATTTTTTTGAACTCAATCATCAATAATTTTTTCAACAACTTAAAAAGTTCTAGTTTGTTCATAGCGTGTTTGGCAACTTATACAAAATTGGGCCAGGCTAAATCATGGCCCAGTTATCCTGGCTGAAATTTGCTCTAAAGTAGTTCAATTGTAAACCAACTCCCCTAGTCTACAAAAGAGCTAGTTTAGAGTCCAATTTTTTTGACCTAGAAAAAATTGGGCCATTTTTTAAAAACACTTTTCTCGATAATTAAAATGAGTTTATAGAGTCAAACCTAGTCGCACTTTAAGGAGTTGTTAGATTGGGCCTTAGCCTCGTATTCTATCATTCTCTGTCTAATATGTTATTCCGATAAAATACAGTTCAACACATTTTCTAATCCCATATGCTCTGAAAATGAGTTTCGTAAATGATGATATTTTTCAGAAGCTTTTTCAACACTTTTCTAATCTGTCGACTTGAACCAAGCACCCTCCAAATAAAAAAATGGATTAAATATTGAAGTGACTTATTATACTTTTAACTTTTTTCTATTCGGCAATCGGAAATGAAATGAAAGCAATTGAATGAATGGAAAATATTACATCTGCATTTTAACTCTCTTAACTTTGAACAACTTTGAACATGAAGATTTTTTTTACAAACGCATAGTACCTATTACACTACCTTAGGACTTAACCAAAATAAATCGTCTTAAAATACGGATGGTATCAAGCGTTAATTTGCATTTACATGAAAATAAACCTGTTCATGTCTTATCATGCCCCAATAAAAATGTAAGCTACGTGTAATTTACCCAAGCTACGGGTCTTAGATTCTACGCATCTTTAGTTATAAAAAGTTATTATATTTAGTTATAACATCTTTTCGTAGATTATTAATAATCGTAAAATTTCTCTGCAGCCACACCAATTATATACAGAGGATCTATACCCCGAGCTAACAGCTCTCAATCAAAAGAACGAACAACCCAAAACTAACATCCTCACACGTGTCAACCAAAGCGAACAATTGGACGGACCCGTTCGTACGTAAGGTCCACCAATTATGCAACCAGATTAAGACGACACGTACGAGCGACCGGTCGACCGACACGCCAGCACGTCACACAAGCTAGGAACCGACCAGTACGGGAACCGAGACGCGACACGTGCGGATGGAGGTGAGGTACTGGCATACGTGGAGCTGACTCGTGACTATGAGGTTTTTCTTTTCCGTTGGTTCTTCGGGACTTCGCTTCGTTTCGGTTCCACGAGAAGTGGGTTTGGTGTCACCAGGGCCCATATTAGGTTGAAATAGAATATAATTGAGCGGAAAATTTTATTATATATATATATATATATATATATATATATATATATATATATATTTATCGCAGCCGCAAAGATTATAACTATAATTTCATATAATCAAAACAGTTTATAACTTCACTTTCAACTGTTTCCTTACTACTAATAAAAAAAAGTTGCATCAGGATTGCATGCAGTTGCCTATAATTAGAACATTTTAGGTTACTTTCAGCTATTTCTGTACTATTAATAAAAAAAGTCGCACCAAGATTATAACTATAGTTGCATCTAATCGGAACATTTTAGGTCACTTTTAGTTGTTTGTTTCATTGCTGCTAATTTAAAAATTAAATCGTATTAACTGACAAATGACAAATATGAATGCGCTACATCATTGATGGCTGTAGATAAGTCTAATAATAAATCAATAATATCTTCTTATTATATGCATGTTGCGAAAGTTATCTTTAATTGCGGAACGAAGCAATGTAATTGGTCCACATAACTACTACGATCAATAATGGACATAATCTGATGAGAATTTGGGATCATGTGGCATGAACAGAAAGTACTGTTCCTTGAATTTTGAGTAGCAGCACATCCCGCGCCTAACGCGTTCGCACGTGCACGGCAAGGGTGGCGTCCTTTTGCTTGGTACCTCACGTGTGGACCCGGTCAGTTTAACTAGACCAAGAGCACATGTGCATGTGTGGGACGCGATGTGACCTATGCGCACTCGTGGAGATGTCTGACGCGCAACTATATATGCGAATTTTCTTCTGCGGTTGTTTCTTTGGTATTTCGCTCGCTATTAAAATTCCGACTCTTCGTCGGCAAAAAGCGACGTATTTCGGCAATTTATGATCGCTTGATGATGGTCATGGACGGCGGTGGATCTTAGATTTTGATGGACCCCACATGTAATGTACGAGAAAATGAACAAAAAGTACGTTCAACTTTAGGGAAGTGACTCAGAAGTTGCAATCGTTCGAGAGTCAAGTTGGACTAACGTTTGACGTAGAATATGTTTTCGTGTGGTTAGGGTTGAAGTTGGGTTAGGATGGTCTGAGTTGGTCTGGTTTGAGCTTGGAGCACTTCTTTGAACCGGTTCACCTTATTTGTGTTTTTCTTTTTCTTTTAATTTGTTGTTACTTTTCTCCCCCCTTAAAGAATGAGATGGTCTAAGTTTGAATTAATTTTGGAGTTTTCACAATTAAATTTTTTCTTTTACCATTAGTTTTAGATTTAAATAGACAATGATATAATCGTCCTAGCTAGGCAACCTATCATGAGTCTTATTCTTTCTTTTGTACACTCCTTCTACTCTGAAATTTTGATCTTTTTTATATATATATATATTTGGAATTGAGTTGGATTATAATTGCACTAGTAGTGTCTTTGGGCGGTCGACTATGCCCATCCTCGTGCTTTGACATAAAACTAGAGATATCTAGCAGTAGTTGCTAAAGGAGCATCAATATAGATCAATAGTTTAATTCATAGGAGAGATTCTATTTGAACTGGAGTGTCACGTATGGATTAGAGAGACATATCTTGAAAGCAAGGTCTTGGGCCTGAGTATGGAGCCTAAATGATCATATTAGATTAATAATAGATGGACTAATAATAGTGGTTATGAAGGATCATATTAGATTACTAATTGACGGAGACTAATAATAGTGGTTCTTAGAGGTCAGTCATGTGCGCAACACAAAAGTCAATTAGTATTTAATAGTTCTGTTCTTTTTCTGAATTTTCTTTAAAGCATTTAGCTCTTTAGCGAACCGGACCCACAAAAGAGGGGTTTATTGTTTAACAACACAGGTCTTGGTAACTCAACCCATCGTTCTGATCGATACCGTATCTTCAACGTAGCTACTCATACTTGTTCAATCTCCGAGTCTATGTAGATTTCAACATGGACCCACGCAAAGTCATCTTTGTATGCGCCCCAATTACTTGTCAAACCTCCAAACCAAACACTGCCCCACTTCGACCATTAAGCAACAACAAGACCAAACACCAATGTATATATAAAAAAGAAATAGTGTGCACTTGCAAACAGAAGAATCCTAGAAACTCCCCTATATCCTCCCCTCTCTCTCTATATATAATCAACGCTCAACATGTTCAATTGAGAGAAAATCTAGCTAACAAAAATTATTTCATGGGAAGGGGAAGTTCAATTATGGATCAAAGATGCAAGAAGCATCCGAGTCATAAGCAATCCAAAGGAGTTTGCCCATCATGCTTAAGAGAAAAATTATCTCATCTCTCAACCTCTTCCTCCTCTTCAACCACCAATCTTTCGAGTTCAACTACTTGTTCTTCGCTGTCTCCTTACTCATTATCAGACTCTAATCTCTCTTCTATTGCCACTGCATCTCCTCCTCATAACAAGATTATGACCAAGACAAAAAGCTTCTCTTTTCTGTTTAAAGGGTTGGATAGTAGCAAGCCATTGAAGAAGAGTAGGTCTTTGGCTTTTGTGGTGGTGGAGGAGAAAGAGAGGGATAAGAAGAAGAAAGGGAAGTTTTGGTCTAAGTTGTTGAGGAGAAGATCAAAAGACGAGGATGGGGGTTTGATGCACTCTAAGACAGTTAAGGAGAGGTCTTCTGCTAATAAGTGGATGCTGTTCTCATAGATTTTGCTTATACTTTGTTTTTCTTTGTGCTGATTTTGTACATAGAAGAGAGAATAAGTGATGTTGGAGAAAAAGATAGAAAGAAGTTGTACAAGGTGATTGAGTTTTTTTTAGGGTAAATTACACTAAGCTCCAAAATACTTTCAGCATTTTGTAGTAAGCCCCCAATGACTTTCAAATCGCACTAAACCACAATGACTTTTGGATATTGCAGAAATACCCACTAAGGTTTTGCATTTTTACGATAACCCCCATAAATTAGAACCAAAGGACAACAGAAAGGGACATTTTGTTGTTGGGGGTTTAGTGTAATTTATCCAAAAGATATTGGAGATTTTTTGCGCAAGTTATTGGGAGTTTACTATGAATTTGGAAGTTACTGGTGGCTTACTGCAAATAGCTGAAATTTCTTAGGAGTCTAGTGTAATTTACACTTTTTATATACTATTTTTTCGTGGAAATTATTATGTGTATGGAGAAAGGTAAATGTGTTGGAAGGTTATAATTCAGATTTTATTGTAACTAAAAGTGGAAAAAATGGACATGTTTTTTCAATATTATAATAGAATTAGATAATTATTGTTTGATTCAAGTTAATTATTTAATCCTCCTAACGAATGGTAGGAAATCTAGGATTAATTATTTTATTGGAACGCCTAAGACTTGTAATTACCATGTTTTTTTGTTAGAGTCCTATAAGCCGTCTTATGAGGAGGAGGAGGGGGATAGTAAAACAGAGGTGCTAGAATATGCACTAATTAAGTGAGAAAGTTTGTTATTGTTGAGAACTCTAGAAAAAAAAATGAAAACAAAATTTCCTTTTTCTTTTGAATGAAATAAAGCCCTACAAATTAATTAACAAAAATTAAAGAAGTTTAGGAGTCCCCTTAGGCAATTAAGTTCTACTATAAGCCGATTAACTCCTTTCACACAGTTAAACAAGGCATCAAACTCGAAATGATACTAAAAATTCTCTTTGTTTTAGTTGCTAAGGAACATGAATAGTGGAGACTAAGGGTGTGTTTTACAACCCCTAAAACTGGGCTAGGACTAATTTGAGTATTATATTGAGTTTCTTCTCTTGTTTATTTTGAGGTTTTTTTTTTCGATAAGTCAAATTTTGCCCGCTAAACTAGATTCTAGTTTGATCTATCCCTTCCGTGATCTGTTTCAAGCTTAGCCAGAACAAAATTAAGTCAAGATTGATGCTGACCTAGTTTTAGGTAGATCCAAACACACCCTAAAAGTTTCATTCAATGTTCGTTGGGCTCTTTCCGACAACTTCTCACATCTCTGAAACGTAATTTTATATATTCCGAGATACACGTCAAAAACAACAATTTTTCCCTTTCCTAAGAAAAATGTAGGTATCATCACTAAATATTCACTTCTTGGTGTCATCACAATTGTTTATGCCATTAAAAATGTACTCAATGACTAATTGATTTCCCCACTATATATACTTAAGAAATTGAGATGGTCTGATTTTCCTGTAGCCTTAAAGGCCATCATTTTCCCCCTCCCGTTCCTCGGTTCTTTCTCTGGACCATTAGAAGAAAATTAGTTTTTGAATGAAAATAGGCGCGCATGCAAACCAAAAATAAATCCGGAAAGTATGTTCCTTAAAAATTAATATTTAAATGGGGGTCGTGCTGCATGGAACTAAGAGTAGAAAAGAGAGATTAAAATAATATTTGAAAATTAATATTCACGTTACATTCCCCATTGTCCGGCCCAATGGCCTACATTCTTCATTAACCTGCCTCATGAAAAGGTGACATTAGGTACAACAACCAACATAGTTGGTTTAGTGAGCCCAATTAGAGTGGCTTTTTTTAACGCTTATTTGGTGACACCACCGAATCTTATCACTGAATATTAATTTGGATCTAGTATTTACAATTAACAATGGCGAAAGAGGCCCCGCGTTATCCGAGAACGTAATACATAATCTTAATTAGGGTGAGATGTGTATAAATTACTTCATCTCATATGTTATTGAATTATGATCCGAAAAGTTTAAGAAATTAAGAAATGCTAGATGAGATAAACTACAAGTAGTTACAAAGTATACATCTATTTCCACATAGTGAGCAGACAGGGACGGAGCGCATAAATTGATTCAACGGTTGGGTGAGATTGTGAGCTTCCATAGTGTATGACATAGTCACAATAGTTAACACACGGGTTAAAGGTCAAGAAAAGGACTCTGAGTTTAACATGCATGGATACCCATATATAAATGCTCGGTTACATCTCAAATCAGGTAGATTTTAAATCACATTTTAAGAAAATGGGATTTACTAACTTTCGAAAAACTATCTTATAAGCTCATATAAAAAGCCACCAAAAGCTTACATAGCTTATAAGCTTAAAAAAATAAGCTCTTCTAAACACCCCCTATATTTCAAGATGGTACGGGATGAAGTACATGTGTACTTTGTCTGCCACTTTATTTTATTTGTGTGGTTGTTATGGCATATTTTTTGTTCCTTCTTGTTTCACCACAGTTTATATAGCTTCAGTTCTTTCTTTTAATTTTTTATTTTGACTAATTTCTTCTTGTAAGTTTTGGGTTGGTTTCGTTAAATTCTTATTAATGAAACACGAGCGGCAGTACTCCCCCATCATTATCCTAAATAAATTCCTATACCTAGTACACAAGAATTGGTATTACATAGGTTAGATTTAGTTACTGTTTGCTATGGTAGCATGACAGTTATAAATCCAAGAAAAATAGAGAGTACTCTGTAAAAAGCAAGTACATAAGTATCAAATATAATTTCATCTAAGCTAATAAAAGGAAGTGGTCTACAAATATACATGTGCATAAAGAATTGCTAATCCGTTGATGAAACTCCTTATATTCTACCACCCTTCAAGCTGTGTAGAGATTCTAATTCAGTTGTTCGTAGCTTCTACCTTTGTTTCTCCATCAACTACAGTTTGGTATATACTCTACATTTGAAATCAAGGTGATAGATACGTACATGTAGCAGATCTTGTTCATGTATATAGTTAAATGCGTATCTAAACTGAAACAAGATTTGCATATCCAAATTAAAAACAAGTTATCTGTTTGTCTGACATTTTGTGATAAATTTGATGCTTTTACCTTACCTTTGCCCTAGTTTTTTTTATCCCATGTTTCCCAACATCAAATTCTCATTGTAATTCATAATAACAAGTAGAAAAAGTACTATATTTTTTTTTTTACATTTGACTTAAGTTTCAAAGTTGAAATCTTGGAGCAAAATATATAATAAGAATTAAGAAACGCATGGCAGCATTGGCAGGCAAGTTAATTTTTCGTATCAACTTGTAAATAAGGTCTTAACTGGAGATCCACATATTTACAACATGTATCTGTTAAATATAGGAATAGACTCCTTTTTTGTTTAGTCCCACATCGGATAGAGTAGAAGAATGAGACCACTCCTCTTGTATATATAGACCCCAATACTAATGAATAGAATTGTTCTTTTTTTTAAAGCTAATCGTTTAGCTTATCAACCAGAATAGATTGTTAGGTTCCCTCGACAGATCAGTCCTAGAACTGATGAGAGGAAGAGTGTATATCCCACTTTGCTGAGATATATCATTGTCAATTCTTGTTTCCTTAGTGAAACGGGAATTTAGTTGTGATCTTACTCTCTTGTTGTGCACCAGAGGTGCTGTTGAAATTTTCACTGCGCACAACAAGAGTTCATAAATCTCAGATATTCATAGATCTTACGCCAATCATTCGGCTCATCAACCAGATCTTCATAGATCTTACGTCAATCATTTGACATACCACATCTTGCGCCAATCATTTGGCCGGCAAACTAGATCTTTTTAGATCCTCAACATCAAGTTACTATGACGACGCCTGAGATACATTTTCATCAACAATCTATTGATGTAAAACTTGACGGCGATAACTACCGCCTCTCGGTCCTCCTCCCTACGAGTCATCCTTCAGAGTCGGGCCTGGGACACATCGATGGCACAACAAAACTCCCAACTCAACCAACTCCTACCGGCGATCTCACCAAGGACTCGGCTGCCCTCTCCTCTTATGAGTCCAATCTCATGACCTGGACTCTCGCTGAAGATCGTGCCATCGCTGAAATCGTTCAATCCGTCTCACCCTCCATCCGACTTCAGCTCGAACAATTCGACACTGCCATATCCCTCTGGGCATATCTCCAGCGTCTCTATACACAGTCAGACGACGCTCGAGAGTTTTAACTATACCAAGAGATATCCATGGTTACACAAGGCGATCGCTCGATCCGCGAGTTCTATTCCCACATCTTCGATCTCTGGGAACAACTTGCCGCCCTTGAAACACCTCTCACCGATCTTGCTTCCAGGACCATTCACCACAATAACAGAGATAGGCAACGTCTCTTTCAGTTTCTGATGAAGCTCCGACCAGAGTTCGAATCTGTCCGCAGCCAACTCATCCACCGGTCACCAAGACCAACCCTCGGAGCAGCTATCACAGAGTTACAGGCCGAAGAAACACGTCTTCACCTCAACACCCTTTCCATCAGTCCAAGCTCCGTCCATGCCGCCCCACGCTCATCCACCCACCGTGGTCCTCCTGATCATCAGCACACCTTATCGACGAGACAACAACTACCCGGCCTCACCCTCACACGCAAACAATGGTGTTGTAGGCGTTGAAAAATACTTACAAGATCCCCGAAACCAACTCGTGACAGGGAGTCGGCGAATGACAACCCATCGAATGATACGGACGTCGAATCGTTAAGACGCGAACTCGACGGCGAACCCACGGCGTCACAAGCCGCGGTTTAAACGGACTTGAATAGGCGATCGGATCTCAGACCGCTGGAGCCGAACGAACCAAGAATTAGTCCCTAATCAAATACGCATTGAACTTAAGCCCAGAGATGAAAAAATGCCTGAAAATGACGAAAAACGACCAAACGGCGAGAGCGGCTGCACCCTACCAATGTCGAGTACTACCTGTAAGTCGGCGGCTCTACCACTTTGCCGAGCCACCGCCCATCACTTGGCGAAGTTTTGCCGAGCCACCTACCAATTTGGTCGAGGTGACTCTACCAGTGGTAGGCTCGGCCACCTGGCCGAGCCACTCCTACCAATTTGGCCGAGGTGGTTCAAGTGGCTGCCGAAGACCAAACACCCCGAGTTGTATAAATAGGGGGTGTCATCTTCGAGAGGGTCGGGCCGGCTTCTTGAAGAGAGATTTTGGAGTCCGGTCCGATTTCGAGGCCCCGAGGCTTGGATTCTTGGGGATTTGGAAGAGCTCGGACTTCGAAGAATTCTTGCGAGATCTACGAGTAATCGGCGACGGTCCCGAAAGCAACAAATGAGTACAAAAGGACGACGCATCTACAAGCCAAAGGTAACCGACGGTCGAACTACGATACCCTCTAGGTTAAGCTTCGCCTTAATCTCGTGGATAGCTGTGATTTCTCCTAGTAGATCTCACCCGCTCCCACGATCCTCTCCTTCGTGAGTGTGATCCCCGGCATCCTCTCCTTCGTGAGTGTGATCCCTCAGCGCCGCTTCCTTCGTGAAACGAGCCCTCGCGACGCCTCAGTAGTTCCGCAACCCTGCCCTACTGATCGAATTGCGGTGGTCCACGGACACAAAAAGTCCCCGACAGTAAAGAACTCACGCAATGGTGACCTCGATATAACGAGATCCTCGTGTTTGTTCATAAAGGAAAAAGTTATAATCTTTTTGATTTTCATTGTAAGCCTTAAAATAAAGGCTTATATTTCTTTGAATTTTGTTGTAGGCCAAAGAAGCCGTAGCAAGTTCAAATCAATGACAATCAAACCGACTTTCCCCGCCGAACAAGCCGGCGACCATTGGGAGCCACCGCCTCGATCGAGGTCGCTGCACGCAAACCAGGATCCCTATCCCTGGAAGAAGAGGTCGAGTTCGAGTTCGACCAGGAGAAGTTTGAGGAGTACCTATCCTCACCCTCCTCCAGATCCGTTCCCCGCCGCTCCAAGAAGGTCTACGCCGCAAGGAGAACCCGATGGGCCTCCGATGTAGAGCCCCGTGACGGCGAGTCCAACTCCGCCGCCGCAGTAGCGAAGTCCCCCGCCAAGTCCGAATTACTGAGGCCTCGACATGAACGCCGATGACGCTCAGGCCTAAGCGAGCCGCCAAAGGCGATAGAGCATGGCGCCAAACTCTCCAAGGCCATGCAATCCGTGGATGGGGTCGCTATGAAGCGGATCTAAGATCCGTGACTCACGCCGAGGCTCCACCAAGGAATCGACGGCTATCCAAGCCGCCAACCAACGAGTGGGTCCGTGTCAAACGGAACCGCTTCCACGCCAGAGCGTATCCGAAGCGCCGCACTCCTTGCACAAGCACGAAGCGCAGTAAGCAGCTCGCGAATTAAAGAAGGAAGTGGCAAAGAAGCCACCAACGCACCGTGTTTGGAGGCCCAAGTCTAACGGTGCCCCAACCTCAGTTGTCCACATTCCTGTCTCGGCACTTAAGCCGAAGGATACAAGCGTTGCAAATCCAACGCCAAGGTCCAAGACTGACGACACCTCAAAGTCAAAGGCGCTCAGATCCGGGTGAAGCCAACTCCGTCACCACCACCAAACCGACTATCAAGGATCGCCTCGCCCCTGAGAGAATCACGGGTCACTCCTCATGCAGGAGGTCGCACCCGCTCCAACAAGGACAAGAAGATTCCTGCAGCCTCTCCTATCGGATTGAAAATCGAAGTCCGAGAGTCCGCCGAGACTTCGCGCCCACATCGGCGAAAGTCTAGGCGAGTCACTTTCGGAAGTTTCGATGGATTGACCCGTCCTGGAAGGAGACGTTTTCATCGGCGATGAGGGCGTTATACGAGAGATCACGACATACGGCAGGTTGCTCCGGTACACACCCGATGAGCTGTACTACCGCAAGGGTAAGAAAATCTCGGCGGATTCCCCAAATTGACGCAGCCATGCTTGTGCTCCAAGCTCATTAATACGATGCTCTGAGTGCAATTGCCATCAAGAAGCTCCGAAAGGGTGTCAGCCCTTGAGACTCACCACGGAGATGCCGAGACCTAGGTCAAGGCGATTCATAAAGGATGACCTCGAGAGGGTGAGTTGCCGAGGTCACTAATAATATGACCGGCAAAGAACCATCGTCACGGGCTATTCCCGCCAGACGCAACGCTAACTCGCTTATGTCCCGACTATCCGGACGGTCCGATACAATAAACTTCAAGGGGATACCCGCGAGGATGATGCCGATATCGGCTCGCAATCGCATCGATCATCTGTATCTAGCGAAGGAGCCCCAAGAAACGCCATGATCGCATATGTGATCAAGTGGCCATGTTGAACGGCGCTGAATAAACAACGAAAACTTCAAGTTAGAAATGGAGTTGGCCATGCACGATGAGAGAAATGCACGACCAACAGATCCAAGCCCCGACAAAACATCAAGGTGAATCAAGTCGGCCAACGCCGATGAAGATGATAGCGATTCGAGCGTGAGGAAGCGTAAGAAGATGATAACCCTCCCGAACCCCGCAACGCTAGGCAAAACATAGATATTGTTGCTCAGAAAGCAGAAGATCAAAGACTTGGAGAGCAAAATCAATTCATTGATTTTCGCCAAGAAATAAAGAAGACAGTATTCCTTGCCCATGCAGGAATGGGAATCAATCCTCAGATCCGTCAAGTTTAACTTAATAAACTTCACACCATTTGACGGAAGGGTTCCCCGACGCAAAGACTTGATTTATTTCAAGTCACACCTCGGAGTTATTTCCGCAACGAACCCCCGATGGTTCGGTCATTCGCTTGGCCTCTCGAGCCGCTTCATCGGTACCGCCTCAAGCCGGAGCATTCATACCGGACGACATGGAGTCTAGCTTCCTTACCAATTTCTTTGATGACGATACCGAGGTATCGATCGACATTGCTCGACGAAGCGTAGAGACGGAGAAACCGTGGACATCTTTGTTAAGCGATTCGGAACAAGGCAATGAACTGTCGGATCCAATAACGGAGGAGTTCATCCTCCAAACCCGCCACGCGAACTTATCGATAGATGTGCTTGAAGCAATGGGTACAGCACCATCGATAACGCGGAAGGAAGGTTCGTGGAGAGCAAGTCGAAGGTTCCTCAAGAGGAAAAGGCGGAAAGAGGCCATACCGAAGTTCAAGCCGTAATTTTGTCCCACGCAGAAAGGGAAAGAGCGTTCTAAGACAGGTTGCTAACCAAACATTTCAACTCCAACCCCAAAGAAGAAGAAGAAGCAGCGAAGAATACGCCGCAACAAAAGTAACAATCAACATGGCAACACAGGCCACAAAAGCGAAGGCCTTAAAGCCAAGATTCTCAAGTCCTATTCCTTTAGGGACGGCGAGATTCCGGTCTCTTCAAATATCTTGTGGAAAATAACAAGATCAAGCTCCCTCCCATTCGTAATCAAGAGGAGGCAATGAAGACGAATGACCCAAGATATCGCGGCGCATTATAGCCATCACCCCACTAAACTCGCTTCACCTTTAAGGACAAAATCGGGCTTTAATTGGCGTAGGGTCATCACTATGAAGCCGTCAAAGAAAAGAAGGTCGGAGCTAATGCGTGTCCATAAGCTTCGGTCTGTGCCATTGACATGGTTTGAACTCGAACCGCTGGTCAAAGTCGCAGTTGAAGACCGTAAATGACGCACTCCACACAAGCAACGCTTAGAAAGGACTTGTATCGTATACAACCCGAATGGCGAAGTCTTGTGGGTCCACCCGCACCTACTTGAAGATGAGCAATGGTAGCCTCTTCTTCGTTGAAGAAAAGCGAGAAAGGGAAAGGCATGCCATGCTACTCCGCACTCGAGGGAAACGATGAACAGTGGTAACATTCCACCTGTCCGGGAATCGAAGCCCACGCCACCGAGTGGACACGAGTACAAATACAAGTACCCGTAAGTCCCCGACCTAATGCCAAGACGCCTGAGTCGGGGTACCAACAAATCCCTCACTCGCATAGAAAGCGCAATGCAAGTGGTCGCCAAAGAAGCTACAGAAAGCGTACCGCGATGAAGTTCAACTCCGGCAGCCATTCGGGCCGCCTGATTGGAAGAGATAAACCGGGAACCGAACTCTCCATACCGCCACGCCATGGCCCAATTAGCCAATATCCCGCAAGGATCACTCTCTATGAGTTGTCAGGCTTATCAAAAGAGACGAGAAGCTCTTCAAGAAGCCCTCACGATTCGTAAGTCTTCCTCACCCGATTAGGCCGAGTCCAAGAGTCGGCCCAAAGAATGCAACCTCGCGACTAAACACTTCCCTTGCATCACTTTTACAAAGGAGGATATGCGACGAGGAATTCCAAACACGATAGGCCGCTATACTTCAACCGTATATTGGCTCTAGTGAAGTTAACCGGATCCAAGTCGATCCGTTCCACGGAGCATCATGCCCCGCTACCATGTATCATCTTGAATTTCGCCAAGAACTCAAGGCCGACAGCACAATGATTTACAGATTAACAACTGCCTTGGGTCTGGTAAGATCCGGATAAAGTGCCAAATGGGGACTTAAAGTCCAAGTCACCGCTATGTGATTGACGTAGACTTCCTATAACTTATTGTTGGTCAATTTGGATCCACAATAGCGTTATAGTCCGTCTACTCTTCATCGGTGTCTCAAATATGTAGACACGAATAATGAGGTCAAGGCGGTGGTCGCGGACAAACAACCGTTTAAGGGGATGGAGAATCATTTCACCGATTCTCCTCTACTAATGAGTCCGAAATCAATCATCGGCCCAAGGTACGGACACGTGAAGAAGCCGATAACAAAACCGGCTTGGTTATAGTGGAGGTTTTGTTTTAAATGACATTGTACCCCTTGTAATCAATCTTGACGATGAAGAATCGTCAGATGAACATTGTAATTGGCAAATTGCCGATGAATCAATAAATGACGATTTAGAGTACCCTTTATCTTTGAATGATGTGATAACAGGTTTATACAATGATCCAGAGTTGCACCTGCCGATTCGATCATCTTGCTTCACACAAAAGCAGTTCCGAGACTCCTTTGGGACAGCACTCGTCATCCCACGAAGATCGAGTAGTTCCAGCGCCGAATCACTTCTTCGAAAACGACGAAGACGACAATGGACCTATCCTCCACACATTCAGATATAGTCCAGAAACACTGGGTATCATGAAGAGATGGGGGTATGACTTGACACGAGGGGAAGGTCTATGTTTCGGACGAGGCCCTCGAACCCCTCCTAAAGCGGCATATGTCCCAAAGGAAGCGGATAATTACTATGCATTTAGAAGGGGATTGGGAACTTAATCCTCCCTAAGATGAATGCTCGTGGTCATTGATAATAATCCATCCGGTGAGGGAGACGGACATTCGCCCGACTCTTCATTGGGATTCCGACACCACCTCTGAGAAGCCAAGGCTTTAATGTCAAATATGGCTACTGGCCGATCCTCAAGCATCGTTGAGTGATGAAGACATGCCAACATGGGAAGACCCATGGATCCATCAACTCCAAGAGCGGTTTGGGGATAGGTTGAACAAAGAGAACCCCCACTAAGGACGAGGTAGTCCAGATTAATATGGGTGATGAAGAGCATCCTAAACTCATAAACATCGCAATACTCTCCCTTGGAAGAAAGGAAGAGTTGATTGCCCTAATCGTGAGTATATCGATGTATTCGCCTCGAGTTACGAGGACATGCCAGACTCGACCCTAATGTGGCAACACATCGCCTCAACATCAAGGCGGATGTCAAACCCGCAAGCAAAGAAGACGGTTTCTGCCCACAAATATTGGAGGCAATTGACGGCAGTGAAGAAACTCATAGAATCGGATTCATCGAGGAAATTCAACATCCTGATTGGGTATATAGTCCCGGCCATGAAGAAGAATGGGTCGATTAGGATCTCAGGTTTACTCATGAGACCTCAACGCTTGTCCGAAGATGACTTTCCTCTTCCAATCACCGATGTCTGACAACACGCGGTGGATTTGAAAGAATATCCTTTATGGATGGCTTTTCGGTATAATCAAATCAAGATGCACCCCGATGACGCGCCAAACACCGTAATCTTCCATCGCGGCATATATTGCTACGATCATGCCGTTCGGCCTCAAAAATGCCCAAGAACATACCGAGAGCAATGACGGAGATTTTCCAGATCATCTTCGAAAATGGTCGAATGCTACGCCGACGATTTGGTCGGAAAAGCCGCGGACAAAGGAGATCACATCAAAAATCTTAGAGCGGTATTGAACTCATGCGGACTCATCGGCTAAAGATGAACCCCGCCAAATCCTTCCTTGGATGTCCTGGGGCAGGTTTTGTCATCACCGCAAAGGAATCCACGCCGATCCCGACAAAGTGAAAGCGATTCAAGAGTTGCAACCTCCGAAACTGAGAGAACTCGTTAAAGGGCGATCAGGTACATCCGACGGTTCATATCGAACCTATCGGGGAAGTGCCAACCGCTCTCAAAGTTGGACGCGCGTCATATATTTGACGACGCTTCGCCGCAAGGCATTCAAGAGATCAAGTCTTATCTCGCTAAACCCCGTTTGTTGCAACCACGGAAAACCGCTTTTGATCTACGCCAAGGCAACGGATCACTCGTTAAGCTTTTACTCGCGCAGACGCACGATAGCGTCACGTAACAGTAGCATTATCCGAGCGAACATTAGTGGTCGAGTCTCGATATCCAATGGTCGAAGCGTTTGCATTGGTGTTAGCGATTAGGAAGATCGCGACACTATTTAGTCGGACAAGCGATTTATGTTATCTCTAACGAACGGTCCAATATTTATGACCCACCGGCCTCAATGAGTTGGCGTTTGGCGAAATGGGCCTTGCTCTTGTCCCAATATGACTTGTATTTCAAACAACGTAAGTCGGCCAAAGGACAAGCGACAGATCTCGTCGCCACCGACGACGGACGCAGTTGAGCTATATGATGATCTTCGGATGAAGTCCACGAAGTTAACACTACATCGCACCAACAAATATGGCGATTGTATGTTGATGGAGCTTCTCGGGCCACCAATGTGGCAGTACCCGGATGTTCTAAAATCTCATTTGGAGTCGGAGTTGTCTTGATTTCCCGGAATCATGTCATGCCCGTGCATATTCACTCACCGAACCTGTTCCAATAGCGTAGCGAATACAGCGCTACTTATTGGACTTAGTTTCAAGGAGCCGGGGTCAATATCTCGCTGCACGGCGATTCAAGAATTGATAGGCTGGTTCGTGGTGACTACGGTCGAATCTGATCTAATCCCCTATCATCGATAGCCGTTGAAATAGCGCATCATTCAAGAGTTTTTCATCGAATATATCCCGCCCAAAACGCTTTTGCGGATGCATCAAGGCGTTAGCTGTCGTTAGCACAACCTTAGAGACCGAGCAACTAGTTGCGGTCGGGACTCACCAACTCTTCGCACATTATACGATGAGGCACAAGAAGATAAAGGGCTAGTTACCAAAAGTACATGCAACCCAAACCAAGTTGGAGCCGAGATTGGCTTTCCTATCATCGACTACGCCTTACATGGCATTTCTAAGACGTGAGGGAGAGAGAGTCAATCCGCGAAGAGCTCCAAGATTCTTTTATGACACTCCCCCACGCTATATCGCCGAGGGTACGATGGTCTTTCATCCTCCTCAAACAAAGAGGTGAGAGGTCCTTCTCGAAGCACACGGAAGGTGAATGGTGCACACCACCGTCCCAAGCTCTACGATCGAATCGAGAATGGGCTACTTCGCCAACAATGATTAATGATGCGAGTAACGCCGAATGCCACGCTGTCAAATTCACGCTAATTATATGCACCAGCCCTCGAAAGCTTGCATCCTTCGCCACATCCCGCCATTCGAGACATGGGGAATGGGCGTCGTAGGTCCCATTTTCCTCCGTCGGTCAAAGGCGTCGGTTTATTCTAGCGATCACCGATACTCCAAGGGCGTATAATCCCGCTAAAAGAAGTCAAGGCGCAGTACCGTCGCCAATTTATCAAACACCATGTCATCTACCGACACGGTGTTCCAAGGCGGATCGTGCATGACAGCGGTCCCGATTCATCGGCAATTCCTTCATCGGGTTTTGCGAAAAGTTGAAAATACAAGATGTCGCTACGAACTTTTATAATCCAAAGAAGAAATGGATTAGCCGAAGCATTCAACAAGGCGATTATCAAAGTGCAGCCGAAGCTTGTGAAGAGTAACAAGCGACCGATGATAAACTCGAGAAGCACTCCGGGCGTATCGCGACGATCAGACGCGACGCCTAACCGAAAGACCCCGCACTTCGGTTTACTGCGCGGCGCTTCTCCCGCTGGAAATTCAGATTCGCCACTCTCGCGACGCCTTCAACAGAGATAACGACCGAAGAACAACATCAAAAGCGTCTCGAAGAGCTTGAGATGTTAGATGAGAAGCTACCGAGGCTCAACAATGCATTGAGTTCTACCAAGCTAGGATGTCGAGGGCTTTCAACAAGAAAGTTCGACAGAGAACCTTTAAAGAAGGAGATTTGGTCCTCGCCGCCGACGCACCGATAATCCTCACTTCCAAAAGAAAGGTAAATTGAACCTAAATGGGAGGGTCCGCTATAATAGAAACAACATCTAATGCATGTGAAATTACCCAATGGCGACCGCAATTAATGCCGAATGGGAAGTTCCCAAGAAATACTACCCTTAGTGTCTTGGGATAACCCGTTCGGCGGGAAGTTCCTCGTGGGATATTTCACCCACTTTTCTTGAGGATAACCCTAGATTTGTCCTCCATCATAATTTCCCCACCGATCAAATTCCTTGGCGGTGGGCCTACAAATTTTGCCACAATCTCCTCTTGATTCCTTCTATGAACAAGAGGCCCAATTAAAATTCCTTTCACGGAGATAGAATATAAAATTCTTCCTCTGCCGCAAAAACTTTTCGTGGTCAAACCAGGGGTCCCATTTTTATCTTAGGTAGCGCCCGTGAAGGTATCTTGTAGGGATTTTCGGACCAGGTTGTCCGTGAAGGTCGCTGAGTCTCTTCGGTTCTCGGAGTGGAGATCCCACTCTTAGTTCCATCTTCATCTTAGGTAGCGCCCGTGAAGGTATCTTGTGGGATTTTCGGACCAGGTTGTCCGTGAAGGTCGCTGAGTCTCTTCGGTTCTCGGTGGAGATCCCACTCTTAGTTCCATCTTCATCTTAGGTAGCGCCCGTGAAGGTATCTTGTGGGATTTTCGGACCAGGTTGTCCGTGAAGGTCGCTGAGTCTCTTCGGTTCTCGGAGTGGAGATCCCACTCTTAGTTCCATCTTCATCTTAGGTAGCGCCGTGAAGGTATCTTGTAGGGATTTTCGGACCAGGTTGTCCGTGAAGGTCGCTGAGTCTCTTCGGTTCTCAGTGGAGATCCCACTCTTAGTTCCATCTTCATCTTAGGTAGCGCCCGTGAAGGTATCTTGTGGGATTTTCGGACCAGGTTGTCCGTGAAGGTCGCTGAGTCTCTTCGGTTCTCGGTGGAGATCCCACTCTTAGTTCCATCTTCATCTTAGGTAGCGCCGTGAAGGTATCTTGTAGGGATTTTCGGACCAGGTTGTCCGTGAAGGTCGCTGAGTCTCTTAGGTTCTCGGAGTGGAGATCCCACTCTTAGTTCCATCTTCATCTTAGGTAGCGCCCGTGAAGGTATCTTGTAGGGATTTTCAGACGGGTTGTCCTTTGAAGGTCACTGAGTCTCTTCGGTTCTCGGAGTGGAGATCCCACTCTTAGGTCCACCTTTCATCTTAGGTAGCGCCCGTGAAGGTATCTTGTGGGATTTTCGGACCAGGTTGTCCGTGAAGGTCGCTGAGTCTTTTCGATTCCTACCGTAAGGAACTGTTAAGCCTCATCGGAAATAGAACACATTCTTCCTTTCCCACCTCAATCAATCTTAATCGGTTCGGTCATTCTCCGATCAAAGAGGACACCAAGGTTCATCTTGGGGCATTTTATCCCGGCCTAAGAAGGGATAAAGCCAACGCCACACGCATTGCCGGTTTAGTCTTTTCGATTGAAGAAGACACCGTAGATCGACCGTATTTTATCCAAGCCTAAGAAGGGATAAAGCCAACGCCCTCACGCATTGCGGTTTAGTCTTTTCGATTGAAGAAGACACCGAGATCGATTCGGGGTATTTTATCCCGGCCTAAGAAGGGATAAAGCCAACGCACACGCTGCGGTTTAGTCTTTCCCGATTGAAGAAGACACCGAGTTCGATTACGGGGCATTTTATCCGAAGCCTAAGAAGGGATAAAGCCAACGCCACACGCTGTCGGTTTAGTCTTTCTCCGATTGAAGAAGACACCGAGTTTGATTCGGGGTATTTTATCCGAAGCCTAAGAAGGGATAAAGCCAACGCCTAACACGCCGGGTTAGTCTTCGATGAAAAAGGCGAAGCCTCATTATTCAACATCGTAGCATTAAGTCTAAGAGAGTCTCATTCTTTTAGCACAACGTCATGTGCGGAGCGGATCGGATAATCCGCCGCTAGCCCAACTCAAGCGGTAGTTGGTAAAGGCTCATCAAACCCGTTGAGGGGTTGGCAATAACTCTAAAGCCGACGCTTCACACGCCGTTTAGTCTTTTTCCGATTGAAGAAGACACCGAGTTTGATTCGGGGTATTTTATCCCGGCCTAAGAAGGGATAAAGCCAACGCCACACGCTGTCGCTTAGTCTTTTTCCGATTGAAGAAGACACCGAGTTTGATTCGGGGTATTTTATCCGAAGCCTAAGTAGGGATGAGTCTACGGTAACACGCTGTCGTGGTCTCTTGCCCGTAAAGAGTATGAAGCCTCGTATTCAACATCGTAGCATTAAGTCTAAGAGAGTCTCATTCTTTTAGCACAAGCGTCGTGGAGCGGATCCGGATAATCCGCCGCTAGCCCAACTCAAGCGGTAGTTGGTAAAGGCTAATCAAATCCGTTGATGGCTGAGGGTTTGCCAAAAATCCTATAAGTATTATGGTTAATTATTTCTGACGAAGTAAAAGAATCATAATAAACAACGAAAGGAATGGATCTTATTCATATAGAAGGAACTACAAGCTGTTTAAACATCAAGTCTATGATAAAGGATTTCTTTGTTCAGGTGAGACACTTCACCATTGTAAGCTGGTGGAGTTCTTCACCAACTTCGATACTGAAGGACTCCTCATCGGTGTTCGGTGTCTTCGTGGTTGCTCTCGAGCTCGCCAGCTTGCCGCTCGACAGATCGAGTTCCCTAGGCATAGCGGTGAGGGCTTCTTCCTTGTTGGCCTTGACCAGCCTTAAACCGCCATCCTATCTTCCTCGGCATGGAGCTCTCCACGGCGATATTATCCTCTCCGCTTTTCGCCCACGATATCGATGCGGATGTGGCTTAGGGAAGAATATGTTTCAAGAACAACAGCTCCGAGCTGATCGGCGGCTTCTCGTGATCCGACCTCGAGCCCAAGAAAACACGAGCATCGCGCCATGCCTCTAAACGCGAGCCCGTATGAGCAGCTACATATGAGGAAACCCCAGCTACCCGCAGCTCTTGCAGTCTCTGAAGATTTCCCTCCAGATGGGCGAGGTCATCAACAATGGCCTGAGCCAGCTCGGGATAACCCATATCTCGTATCGAAGCTATCCGGGGATCAAGCAGTGGCCTGAACTGATGAAGAGAAAGCCCGCCATGAAGGACCTTTTCAATCACCGTGTTCATCAAAGAAAAGAATGAGCGTACTTCCAAACAGATAATGAGATGGGATGGATCTTCATCCAGCATCAACGCTCTTGCCAGGTCATGGAGTCGAGATGTAGGCTCTGCACGGAAGAAAAGAGGACTTTAGAATTTTCAGCAAAAAATGGGCAAAAGCTTATTTGGCTAAAAGACCCTTACCCGTCTCCTTCGGTGTAGCTTCAGAGGCTAGCGAGTCTACGAGAGGTGTATCTATCGCCGGGATGTCATTAACCGGGCCGAGCCCCTCAGTGCTCATCTATCTCAACGGTCACGTGGAAGCCGATTCGAAAGTTTAACGGAAGAGGGGTACTGTCACGCACAAATGGAATGTCTCGGCCTCTTTTAATTATAGTGGTATTGGCCAAGCGGTGGTCCTATAATTAACCGAAGAGAAAATTCATACCTTCTTGGAAATGGTAGTTTCGGGTAAATCTTCACGAATCGTTGCCGTCTTGTGACCAAGTCGTAACAGGTCATCCATGGAAGTACTACCAGATAAACCCGCCACGATCCTCCATTGAGAAGTCTCAAAAGAAGGCATTAGGAAAGCGAATGCAATTAAAGCGAACAATAGGTAAAGTTACTTACCTCCTACGGAATGGTTAGTCGGCCTAGTCTCGGTTTGTGCATTTATCTCTGCAATCTCTCTAAAAGAACAAAAGCAAAGAGGCAATTAGTGGGGTACAAATCGAGTCATTCCATTCTCGTGATTCGCCACCCGTAAGAGGAATTATCGATGTTAGATGTACCGGGTCCGCCGTCACGTCCTACATCGCCTATAGCTCCGCATTTGTTGAGTAAAACTTGGCTCAAAGATGAGCGTAACCTGCCTGTAATTGTGGGAGGAAAATCAAAGCAGGATCATAATCCTAAAACCCCGCATGCAAATAAAAAATGTCAGTCTCTAAAAGCCGAAAATTTCAGGTTACATCAGGGCGAATTGTTACCTCCGTCACTGACTGGATCATTACTGGTCAAGTCTATATCAAGGGACCGAGGATTCACGCGATTCTTATGGGCTAATCTCTTTCGTTTAACCCCTTGAGAGGGTTGAAATTCTTCTTCTTCAACATTTTTTCCTGAAAATTTGGTTGAATGAGAAATCCAATAGAGAGAATTAGAAAACAAAAGGAAAAAAAAGAGAGAGTACCGAGGTTCGCAGCATGCGCTGGGTCCTCTTCTAAAGTCCCAGCACTGTCGGGAATTCCCTCACCATTGGTGGATGAGATTGCGGCGCTTCTCTCACGAACTTGGCGGCATCACGGAGATGTCCGGTGTTTGCCAAGAACGATGCTTCGCCACCAGTTCAGATAGCCCTCACAGGACTGCCTCGTTAGCTACTAATAGCCAACTACAATGAAGGAATGTCGACTCCACCGACGGCCCGAGCTCGAGATCAATCTAGCACCTGCACATCCCATGACGCCCACAACCATGCTCGAAGGCCATCCACAAGTCCACCCCGAAACTGAGTCGCTTGTTCGTTCCCAACATAAAGTTGGTCGTAACGAATTGGCGGGCAAAACGACAGGAAAATAAGGCTCAATGAAGCATTCCTCCTTTACCGGAAAGTGAGATACCACGGCCTAATATTCACTAGCCGCTTGAAACGCCAATGTCAAGTGAAGTTCGCCAGGTTCTGCGACCTCCTCGCCAACCAAGGACTCGCCATATTGACCAGAGAATCGAGGAAAACATCCGAAAAGATCCACCTTTGTGAATTCAGATCTTTTGATCTCGCGAAACCACGCCTTCCATCTCAAAGCCTCTACCAACCGCAAGAAAGGAGTAGACAACTGTGGAGCCCGTGCCGACATCATGTCGGACGATGGAGGACCAACCAGGCCATCAAATAGGTATATGGGAGCTCTACTCGAGCGAAGGGATCGTGAGGATGGCTCGCCTTTCTCTCGAAAGTAAACGCCAACTATATGCCGCAATCCACGGTGAATATTAGCCACCATCAGGAAGGAGAGAGTTCCTTCTGTGGGCGAAGCCGATCGCAGTGGTAAAGGACCTCCAAATGTAAGGCGCCATCGATTGATATGGAACCACACACTTCTTGAGCGGTTGCAAGGTAGCCCGCTAGGAGAGTTGTCTACCGGATAGGCTTCACCGCATGCCACGTAAAGGTCGCAAATTTGGTCCACGAAGGAAAGCCTTCTTTAGGCGTGGTATAAGAGTTAGCCTCGGACTTCTCGATCAGTTCATTAACCTTCGAAGGAGTGAGCGGTGATAGTTCACATATTTCCTCGCCAGATTTGTCCTCCAAATGCTGGAACAAGTAATTAACAAGCTTTGAGACTCACTGCGATTTCCTTTTGGCAAAGGCTCGAGATTGGGCGAGCTATATAGTAATGACAAGTGAGATCCCATAAAGTCTTATAACGATGGGCGTGAGTTCCTTCAGCGACTCGGTTCTGATTGGAGGAAAGTACTCGATATAGCATCTTCCCCATGGGTAGACACGAAATACGGTACATCTCATGCAAAGCCAACCCCAACTCGCCATGTTTAGTGAAAAACGTATTCGAATCTGGATTATAAAGCTCGAATAAGGTGAAGAAATGGTTGGCACTGATTGGAAGGCCATACATGGTGGCACGAATCAATACGCACCGCAAGCACGGCTCTCCATCCCATCTACCGAGGACGAAGTGGTCAACCCCACCGCTGCTTTTACGACGAGTGTACCACCGGAAGAATCTATGATCGACGACGATCTCGCCCCAATTTAGCAAGGCGATTCTTCAAAGTCGGCGGGAACAAAAGCTCATCACGGGCGGTGTGTCCACCTACAACCCTGTGGTGAAGGCCGATGACGCCGATTCCTCGTTGGAACCCCGAACCGCCGGGTAATAAACCCACAATGAATATGATCATGCTCCTCGGTCGGGCGCCATGACATACGCTGTCACAAAGATGGTGTCTAAGGTCGGTCAACGAGCCGACGAGGTATCCGGAAATATACAAGGGGCCTCCGCCGCCTTTGTTCAACCACCTCTCACTCTCGATAAGAGTCAGATCCGATCCTTAACCGAGTAATAGATAACTGCCTTCGCAGGTTCGTGAGCCGGTGTCCCTTACGAAGCGCGACGGTGACCAATCGTCGGAGAATGCGGAACTCCCCTCAAATACCGATCGCTCACGATGTGCCGGGCAAATCGAGCGTAGATAAAATCGCGGATCATCACACATGGAATAATAGTCACTATGACGCCCATCGACCGTAGGGTCGGAAAAGCTCCCGAGGAATAATCAACTGAAATCGAAAATATTCGCTAGTAAATGGCGCGAATTCATCTTACATAGATTGAGTCATTTACCTTATAATCGGTATGACGATTTCATCCAGATAATACCCGAGAACGAAAATATAGCCGCGTAATCCAGCGGCAATATATTCCGCTCTACGTATGCAGAGTACGGCAGAAATCGCCCGCTAAAAACATCAAGACGGTGATCTTTGAAGCCTCAATCCTCACGAAGGAGAATCGGCTCTTCCCAATCGCCACAAAGGAGAACGGCGGGTCATAACGAGAATACACACCGGCCGATCCTCACGAAGGAGAATCTCGGCTCTTCCCAATCGCCACAAAGGAGAACGGCGGATACAACGATATATGTACGTGAATACGATGACGCCGCACACCACCGAAAGAAGGAGGCGCGGCATTCACGCCGCGGCGAAGTTGATCGACTCCTCGGGCAGCGTGATCTTCCGGCGACATCGGAAACTACAAAGAAGACAAATAAAGTCGATATGCGCTTGAAAATCAACAAAAGGCATCAAAAGTCCCGCTGGTCGACATGGTCTATCAATCATGACCGAGCATCAACGGACACGCCAACAAAACAACGGACGACCGCGACCGACCGGAGGTGCCCAGCGACCGAAGCCAGTGCCTGCCGCCAGTGCACGGCCGCGACCGAAGGCCACGCCGTGCTCGGGCTTGCCGTCAGCGACCGAAGCCAGCGTCGCTCGGTCACAACCGAGCCACGCCAGCGCCGTCACGACCACCGGTTAACGGCCACGGCTGGTTGCCGGGCGCCGTCCGATCTCCGCCACCGAACTTCAACGCCACACCCCGCCGAATCTCGCCTCGCGTGCATGAAAAAAAGGGAGGAGAAAGAATTTGTAAAATCCTCGTACACACCTTGTAGTCCGGAAGAAAGAAGACGACACGAGGCAGAAAATAAGAGGAAAACACAGAGGGGGGCCGCCTAGGTCACAAGAAAGAGGCCTTGTGGGTATTTATAACAACCTCATATGCACCCAATCCTCCTTGAACAAGGACTCCTATTTGGCAAGAAGTAGGAATTCTAATGGAGCCCAAATCAATTCCAATTAGGACTCTAATCAGCCCCTAATTAGGAGTCCTAATTGGAATCTTGTTTGATGTCAAGATAGCCAAATCAGTCCGCTAATTGGCTCCTAATTCCTCCGCTATATTGGGAAAGGTTGTGAAGGCTTATTCGCAGATAACACCTCGAATTCCCTCGACGCAAATCAACGATCGCCTAATCCTACCCAACTAGGATTACGAGTATAAACTGCTTCCTAATTTGTCGAGAAGTTCCCTAAGAATATTCTCACAAGAAATATTCTTAGGATAACTCGATCGTATGGATTGCATCGACGCCGATCAACGCCGCCTAATCCTACCCAACTAGGATTACAGTATAAACCGCTTCCTAATTTGTCGAAGTTCCTAAGAATATTCTCACAAGAAATATTCTTAGGATAACTCGATCGTAGGGATTGCATCGACATCAACGTCAGCCTAATCCTACTCCAACTAGGATTACGGTATAAACCGCTTCCTAATTTGTCGAGAAGTTCCCAAGAATATTCTCACAAGAAATATTCTTAGGATAACTCGATCGTATGATTGCATCGACGCCGATCAATGCGTCGCCTAATCCTACCCAACTAGGATTACGAGTATAAACCGTTTCCTAATTTGTCGAAGTTCCTAAGAATATTCTCACAAGAAATATTCTTAGGGATAACTCGATCGTATGGATTGCATCGACGCATCAACGTCAGCCTAATCCTACCCAACTAGGATTACGAGTATAAACCGCTTCCTAATTTGTCGAAGTTCCTAAGAATATTCTCACAAGAAATATTCTTAGGGATAACTCGATCGTAGGGATTGCATCGACATCAACGCTGCCTAATCCTACTCCAACTAGGATTACGAGTATAAACTATTCCCTAATTTGTCGAGAAGTTCCTAAGAATATTCTCACAAGAAATATTCTTAGGATAAGTCGATCGTATGGATTGCATCGACGCCGATCAACGCCGCCTAATCCTACTCAACCTAGGATTACGAGTATAAACTATTTCCTAATTTGTCGAGAAGTTCCTAAGAATATTCTCACAAGAAATATTCTTAGGGATAACTCGATCGCGGATTGCATCGATGCCGATCAATGCGCCGCCTAATCCTACCCAACTAGGATTACGAGTATAAACTGTTTCCTAATTTGTCGAAGTTCCGGAAGAATATTCTCACAAGAAATATTCTAGGGATAACTCGATCGTATGGATTGCATCGACGATCAACGCCGCCTAATCCTACTCCAACTAGGATTACGGTATAAACCGCTTCCTAATTTGTCGAGAAGTTCCCTAAGAATATTCTCACAAGAAATATTCTTAGGGATAACTCGATCGTAGCGGATTGCATCGACGATCAACGCTACGCCTAATCCTACTCCAACTAGGATTACGGTATAAACTATTCCCTAATTTGTCGAGAAGTTCCCTAAGAATATTCTCACAAGAAATATTCTTAGGATAAGTCGATCGTATGATTGCATCGACATCAACGCTACGCCTAATCCTACTCAACCTAGGATTACGGTATAAACTATTTCCTAATTTGTCGAGAAGTTCCGGAAGAATATTCTCACAAGAAATATTCTTAGGGATAACTCGATCGTGGATTGCATCGACGCCGATCAACGCTGCCCAATCCTACTCCAACTAGGATTACGGTATAAACTGTTTCCTAATTTGTCGAAGTTCCGGAAGAATATTCTCACAAGAAATATTCTTAGGATAAGTCGATCGTATGGATTGCATCGATGCCGATCAATGCGTCGCCTAATCCTACTCCAACTAGGATTACGAGTATAAACTGTTTCCTAATTTGTCGAGAAGTTCCCGGAAGAATATTCTCACAAGAAATATTCTTAGGGATAACTCGATCGTGCGGATTGCATCGACGCCGATCAACGCGTCGCCTAATCCTACTCAACCTAGGATTACGAGTATAAACTGTTTCCTAATTTGTCGAGAAGTTCCCGGAAGAATATTCTCACAAGAAATATTCTTAGGGATAACTCGATCATGCGGATTGCATCGACGCCGATCAACGCGTCGCCCAATCCTACTCCAACTAGGATTACGGTATAAACCGCTTCCTAATTTGTCGAAGTTCCGGAAGAATATTTTCACAAGAAATATTCTTAGGGATAACTCGATCATGCGGATTGCATCGACGCCGATCAACGCGTCGCCTAATCCTACTCCAACTAGGATTACGAGTATAAACTATTTCCTAATTTGTCGAGAAGTTCCCGGAAGAATATTCTCACAAGAAATATTCTTAGGGATAACTCGATCGCGCGGATTGCATCGACGTAAATCAACGCTGCCTAATCCTACTCCAACTAGGATTACAGTATAAACCGCTTCCTAATTTGTCGAGAAGTTCCCGAAGAATATTCTCACAAGAAATATTCTTAGGGATAACTCAATAACCCTCAATTTTCTCCTATTGTGGAACCTTAAAGAAGGATAAATTGACTAATTCGACGAGGCTTATATTGGCGGACAACGCTCTACCTCGAAAAGACTCCTCCCATCGTACTCAATGCCAATTCGTATGTCGCCTGGAAGGCCTATTCAACACCGAACGGGAATAAATTCCTCCCACTATGGATAATAGTACTCCAGCAAGGAGTAATGCAGTAGCGACGCCAACCAACGCGTCGTCGCCAAAAATTTACTGATCAACGG
Organism: Asparagus setaceus; assembly: GCA_012295165.1. Taxonomy (NCBI): domain Eukaryota; kingdom Viridiplantae; phylum Streptophyta; class Magnoliopsida; order Asparagales; family Asparagaceae; genus Asparagus; species Asparagus setaceus. The sequence goes on from CM022706.1 coordinate 19,773,131, forward strand.
TTCGGATCCACACCGGTCAAAGCGTCACACTCAATCGAAGCTAGGACGAGGGTTGAAACCCAAATGGTCTCCTGTTTCGACAAGGAATCCTCGGAGTATATCTCCATGAAAAGATCAGTCCTCCCGCTGTGGTTAAACTAACAACACACGTGATGACGGAAGAATTAGCCGATTGAGGGTTATGAAATTCCAGGTACTCGACACAGCCAATGTGTCGCCAACAAGGAGTTCGCCGACATACGGAGAAGTCCAAAAGTCTGATGGTTAGTCAAACAACGACCAACCGACACGAGTTACAAACAAAACTCACCCACCAGCTTCGAATCAAGATAACAAGCGGTCAGACAATAAATGCAGCACCGTGATCTTATCAGGAATCCTACAAAGAACTGGATGATCTGAAAGAATCGAAGACTTGAAGCTACCTTTGGGACCCTCACCGACCGGGAACCATCATGTCCAAAGCATCCCAGACTCATTAAGAATTGAGACTGAGACGCTTTGGAGGGGGTATCTGTAGGCGTTGAAAAATACTTACAAGATCCCCGAAACCAACTCGTGACAGGGAGTCGGCGAATGACAACCCATCGAATGATACGGACGTCGAATCGTTAAGACGCGAACTCGACGGCGAACCCACAGCGTCACAAGCACGGTTTAAACCGGACTTGAATAGACGATCGGATCTCAGGACCGTTGAGCCGGAACGAACCAAGAATTAGTCCCGGAATCAAATACAGACAGAACTTAAGCCCGAGAGATGAAAAAATGCCGGAAAACGACGGAAAAACGACGCGAAACGGCGAGAGCGGCGCACCTCGGCCAACTTGGCCGAGGTACCTACAGCATGAAGTGGTCGCCACTTTGTCGGAGCCACCCGCCCACTTGGTCGAGGAACCTCGCCAGTGGTCGAGGTAGCCACACTTTGCCGAGCCACCTACCATTTGTCGAGGTGACTCGGCCAAGTGGCCGAGGTGGCTCGGCCAAGTGGCCGAGCCACCAAACACCCCCGAGTTGTATAAATAGGGGTGTCATCTTCGAGAGGGGTCTGGGTCGGCTTCTTGAAGAGAGATTTTGGAGTCTGGTCTGGGATTTCGAGAGGTCCGGAGGCTTGGATTCTTGGGGATTTGGAAGAGCTCGGACTTCTGAAGAATTCTTGCGAGATCTACGAGTAATCGGCGCACGGTCCCGAAAGCAACAAATGCAAAAAACGACGCCGATCTACGTTTAAAGGTAACCGACCGGTCGAACTACGATACCCTCTAGGTTAAGCTTCGTCTTAATCTCGGGGATAGCGTGATTTCTCCTAGTAGATCTCACCGCTCGTGATCCTCTCCTTCGTGAGTGTGATCCCCGGCGATCCTCTCCTTCGTGAGTGTGATCCCCTCCCGTTTCGCCGTGAAGCGAGCCCTGCGTCTGTAGTTCGAACCGGGTCTCTACGGATCGAATTGCAGCGGTGGTCCACGGACACAAAAGTCCCGGCACGGGCAAAGAACCCACGCAAGCCGGGACCTCGATATAGAGATCCTCGTGTTTGTTCATAAAGGAAAAAGTTGTAATCTTTTTTGATTTTCATTGTAAGCCTTAAAATAAAAGGCGATATTTCTCTTTGAATTTTGTTGTAGGCCAAAGAAGTTGTAAGCAAGTTCAAATCAATGACAATCAAACCGACTTTCCCCGCGAACAGGTGTGACACCCACAAACTCTGCGGACACACTACGGATCAGTGTCGCTCAAGGTCAGCTAAGAGACCGCCACCAACGCCCCAGGCTACCGTCAACGAAACTTCATCAACAACACTATCGTACACTGATCTCCTCCAGACGTTACATCCATCTACCTCCTCATCTAACACAGGTTCGGCAGCTACCTCGTATGTCACTCAATTAGGTACAAAAACCAACTCATGGATTTTAGATTCGGGTACTACACATCATCTTACGTCATCACAAACATACCTCCACAATCAAACACCCCTACCACCCACAGCCATGGTTCGCACAGCCGATGGCACACCACTACCCATGAACTTTGTAGGTCACCTCATATTAAGCCTCAATTCTCAATCCCCAACGTACATCACGTCCCCAACGTCCAAATGAACTTACTTTCAGTTTCACAAATCACTTCACACAACTATACTGCTACCTTCACAGCTTCATCTTGTCTTATACAGGATCCTCGCACGGGAGAAACGGTTAGGACTGACCGTAATATCTGGGGACCCTCTCCACATCCATCTCGTGGTGACAATCGTTACTACATAACATTCATTGATGATCACTCCCGTTTCACATGGGTCTACCTGATGAAACATAAATCTGATGCATATAACATCTACAAAAACTTTGCCATCATGATCCTCACACAATTCTCCTCTCGTATCAAAACCCTACGCTCAGATTCCAGAGGGGAATATACATCCCGTCGCTTCACAGAATTCCTTGCCTTTCAGGGTACCCTTTCTCAATTCTCCTGCCCATACGCTCATCAACAAAACGGTGTTGCCGAAAGGCGTCACCGACACATCCTTGAAACCACCAGATCATTGTTACTATCTGTATTTGTACCCGTTCAGTTTTGGGCAGAAGCTCTCCTTACGAGTGTCTATCTCATTAATCGCACTCCCTCCACCACTCTAAAAGGCCTTACACCCTTTCAACAGCTACACCAAAAGCCACCAAATTACTCCCATCTTCGAGTCTTCGGCTGCACATGCTTCGTCCAACTACCATCCTCAGAACGCAACAAGCTCTCACCACGATCTGTCATGTGCATATTCTTCGGATACAGTTTACATCATAAAGGCTATCGCTGCTATGATCCTCACTCTGATCGCCTCCGCATCTCTCCCCACGTCACATTCTTTAAACATCTTCCATACTATGCTTTACCCTCCCCACCCGTACCTTTACCACCATCCACACCCACAGATTTAATCTTTCTTGAACTTGACACACCCAACTCTCCGGCACCACAAATCACTCCGGAGCTAAGCTCAAAAACTAGTTCTTTCACCGAGCAAGTGGCCGGTCCTGACCCACCTCCTGCTGCACAGGATCAACCAGCTCCTCCACAAAGCTCTATCGGACCTGAAACACCCACTACTGACATCCCACGTGAGACCCGATATCCCACTCGAGATCGCCAACCACCAGCCAAATACCGCGACCCCAACTTCACATCCATTGCTTTTCACACAGTCACTATGATGACGTCAGATTATGTGGAACCCCACTCTTACCATGATGCAGTTAAACACCCTGAGTGGCAACAGGCCATGCAGGATGAACTTACAGCTCTCTAGCAAACTCATACGTGGGATCTCACCCCTCTTCTTTCGGGGAAGACACCCATTAGCTGCAAATGGACCTACAAAGTCAAGACTAAAGTAGATGGAACCATCGAGCGTCACAAGGCTCGGCTAGTCGCACGAGATTTTACACAACAATATGGGGTGGACTATGAGGAGACATTCGCACCAGTTGTCAAAATGACTACTATTCGCACACTGCTTGCTGTCGCCGCCTCCCGACAATGGCCACTATATCAAATGGATGTGAAGAATGCCTTTTTGCATGGCAAAATCAATGAAGATATTTACATGACTCCTCCACCTGGACTATCTCACCCCAAAGGCCTCGTCTGTCACCTTCGCAGAGCTCTATATGGCCTCAAACAGGCACCCCGTGCCTGGTTCGCCCGATTCACATAAGCCATACAACCAGCTGGCTTCCTTCCGAGTGAAAATGACCCGGCAATGTTCATCTCCTCTTCAAATGACCAACGGACCATCCTACTTCTCTACGTCGATGACATGATCATCACCGGTGACAACCCATCGACCATCCAAAGACATCAAATCCCACCTCCAAAGAGTTCAAATGAAAGACCTCGGCCACCTCCATTACTTTCTCAGACTGGAGATCAATCAAACACCACGTGGCTACCATCTATCTCAACAGAAATTCACCACCGATATTATCAACCGCGCAGATCTACGACACTCTAAACCAGCTCAGACACCTCTTGAACTGAATGTCAAACTCAATACCACTGATGGTGATCCCCTACCCGATGCAACTCAATATCGACATCTTGTAGGAAGCTTGGTGTACCTCACCATCACCAGACCTGATATTTCTCACGCAGTTCATGTCCTTAATCAATCTGTCGCTACACCCCGCTCCCCTCACCAATCAGCACTACTCCGCGTCCTACACTACATTCGTGAGACACCATGCAGAGCATTATTCTTCTCAACCTCATCCTCACTAATCCTTCGCGGCTACAGCGACGCAGATTGGGCTAGTAACACTACAGATCGTCGATCTACTACTGGCTACTGCATCTTCCTAGGCGACTCTCTCATATCCTGGAAATCAAAGAAACAGGATGTTGTCTCTTGCTCTAGTGCAGAATCGAAATATCGCGCCATGGCATCTACCACAGCAGAGATCGTTTGGCTACGATGACTCCTCCTTGACATGGGTGTGTCCTCCACAACTGCCACTCCCCTACATTGCGACAATATGAGCGCCATCAAAAATAGCCAACCATGCAGTATTTCATGAACGCACGAAGCACATAGAAATCGACTGTCACTTTACTCGTCATCATCTACTGGCCGGCACAATCTCTCTTCCCTACGTCAACACCGATCTTCAGCTAGCAGACCTCTTTACTAAAGCTCATACGATAAAACGACATCTATTCCTCATTGACAAACTACCATTGGTTCACCCAACTGCAGTTTGAGGGGGGGTGTTAAATATAGGAATAGATCTCTTTTTTGTTTAGTCCCACATTGGATAGAGTAGAAGAATGAGACCACTCCTCTTGTATATATAGACCCCAATACTAATGAATAGAATTGCTCTTTTTCCCTTGATTTACTCTACTTCTAACAGTATCCTCCAACAAATTTGTATCCCTTTATGCTCCTGCAGAATTAGCATAAACAAGACACAATTTTATAGGGATTTTTTTATATACACCCCATAAATTGTAGGTATTTTTTTATTTTACCCATCAAATACTTATACATACAACCATCCAATTCTTAAAGTCCCTAACCACCCGCGGGTTGAGCACCCTTTTCTTTTATTGGCTGGAACCTGGACTTTCACAACAATATCAATTTTTAGAAAATCCACTTTAAATTCGTGGCTAGTGAGATTCGAACCTGAATTGCTTTAAGACCATTTTAAATGACCAACAATTACACCAAAACTCTCAAGTCATAATGAGGGTTGAGAGATATAATTTTATATTCTAACACCAATAAAATTAGTTTAGAAATATATTCTGTGTTTCTTGGTTTGTAACTTTTTGAAGATATGATTAATTAAATGTATGGCGGCTACCTAAACCAGTTACAATGTAATAAAAATTCAATCAGGTTATTGAATAGGGAATCGGTGGATGATGACATCTAATCAAATACATAAAATGAAATTTCTTGATGACATTGATAATGCAGCATGAAACCCTGTCCATATCAATTGGAAATTGAAGTTTGTAAGATGATTGAAAAATATCATTTATTTTCCAATTAGGAAATTCATTGTCTTTTATATATTTCTTGCTACATGCCTTAAGAATCAGTAAAGTTGCATTTCGTGCTCTCCTGCATGCCTTCAATTTTATTTAGAAATGGCTCCTATAGCCAAAGCCAGGTGATCAAAGAAAAATGTTTTAAATAAAAATATGTTAGAAGTGGATTACGGGGAGTGGAATCTTTATTGGACATTAAATACGTTAACACTTCATCAATGGAAATAATTCACACTGGTTTAATTTATTTTCATAATTCCTCATACTTATAATCTCTGGTTGACTGAATATGAACAAATAAGAGTCGGCCAGCTCTGTTCCCACTCCTAAAAGAATTCATTCACGTCAACCGTGTTTTTAAAAGGGTAAATTACGGAAAATCCCCTAATCGATTGCATGATTAAAAGAAAATCCTTATAAAGTTTTAAAGGTGACAATTTACTCCCTCATTTTTAATTCCTATAGAATTAACTTTGATGTAAAATGTAACATGATAATCTTATGCACTCTTATACAAACATAACCATGATTATTGTATTAAAAATTAATGATTACATCCAAAAGAATGATCATTTGACTATAGATTCAAAACGAGGTGATGAAGTGATACTTTTAAGGCCTCAGGGTGTTCTGTTAATCATGCAAATCTTAGTGGAATATTTTCTAACTTACCCAAAATAATCAGATGCAAATAGGAGTTAAAAGCTCAGTTTCTTCACCAGCAATTAATAAAACAGACACAAACATAAACATTACCATCAATTTCCTTGTTGATCAACCCTTTTCTTTGTGGCTCCTAGTCACCCTTCTAGACATCAGCACTTTCATTTTATAAAGCAACAAAGACCAAAACAAAACACCAACAATAATAGATAAGCACAAAACAAGAATCAACCACTAAACTACTCCCCACCTATAAAGATACTTCAACATAAAGGAAAAAAGATGCCTCCTCTCTAAAGATCAATACTAGATCATGGATAGGAGATGCTATTGTAGAAAACATCCAAGCCACAAGCAATCAAAGGGAATTTGCCCATTTTGCTTAAGAGAGAGGCTCTCAAATATCACGTCATCCTCATCTTCTTCAACTACAAATCTCTCTAATTCTTCTACAACTTCACTTTCTCCAATATCATCAGAGTTAGATGATATATTTGCTATTAACAAGGAGGAGGATGAGAGAGAGAAGGAGCCACTGAAGAAGAGTAGGTCTTTGGCTTTTGTGATGGAGGAAGAGGAAGAGAAAGATAAGAAGAAAAATTATAAGAAGAGGAAGTTTTGGTCTAAATTCTTGGTGAAGAGAAAAGACGAGGGGGATGATAAGGAGTTGATGCACTCGAAGACCATGAAAGAGAAGTCTTCTACTAGATGGGTTGTATTCTCTTAGCTAATTTTTCATTTTCAATGTTTTATTTTGGTTTGTGTATGTTTAGAGGAAAAGTTTGTATTTCTCAAAATTTCATAGAAAGGAGGATTAATTGTTGGAATTATTGTATATTTATTAATTAGATCTTCCAAAAGATATAGGTATTGAACAATAGATTTTTGTATGTAAGTGATATAATTATATGCAATTTCTTGCTTCAAACTTTTACCTCTTCTTTTAAAAGTTTTTAATGTTTTGTGTGTCAGATAAGATCATTAAGCTAAAATTTCTAAGATTTGGATGAAATTATAGGAATTGATATATGATATGCTTATGATAACAGTACCAAAATTTAAGAGATTCTCAACCTAATTTTTTGACAATGTTTTGAAACATATGTTCATCCTATTTGTCCTATGCTATATGTGGATTTTGCAAACATCAAGGTCCACTTGAGAGAATTGAGGTTTAAGATTGCTTGTTATGGAAAGCAGGGCGACAATTTGACATTAATTACTAGCTAGTTAAAACGTTTCATGTATATCAATTAACCTAATTAATATATGTGAATCGTGATCTTATGTATGCCCAGCAATTTCACACATTCTGGGGGAAAAAGAATTGGAGGTCGGTAGTTTTCAACCTAAAAAGAGCAATATTAGTTATCTGATATTACATTTTGAAAATTTCAATATTATTTGAAAATAACAATGATGTATATATGAGTACAAGATTAATCAAAAGTCTCTCATATAATAAGGTGATTTGTGTCATTAATCTATGGATGGGTAGGGGGTTAGTCATCTCTTACAAGCGTGTAGCCAGGATATATGGAAACTTTGGGGGCCAAAAGCCTACGACCATTAGAAGCTGTATCCATGATATCTTAGTCAAGATTGTAGTTAGGTACAAAAACATAGAAAACCATCAAAATTTAATCTAACCTATATTTCGAAAAAATGTAAGCATTACGTAAAAAGATCCTATAAAGAGAACTTTTAGAAATCATATCAAAAGTAAGAAGATGCATGTCATGCTATCTTTTTAAATTAGTCCAACCAATATAATAGAATAATAATGTATTAGTGCAATCAACAATCAAAATAGTATTAATACAATTAATGGCGGACCTAGATAGTGTTCAGTAGTGTCACAACAAGATTGTCTACTTTATACATGTTTTATCCATTTTTACTTGTATTTATTACTTAGGACGCCACTGGAATAAGGGTAGGATATCACTAAAAGAAATAAAACTATAAAAAATATCAATATAGATTCCTAATATATCAATGATAAATTATATAAGGACACATCTGAGACAAAGTCTTGACTCCGCCACTGAATAAAATTATCAACTTTGAAATTTATACTAATTAACACATCTTTCATCCCCCTTCTTCAGTGTATTATTTTTTTAAGAGGGCCCCAAAGGGATTTTGTTTTAAGGAATTACTAGTGTGCGCCCGTACAAAGCACGGCTTCATTTTTGAATTTATTGTTCATGTTACAATAACTGTAGCAAGAACAGTAAATTCACTTTTTCTGCACTCAAAAGGGGATATACAATTCACTGTTTATGTTACTGTAGCATTTTACTGTAGTATAAACAGTAAATCTTTGGATCATCCTATTAGTATAGAGGAGTGGATTGATCCTCGCGTGTTGACTGTTGAGAAGGACTTGGTCAAATGATGTGTTCCACGTGTGATGACAATTATTGGTCACCTCGTGAGAAGAAGAGGAGTACTTAATGTGTCCCTCGTGGAAAAGTTCTTATTTAATTTTAAATTCCACAATATTATGATAAAAAAGGTTGTTACGAAGAAAATATCCGGATACAACCATACAATACAACATGTACTAAATGCTCTTACATGACATATCTTATCTTGATTTTTTTTACTATGTTATAGAAGGATCGGTTTTTTTCTAGAAACCACCTTAAAAATAGGGTAATTATACGGAAACCACATTTTATTTTTAATTTATATATAAACCACCTCTAAAGTTGGTTTTGTTGCAATTAATCACCCCAAGCCAAATTCTTTACTTAAAATCCAAAATTACCCTTAAAAACTCGAATTTAAAGTACATGACTCATTTGTTTAGTGTTTAGGCCTTATTAGGATACAATTCAATGATCTTGAACTTGAAATTTTAAAGCTTCGTTATTGAAATAATAAAAAATAGCATATTCAATTTATTTTCAATAAATAAAACTTCAAATCTGTGGTACTTATTACAAAATACTTAATGCAATAAACAGCATGAAGGAATGTTTCAATTTTGATATTTTCTTTATTATTTTAGAATTGTAAACTTTATAGCTTGACTGTATTAGTATGCTTGTGGAATAAAAATGTTTATGCTATTCTATTTTCTTATATTTCTCTCTTTTGGTGCTCGTTGAGTTTGATATCAAGGCAACAAGAAGCTGTGGAGTGGGTCCGGAGATAGTTACTTTACTATATAGTATAAAAGGTTAGAAAGTGCAACACCAAGATATTAAAATTACAAACATAATTTATAGTGTAATAAAACATTTTACATCAATCTGACATAGTACCATCATAGCTAGCATCAAGTAACTAATGTTAAATAAATTTAACTCTCTTTAGCCTTCACCTTCCTTCCATATATTATGCTTGTGGAACAGTATAGCCTGAAAATAATTCAAAAGATATAAGCTATGATAAAGAACTCAATATGTATGTTATAAATAATTAGAGAAAATTATGAAGAAGTATATTTGCTAATAATTATTCAATTTTTGTCTAAGTTACTAAGTGGCTAAATATTTAAACTATAAAACTTTTCGATTATATTGACCATTAGAAGGAAGCTATATAGTTGCAATCAATTTTATGTAAGTTAAAAGTTTTGTTATATCTCAATAATAAATGCTAATAATCTTCTTTTTTTTATAACCCAGCCCGGAATCGAACTGGCCAGGACCATGGGAGCCATATTGGAACCTCGTAACTATTTGTGTCGCTCGCGATGAGATGCTAATAATCTTCTTTAAGCCACTAGTTTATTGTTATTTTCATGTAGAATAAACTTATGTATTTCATGTAGCCTAAGAAATTTTAAAAAGAGAAACTTACTTCCACATTTTGTTCCCTTTTTCAAGGGATTACCACAGATACGAGTGATATGAGCCACCTTCTTCATATTGATTTTCTTTTCAATCACTGGCGTCACATGCTGGCAAGCACAAGTATAATTTGCATGCTTGATAGAATTGCAACATTGTGTTGATGGTTTAATTTGTGGTCCTTTGATCTGAACAAAATCCTTGCAATTATTGTGCAAACCTTTGATATGAGCTTTGCAATCAGCATTTCCTTGAGCAAATTCCCCAAATTGAGTAACAAAGATAATAGCAAAAAGACGATGAAGAATAGCATGTTGATCTTTGTCATTATTTCCTACGTTCTTTGTATATGTTTATTACACTTTGTTTTCCAAATAGATCAAATGGTAAGCATTATATAGGAATTAATGAATGTAGAGAACCTACGTTCATGACCTTATTAATAAGAGGCATATATTATTACTATTTAATATGCTATTATTGTGTAAAAGAAATGACAATTAGCAATAAAAGTTTAAAACTTAATTTTGAGAATCGAGAGATGATGTGATTCAATCGTCATAAGCAGTATATTTTCATATATTGTTATATTAAATTATTAATAATTAATAGTTACATAGTCGATCCATAAAAGTTAACGTTAACTCTGCTAGATGCTCGTTGCATTTTTTATCTTTGATCTTCTCTGCTGTTATTTTGGCACCTACTTTTAAAATTATGTGATTAGGTTACTAATAAAATTTTAGCAAGTTATACCTTCTATAAACTGCAGTTATTACTATTTTTCATTGCCGATAAATTATACATGTATATAATTGCATAGAAAATGAAAGGTATTTGAAATTGAGTGATTAATTGTAAATTGACATGGATAAAAATATGTTATTGTGTGACTCAAATCCACTTTAACCGAATCCGAATTACCTTTGACTGTCTCTGGAATTAACCGAGAACATGTTGCAGCAAGTGTATATGTTATGCTTTGGTTAGTTGGTGTTCTATTTGGTCAATAGGATTAAGTCCTCTTGTTTATTTGGTTAATTGGAATTCTATATCTTAGTGGAAGTCCAGCAGGATATTGTTAAGTGGTCCAATTACATGGAATTTAATTCCAACAAGAACTCCTACGTATGTTCACAAGGATATTCGTGTAGGTTCTTTATTTAAATACCCCATTGGATGAAGACTGTAGATCGGCAGTAGCGGCAAAAGCATAAAAACCCTGCAGGCTGAAGTTATTTTAGGGAGATTGGTGAAGCCTATTTGTTATCTTTTCGGCTCTCTTCTTTTCCTTTATTTTCGAGAGATTGTATTAGGCTTTTGGGGTGTTATTTGGGATTGAGTGATTGAGAGATCTCCACTTTATATTCGTCATAATTTAGTAAAGCTATTTTCCTCCTTCGCCTGTGGACGTAGGCCATAAGCCGAACCACGTATATTTGTGTGTTTGTGTGTGCTCAATAGTTTTCGTGCTTTTTTGTGATTGATATTAGTTTATCCTGGGGTTTGTCATAACAAATTGGTATAAGAGCCCTTAGCTATCAATCGGACGAGAAGATGACGATAACCACTACAAAGTGGGATATCGAGAAGTTTGACGGCAATATCAGTTTCAGCCTTTAGCAAGTTAGAATGATCGTCGTGTTGACACAAAGCGGATTGAAGAAGGCTTTGTTCGAAAAGTCAAAGAAATCGGCTATAATAATAGAGGAAGATTGGGACGCATTAGATAATAAAGCTCTCACAGCGACCCAGTTATATTTGACAAATGAAGTTTTTCAAGAAGTTCTCCCTGAGAAGACAGCCGCTGATTTGTGATCTAAATTAGAGGATTTGTATTTGACGAAGTCGCTTACTAATCGCCTCCTCTTGAAGCAGCGATTGTACACACTTTGGATGTTGGAAGAAACACCCATCAAATCTCATATTTGTGAATTTAATTATGTGATTATAGATTTGAGTAAGATTGATGTTAAGATCAATGATGAAGATCAAGCCCTATTATTATTATGTTCTTTGCCACATTCCTATAAGCACTTCAGGGATATTATGATTTACGGTCAAAATTCTATTAGCACCAAGGACGTCAAAGAGAACTTTTTGAATAAGGAGAAGATTGACAAGGAGTTAACCACAAGGAAAAGTAGCGATAAAGCTGATGGCTTGTTTGTTCGAGGAAGATCGGAAGAGAGGGGCTTTGGAGGTAACAGGTATAAGTCGAAGCACAGGAATCTGACCTGTAGATACTGCAAGAAGAAAGGACACATCAAGACCGATTGTTATAGATTGAAGAACAAGAATAAACAGGAAGAGTATAAAGAAAAATCAAAAGAGGACTCCACTGAAGTTGATATTGCTGAAGATGTGATCTTGTTGGTTACAGGTAATAAAAACAGGGCATGGATGATTAGATTTTAGATTCGGATTGTTCCTATCATATGTGTCCTAATCGAAACTGGTTCACCACTTATGAAGCTATTGATGGTGGAGTTGTTCTTATGGGGAATAATGCCACATGCAGGACTATTGAGAAAGGCACAATTCGGATAAAGATGCATGATGGAGTCATCAGGACTTTGACTGATGTTAGAAGTGTTCTAAGTTTAAGGAAGAATCTCATATCTTTGGACACTCTTGAAAGTCTTGGGTATAATTTTTTAGGTGAAGGTGGAGTTCTTAGGGTTACAAAAGGTTCTCTTGTGGTTATGAAAGGAAAAAAGACCGGCAGCTTATATGTTTTGTAAGGTTCTACCGTTACCAGTTCGGCTACAGTTGCATCATCGATATCAGGAGTTGATACTACCAAATTATGGCATGTGAGACTTGGTCATATGAGTGAGCACGGATTGGTCGAGTTGAGCAAGAAGGATCTTTTATGTGGACAAAGTACTGGAAAATTGAGATTCTGTGAGCATTACATCTTCGGGAAGCAGAAAAGAGTAAGCTTCAGTACGGCAGTGCATCAGACTAAAGATACTTTGGATTATAGACTAAAGATACTTTGGATTATATCCATTCAAATCTTTAAGGACCTTCTCAAGTTGCCTCGAAGGGTGGTAGTTCAAGATATTTGTTGACCTTCATTGATGACTACTCTATAAAGTTTGGGTCTATTTTTTAAGACATAAATATGAGGTGTTTGTGACTTTCAAGCAGTGAAAGTCTTTGATTGAGAAGCAGACTGGGAGACTGATTAAGCGGCTTAGAACTGATAATGGCCTTGAGTTTTGTGAAGGAGAATTTAATGAGTTCTGTAAGAAGGAAGGAATCGTTAGACATCGCACAGTCCCTCGCACACCGCAACAGAATGGAGTGACAGAACGTATGAACAGAATCCTTTTGGAGAAAGCTCGTTGTATGATGTTCAATGCAGGTTTAGGCAAGGAATACTGGGCCGAAGCGGTGAATACGGCTTGTTACTTAATGAATCGGTTGCCATCCACTGTTATTGGTTGTAAAACTCCAGAGAAGGTTTGGTCCGGTAAGCCTGCGGATTATTCTAATCTTAGAATATTTGGTTGCCCTGCATATGTGCATGTCAGTCAAGGGAAACTTGAGCCTCGATCAAAGAAGTGCATATTCCTAGGTTATGCATCGGGTGTTAAAGGTTTTAGATTGTGGTGTCCTGATCCAAAGTCTCCTAATATTATTATCAGCCGTGATATCACTTTTGATGAGTCTGCTATGTTCCATTAAAAATAGTCACCGGTTTCAGTTGAAGATAAGGCGTGCACTACAGGACATAAGGTGGAGTTAGAAATTCGTGCTTCAGCTCTTCAGCAGGATAAAACTACTGGAATTCAGCAGCCAGATCCTATCCAAGTAGATGAAGCACCTCAGCAGCTGCAGGAAGAGCGGGAATACACTATTGCTAGATATCGTTCTAGATGAGATATTCGACCACCACGAAGATATGAAGATACAGTAGCTTATACATTGTCGGTTGACAATTTTGTGCCCTTCAGCTATTCAGGAGTTACTTCAGGTGATAACTTCACTAAGAGTTACAATCATCGTGTGGACAATTCAGTCGATTTATTGAGGAGGCCTCTTTTAGTTGGCAAGTTCAAGCCGGGCTTGGACTTGATCGATATGTTCCGCACTTAGAAGCCCAGCGGGGCTATTGGAGAAGATGGAGTAATTTAGCTTATTTTGGAGTGAGGAATTTTCTACGTATTTGAGTCAAGATGGAGATTTGTTATTGTGTGACTCAAATCCGCTTTACCCGAATCCGAATTGTCTTTGACTATCTCTGGAATTAACCGAGAACATATTGCAGCAAGTGTACATGTTATGCTTTGGTTAGTTGGTGTTCTATTTGGCCAATAGGATTAAGTCCTCTTGTTTATTTGGTTAATTGGAATTCTATATCTTAGTGGAAGTCCAGCAGGATTTTGTTAGGTGGTCCAATCTTTTACTAGGGTATACACTAAAACAAAACCAAATGACCTCAATATTTTACCAGAGCTTGCCACATAGGATTCTTACTTCACATAATTTTTTGACACGTGGACGTTAATCTTAGCCGTCCAATTTGAAATTTAATTTCGAAAATCTTTTTAACCATCCAAAATTTAAAAAGTCAAAAGAAATCTAAACCATACATTTACATAACAATTAAAACCGAAATGATCTTCTAAAATCTCGGATGATCTTCTAAAATTTCGGATAAATATCCAAATAAACCGAAATAATCTTCTAAAATTCTAAAATTATTTTTAGCCGTTCAAAATTTCAAAAAATCTAAACAAATCTAAACCAAATATTTACATCATAAACAAAATGGAAATAATGTAAGATATCTTGGATTATCATCTCAATCAAATATTTACATACTAAACCGTATAATTTTAAATTAAATTTGAACCGAAATTTATCTTTAACCATTCAAATTTTCAAAATAAAAATCAAAACAAATCTAAACCAAATATTTATATCATAACCAAAACCAAAAATGTGTAAATCTCGGATAAATATCTATTTCAAATATTTACGACTAAATAAAACCGAATTATTTACATACTAAATAAAAATAGAATTATGTTTTAGAAATCTCTAATTAATTTTATACCAAATCTTGGATAAATCATATCTGAACCAAATCTTAAGTTACTAAATAGACAAAAACGAATTTCATTACGAAATCTATGTAATTATTTCAATTTATTACTACCAAATATAGTTTGTGCATACAATAGCCAAATTTTCAAAATTAGGTCCATTTTCTGTTTTTGAGATAGAAAAACGAAATTATATTTATTTAGAATTACATAATGCTAATTTTTCATTTGTAATATTTTATGTGTTTGAAAAGTTTTTATATTATTTGTTGTTATACTTACGGATTTTGATTAATGTTTTGATGTTATAGGTATGCGATCTACGTTTTCGAAGAGGAATCCTGCAACAGATAGAACAAATGAGGTAATTACTTTTTTATTTAATTTTTTAGCTATTTATAATTTTTTAGAATAATTGTTTTTATACTTTCAAAATTATTCTAGATATTTTATTTATTTTTTCGTTTAGTGCAAAATGCAATGCTCAATTCCTATCAATTCATTCTTTTTATATTTAATTTTAAAAAATTGGTTTTGTTCAAAACATTCGATTTTTCATTTGTAATTTTGGATATTTAAATATTAACTTTAAATAATGATTTTCGGTTTTTAATGGTTTTACAAAAATATGTTTACAACAATTCAATTATGATGATTTCGATCTATTTAAATAAAAAATTATTGCAAATTTTTAATTAGTTTTTAATTATTTATATTATGTTTTTATATTTTTAAATATTTATATATTTATGTATTTAAATTTAATTATGAAAAAATGAATAAACATTTGGTTTGTCATATGTAATTTTGGATATTTAAATATTAACTTTAAATAATAATTTTTGGTTTTTAATGGTTTTGAAAAATATGTTTACAACAATTCAATTATGATGATTTCGATCTATATAAATAAAAAATATTGCTGCAAATTTTTAAATATTTTTATTTTATTTTAATTTTAGAAAATTAATTGTGTAAATATTATTCAGTTTTTAATTAATTTATATTATTATATTTTTAAATATTTATATATTTATGTATTTAAATTTAGTTATGACAAAATGAATTTTCTAATTAACCGAAAATATATTTAAAATTGTTATATTTATATAAAGTAACTTTTGTTATTTTGAAATGAATTGTTAATTGTTATGACATATTTAACAAATAAAAATTAAGAAAATTGTTAATTTTTGTAATATATTTTTGGTTAATTGTTGTTATATTTTATGATTTGTTAATATTTTTCAGATTGATAATTTTAAATTTAATATTGTTATTTTTTAATATTTATAATTAAGTGTTTTAATTGTCGTTATATTTTCTAATATATTAAGGTTTAAATATTTTATAATTTCTGTTAATTTTCTTAAATTTTGATTGTACTATATTATATATTTTTAAACAATTTATATTATTCAGATTTTATATTTTTTGGCATTTATATATTTTATTATTGGTAAATAAAATTTTTGTAAATAGCCAAATGTCTATTTAAAATTTTTATATTTATTTAAAATAAGTTTTTGTTATTTTTTGTACGAATTGTTAATTGTTAACGCATTTTTGGCATATATTTCAAGAAAAATTATTAATTATTGTTATATTTTTATATTAATAATTTCAGTTAATTAATTAAATATTAAATAAATAAATTGTGACTATATTTCTTAATATTTAGAATTAATTTTTATAATTTGTTATCACATTTTAAATAAATTATTGTGAATTGTTATGGTGCTTTTATAAATTGTTGTTAATTGTTATCACATTTTGGCATTTATTTCAGGAAAATTAGTAATTGTTGCCATATATATATTTTTTGTATTAATTTTTATTAATTGTTATTATATTTTCTGAATTTAAAAATATTTTATGAATAATTTTTTATAATTAATTGTTGTTATATTTTTAATATTTATAATTAATTGTTATAATTTGTGAATATTATTCAGATTAATATTTTTAAATATTTGTTGTTATATTTTCTAATCATTTTTGTTAATTGTTGTTAATTGTTTAAATACTTTTAAACTATTTGTTGTAAACATATATTTTTTGTAATTAAATAAATATTTATTTATAATTGTTATATTTATTTATAGTATATTTTGTTAATTTTGTTATGAATTGTTAATTGTTAGCACATTTTTTCAATTTAAATTAAGAAAATTAGTAATTGTTGCTGTATACTTTTTGTATTAATTGTTGTTATATTTTCTAATTAGTAAATATTTTCATTTGAATATTTTTTCACTTAATTTAAAAATTTATAAATATTTTCAAATTAACATTTTTTGATATTTGTTGTTATCCTTTCTAATAATTTCTATTAATTTTTGTAATTCTTTTAAATGTTAAATAATTAAATTGTTGATATATTTCTTAATATTTACAATTATTTACAATTAATTTTTATAATTTGTAAATATTTTAATATTAATATTATTAATTCTTGATATAATTTGAAGATATATTTGGTTTATAATTTTTCAATATTTCTTATTATTTTTAAATTAATTGTTGTTATATTTTTATATTAATAATTTAATTTAATTTTTTAAATATTAAATAAATAAATTGTTGTTATATTTCTTAATATTTAAATATTAAGATTATATTATTAATTGTCGTTAAGCAATTTCGTTGTTACAATTTGTTAATATTTTCAGATTAATATTTTTAAATATTTTTAAATTAATTATTGTTAGTTTAATTGTTGTTATATTTTTATATTAATTATTATTATATCTTTAATATTTGCAATTATAGTATATTATTAAAATAAATATACTATATAATCGATATATACTTTTATAAAATTTATATTAATATATTAATAGTTCAATGGTATTATTTTTGAATATTTATATTTTTAACTATATAATTGTTATCAAATTTATTACAGAAAAAGTAAGAAATTTAATGAAAGTGATATATTTCGTTTGAATTGAAATATATTCCAATTAATGTAATATTTACAAAGTTTTTATATTGCAGACAACTCTTAATTGTTGTTGCATTTTTTGCTGTAAATGGTTGTCATAATTTTGATTTGTAAAGATTTTCAGATTATTTTCAAATTTTCAGATTATTTACTGTATAATTGGATTTTCAGAAAAGTAAGAAATTTAATGAAAGTAATATATTTCATTTGAATTGAAAAAATTCCAATTAATGTAACATTTCAAAGTTTTTATATAGCAAACAATTCTTAATTGTTGTTGCATTTTTTACAGTAAATGGTTGTCAAAGTTTTTATTTGTGAAGATTTTCAGATTATTTATTGTTATATTTAACAATATTAACAATTTAGTGTATTAAATGATGTTATATTTTATGATTTATTAATATTTAGTTTAAATTATTATATTTTTGGATTTATAAATATTTACACAATTTAGTGTATTAATTGATGTTGTATTTATTAATATTTACAATAATAGATGATAAAAATTGTGATTATATACAGTTATTACATATCTTAGATTTAATAATCCAAAAATAAAAATATTGTAATATACGATTTCAAAAAATAAAATAATCACAGTATAATTTCAGTTAATAATAATTCGTTTAATAAAAATTTGAATGTATAATTAATATATAAATTCGTTTAATAAAAATTTGAATGTATAATTACCATATAAATTTGGTTAATAAAAAGTTAATTAATTACCTCTGTTAATAATTCGGTTAATAAAAAGTTAATTAATTACCCTATGAATTTCAGATTAAAAATTTGAATGTATTAATTTAGATAATAATAGATATTAGTTTTTATATTTGGAATAAATTTGTTTTGACCAAAAATATTATATCTCGATTTCATAGTCTTTGGCATCTTGATTAATTTGGATGTTAATCAACTGTTTACTTTTAACTATATTATTACTTTTAAAAATCTATGAATTAATTTCATAAATTTATATTACATTTGGTATAATTTGCCTTTTTATTTTCATTTATAACTAAAGATAGTGTAGATAATATTTAAGATTATATGTTTACTTTAAATTTATATATATATATAATTATATAATTATATAATTATTACATTAATTATTTTCAAAAAATCTTTCTTAATTCGGTATTATCATCATTTATTAGTTGAGATAGTTTAGATATTAGTTAAGATTATAATATATTTTAGTTTTTATATATGGCATAAAATCTTTTTTGACCAAAGAAAATAGTTATTATTTGAATTAATTTCACAAAAAATCTTTAACAATCCGGTTTTTATATTAATTATTTTCGGAAGAAAATCTTTATTAATTCGGTTTTATCATCATTTATTAGTTAAGATTTATTAGTTAAGATAGTTAAGATTATTTAGATATTATTTAAGATTATAATATATTTTAGTTTTTATATATATATGGCATAAAATCTTACTTTGACCAGAGAATATAATTATTATAGGAATTAATTTTGGAAAAATCTTTAATAATCCGGTTTTATCATTATTTATTAGTTAAAAGTTAATAGATAAGGTAGTTTAGATATCAATTAAGATCATGATATATTTTAGTTTTTATATATGGTATAAAATCTTATTTTAACTGAAGAATATTAGTTAAGATTATGTTAATTCGTTATATATTAAATCAAAAGATATTGTAGAATTTATTCTGAAATTTAATTTTCAAAATATTAAATACACGTTATATATATATATATATATATATATATATATATATATATATATATATATATATATATATATATATATATATATATATATATATATATATATATATATATATATATATATATATATATATATATATATATATATATCTGTGTGTGTGTGTGTGTGTGTGTGTGTGTGTCTCTCTCTCTCTCTCTCTCTCTGTGTGTGTGTGTGTGTATTTCAATACAACTCTCTTCATTAAATATTATTCAAGGAGATAGACAACGAGCATCCCTATTTTCGATTTCTACAATGAGCCAAAGATACATATTTAATTTCTTATTATATGATGAAAATTATTTATTGCTGTAAAATATAATTAGTTCCTAATTAATATTATAATTATTATTGTTAATAAAATTAATGAAATCACTTAATTTGTTTATAAATTTTATTATTTAACCAAATATTATGTATCAAAATTATTGTTTTCCAATGAACTAATGTTAAAGAAATAGTTAGACCATTAAATTAGATCATAATAAAATGGATATGCATTTTAATAAATTAAAAATAATTTTTTCAGTTAATTATTTAATAAATTGATTATTTCATGTTCAATTTTATTTAAACCATTAAATAACCAAGAATTTGTGTAGTTTAGGAATGTTTAGTATTTTTATATGATTATTAATTTATTTACTTATTTAATATTTAATTGTGAAACCAAAATTATATCATCAATTATTTATTGATCTTTTAAAAAAAATGTTAATACTTTTATATTTTTGTATAATTTATATATATGATTAGTAGGTATGCTGTAATATTATGTATATAGTTAAAGGTTAAATCTAAGTCAACTTTATATGGTATTAGTAATTTTAAATTTCTTTATCATCATTTATCAAATTCTAATCTACAATAAACGTTAAATAAATTATTGATTTGAAATTTTTATAGAATTAGTTATTGTTATGGATTAAAATGCTTATTATCGTATATTATATATAATTTATTATGTTCTTTATTAGCAATTTATATTAAAATATCTTTTAATTGTTGATATAATGTGGGTTATTTAAAATATTAAAAATTTAATATATATATTTTAAAATAAATATTCAATTTTAGAATATTACATCAGTTAAATATATTATTTATAATTTACTAAGTTCTTTAGTAGCAATTATAATTTATCATTTATCAATTATTGATATATTGCAGGTTATTTATAATATTAAAAATTTAATATATATTTTTAATATGAAATATTCAATTTTAGAATTTTATATCAGTTAAATATTTTTAAAATATATTTTTATAAATTTGTAAAATATTATAGCAATTAATATGTTAGAAATTAGATTTTTATAATATTATTGCTATTAAATTATTTTAATTGAATAGTTTTTGTAGGGTTTATATAAAATATTTTAGCAACGCAAACTTTTAAACTTCTATTTTTAGTTTTTATATTATTATAGTAATTAATTTTTTTCAAATAGTAATTCAATTTTAAAAATATTATGGCTATAAATATTATTTTAATAAATATATTTTAAATTTTTACAATTTATTATAGCAATTACGTTAAAATTTTTAAATCAGTAGAGCAATTAAAAATTTTAATTATATGAAGTTTAATTTAAAGTAAATATTCAATTTTAGAATATTACATCAGTTAAATATATTAGTTATAATTTACTAAGTTCTTTAGTAGCAATTATAATTTATCATTTATCAATTGTTGAATTGCAGGTTTTGTAAAATATTATAGCAATTAATATGTGAGAAATTAGATTTTTACAATATTATAGCTACTAAAGTTTTTAATTGAATAGTTTTTGTAGGGTTTATATGAAATATTTTAGCAACGCAAATTTTAAACTTCTATTTTTGGTTTTTATATTATTACAATAATTAAATTTTTGCAAATAGTAATTCAATTTTAAAAATATTATGGCAAATAGTAATTCAATTTATTATAGAAATTACATTAAAATTTTTAAATTAGTAGACCAATTAAAAATTTTTATTACATGAAGTTTAATT
This sequence comes from Asparagus setaceus, assembly GCA_012295165.1. Classification (NCBI taxonomy): domain Eukaryota; kingdom Viridiplantae; phylum Streptophyta; class Magnoliopsida; order Asparagales; family Asparagaceae; genus Asparagus; species Asparagus setaceus. The sequence continues at coordinate 19,794,907 of CM022706.1, forward strand.
GGGTTTCACAAAATATATAAACAACTAATACACATTTGTAAATGGATTGAATTATATATATATATATATATATATATATATATATATATATATATATATATATATATATATATATATATATATATATATATATACAATTAAAAATTTGTTTCAGTCTTATGAATTAATTAGGCAACTAAAAAGTTTTCCTAAATAAATTAGTTTTCAATTTTGCAAATTAAATATATACGATAATTGAATTCATACTTAATTATTTTGTGCATATTTTATCGGATGTATGGACAAAATAATAAAATTCCAAAGATACAAGCCATTAATTGATATTAGGGTGGTTGAAAACGATGTCATCTTGAAAGGAAGAATAACTCGTATGGGAAGGAACAAACGCAAGTACCGAATATCATCCGAATTAATTTTATTCTCCTTGATAATGAGGTTCACTTAAATTTTTATATATATATATATATATATACAATTAAAAATTTGTTTCAGTCTTATGAATTAATTAGGCAACTAAAAAGTTTTCCTAAATAAATTAGTTTTCAATTTTGCAAATTAAATATATACCGATAATTGAATTCATACTTAATTATTTTGTGCATATTTTATCGATGTATGGACAAAATAATAAAATTCCACATACAAGCCATTAATTGATATTAGGGTGGTTGAAAACGATGTCATCTTGAAAGGAAGAATAACTCGCGTATGGGAAGGAACAAACGCAAGTACTGGAATATCATCCAGAATTAATTTTATTCTCCTTGATAATGAGGTTCACTTAAATTTTTATATATAATTATTGTTTGTGACTTTAAATACTAAAATTTAGTTTAATTATGACATGTTCTATCCAATTTTAAACGTAACACTCATGTACATGGTTTTGCCGTAAGAATGATGCAATATAATTGAGAAAATTAATACAAGAGGGAAAAATTTAAAATTTCTCAAACGTAAAGATTGTTCCTGCAAGTAAGATGCACAGGCTGGTAAGCACTCCAGTATCTTTTCATTTGTGTTATCGCACAAACCTCAAGGTTAGGGAGGATGACGATGATATAGAAAAACACAAATTAATTTCTTCCTTACGGAGAGATTGAATCAAGAATTGATTCAAAAGAATTTCTTATAGGTGCGTATTAAAGTTTTATTCCTCAATATTTTCATGTATGTCAAATTATATTAAATTTTATTTATTTTCTTATATAGATGTGATTGGAATAGTTGATGAAATTTATGCTCTTGATAGCATGGATAGAAATGAAAAACATTTCTTTAGGAGCTTTACAATGCATGATAATGAGGTTCACTTAAATTTTTATATATAATTATTGTTTGTGACTTTAAATACTAAAATTTAGTTTAATTATGACATGTTCTATCCAATTTTAAATGTAACACTCATGTACATGGTTTTGCCGTAAGAATGATGCAATATAATTGAGAAAATTAATACAAGAGGGAAAAATTTAAAATTTCTCAAACGTAAAGATTGTTCCCGCAAGTAAGATGCACAGTGGTAAGCACTCCAAGATCTTTTCATTTGTGTTATCGCACAAACCTCAAGGTTAGGGAGGATGACGATGATATAGAAAAACACAAATTGAATTTCTTCCTTACGGAGAGATTGAATCAAGAATTGATTCAAAAGAATTTCTTATAGGTGCGTATTAAAGTTTTATTCCTCAATATTTCTCATGTATGTCAAATTATATTAAATTTTATTTATTTTCTTATATAGATGTGATTGGAATAGTTGATGAAATTTATGCTCTTGATAGCATGGATAGAAATGAAAAACATTTCTTTAGGAGCTTTACAATGCATGATAATGAGTAAGTTATGAATTTATTATTGTTTATATGAATTATAAATAAATATATTTTGTAAGAAAAATATTAATATATTTTTATATTTTATCAGGTTCAATACCATAGCTATCACTTTGTGGGAAGGTTTAGCATGTGCTCTGGAGGAAAATTTAAAAGGAGAATCAAAGCTCATTGGTTATTATTGTGACCGGTTTATTGTACTCTATATTTAAAGGTATGAATTGTGTGTGTGTGTGTGTGTGTGTGTGTGTGTGTGTGTACACTACTTATAAATTAGCATGATTTTAAATAAAAATCGTAACATTATATTATATTTCTGCATATTTTCTTTTCGCTGTGAAGGGACTGACAAGCCTTTCGTCCACATATGCTACAAAATTTTATATAAATTTGAGTGATAACAAGGATGTTGTTCAAACACAAGGGTATTTTGAAACTTTTGTGACAAAATATAATTACCTTTTCATAAATTGTTTTCCCAATTATAATAATTATAAGTAATTATTTTACTAATCTCTTTCCTCAGGTACATCGATACGCCAACCCAATACCAAATTATTGAGACTGGAACACGATCGCTGAGCACACAAGTTAAAATTGAAATCGGTGATGGTACAATTGATGATATTTTCGAAGTAAAGGAATTGAATGAAGGCGATGTAAGTGAATTTAATTTATTTTTGTATTGAATTATTTTTTAAAATTTATATATATTCAATAATAGTTTTTAACAATATATCAATGTAAGAAACATAAAAGGGAATGATAAAATATCCTTTTATTACACAACATATTTGAATCATAAATATTTTTTCCATTTAGCATGTGTTTTATTATTTTGTTGGTTTTAAATATTAAACCGATGATGAAAATATTGTTTATCTATACTACTTTCAGGAAAAACATTTTTTTTGCAATGCTCAAATTATGGGAATTGAGGAGCTATCTGGTTGGCGATATTCTTCTCATGCTGATTGCAATAACAAGTTGAAAGAGATTAATGGGGTTCTTTATTGCAATCGTCATAAGAAAGAAATCAAATATGTAGAAGAAAGGTAAACATGATATTAAAACTTTTATAAATATAAATTATTTATTATTTATAGTTTATTAAAATTAAATTGAATAACTAATAAATAACGAAAATATGTATTTAATTTTAGGTACAAACTTACCGTACAAGTGACGGATGGAACTGGCATAACTACTTTCGTACTATTTCATCATGACGTTTTTTATTTGATGAAAATTGGTCCTTCAGAGTTAACATCTTCATTGGGTTTGGTAATTTACATGGAAGTTATATCATAATTTTAATACACTTTTATTTTAATAGAAGAAATCCAAAATTAATATATTTTCGCTTATACAGGATGCAGACAGCAAGGAGTTTTCGCTTGCAATTAAGAGATTAATAGGTAGAAATATGCGTTTTCATGTGAAGGTTACAAAATTTAACACAAGTAAATGCATTGAAGATTACACGGTTATTAAAATCGTTAACGATGATGTGGATGATGAAAAGCTCAATGGGCTGTTACTACTAACTGACGGAAAGGTAAAATTTTCGCAAACTGTTTTAATAAAATTATATTCATCAATAGTTTGCAATGTGTATTTTTTTGTAATACTAAATTTTTTTTATTAAAGGATGATAACTCACTCGATATGATCCTGGTTGGTATCGATGATAGTCAGTCAATTCAATATACGCCAGACTTATCGACACCTGAAAATATTTTTGATAAAAAAATCAAAGAAGAAGGTGTTTGCTAAATATATTATTACTTTCATCATATCAAAAATTAAATTATTAACATGTTGTTCTAAGAAAAATGTATTATTATTACAGATGAGAAGCTAATTGAATTGAATGAGGATGGTAACATTGATAATGAATCATTGAATTCACTCCTGACTTATCCACACCGATATCCACCGTTAATAGCAAAGGCAAAAAATTTTTTTTAGATGTTTCGCCAATTACTACATTAGACTCTTCTGTATTCAAAATACCGCCTACAACCAGTGGAAAAATAAGGATGCAATAAGGTTGGTTAATTTATACATTAATTAAATTTAATATGTAATTTTTAATTTTTAATTGTTAAATTTACTATATATACATGCTTTTATTTTGCGAAATGGACAAAGAACCAGACTTTCAACATTCAAGAAGAGGATGAAGATGGAGAAAAATAATTTCACTTATTATAACTCTTCTTTATATTTTGGTTATTAAATCTTATGACAATTTCATTGATTGAGAACTTTTTATTACGCTTCATTTGCTAATATTGTCTTTGAATATTAAACTATTTTATGTTTTAATTTCGTTCAACTTTCATTTAAGAAAATTTAACTATCTGCATTTTCTTCATTTATTATGAAAATGTAGTTTAAATGATATTAATTTTAATTTTATATTTTATATCGCTTGTTTAATATCTTTATTTCCAAGCGAATATATGTTATCTAACCTCCTTAGGGGAGGTGTGAGAGTGGGATTCACGTGTTTCGAGGGGGGCAAGTGCTTAGATATTAAATATTATATTCGGATGAGGGAGATTAAAAAGTGATGAAATATAGATAAATTGAGGCAAGACCGTGCTTAGCACGGGCTAAAATACTAGTTACATGGAATTTAATTACAACAAGAACTCCTATGTTCACAAGGATATTTGTGTAGGCTCTTTATTTAAATACTACATTGGATGAAGACTGTAGATCGGCAGCAGCGGCAAAAGCATAAAAACCCTACAGGCTGAAGTTATTTTAGGGAGATTGGTGAAGCCTATCTGTTATCTTTTCGGCTCTCTTTTATTCCTTTATTTTAGAAAGATTGTATTAGGCTTTTGGGGTGTTATTTGAGATTGGTGATTGAGAGATCTCCACTTTGTATTCCTCATAATTTAGTAAAGCTATACTCCTCCTTCGCCCGTGGACGTAGGCTATAAGCCGAACCACGTATATCTGTGTGTTCGTGTATTCTCGATATTTTTCGTGCTTTCGTATGATTGATATTAGTTTATCCTGGGGTTTGTCATAACAAAATATTTTGAATCAAGAAGGTAGAAGAATTACTAATTAATTATATGGGAGTCTGATAGTCAAGTCTCTAAAAAGTTGTCCAGTGTACATCCAAAACTTTATAACTAAGTATAATGTATAGATATAAATAAATATAGTAGATACATATGGTAAATTTCACAAAACATACTTGAACTTTGGGAGGTTATTGGCCATGAAACTCATTTGACCTTCCTACCAAACCCCGTGAATTTTAAGATGCCTCCACTTAGACTTTGAAAATTTCAAATTTTCCTAAGGATGGTATGCGGGAATCAGATCAGGTGAGGATAGAATGGGGTAAGAAATGGAATGGAGTGACTATGAGAATGGAATGCTTATTTCTATTCACACGTTTGGGTGTGATTACAGACCAAAGTGGGAATAAAATTTTCTTTTTGTTTTTGGTATGGTTAGTTAATAAATAGTTTGGAAATATTTGATATGTATTTTAATTTATTTCATTCTAACTTAAGTAAAAATGGCCTACTAACTCATTGGGAAGGTCCATTCCCATAAATTATGGGAATAAAAGGGAAGTGAAAAAGGGTTCTCTAGCTTCCAAAATGATGGTACATTCGGTATGCATGAATGAGAAGTGGGAATGTGCATTCCATTCTCACTCAACCCCCCGTACCAAACACGACTAGTATAATGGTGTTGGCCACATATTTTTCCTTCTAGACAAGTACTTATTGATCCATTAACACTTTCAAGAGTGTCGGTGGAAATTTAGGAAGTTTAGTGAGATTCTTGTGAGATACATCAACATTTAACTATATTCGCTTAAAGGTCTTTTACCAACATATATAAAATTAGAAGAAAACTGGGACTAAATTAAACTATCGGGTTCCACCTAGACAAGTTTTTCATGCACTAACTCAACTCCAAAAATCCTAGCCAAACCTCCAAAAATAAGAAGTGGATGCCATTAACATATCGAGTAACAAACAATCAACAACAATTCACATATTGTAAGCAGCATGATCGCTATTTGGGATAATATTTAGAAGCTGCATAACTGGTTTGGTTTAGGAGTGCCGATAAAGTAAGAGAAGAATCTAATGACAGAATATTGTTATTTTTCTAATATACATTGTAGGCAGTATAATCGAAAACCATTTAAACATGCTCCATTGCCACTAAGATAAAGACTATATGGAAATTCGTAACCTCGATTGGCACGGACCTCTTCTTCCCTCACCAATTACCAAAAATGCAAGTACATCAATGTTCATTTCATTATCTTGAATGGATCATACAACATAAGTAGCTTATAACTATCTTTCATATACCTTAATTAAGATTTCTATTCCACTCCCTGTCAAGTGAGACATAAGTCAGCAATAACTAGAAATATGGGTACAACCATAGGTGAATAAATAGAACATTACCATATCGCTCTATTCAGATGTTGTCTCACTGTGCCGTAATGATGTAGGATGCTTAACGGACAATTTCATGGAGGAGTGGGACAATCACTGTGCCGTAATGATCGTTCTTTGTGGATTCAGAGAACAACCCTTGGTGGATTCCGAGGTTTTTATTTCCGCGCTGCGTTAATTGGTATCAGAGACTTGTTCTTCCGATCTGATGGCAGGCGACGAAGCCCCATTTTTTTGAACTGAGTTTGATGAGTTGAAGACTGATGTTAATTAGATGAAGACCGATGTTAATCACATTAAGACTATCGTAGATCGACTTGCGTCGGCACTGGAGCGTCTGAACACGGTAGGAGTTTAAAATCGCATTGATGGTCGCCAACGACGTGATCTGACTCCACAAGACAAATTCAACAGCGACCGGACCCTAAGCAAGACCCTAGAGTTGGGAAGAGCACTAAAGAAGCAACAAAGAAAGAAGAATCACCTCCTGAGCACAATATCTTTCGCACGAGATGCACTATGATGCAAAAGGTTTGTGATGTTATCATTGACCGTCACAATAGCAAGAATCTTGTCTCTCGGCGTATGGTGAATAAGTTAGGTTTGAAGACAAAGAAACATCCACCTCCCTACAAGATCGACTGGATTTGCAAGGGCAATGATGAGCAGAACGATGAGATGTGTCGGGTATCTTTTTCTATCGGCCGCAACTATGTCGATGAGGTGTTGTGCGATGTGGTCGAGATGGATACTTGTCATATGCTTTTAGGTAGGCCATAGCAGTTTGTTGTTGGTGCCTCCCAAAAAAGCAGAGACAATGTTTATATCTTTAAGAAGGATGGACGTCGAGTTGTACTTTTGCCTCTTATAGAGAAGAAGCCGTCTAAGATAGAGACTATTGAGAAGAAAAAACCGGTGGTCGTAGACAATGAGACTTTAGCAGAAGACTTGAAGCAATCTAAAGAGGTCTATAACTTGGTTGTAATTAGAAAAGAAAAGCCTGCCCCTACTGAAATTCCTCCTAAGGTGCAAACCCCTATTGTGACTGAGATTCTTGATGTTGATGAAAATATGTTAGCGAAGATGGGCATTATGCATGAAACTTCTAAAGCTATTGTAAGTGATATTACACATACTGATGTTGTCCCAGTGGAAGAGAAGGATATAATAGCGAGCCATACAATTGATGATATGTGTAACTTACTTGGTGGAGGGCTCGAGGCAAAGGAGATGAAAGAATTGTGCAAGGAGTATGAGGGAGAATTTTCTTCTCTGGAAGCAAAGGTTGTGAATAATTTCAAGAAGATTTTAATGATACTTCCAGCAGTAGAATATGAGAAGCAATATGGAACATATTTTGAGGAGCTTTTCAAGTCAACTGCAGATCCACATGCCGCCAATAAAATACACAGGATGTGGGAAAGATTCATATAAAAATTTGATTCAGAAGAAATCCTAGCTGAGGAGGTAAAAGAACAAATAGAGAAAATCAACACTAAGTACAAGGCGGATACTGATCGATGCAGGAGAAGAAAAATATTTATCGATGAAGCTACTATTCAAGCAAACATAAGCTCGGGGTCGAGCTTCTTTCAACAAGGGGAGACTGATATAGGACGTTTAACGGACAATTTCATGGAGGAGTGGGACAATCACGAGCTAAATCCCGACTTATACGTATTATTAATTTCTGCAAAGAAATAATCATATCTTCTAGTCCGGAAGGCGGATTCTGACATATTATATATGTAAATTACCTATCTCGACGAGACGGATCCAACTGGATTGTTAAAATTTTAAAATCTCATCAGTAATACCCAGTTTTGGCTGAAATCCGAAAATAATCAGCCTTTAGTTTATTTTTAGTAATAAAGTTAGAGTCAATTTAGATTAGGAAATAAAATTAATTTTGATTTAATTAGGACTGATTTGTTTTCTATATTGTAGGGATTCTTTTTAGGGTAGGATTTGATACTTTCTATTTTTTTTATAATTCTAGTCTTACTAGGAGTCTATTTTGTTTTTCTATTTAAGAAGAGTCATGTAACCCTTGAATCAGTATATCTTTTTTTTATCAATAAAATTTTCTCTTTAATATTTTCTTCGTGGATTCGGAGATCGTTCTTTGTGGATTCAGAGAACAACCCTTAGTGGATTCCGAGATTTTTACTTCCGCGCTGCGTTACGTAACACCTATTAACACATGTATTTTTAGCTCTAAGATACGCTATCAGATCCCCTTACAGTCCTTAGGAGATGCACTGTGAAAAATTCTGGGGACTACACGAGCTGTACACTTTGCTGATTTCTCAAAATCCTGCACATGGTGTATTAGATCTTCATCCAATAAAATCAAATATCATCATCGCTAACATTATAGGGATGATTTCCGCTATGATCTCTGGTCGATTTCTATTTTAATCTCCAAAATATTTCATCAAGGGACTCAGAAGATCGAGGACACGCAGGTGTGAAATGAAGTAGCTTCTTGAAGCTATTTTAGAGGAAGAAACTTCTTTTCCAAAACATTGGCCTTGAAATTTTAAAATCCAGATTTCAAAGGAGTCAAAGTAGATGAGATGCCTAAAGAAGAGACGCTTGAATTGCCAACTGACTGGGTTTTGAGAGCCATTAGAGTCGAGCAAAGAGACTAAAGCTGTTGAAGTAACTTTTTCTTTGGATAATGAGGTGGAAGTCGGCTATCTTACTTGTTGTTCTCTTATAGCTGCATACTTGTTTGCAAAGGTTTCCCTATGGGAACTATATCTTCGGCTTTCTTCTTTGTGAGATTTGGATGGCGTCCCGGTTACTTCGTCCTTGGATGCCTTATCCTGAAAGCAGGAGCAGAGCCAAAATATACAATCACGAAAGACACAAATAGAATTGTAATAGAAATATTCTTCAATAAAAATATACTGAAAAGCATGATCACACTGTCTTTACTACAAAGAATAAACTAATCATAGAGACTAAACAAAGTAAAAAACTTGAACTGAAATATCATTAATATTCTCTTGTATAGAAACTTAATTTGTTTTTGTGTTTCTTTCTTCCTATTGTGAAAATGCAGTCAAATGGATCAAAGTTCAAATTTTGATGGAAAGATGCAAAAATTAGATTCAAATTTTATTTTAGGCAAGACACTTACCCTAACTCAACTTACCCTAGTTCAGCCCGTTCCTGAAAGCGTAGATATGTTTACATAGGAGTACAAATATAGATAAATGCCATATCTTATAACCTTAGTTTTTTAAGGCTAAATTATCAAGTTGGTATTTTTCACAAACCTTCTTAACCAATTTGTTACTAGAAGTTTCTCCGGCAACTTTTTGGTATTAAAAGTCCACCCGTTCTACAATTCTTTGTCACCGGTGAAAATCTGGGAAAACTTCTGTCAATTTCAAACGCATTTAAGGAAAAAAAACCTATTTTCATTCAAATAAAAGCTTATAATCATCCTACAGACCATCTATATCTTTTAATACCATATGAGAAGTTAAGAAATCTACAATTTTATATTTATGGCATCAGTTAAACAAAGTCACATCAATGTTCTAGTAATCCTAAAATTGAGTTACATGGGGTCACGTGCAATTTCCCCCAACAAGTTTTTCACTGTACGGTGAAAAAATTATTTAACTGCACATTTGGCATACTATTGATAGTTATAATATCTTGCTTTTTTACATGTTCAAAAATTTTTGAGAACAGATCTTTTTCTGTAAGCTTTTATGGCCATTCCTGTCATCAATAAATAAAATTGAGAGGTTCAGATGGGGAGATGCGAGTTTCCTTCAAAAATAATAGATATATAAATACGGTAAATTTTACAAAACTTGCTTGAACTTTGGGAGGTTTCCCATGTAACTCATTTGAAGCTTCCCACCAAACTCCTGCCTTTAAACTTTCAAATTTTCATTAAGGGGTCAACTTGACAGTGTTAATGGTGTCGGCCGCCATTTTTTTCTAGACAAGTGTTTGTTGATCCATTGACACGCCACCACTTTAATTATATTCGCTTAGGTCTCTCACCATCACATATGAAATTCGTCGTAAACTGGGACTAAACTTCCGGGTTCCACTAAGACAAGCTTTGCATGCACCTAATCAACTAAATCCTAGCTAAACCACCAAAAAAAAAAGTGTAGATGTCATTCGTAGATGAGTAATGAATAATCAACAATAATACACACTAAAGAATGGAAAATCATTTATCCATATCATAGGGAAAGTTGCATATGGGATACATGCATTGCATATCAATAATTTCTTCCCAAATGGCCAAACCTCATTGAGCGAGAGAGGCCTTAGAAGGGAATTGATCACCCTCGTTGAGGCTGAGGGTAGCGTAATATTACAGAGTTACATAGTGAAGTTACATTATAGTCCTCCTTTCTTTTAGGTGTGCTTAATATAATCCTTCATTGATATTTTGGTTAGGGAGAAGAACGTAACTCTAGTGGTGTCCACCACCTAAGCAATGTTATTAAATGACGTCCACAACAAATCACCGAGTACCTTCATCTAGGCGATTTTATAATTATTTTTTATTTTGTAGGATTTTTGGATATTAGTCAACCAAATATTTCATAATTTAAATTTTGTTCTATTTTGTAGGATTTTTGGATATTAGTCAACCAAATATTTCATAATTCAAATTTTGTTCTCCAATCTTCATATTCCGGGATTAGTCACCAAGAATCCAAGATCATTTAAGTTTTATAAAATTAGTCTCCCAAGTCTACATATTTTGAAGTTAGCCCCACAAATATTTGAAGTGGTCTAAAATTAGTTCCCAAATTTTTCGACTTGCTATTAACTAGAGGGACCAGTTTTGTAACACTTAAAGATTTGAGGGACTAATTCACAATATAAGATTTGGGGGGTTAATTCGAAATATGAATGATGGGGGGTGGGGGGATATTTAAAAGAAAAAAGCTTCATTTTATAACCCTTCTTCGGGTGGACCCGACAAAAACTAGCGATTCTTTCTGATTTTGAGACCAAAAACGGCAAGAGTAGCAATAACAACAGATTTGTTAGTTCCTCATCCCTGATGAGGACTCTTTTCAATTAGATTAGGATAAGGGTTTGATCTATTCCTCATCTTCTTAATGATTTGGGCCTAAAAATCAAATAGTTTCTCGGATTAATTCGAAATTAGAGGAAAAACGGATTGTCCCTTTGAATTTTCTTAACTTACTAGCTTTTAATTAATTAATACCAGTCTATTTTGCATAACTTATTAGCTTTTAATAGTATTTATTACCTAAATAGTTTTTGATTTGATAATAACATGCAATTTTGCCCCATAGAGGATAAAAAACTAACAATGTTACTGGAATTTTATCTCCTCAAGGAGAGCAAACTTTATGTCAACTGGATGTAATTAACACTCTTAAAGAGTACAATTAGCTCCTCAATGCTGGTAAATTTCATGACAAAAAAGGAAAAAACTTTCATAGTCATTGATGATTAGTTATCATATGAAGGCTTTTTTATCTCCTAATCAAACAGCACATAACTATGAATCGGATATTTTAGATCAATTAGAGACAAACCATTAGATTTGCGACCTTCGTCTGACTCAACCCTTTAAGTTGTTGTTCAGATCGGTTTATCCACCGGTCCGGCATCAATTGATATGAAATTAGATTTTGCTCAATTTATTCCTTCAAGTTGAAATCAAAAAATCATAGAAAAAGAAATTAGATCAATGTCGTCATTATCATCATCCTCACATGAAAAAATAAAATTAAAAAAATCAAAGTAAAAAAATAATCTTAATCATGAAATGTAATAGTTTTTTTTTGGTCAATGAAAATATTTGCCATTCACCAATATGAACATTTTCTGTACATCAATGTACTCAGTCAAAACTGAGAAAACTGAAAAAAGAAACAAAACCTCCAGTGGGATGCAACCCAAAACAGAGTAAAAAGATTAAAGAGAAGCTAACCAATCTTTACATTCAGTTGAGAAAGAACTATCGATCATTATGGTCATAATATTGACCTTAATGACTTTGATGATCTGCTCAGGGCTCCGGGTAGTCTGTTTGAAGATTCTAGCATTTCTTTCACTCCAAATTGCATAAACGGTAGTGGACAGTGCCATTCTTTTTGTTTTCTACTTGTACCCTTTACCCTTCAATCTGTTGCTATACCAGTCCAGAATATGATTCCATTCGCAAGCCTTCCAACTGAATTTGAGTCAGTCCATAATGTTGTTCCATATTCTCATAGAGAAGGTGCATTCAAAGAAGAGATGATTTTTGCTTTCCATTCTTTGACCAGAGCATAGCACGCAGCTGTTATTTTGAATTATCCCTCTCCTAAGCAGCTTGTCTTGGGTGAGGAAACGATCAAGAACACCAAGCCATAAAATAAAAGAGTGCTTTGGATGATTAGTTCCCTCCCAAACTGTGTCATACCATGCCACCCTTTGAGAGACTGGAGTAAATTTAGAGTAAAGGTCAGATATACAAACTTTTGAATCTTTGCAGCAATCTGAGATTGTGAGTTTCAGGTTGTCAACTCCTCCACACTGAACTAAAACTTTATCCCTGAGCTTTATCAGCTACTTCCACATCCAAGAGTCCCCTGATCTTGCTTTCACTTGCCAAATATCACTAGTTTTCAGATAGGTACCATGAATCCATTTAATCCACAATTGCTCTTTATTAGTGTGTATATGCCAGAGCAATTTGAGACCAGCAGCTATGTTCCATATAGTTGCAGAAAATATTCCAAGACCTCATTGTTTCTTGTTCATGCATACTTTCTCCCATGAAACAAGGGAGACAGTATTGACTTTTTCAGTTTTCCCCCATAAGAAGCTCCGGCATAACCCATCAATCTTTTGTAGGACTTTTATAGGCAGAATGTAGCTAGAAGTCCAATAGATTTGGATCCCCATAATAACACTTTTTATAAGCTGAAGTCTTCCAGCATAGGACCAGTTTCTGTGTTTATTCCAGTTTTGAAAATTTGCTATAATTTTGTTGATGAGGGGGCTACAATCCATATATGACAATCTCTTGCTGATTAGGGGGACTCCTAGATATCTGATTGTGAACGCACCCTCAGGTATTCCCAAGTATTCATTGATTGATGCTTTGACAGTCTCTTCCACCCCTCCATAAAAATAGAACATTTGCTATGATTGGCTTCTAACCCAGCGACAGAACTAAATTCTTGAACACATTGGTGTAATTTTCTCACTGTGTTGAGATCTCCTCTCCCAAATAGAAGTAAATCATCAGCAAAAATGAGATGATTGATTTTGAGCTTGCTACACTTGGGGTGGAATTTGAAATCTCTGTCATCTTTTAACTTTTCCAATCCCCTTGAGAGATATTCCATCCCCAGAATAAACAGATAGGGGGAGAGGGGATCACCTTGTCTTAGTCCCCTCTCACCCTTGAAGTATCCATGCAGGGAACCATTCAAAGAAATGGAGAATTTGGGTGAGGTTATACATGCCATGATCCATTCTACCATCTTTGTAGGAAAGCCTAGACCACTCAGCATTTTTTTCCCAAAAAACCCCAACTGATTGTGTCAAAAGCTTTTCTAATATCAATATTGAGCATAATTCTAGGGGATAGATGTTTTCTGCCATAGTTCTTAACTAATTCATGCGCAAGCAGGATATTGCTGAATATTTGCCTCCCCTTTACAAATGCACTTTAGCCTCATTTACTAAGTGTCCCATGACTGATTGCAATCTAGTAGCTAGGATTTTAGAAATAATTTTGTATAGGCAATTACAGCAAGCAATTTGCCTGAAGTCAGATGGAGTTTTTGGACATTGGATTTTAGGAATGAGAGATAGAGAGGTGGAATTTATCATACCTAGTAGTTTCTCAATTGTAAAAAAAACTCCTGAGTAGCTAGGATAATGTCCTCTCCAACAACACTCCATGCTGATTTGTAGAATGAAGAACTGAAGCCATCAGGTTCACGAGCTTTCTCATCTGGCATAGAGAACACAGCTGCTTTAATCTCCTCTTTGGAGATAGGGATAGTTAAGTTCGTGGCTTGGATTTCACTTAAGCAGGGGCCATTCTGGATGATATTAATATCAGGAGGAAGAGTGGCAGTGGCAGTACCCAGCATATTTTTGTAGAAAGATAACAGCTCCTTAATAATATCTTCACCCTCAGTGAGTTTATCTCCATTACTGTTATATAGTATCATCACTCTACTATGATGTCTATTTTTCTTAATAGCTGAGTGAAAGAAACTAGTGCATCTATCTCCTTTCAGACTCCATGCTATTCTAGCTTTTTGTTGATAGAAGGATAGCTCACAATCCAAAAGCTTGTTGTAGTTAGATATACACTGTAGGCATCACAAATTATTGAAGAACCCCAAATGTGACTTAATCATGAGAAGATCGAAGGACGACGTCGTCAAAGTCTCAGGAAGTCAATCGCAGGGTGAAACCAATGCCCGAGACACCTATTGTGTCTCGCCATTGGCGAGACACTTTCTTGTGTCGCGCTATTGGCGTGACACCTTGTTGTGTCTCGCCATTGGCGAGACACTTACTCGTGTCGCGCCAAAGGTGAGACACCAAGAATGTCTGGTATGTGCTCTTGAAGTGTTCAAATTAATGCTTGCGGGGTCCACTTGACTTTTTCAACGCAAAGAGACGTTCAGCCACATTAGTGGGCGGTTACACGCTGAAAATACGCCCACTAAGCGTGAAATTAGGGCATTTAATCGTGCCTAAAATAGAGGAAAACCGTTACGACAGCGGGAGACATCTCCTCTTGGTAGCGGCGATCAAGCCGACCTCATGGTCGATGGGTTGGACTACGTCTTCGATCAAGCCAAGTTCGAAGAGTATCTCTCCTCCTCTTCATCGAAATCCTCCTCTTCCCGCAAGTATCGAAGGATCTCATCTCCAAAGAGGGAGGTCCGTTCTGTCGTTGTGCGCAACGAATCTCGCACACTCGCAATGGAGGTTTCCCCTCGTAACAACACCCCGGTAAACTGCAAAGCCGGGAGCTCTGCTCATGGTGGCTCTATTCAGAAGGAGTCATCTTACAAGGTCTCCACCACTCTGACGAAGAGGGCTCGTCAGAGACAGCGTCAGAAGTTAGCCCGTCAGTTCGCCAAGGCTCTGGAGTCGACGGACGGAGTTCACTATCATACGAACTCGCATAATCAGAGGCGTCAACAAACTCTGGCCTCGGTCTAACCGTCGGCACTCACGCCAGGAAGAATGGGTCCTCGTCAAAAGGACCCGTTTGACGAAGAAAGAGCGCGCCCAAAAGCATCGCGCGCGTATCGTTCGAGCACGTGCTATCATACGCAAGGCACAAGAGTCAAAATCAACCAAGGGGTCGACTCAAAATTGTCAAGTCTGGAGCTCAAAATCTGCACGCTGCAAGGTAAATCGCTCGCCTGGCCGCTGGCGATATCCAGTGCCGCGCCGGTACAAAAGCGATCTAGGCTGTCGCGCCCGGCCAGCGGCGGAAACATGTCCTCCGATTAAGAACAGCGTTACACTTGGGGTGGAAGTGCAATCTGCGACAAACCACACCAACCACACCATCGAGGCTAGGGGTGGCAACACGAAAAAGGCGTCGATGAAATAGGTTGTTCTTGCTGCGTGTCTTGCGTGATTAAGACGTTGTTATCACGATGTGCTCGCTATGAGTCAACGCCACCACAAAGAGCTTCAGATTCGAGAGGCTTTCCCCGCCACCGATGAAAGATTCGGCCAATTTAAAACGCCCAAGAAGAAGATGATCCGCCATTGGCGAGACACTTACCGTGTCGCGCCAAAGGTGAGACACCAAGAATGTCCGGTATGTGCTCTTGAAGTGTTCAAATTAATGCTTGCGGGTCCACTTGACTTTTCAACGCAAAGAGACGCTCACCACATTAGTGGGCGGTTACACGCTGAAAATACGCCCACTAAGCGTGAAATTAGGGCATTTAATCGTGCCTAAAATAGAGGAAAACCGCTACGACAGCGGAGACATCTCCTCTTGGTAGCGGCGATCAAGCCGACCTCATGGTCGATGGGTTGGACTACGCCTTCGATCAAGCCAAGTTCAAGAGTATCTCTCCTCCTCTTCATCAAATCCTCCTCTTCCCGCAAGTATCGGCGATCTCATCTCCAAAGAGGGAGGTCCGCTCGCTGCTAGCGCAACGAATCTCGCGACACTCGCAATGGAGGTTTCCCCTCGTAACAACACCCCGGTAAACTGCAAAGCCGGGAGCTCTGCTCATGGTGGCTCTATTCAGAAGGAGTCATCTTACAAGGTCTCCACCACTGACGAAGAGGGCTCGCCGAGACAGCCGGTTAGCCCGTCGGTTCGCCAAGGCTCGAGTCGACGGACGGAGTTCACTATCATCACGAACTTCGCATAATCAGGCGTCAACAAACTCTGGCCTCGGTCTAACCGTCGGCACTCACGCCAGGAAGAATGGGTCCTCGTCAAAAGGACCCGTTTGACGAAGAAAGAGCGCGCCCAAAAGCATCGCTACAGATCGCTCGAAAGCACGTGCTATCATACGCAAGGCACAAGAGTCAAAATCAACCAAGGGGTCGACTCAAAATTGTCAAGTCTGGAGCTCAAAATCTGCACGCTGCAAGCAAAATCGTCTGCCGGCCGCTACGATGCCAGTGCCGCTGGCACAACCGTAAAATACGGTTGCCACATACCGCGGCAGAGGAACTGCCACGCCTAAAGACCCTGTGACCGGAGACACTCCCAACCGCTCTACCGAGGGTTCTTCTCCCTCTCCTCCGTCCACTTCTCCTGTTGATGTACCAACGGCGAATCCTTCAACTTCGGTGTTCAGTCGCCTTAATCCAAAGCCGGGAACCAAAGACAAGGCACCGGTGATGGAAAGTTTGGGTCATCCAGTCCGCACACAACAACGGACTGGGGGTCGTACCCAGACTCTAACTGTAGCTCAACGGAGTCCCGAGCAAACTGGGACATCTCAAGATTCAAGAGTTCCTATTGCTTCTCGTTTGATCATCCCTCAGGGGGTCCGTGAGTCTGCTAAAAAGAAGAAGTTGAGGCATGTGACTCGCAAAGTCACGAGAGATGACCGGACCCTGGTGATTCATGCAGAGGCAACTTCAGATGACGAAGCCAAGCGACGGGAAACATGTCCTCCAGTTAAGGGCAACGTTACACTTGGGGGTGGAAGTGCAATCTGCGACAAACCACACCAACCACACCATCAGGCTAGGGGTGGCAACACACGAAAAAGGGCGATCGATGAAATAGGTTGTTCTTGCTCGTGTGCGCAGCTGATTAAGACGTTGTTATCACGATGTGCCTGCTATGAGTCGAACGCTCAGTCACAAAGAGCTTCAGTATTCGAGAGGCTTTCCCTGCCAGCGATGAAAGATTCGAAGCCGAATTTAAAACGCTTCCGAAGAAGAAGATGATCCGCCATTCGGCAGGATAAATTCCCCGAAGTCACCATTAATATGGTGAACAAAGGAAAAGGATCAGCAACGGACGCGAACCCTGACTTCACTCTTGCAGGAAAAGTCAGCACCCGGATTTCCCAGAAGATGTCTCGATTGCAATTGCGAGCTACGAAACGCGTAGATTATAGAAGGATGCATGAAGGAGACTCATCTGAAGACGAGACCTCCGACGCTTGCTCAGCAGTGGCGTCCGATGACACAATACCGAGTGTGGGTCATCATTTTAGGGAAACGTTTACCATCACTCCCGAGACCCTGGCCTAAATGCTACAAGAAGCCTTAGCTAAGCAAAGAGAAGAGCTTAAGGCTGAGATGAAAATTGAGATGGAGCTAGCCATGTAGCAGATGAGTGAGTTACAAACCCAGAAAGCTGCACAGCCCGAGTCCAGTCAACAAGGTGGATCCAATTACCGTATCGCACATATTATAGAAGACAGCGATACGAAAGTAGATGAACATATCCTTGCCGACCAACCTCCGAAGAAAACTATATCTGGTGCTCAAAGTGGAGATGGCCCAGCCCCTCCTACTCGGAGTAATCCAAAGCAAGGGGAGGACGACGGTGAAAAAATGAAGGAGCTTGAAGGTAAGATCAATGCTCTAATGTCCTCACAGGAAGTCAAGAAGACCGGCATTCCGTGTCCATACCCGAGAGAGTGGGACTCAATTCCTTACCCGCCGAAATTCAATTTGATTAACTTCACGCCATTCGACGGAAGAGGCTCACCCACACAACACTTGATCTACTTGATTATCACATTTTAATTACAAATTTATACCCTCATTACCTATTTTATATAAATAAATATCCTACTAATAATTATTTTTATCTTAATTTACAGGTTAATGAAGAATTACTGAATAAAGGCTAAAAAGAGAACTCAAATTTCCTCATTTTTCAACCTTTTACTGAAGCCGGAGATCAAGCCGAGCAATCTACGTAGTTTAAGATGCAAGGATCAAATATAAAAGAAATCAAATAAAAATAATGTTCAAGATGTTAGCCACAAAGAAATGGCGATATCTCTCAATCCGGAAGGCGGAATTTAACATATAATATATGAAAATCGCCTATCTCGACGAGACGGAGCTAACTGTATTTTTAGTTTTTTCAAATTCTAATCGGTTCACCAACCGGTTGGCCAACCGATTGGCCAATCGATTGGTCCATAACTAACTCGATTTGTGGCTAAGATTTGATCCTTGGAGCCCAAGTTTCATCCAATGGTTCATGTGCATTGCTGTAGGCTATAAATAGGGGTTGAGGGGAAGAGGTTTGAGTGTGAAATATTTTGTAAAAACTCCATTTGGAGAGAAGGGTTACTCTTAATTGAGAAGACCTTCTAAAAATTGTAACTTTTGTTACACAATAAATAAAATTTTTCACCCCTTCAATTTCCTTTCTCTTCTTCTAATCCAAGGACCAAAAGGAGGATTAGATTAAGATCATGAGTTGTTGGTTTTCCTTTTATTTCTTTTTCATTTTCTTTCTTGTTCATTTAATTGCTTTGTAGCTTAGATTTACTTTCATGCAATTTAATTTCATGCAATTTACTTTCATGCAATTTACTTTCATGTAATGTATTTAATTCTTGTATTTACTTTCTAGAATAGATTTTTCTTTTCTTTAATTCACCTTGAGGCTAGAACCCTCTAGGGAATTACCCTTTTCTAAGTGTGGAGCTAATATTTGTGGGATCCCTAGAGATTGTTTGAAACTAGCTAACAAATCCAACTCATTCTTGTGAGATTGAGATAAGCGAGGTGGATCTACTCTAGATTCCTCATATCTTTAATTAATCCTCCATACTTTACCTTCTTTATTTTCCTCTTATCCTTGCTTTTCATTTGTTTGTGATTTTCCTTTATTCTTGATTCTTGATTTCATTGATTTTTACTTCTCTCTCAATCTCATATTCCCTCCATGTGCATATAATCTCAAACCTAGTTTTGTTATTATGTGCATATAACCACAACCACATTCTCAACTTTATTTTCTCCTCTTTTGCACATAATCCACAACCACTCTCTCTAGCCTCTTCACCACCACTTTCACCATTTTCTCACTTTCATTTTATTTAAATAACTCCTAATTGTCATGCGCATAATTTGAGAACCAAAACTTAAACAAAACTCTTCCTACTTCCCGTTCCTCGTGGGATCGATAATCTTAAATACTATAACTTGATAAAGGTTGTATACTTGCAACTAAGGTAACCACTCAAAATATCACCATCAAGTTTTTGGCGCCGTTGCCGGGGAACGGTGCATAAGTAGGATTTTGATTAAGTTTGGTTCCTTATTTTGTGTGTTTTCTTTTGTGTAGGAACTTGGAGCTTGAAGATCAAGAGTTAAAGATTCAAGATTGAAGAATTGCCTCCAACGAGGCTTTGCATTGCTTTTGCATGGGTAACTTCTCTATCTAGTATTTTCAATTCCACCCTTTAGATAGTTCATATACATTAGAGACAATTAGGATTAAATAAAAATAAAAATAAAAATAAAGATTTTTTACCCTTGTCGACCCTAATAAACTTCATTTCTTTGATTGTCGACCATAATAAAAAATGAAAAGATTTTTATTTTTGCATCCTTTTTAGTTGCTTTTAATTTCTAGGGTTGCATTTCATATAAAAGTAGGAATTCACTAAGTGATTTGAGCATCTTAATTTGGCACACACTTGAAAATATCTTAAGGGCAAAACCCATTAATTAAGATAAGGTGAGGGATTTCATCACCCTTTCCTTAGCCCAAAAATCACTAATTCCTCACTACACTTACCCAAGCCTCTTAAAATTTGATTAGACGTTGGCCCCTAAGGATTCGAGCTAATTAAGGAACAAGAAATCCTTAAGTGAACCGGTCCAAGTTTATCTGGATTAATTGGTGTCTAAGGTAAGGTTTAGGGATTGCGTAAGGCGCTCCGCAAGGAAAGAGGTACTTAATTGATCTTTGATCTCCCTCTAGTACTATCCTTACCTGGCTAATTACCTGAGTAAACTTTGATCTTTTCACTAAGGGAATTTTTGGTTAGGAGCTGGTCTAAGTCAAGTTTAGGCTTAACCCTAGAGTTAGGGTGATTGAAAAGTGATTGCCTTGATTTGCTTTTAGTTAGTTTTTCCTTTTTTTTTCTCATCATCTTCTTAAATTTTTCTCTTGTCCTTTTTCATAAAAATAAAAAAATTTGATTTTGGTGTATGCAAACTTGGGTTAGGGATAATACCAATCGTTTAATTCGTTTTGATCCATCTCTTGAACCAAACGAAATGGCCAATACCAACCCACCTGTTCTTCAAGATGTTTGTTACCCCACTAGAAATGCAATCCCCTCTTGTATAAAACTCCCCGAGGTCAATGGAGAAAATTTCGAACTTAGACCGCATTTTATTAACATGCTTCCCAAATTCCTAGGAGTAGAATCCGAAGACGCTTACATTTTCATCTCCGAATTTGAAGAAGTTTGCCTCATGATCAAGATGAGGGACTTAACCGAAGATGCGATCAAACTCCGATTTATTCCATTTGCTCTTAAGGACAAAGCCAAAAAATGGTTGTATAGCTTGCCCACAGATTCCATCTCAACTTGGGGTGAATTTATAAAAGTTTTTCTGAAAAAATTCTTTCCTATCCACAAAACGGTCAAGCTTAGAAACATCATTCAAAATTTTAAAATTATCCCGGGAGAATCTTTTTGGAAGTATTTTGATAAATTCAAAGATCTTCTTATCCAATGTCCTCACCATGGTCTTGAAAAGTGGCGATTATGCCAAATCATTTACGAAGGATTGGATTATTCTTCAAAAATTTTCTTAGAGTCAATGTGTCATGGGGATTTCATGAAGAAAAATGCTGACGAAGCTTGGGACTTTTTAGAGAATTTATCTGAGAAAACCATGCAGTGGGAACACTGTGATTCATTAGTTCCCCAATCCAGTTCTAGAGGTCCTTCCTTAGAGTCAAACATAGCCTCTGAAGCTAAGATGGCTACAATTCTACGCAGGTTAGAAACTTTAGAAACCAAAGAACGAGCTCCGGCACAAATCAATCAAGTTTACTTTCGGGTTGTCATAGCTGTCTTTCTGACCCATGCTTCAAAGCAATGTCCACTCTTAGGAAATACTCAATCTCTAGAACAGATGAATGTTGCATTCCAGCATCCGATTAATGATCTATTTTCTCTAACCTATAATCCAGGTTGGAGAAATCATCCGAATTTTGCATGGAATCAGGGTAATTTCTCGGAAATTAAAATTTCACTCCTCTTCAAACCAACAATTTCCTAGGGCAACGCAGCTTCTTTCAGTTCTCAAACCAATTTTCCACAATCAAATCGACCATTTCCAAATCGGTTTCCTCATCATCAATCTACAAATCATATTCCTTCAAATATTGAAAGCGTCTTAATGTTTTGGAAAGGGTTTGGAAGCCTTGATTAAAACCTCTACACGCACTACCTAACTTGTTGACTCAAACATCTAGCACGATGAACTCCTTTATGCAATCAATGTGACAAATTCTCAACTCCAACACTCAAGCCATAGCTAGATTAGAAACCCAGCTTGGTCAACTAGCTAGCTATAAGTGAGAGAGAGAAAGGATCATTTCGAGTCAACCCGTGACCAATCCAAGGAACGCGGGTCAAGTTCAACTTTTCAAGATCAAGTGAATGCAATCCATTCACAACAAATGTAACTGTGTTAATAATAAAGTCCTTGAGCGAGAGAATTATGTTGAATACATGCATCTTGAAGCCAACATTTGAAGAACCCTTTGTCAATGAACTTAGATTTTTGAAAAATAGAAAACAACAAGATTTTATTTTTGATGAAATTTTTGTTAATAACGAATCTAAGTTCAAAAGCATACAACCATTAATACCTACCTTCCATTGCTGCAAACATCACTAAAAACCCTGAAATTTTTAGAATTTAAGCACATCAGTGATTATATCATTTTAAAATTCTTTAAATTTCGGGGTAGAATTTTCAGCAATAAGGTAGAATTTAATGTAGAATGTGAGCTTCTCATGTTTTATCTTTTATTCTACATTTTTCTTTTTTGTCCCACAATAATAATAAAAGAATTTATTCTTCTCTCATGTGAGAGTTTCTTGTTGTTCTTTATTTCAAAAAAAAAAAAGAATAAATTTTGGTTTCACCCCCTTATCTTGAAGGTATTTGCAGAATTTTATCATTATTCAAAGCTAGCCGAACAAATGTAAGTGCTTTAATTATTATCTGTTTTACTTTATGCATAATAGAATTTGCATTGAGGACAATGCAAAATTTAGGTGTGGGGTGGGAATTAGTCATTTTGCTCTTTATCTTAGTCATTTTTCCTCTTTTTCTTACCATTTTTTTCTTTTTATGTCATTTTTCCTCTTTTCATAAAAAAGTCACTTGCCAACTTAATAGAGTTGATTAATAATTGATCTATTTGATAGAATTTAAGTCTTCTAATCCTTAGTTAGTTCTATACTCAAGTTTACCTTTTATGATAACTCCAAATAAATTTCTTAAGAAATAATTTTCAAAGTAGTATACTTTACTTAAGTTTTAACTTAGATTTTTAATTAAAGTAATGAAATTTTTAGTGCCTAACTTAGAGTTGAAAATAATTTTTCAAGTTGTCTTGATCCAAATATTGTTCAGAATATATATACATATACACATATATATATTATACTAACTTAACAAAAGAAGAAAAATTTTTCTTAAAATCATTGGTGGTTCTATTTTACTAAGCCTAAGTTGACTGAGTAATTAAGCCCGAGGAGTATTTCTATGCTTAATGACCTAAGCCCAATTGGGTTGGGATTCATTAGCCCAAAACTCGCTAAATGGTCACTTAGAAAGCCGATTAAAAGAACAAAACCACCAAGGAATAAAGAGTAAATAAAATTAAAAAAATCATACTAACCATGTTTTTATATATAGTTATATTTGTATATGTTCTTGAAGAATTAAATGGATTAAAAGACTTGAAGTTTGTTTAAAACAAAGAGTTAGCATGTTCTTTTCAAAACTTTTAAATTAAAATTTTGAGTTAAACTTGGTTTTGTATAACTATAATGGAAGGATTTTTTAAGAAAATTACATTGGAGTTATGATAAAAGCGTTTTCTTGAGTATTAACCAACTTCAATTGGAATGTTTGAAGATATCAAATGAATTAATTATTTTATTAACTTCTTTAAATTGGCAAGTTGACTGAATTTTGTGGGTATATTCACTGCAAACCCTCACGAGACTACAACTCGTCCACTAGGGTAACCTAGGGGTTTAAAGGCTTGTTGTATGCGCTAAATACAATCGCGATTCCTGCGAAAGTGTGTTAGGTTTTTTTTTTTATTTTATTTGCTAGAGGACTAGCAAAAGTTTAGGTGTGGGGGTATTACTTCAAGTCGCACTTGGGGGTTATATCGGGGAACGAGCCTTTGATGGTTCGGTCATTTGTCGGCACCCTTCGCGGGGCTGCCTTCGATTGGTATCGAAGACTCAAGGCTGGGAGTATTAACTGCTAGGATGACATGGAGAGTTCCTTTCTCAACAACTTTTTCGATGATGATACGGAGGTTTCGATAAGAACCCTCTTAGACGAGAAACAGAATAACGGAGAGACGGTGGACACCTTCGTCAAGCGCTTCTGTAACAAAGCCGTGAACTGCAGAGATCTAGTCATCGAAGAATTCATATTGCAAACATGCCACAGCAATCTTTCTCTGGACTTGCTGGAAGCCATGGGGGTTGTAGCACCGACTACATGGAAGGATTTAAAGCTCCATGGAGAACAAGCTGAGCGTTCCTCAAGAGGAAGAAGAGCGAGAGAGGCGAGCCAACGGCGGCTCCTGCAAAGTCAAACTTTGTGCCTCGTGACAAAGGGAAGGCGCTAGCTACTGCTGTTAATACGAACCAGACATTCCAGCAGCAACACCAGCAATCGCCACAGTAGCAGTAACCGCAATTGAGGTTTCAACAAAAACCTCAAGAATCACAGAAGGCTCCGGATGCTAGGTTCCTGAGAACATACGTCTTCAAGGAAGACGAATTTCCTGTCCTCTTCAAATACCTCTTGGATAACAACAAGATCAAGTTACCTCCAATCACAAATCAGGAGGAGGCTAACAAGACTTCGGACCCCAAGTATTGTGCATATCATAGGAGGGTCCATTATCCTACCAAGAACTGCTTTGTACTCAACGACAAGATCCAGGCTTTGATCGATGCCGGCATCATCACAGCGAAGAAAGAGAAGAAAGTCGGCTCGAACATGGTGGCTATCAACTTCGGATCCATGCCACCCATGCCATACCAGCAGAAGATTGTTCCAGAGGTTGAAGTCAAGACAGTCAACGATGATCCACATGGGCAACGCCAGAAGGGGTTAATATCATATACAGCCCCTAATGGCGAAGTACTTTGGGTTCATCCAGACCTTCTTCAAGACGAGCAGTGGACCGGGTCATCCTCAGCACAAAGATCCAGGTGCAAAGGCAAGTCGTGCGGTTATATTTCAGCAATTCCGGAGGAAGGTGACGAAAAGGTTCCAACTCTTTCGTCGTCTGAAAATAAACATGAAGTTCTTGCGACGGAAGGAAACCCAGCTTATGCCACTAGGAGCGGGCACGAATTCAGTTACAAGTATCCTGAAACCTCCGATCCGAACGCCAAAATGCTAACGGAGCTGGGGGTGACGATAACTCCACCTGCGCGACCCGAAAAGTCACAGCAGCAGGAAGTAGCCAAGGAGGATATGACTAAGCGAAAGGACAAGCAACCACAAGAGGTTCAAACCCCGAGGTAGTCCCGATTCAATCGTCCGATTGCAAGGGATAAACCGGGAAGTTCAGGTTCCTCGTACCGCTTCGATGTCATGGCTCAGTTGGCCAACATCCCTGCGAGAATAACTCTTTACGAGTTGCTACGTCTCTCTAAGGAAACCAGAGAGGCTCTACAGGAAGCTTTGGCTGACTCGGAAGCTTTCATCACACAAGTCAAGCAGGTTCCAGAGAGGCCCGAACACTGCAACTTGGCAGCGACGCAATTCCCTTGCATAACCTTCACCCGAGATGATATGCAAGTGAGAAATTCGAAGCACGACAGGCCCTTGTACTTTACTGGGTATATTGGCTCGGTTGCTGTCAACCGAATTTAAGTTGATCCTGGGTCTGCAGTTAGCATCATGCCACTCCGATTGATGTATCATCTCGGAATTCCGGCAAGCAAATTGGCTTCTACAGGCACTGTCATGTACGGGTTCAATACCAGCGGGTCCAGACCTTTGGGTAAAATCCGAATAAAGTGTCAGCTCGGAGACCTCAAGTCCGAAGTCACATGTTATGTCATCGACGCAGAGACTTCGTACAACCTACTATTGGGTCAACCTTGGATCCATGGCAGCCTTATAGTCCCATCCACGTTACATCAGTGTTTGAAGTATGTCGACACTGATAATGTAGTCAAGACGGTGGTCGCGGATAAGCAGCCATTCAAGGGGTTAGAAAATTATTTTACTGACTCTCTTTGTAATGGCCAGATCCGATAATCGAACCATCGCCCGTGATACGGACAAATGAAAACGGCCGATACCGAGGCCGGGCTCGATTACGATGGAAACTTTGTACTTAATGACATTGAACCTCTTGTAATCGATCTTGACGGATCTGAATCGTCAGGAGGAAGTTGTAACTGGCAGCTCGCCGATGAACATATAATAAATGGCGATTTAGACTATGTACCTAGTGTTGATACTATAATGCAGGTACTGTATAGGGATCACGGTGCCCATGTACCACTCCTATCATCAAGCTAGGTGAAGAAATGCCTTCAAAGTTCGATTGGGTCAACTTTCATCCTCCCTTCAAAAGACGCAAAGCAAAAAATCTTTGGGAAAGGGGGAGTATCCCCACCACGAGACCCTTGTTGGGAATCTAATGATAGCAATGAAGGCCCTTGCAAATATTTTTCTAACTAGAGTCCGCAAGTGCATTATTACATGGAGAAATGGGGATACGATCTCGTGCACGGACCAGGTCTTTATTTTGGACGCGGGGTTCGGGTTCCACCTAGACCTTCTCACGTCCCGAAGGGAAAACCTGATCGCTATTATGAACACAAGAGAGGTCTGGGTTATGCCTCTTCATCTTTCGACGAGTGCTGTTGGCAAATCGATGATCATGACGATTCCTCAGATTCTTCAACATGGGATTCGGACGTTAGTCTCGGTGAATTGTTCAAAGGACTAATGTCTAATATGACCACAATAAGCCTGGTAGAACCCGAAGAGGATGGTCACTCACCAACTTGGAAAGACCCTTGGACTTTCCATTTGAACATCCAATACGGTGACAAGTTTGAATAGAGAGAACCTCCGACCGAAGATATGGTGGTCCAAGTCAATATGGGTGACGAAGCTATAATCCGAAGCCCATATTCATGAGTAGCAGTCTTCCTCCAGAGGAGAAAGAGGAATCGGTTGCTCTGGTCCGGAAATATATCGATGTTTTCGCTTGGAATTACGAAAATATGTCAGGACTTGACCCAGATGTGACAGTACACCGTCTTAATATTAAATCGGAAGCCAAACCCGTAAAACAACAACAGCGACGGTTTCATCCACAAATTATGGAAGCAATTGTAGCTGAAGTAGAAACTTATACAATCGGGTTTTATCAGAGAAGAACAACATCCAGATTGGGTGACAAATATTGTCCCTGTTCTAAAAAAGAATGGGACAATTAGAATCTGCATTGACTTCAGGGATCTGAACCTTGCATGCCCAAAGGATGATTTTCCACTACCCATCACAGATGTCATTTTAGACAACACTTGTGGGTTTGAAAGAATGTCGTTTATGGATAGATTCTCCGGATACAATCAAATCAAGATGCATCCCGACGATGAGAAGCACACCTCATTTCGGACGCCTCTAGGCATCTTTTGCTACACCGTCATGCCCTTCGGCTTGAAGAACGCATGCGCTACGTATCAACGAGCGATGACGAAGATCTTCCAAGAGCATCTCCGAAAGACCGTTGAGTGTTATGTCGATGACTTAGTGGTAAAAAGCCGCAATAAAAGTGATCACATCAAAGATCTCAAGACGGTATTTGACCTCATGCGGAGTCATCAATTGAAGATGAATCTAACTAAATCCTTCCTAGGAATGGCCAGTGGTAAATTCCTTGATTTCGTCGTCACATCAGAGGGAATCCATATCGATCCTGACAAAGTGAAGGCAATCAATGAATTACAACCCCCGAATAACCTCAAAGAGCTCAGGGGGTTGCAAGGAAGATTGGCTTATATCAGACGGTTCATTTCAAACCTTGCAGGCAAATGTCAACCGTTCTCCAAGCTTACAAAAAAGGGCGTCTCATTCGTATGGGACGATGCTTGCCAAAAGGCTTTTGATGATATCAAAGCATATTTATCAAATCCTCCCGTTTCGCTGTAATCAAATCGTGGAAGCCGTTCTTGATTTACGTCAGAGCGACCAACCATTTATTAAGTGCATTGTTGGCACAAGATGATGATAACGGTCACGAACAGGCAATCTATTATCTGAGTCAGACAATGGTGGGTGCCGAGTCCCGATATCTAGATATTTAAAAGGAATGCCTGGCCTTGGTATTCGCCATCCAGAAAATGCGCCATTATCTGGTTGGACAGACGATACATGTCATCTCTGATGTTAACCCAATTCGAGTATTTATGATGCAACCGGCCTCTTTGAACTGGCGATTAGCTAGATGGGCATTGCTCCTTTCACAATACGACATTCCCTTCAAGCAACAGAAGTCAGTGAAAGGACAGGCAATCTGTGATCTTCTAGCAGTCCGACCCAGCAATGACAAAACTACACTTTATGAAGATTTACCTGACGAAACCTACGAGGTCAACCACACTTCCCATGAGCGCGTGTGGCAATTATACTTCGATGGCGCTTCCCGAGCAACCAATGTGGCAAGTGCTCATGGATGTTCTAAGATTTCTGTCGGAGTCGGAGTTGTCTTAGTTTCCTCAGAGAAGCATGTGATGCCTAGGGCTTATTCTCTGACCGAACCGTGCTCTAATAATATGGCCGAATACGATGCGCTGCTTATTGGGCTCAGTTTCGCCAAAGAGCTGGGGGTCGAATATCTCGAAACCTTCGGAGATTCCCAGCTCATAGTCAGACAGATCTGTGGAGACTACGAAGTCAGAAATCCGGATTTGATCCCGTATCATGAAGCGGCAATAGAGATGGCGGAATCATTTGAAAGTTTCTTCATCGAATACATACCACGTCTCCAGAATGCCTATGCGGATGCGCTAGCGGCGTTAGCTATTTTGTTAGCGCAACCCCCGAAAACGAAGCAGTTCATCACTGTGAGGACGCATCAGCTCTTTATACCGGAATGTGCTGTGGACATCGAAGAAGTGCATGCCACTGTAACTAGACTCGAGCCCCGAGATTGGCGCTTTCCCATCATAGATTACGTCTTACACGGTATTCTATCGGAAGATGTGAAGGAAAGAGAATCAGTCCGAAGAAGGGCACCGAGATTTTACTATAACGCCGCGTCCCAAACGCTCTATCGTCGTACATACGATGGGTTGCTACTCCGATGTCTTTCAACTGAGGAAGCAGAGGAGGCCCTCAAAGAGGCGCATGATGGTACTTGAGGTGCGCATTAGCCAGGTCCTAAACTAGGAGATAGACTGAGAAGATTGGGCTATTACTGGCCGACCATGATCAAATATGCAGTTGAATACGCGAGACGGTGTCACGCGTGCCAAATACATGCTAACTATAGGCATCAGCCGCCGGAAGATCTGCATCTGTCAGCTACTTCTTGACCGTTTGAAACCTGGGGAATGGATGTGGTAGGACCCATCTTCCCCCCGTCGGTAAAAAGTGACCGTTTTATTTTAGCAATCACCGATTACTTCTCTAAATGGGCTGAAGCAATTCCGCTCAAAGAAGTCAAAGCAAGTAATGTCATCAAGTTCATCAAACACCACATCATCTATCGATACGGTGTCCCGAGATGAATTGTGCATGACAATGACCCCCAATTTATCAGCAACGCCTTTGTCAAATTCTGCAGCAAGTTCAGGATCCAAGACATCTCATCTATAGCTTATAATCCAACCGCAAATGGTTTAGCTGAGGCCTTTAACAAGACCATCATCAAGATCTTGGCGAAGCTAGTGAGGACCAATAAACGAGATTGGGACGACAAGCTCGGTGACGCTCTTTGGGCTTATTGCACCACGGTCCGGACGCCGACCGGAGCCACCCCGTATTCCTTGGTATACGGATGTGAGGCCGTCCTGCCATTGGAGATACAAATCTCGTCCCTTCGTGTCGCACTTGTAACGGGAATGACGGACGATGAACAACATCAGAAGCGTCTTGAAGAGCTCGAGATGTTGGACAAAAAATGCTTGGAAGCTCAACAGCAAATTGAGTTATACCAGGCCAGAATTTCCAAAGCCTTTAATAAGAAAGTCTGGCATCGGGTTTTCAAGAAAGGAGACTTGGTGCTCGCCGTCCGGTAACCAATGATCCTTAATTCCAAGAAGAAAGACAAATTCCAGCCCAAATGGGAAGGACCGTTCGTAATTGACACAGTCTACTTAAATAGAGCATATCGCCTGATCACTCAAGACGGCGATAAGTTAATGATGCCAATCAACGGGAAGTTCCTGAAGAAATACTATCCCTAGTATACTCAGGATAACCCGTTTTTACGATTTTGGATGATCAGACTTTTAAATAGTCATATTCACTAAACTCCCACTTGGTCAAACCTTTGAACAGTTAGGACCAAAATTAAAATATCTTTATCATTACTCCCACTTGACCAAACCTTTGAACAGTTAGGTTCATTTTAAATCTCCACTCCTACTTGGCCAAAATTCCCAACAGTTGAGGCCACCAATAAAATCAAAATCTGTTCTCGATTTCTTTTATGAATGAGAGTTCTACTCTAGTACCGGGTTCGTCTCTGCTCCAAGAAGGGATAAATTTGAGTAACCAAATCCCTTAGGTTTCTCTAACTTTCACATTTTACTCACCTGAGTTAAAAGGCCCCTTTTTTTTATCTCTGAGTCAAAGTCACGTGGCCCGACTCCAATATGATTCTCGAAGTGGAGATCTCACTTTGAGTTTTTTTATAGATTCTCTGGTGCACGTGCATCAGGAATTGAAGCGGGAGATAAGAAAATACCTTCTTCTTCTTCAACACAACGGGTTCGTCTTTGCCCCAAGAGAAGACACAACGGGTTCGTCTTTGCCCTAAGAGAAGACACAACCGGTTCGTCTTTGCCCCAAGAGAAGACATAACGGGTCCGTCTTTGCCCCAAGAGAAGACAATAAAAATAACAAACAAAGTCTATGTATTCAATATATAGCCAGTCTCATTACTGACTTAATGATCTGTTAAATCTACGCCTATTTATGCGTAGTAGGTGTTATTCCTGTCCTTAAATCAGGAATAAGTCAGCGTCTAACACACGCCGCCGGGTAATCAATTCCCGTGATAATTGATCAAGCCTACGTATTCAATATCGTAGCACAAAGTCTAAGAGAATTCACTCTTTTAGCATAACGTTATATGTAGAACGGACTTAAATAATCTACATGTTAGCCCAATTCAAACGGTAGTTGGTAAAGGCATATCAAATCCGTTGATGGCTGAGGGTTTGCCAAAAATCCTATTGGGATTATGCCTATTTGTTCAAAGCAGAATAAAGAATGTAATGAAAGTCGATAAAAGTAAATTTTATTTCATGAATGATGGGATATAAAATATATTATCGACTAAACAAAAATCAAAACAGTGCTATTGGGAGAATTGATGGCGGCGGATCTGTTCTTCCAGCTCCGAGAGCTCAGCCTGGTATTCTTGTTCTAATTCCTTCTCGAGGAGGACTCTAGAAGCATCGTTAAGAGTTAGAAGCTGAATGATCTTTTGATCCAGTTCAGCGGACCTTTCATCAGATGCCTTCAATTGCTCTGCTAATTTAGAACGAGTCCTCTCTGAGCTAGCTAGATCAATCTTCAGGAGAGCACACGCCTCTTCGGTGTCTTCGAGAGCTTTCTTCAGGAGAGCGATCTCGAGGTCGTGCGTCTCGACGGAGCGGACCAAGTCAGCATTGGTCTCGTCCCGTATATTCAAGCTTGCCCTTAGGCGCGCGGACTGAGCCTGCACTTGCTGTAGTTCCTCCTCAGCAGCTCTTCGCTTGACTTCCCTAGCTCGCATGATAGACTCAACTCGGGAAGAGATATAAGAGGAAGTACCCCCGGACCGAAGTCTCTGAAGCTCACCCAGTTCCTGCTCTAACTGAACCAGGTCTTCTGCGATAGAGTCAGCCAAGTCGGGAAAGCCCTCTTCTCTTATGATATTCACATGCCGATCGAGAAGCCGTTTTGCAGAGCTGAAGGAAGAACCTTTATTCACGACCTTTTCAATCAATTTATTGAGAAGGAACGTGAAACCCTCAAGCTCTGCACTGATGACCATCTTTTCCGGGTCTTCATCCGCCATCAAAGCTCTGATTGTGTCGAACAATACAGAAGGAGCCGCTAAAAAGAAGTATGAGTTTCTGAGGACCTTAAATGCTAAAACTCTCATAAGAAACAAGAATGCGAAGTATACCGATACGGCTAGAAGATCCTCCAGTTGGCGTTGTCTCCCCTACGTTCGTCGGTATGGCCTCGGGAACCACCGGAGTTGATTCAGGTTCAACTTGAGTAGCCGGTGGTCCAGGTTCAACGAGAGAACTCTCAGCAAGAGTCGAGACGATGATGGACTCAGTTGGGGAGACGAGAGGTTGAGTCTCCAAGTGCGGAACCGGAGCTTGCTCTACAATAGTAGTAATGGGGTCTGCAGGTGAAAATACCATCAAATATCAACTATCAGCTAGAAAATTGAGAAGATCTGAATGATAGGGCACGTACCGGCAGAAGAGCTAGCCTCTACAATAGATTCTCTCTAAGTATGTTCCGACAGAGAAAGAGATCATCTGAGCTAGGCTTTGTTCAGATGACTCCTCGAAACCCTCTTCATGTGCGGGTTCCGTTTGCATCTGGCCTTCCGCTGTGACATCGACAATACACTCTGGGTGTTAGTTTGCATATATTTACATATGTTAGAATCGTAATAATATATATGCATATACCGGGAGCCGGTTCCGTGGGTTTAGCAGACTTATCGAAGGCCCCTACCAAGCCTCAGCTCCTCCATCACTGTAGCTACAACATGTTAGCTCTTCAATACAACGAAGAGAGAACAAAGTAAAGTTCATACTTCATACCGAGACTCGTCGCAGTTTTTCTAAAAGAGTATGAAGCGCATTAGCGATTAGCGGGGGAATAAAGTTGGACTCTTTCAATACTTTGAGTCGCCATCTAGAGGAGGTATTCGTACCTGCGATGACAGTCTCGGGAACATGAGGCATGTCAACATCTGCATCAGCGGCAGTATCTAGGGCACCCTCATCCATAGTTTCAGCTACTTGCGTCGTAAAGCCAGAACCTTCGTAAACAAATGCTGGCGGAGGAGAAGGTTCAGCTCGAATCTCACCTTCTTCAGAGGGAGCTGAGAAGAGAAAGTGAAGTAATAAATATCGATCGCAAACGGAATGGTGAAGTTTAAGTTAACAAAATTTTACCTTCTCCTCCAAGTGGAAAATCAGTACCCGTCGCCTCAGGAGTTGGAGATATTGGACGCCGAGGCCTATGTACGAGCTTCTTTGTCCGCAGCAATGCTCTGACAATGGAAGTTGGGGAAGGAACGGTCGTCGACATGCAGACCCTCTTCCTGAGAATGAGATCGGAAGCCTCCTCTTCCTCTTCTTCCTCTTCTAGTGTCTCAACAGTCATCTTGTTGGGATAGGTGAGAACGACCTTCTTTCGAGGCCGTTTCAAAGGACGTTTGGGAGGAGATGGGACACGGGGAGAGGCCCAGACTGGTGCATCCCGTCGAGTTGGAGAACGACGTGAAGGAGGAACTACCACGACACTCCGTATCCGAACACCCGTGGGACGAACAATCTCTTCCTCTTCGGAAGTTCAAATTGTATCGTCGAACTCTTCTTCCTCACTCTCCTCTCTGTTGACCTTCTTCTTGCCTTTTGACTTCCGCGACGGTTGAGCTCGCGGAGGAGAAGCACGAGTTGGTGTAGGCTCTCTTCTGTGCCCTACTTCAGCGGGAGCGTTAGCTGCAATGAGCCACTTGCAATGCAGAAACGTTGTCTGAAGCTTAGGCTCAGCAGCAGGGAGACTGAATTTGGCATTGGTGCAGCCGTTGATACTCCAAAACCAGGCGCGCGCACCGTCAATGAGGCCTCCGTGGGTCTTCATCCCCCGATTCGGATTCCCGACATAAATCTGATCATAGCCGAATTGACGAGAAAATCGCCATGGAAGATAAGGCTCAATGTCACACGAGTTCTTAACTCGGAAGACGAGATAGCCGGGCTGAATGTTTATCAGCCACCGGAAGCAGCTGAGATCCAGGATAGTACGGCTTCCGTTAGGCTCAACAGCATCAACGAGAACGTCATCGTAATGACCCGAGAAGTGTGGGAAATACTTGAAGAATTCCCAACTCTTGGGGATCTTGAATTGGCGAGACGCCTCAGAGAACTGTCTTGCTCCCCACTTGCAGTTCTCCAATGTTTGCAACAGTGGAAGTTCAGGGTTGATTGCCTCGGGCGCCGTCATCAAGTCCGGACGATGGAGTACGAGCCAAGCCATCAAATAAGTATAAGGTAGTTCCACTTTGATGGCCGGGATCTCGTTGGAGGACCCTTTGCCCTTCTGGGTGAAGCCAGCAACTAAGCGTCGAAGCCCACAATGGATATCTGCTACCATCGCCGAGAGGAGAGAAAGTCGACGACCGACGACTAGCTCAACGGCTGGGAAGAGTACTTCCAGGGGCATGGCATCTAAGGATTGATGCAGAACCACGCATTTCTTTAACCAAATTGCCAAGTAGCCTACCAAAAACGTTTGTGGCTTGATCTGCTTCTGCACTTGCCACAGGAAAGTCTCGAACTTGGTACCCTTAGGAATTTTGCCCTCAGCAAATGGAGTAGTAAAAGATTGGGCATTTGTTTTCGCGATCAAATTGTTGAGGGCAGAAGGAGTTAGAGGCTCCAGTTCTTCTACCTCATTATTACTCTCCAAGTTCTTGAACAGATAGTCGGCAAACTGTTTCAAACTAACCTGCGGACTTTTCCTGGCCCTCACGTCAGCTGACGCTATCGCCGTCTGGTAGTGGCAGGTCAACTCCCAAAGGATCTCATAAATAGCCGACCCCTTCTCCTTCATCTCCTTCAGTCGACGATTGGTGGGGAAGTACTCCTGGTACGGCGCGTCACCCATTGGAAGACCAGATATTTTTATCATCTCATGGAGCGGTAGGCCCAACTCCCCATTCTTCGTCAGGAAAGTATTGGTGTCCGGGTTATAAATCTCCAAAAGCGTGAGGAAGTGATGCACGCTGATGGGAATCCCATACATGCTTGCGCGAATGGGAACGTACAAGCCAATCTCTTGTAGCTCACGACTCCACCGGCCGAGGACGTACTTGGTCATCCGTGTCCACCATCGGTCGCCGGTAGAATGGACCCAACCAAAGCATGGGTGAGGTTTCTTAGGAAGTAGTACCCTACCTATTCTGGCCAGACGATTCTTCACTGTGTCAGCCTTGATCAACAACTCATTGTGAGGCGGGCTGTCTTGACCCATGATTCCTGGGAATAGTGCACGGACATAGTCCTTATCGCTCGAGCCTGGGGCAGCGCCTTGTCCAACATACCCACAGTGGATGCGCTCCTGGTCCTCAGTCAATCTCCAAGGCATGCTCCTCTTGACTGACAGGTTGCGCAGGTGCACCAATGAATGATGGCGAGCGAAGGAAGGCAGGTGAAGATGAGAACCGTCGCCTTCATACAGCCAAGCCTCGGTGCGGGAAGATAGAACCTCCGGGTCGGCAACGGAGTCCCCGAACAAGTAGCTGGATTTCCTCATGACCTCGGTAGAGCCAGCACTTTTCATCAGCGGGGCGTCAGTTATCATCCTCCGCAAATCACGGCGGTCCCCGTGCTCCAATAATTCTAATAACTCTGGAGGTGCACTTGGGCCAAGCAGAGGAACGTTAGTCACCAGCGGCGCCTCACGAGACGAGGAGAACACAGTGCTATGTAGCCCACTCAACTCGTGAGCAGCAAACACCGAAGAAGGGAATTCAACTGCAAGACGCAGGGATATATCAGAATAAGCTCAAGGAACAATACTAAGGGTAAAGAACACTTGGTCAAAACTAAAAAAAAATGAGAGAACTATCTTGCAAGGGTCGAGACAACAGATCGTCACAGCAATGAGACAGCCCAAACCGCCTCGCCAATAGCTGACCGTCCCAAACCGCCTTGTCAATAGCGCGATTAGTCAACCGCTCGCTAGCGACGAGATACTCGACCGCCGCAAACGCAAGGCAGTCAGTATCTCATTTTCTTGATTTTATGAGTGTTTTGGCAATGCAAAACACTCATTTGAGCCCAGATCCTCGTGAAGGAGGACCTCGACTCTTCCCGAATGCCTCGCAAAGGAGAACAAACGAGGATTCTGCATAAAAGTGCAAGTTTTCAATTCAAATGTACATGCAAAACTCACCCCCGAATGATGAGGCAGTCGGTTGTTCAGGTTCTGAGGCCTGGGGGGGCAGATTTACCCTCAGGGACACGAGATCTCTTGGGGGACATAGTGAAAAACTTGATTTTGGGCTTGAGAACAAGAAAAGGTCGGGTTTTTGATGAAACTTGGAGCAAGAAAAGCTCGAAGAGGCCTAGGGTTTGATGAAGAAGCTTCGGATCTGACAGAGGATCAGGAGAAGGCTCGGTTTGGTGGAGGAAAATCGATCTAAATCGATGGAATCCTAAGAAATCCGAAGAAACCCTAGATCTAAAGAGGGGTTTTCGAGCAAACTTGGTAGCTTGAGGGATTAAAAGGGCTTGCTAAGGTTGATGGGGGAAAAGAGAAGTCCTTGGAAGAGTTTGAAGTCCAAAAGGTGGGATACCAAATGGTGATAAAACCCTAAGTGTCGGGTTTATAAAGACACCGAACTGCCTCGCCTCCTTGGCCGCGGCAGTCAGGTATCGCGCACATCCTCTTCGGCCTGACGGTCTACAGCGCATGCCTTCTTCGAGCAAGGCAGTCCACACCGCCACAAGATGCCTTCTTCGAGCAAGGCAGTCCACACCGCCACAAGATGCCTTCTTCGAGCAAGGCAGTCCACACCGCCACAAGATGCCTTCTTCGAGCAAGGCAGTCCACACCGCCACAAGATGCCTTCTTCGAGCAAGGCAGTCCACACCGCCACAAGATGCCTTCTTCGAGCAAGGCAGTCCACACCGCCACAAGATGCCTTCTTCGAGCAAGGCAGTCCACACCGCCACAAGATGCCTTCTTCGAGCAAGGCAGTCCACACCGCCACAAGATGCCTTCTTCGAGCAAGGCAGTCCACACCGCCACAAGATGCCTTCTTCGAGCAAGGCAGTCCACACCGCCACAAGATGCCTTCTTCGAGCAAGGCAGTCCACACCGCCACAAGATGCCTTCTTCGAGCAAGGC
The DNA here is from genome assembly GCA_012295165.1 of Asparagus setaceus. NCBI lineage: Eukaryota > Viridiplantae > Streptophyta > Magnoliopsida > Asparagales > Asparagaceae > Asparagus > Asparagus setaceus. Next base: position 19,832,294 of record CM022706.1, read on the forward strand.
AGTCCACACCGCCACAAGATGCCTTCTTCGAGCAAGGCAGTCCACACCGCCACAAGATGCCTTCTTCGAAAGCAAGACAGCCCACACCGCCACAAGATGCCTTCTTCGAGCAAGGCAGTCCACACCGCCACAAGATGCCTTCTTCGAGCAAGGCAGTCCACACCGCCACAAGATGCCTTCTTCGAGCAAGGCAGTCCACACCGCCACAAGATGCCTTCTTCGAGCAAGGCAGTCCACACCGCCACAAGATGCCTTCTTCGAGCAAGGCAGTCCACACCGCCACAAGATGCCTTCTTCGAGCAAGGCAGTCCACACCGCCACAAGATGCCTTCTTCGAGCAAGGCAGTCCACACCGCCACAAGATGCCTTCTTCGAGCAAGGCAGTCCACACCGCCACAAGATGCCTTCTTCGAGCAAGGCAGTCCACACCGCCACAAGATGCCTTCTTCGAGCAAGGCAGTCCACACCGCCACAAGATGCCTTCTTCGAGCAAGGCAGTCCACACCGCCACAAGATGCCTTCTTCGAGCAAGGCAGTCCACACCGCCACAAGATGCCTTCTTCGAGCAAGGCAGTCCACACCGCCACAAGATGCCTTCTTCGAGCAAGGCAGTCCACACCGCCACAAGATGCCTTCTTCGAGCAAGGCAGTCCACACCGCCACAAGATGCCTTCTTCGAGCAAGGCAGTCCACACCGCCACAAGATGCCTTCTTCGAGCAAGGCAGTCCACACCGCCACAAGATGCCTTCTTCGAGCAAGGCAGTCCACACCGCCACAAGATGCCTTCTTCGAGCAAGGCAGTCCACACCGCCACAAGATGCCTTCTTCGAGCAAGGCAGTCCACACCGCCACAAGATGCCTTCTTCGAGCAAGGCAGTCCACACCGCCACAAGATGCCTTCTTCGAGCAAGGCAGTCAATTACGACCCAAGTGGTGACTTTCAAGATGAAGATGATCAGTTCAAATTCAACTTCGTCATTTCAACCAATCCAAATACAAATGCAACAGCTATTGATACCAAAATATGGTCAGCAACGTCGCGTAGCCAGGGTTCGAAAACGGAAGCAAGATATAGGCCTCTTCTATAAAGTTCAACGTTGAACAGAAGCAAGGCGTATCTTGTCCAAAGTATTCCAGACCCCTCGATAAAATACAGAGGAGTCTGAAAACTTTGGAGGGGGTATCTGTAGGCATCAAAAATTACTGAAGAACCCCAAATGTGACTTAATCATGAGAAGATCGAAGGACGACATCGTCAAAGTCTCAGGAAGTCAATCGCAGGGTGAAATCAATGCCCGAGACACCTACTGTGTCTCGCCATTGGCGCGACACCTTGTTGTGTCTCGCCATTGGCGAGACACTTTCTTGTGTCGCGCTATTAGCGCGGCACCTTGTTGTGTCTCGCCATTGGCGAGACACTTACTCGTGTCGCTCCAAAGGTGAGACACCAAGAATGTCTGGTATGTGCTCTTGAAGTGTTCAAATTAATGCTTGTGGGGCCCACTTGACTTTTTCAACGCAAAGAGACGTTCAGCTACATTAGTGGGCGGTTACACGCTGAAAATACGCCCACTAAGCATGAAATTAGGGTATTTAATCATGCCTAAAATAGAAAAAAGTTGTTACAACAGCAGGAGACATCTCCTCTTGGTGGCGATCAACCTTGTCGCTGGCGACATCTTGTAACGATTCGGTCTTGTGGCGATCCTTCTTGTCGCGCCCTCTGATTTTGGACACTTGACGACTTGTGTTCTTTGCAAATGTGACGCCTCCCAAAGGCTATAAATACCCCTCTACGTCCACTTGAGTGGGGTATCAGAGATTAGAATTTTGGAGATCAAAAAATTTCCTAAGCTAAGAGCCTTGTATAGAGAGAGAGAAGGAGATTTTGAGATTCAGCCAAGAAGATTTCAAGAACTTCATACAGGTGGAGATCCTCGAGTTTAATCTTAGACTTATTCTTGGAAAGAGTAGATATCTTACCTTGCTAAGATATTTGCTTTAGTTCTTATTTTCTTTGCGAAGTATTAACTCAACCCCGTCGATTCGACGATCGTTGCTTAGGTGGTCCACGGACGATGCGTCCCCGGCACAGGCCAAGAATCCACGCAAGCAGGAGATCTACACGTGTAGTATCTTCTGTTCGTGTTTGTGAGAAAGTAACTCAAATTCCTTTGTAATAGAGAGTTACACGTGTAATTTTCTCTTGTTTTCACTGTCAAAACGTTTTGTAATGAAAATAACAAAGAAACCAGCTTTCGACTGAAACATACACTTTCTTTCCTTGTCTATTAGCATAGAATTAAAACGATCAGTCTGAAGTCTGCTTTGTGTTTGCTCTAAGTATCTTTTTGCTCTTAGAACCTGCTCACTTATGTTGTTGTAATGTCTCTTGTTCAGATCTTTAAGTGACTCTTTCAGTAACTTGAGTTTAGCACAAATTTTGTACATGGTATAGCCTGAAAATGAGCTCTGCTAGATAGAAGTCACTGTGGGGATGTAACTATCATGCTTTATCCACATTTTAAAAAACTTGAAAGGCTTTTTCCCTTGAACACAATCCTCAAAGAATGACACCAAAGTTGGAGAATGGTCAGAGAAGTTAGGGAGGAGATACTCAACATGGCTTTGATTGAACATGTGTAGCCAAGTATCACTTATTAAGCTTCTATCTAACCTGCTCCATACTCTTGTATATGTGTCTTGCTTGTTATTCCAAGTGTAGTAACAACCATCAGTTTTAAATGAGATAACTGACAAGTTTCAATAAAATTCTAAAAATCCTCAGTATCAGCTTCAGTGAGTTGAGATCCTCCTAGTTTTTCATCACTGTTTATCATTGCATTGAAATCTCCACTGATAAGCCAAGGAGTCCTACTAATGGATTGACTAGTTTGGAGAAGTCCTGCCCATAGATCTTTCCTAGCAGTCAGATTATTAAAACCATATACTGATGATATGATACAAGAGATTCTCCCATCTAGTGATTTTACTAAGGTGGTTATGTGTTGGGCTGAATTTGCTAGAACTTGCACCTCTAAGACATTAGGATCCCATATAATTAGCACTCTAGCTTTGCCAGTAATATTTGCATTTGAGATCCAATTCCATCCTCTGGCAACTTTATTAGTGATGACTGGCAGTTTTGCTTCTTTGATTTTGGTTTCAAGTAGAGCTATAAAAGATAAATGGTATTGAGTAATGTATTGCTTCACTAGAAGATGTTTAGGGGATTTGTTAAGTCCCCTAACATTCCATAAAGAGATATTCATATTTTTGAGAACCCCCTCTATTAATTGTAGAGGGATCCAGTTCACAAAACATCTTATCTAGGCTTGAGAATCTTGATGAGCTTCCTAGAAGAAGGGGTGTCTTTGTCTTACTTCTATTGACTTGCTTCCAAACATTCTCCTCTTGTTGACTTTCTCTAAGAACATCACTAATTCTTGATTGAGTCTGAACAACATGCCCTGGTCTTTGTCCTTTATTTCTGCTCAAAACCTTGGTCTGCTTACTATGATGGATAACATGCACAACATGCACAGTCAGTTCCTCTGCTCTTACAGGTTGTAGACTATCTGTTAGACTGTTTGTAGTGGAATTTGCATCATTCCTGGTTTCTTCATGTCTCTGAGGCTCTACACTTGCTTTAACTTCTGTTCTCTTTGTAGTATCATTTTGTTTAGGCACCCACCTTTGAACTCTGGGAAGTTTCTTGTAGTAATTTGTTTCATGCCCCACTTGTCTACATTTATCACACCACCTTGGCTTAAATTCATAAACAACTTTCTGATTATACATTCCTGCAGGGCTTTGTATGGCAATTTGGTCAGGTAAAGTTGTAAGCATTTGAACTTCAATTAAAACCCAAGCATAAGCTAATCTCTGTCTAGTTGCTGTTAGCTTATCAGTGGTTATAGGGTGACCAATGACACTTGCAATTTTACTAATACTTTTGGCATTCCAAAGGTTGAGCCTTAGTTCTAGTAACTGAATCCACATAGGATAAGAACTATCATTATCCCTTTCAATTTCCTCCCCAATTGACCAAGGTTTCAGTAATAAGGGTCTGGAGCCAAAAAATCAAGGACCACATTCCAATATAACACTCATATCATCCTTGTTTTTGAAAGTAAAAAAGAAACAATCCAACTTTAAGCAGACAGATTTTAGGCATAGCAATGTGAGACCACAACTTTTTTAGCAAATATTTCCATGGCTTCAAACTTAACATTTAAACCCAGAATTTTGCCTACTAATGAAAACTACCAGAGAGAAGAACCTTCATTCCATTCCTCATCATTGAATGATACTGAATTATGATTTTCATTTGGAATGTAATTTAAATTTAGCCCACAACCAGCTTTTCTATTGTCAGCAAAAAAATTGACCCAGCTCTTGCCCTGTTTAGGACGAATTAGATCTGCACAGTTACTAACTAGAGGGGGGAAATCCAGACTTGCTCCATTTGAAGATTTAATACCCATATTTTCCTTAGCTCCCCCTTTCAGTTCATCATTAATAACAGCATTTTGAACAGTATTTATTATATTTCCAGCATTAATAACAGTATTTTGGATAGTATTCAATGTAACAGTATCATCTCCACAACTCAAGACAGGGCAACTTAGATCAGGAATCGAAGATATGGAAACTAGAGAAATAGGAGATTCCACTTCTAGATCGCAAACATCAGCCTACGAAAACCTAGCCGAAGAACTAGATCCAGTTAGGGGAAAGGGTGACTTATTGAGGATACGAGCTTGCACTCCCGTTGCTAGGAGAGTGGATTTGGAAGACCCTGGATCCAATTGAGACAAGGGAGCAGCTAAGATATCGGCCATCAGTTTCTTCAATTTCTCCCCCTTTGATCCAGTTGAACCCATTCCATTAGTGCCCAATCCATCCTCATCAAAATTGGTATAGTTAGGATCAGTAGGCGAACACAGGCTTCAATTTGAAGCTCGGAGACCAACACTAAAGATCTTCTTCCCAGTAGTTTTCTTCTTCTTCCCCATCGAATACTCAGCGGAGGTGCAAGTTAGCAAAGCCACAATCGCTTTCTAACTTGCGCCATTAGGACCGCCACTTTACATCTCCCCCCTAAAAAGTATTTATAATAATCAAAATAACATAGAAAAATAGGAAGATCATAGAAAAATAATCGATAATATTATATTGTCAAAAAGTTAAGAATTTAGCACTAATAATCACAACTGGTTTTACCTTCAAGTGTTACCATTCTTGATTCAAAAGCAATATAACCTACATCAAAAATCTAAAACTATCAAATTTCAGAAATAAAAATTAATTGATAATCATGACCAATAGAAAAATCATAGTAAAATAATCAATAATATTGTAATGTCACAGAGTGTAGAATATAGTAGTACTGATGAGCTTTGATTTTATTTGAGGAAGAAAAGATGCAAGTTTGGGGGATTTCGTCTGCTGCATTAGGATCGTAGAGATTCAAGGGCGCCATTGATTTGGGGGCATTTGTAGGGCTTCATGAGAGAGAGAGAGAGAGAGAGATTTATGGGTTAATAGCTAGTTGTTGTCAATAGATGAGGGTACCGTAGTCAATTGCTTAAATAATTTGAATTTGGAAGGCCAAGCAAATGTTAAACTTGGAGTTCGATAGTTGTGTGGTGGAGATAAAATATTTTTTGATTGACAGTGTAGTTGCAACAATTTTTAAAGTTTTGAAGTAGGAGATATCTAAAACTAGAAATTTGACACGTGCAAATGCGTTTAATATTAAAACATAAAGTTTTATATTTTTATTTCTTTGAAAATATAAAAATTGTAAAGTTTATTCTCACTATTTCCTCTAAGTCTTGGTATAAATGGCAGTATAGATATATGTATATAATCTTGCTTTTGTAAATACATACATTTACTTTTTCTCAGAAAACTATCACTCTATTTGTATATCTTTTATATGAATATTCAACTATGTGAGTTTAAATATTATTCTCAATACGTTGCAATGATATAGAATGTTCTGGGAAAAAGAAAGAAAGAAAGAGAAAAATAAATAATTACTCCTTATGGAATAACAATTTTACCCTTTAAATTAAAATGGAAAGGAGGATACATCCACCGTTAATTCAAATTTTAGATTGACATTACCTGGTTGTTTATATAATACTGGTGGTTTATTCGGACAGGGAATTTTTTGTGGTACACCTTTAAAAAATGATCTAATAATAGATTTTAAATGTAACTACCTATTAAGAAAGACAACAGTCTTTTTACTACTACTAACAACCATGCGTGCAAATGCGTGTGTGACATTAGAACTTATTTTCTTAAAAATTATATCAAAAAGAAAAAAATAATCATAAGCTAGATTTTTAAGTCATAGTATTTAAATTATACTTTGAGTCTATCATTTTCTGTTTTCAAAATTACTAATTTATGTCATAATAGAATATATATTCTAGTACTTATTTATTATGGTATTCCACCATGAAAATAATACATTTTTAGGAAAACATTAAGCTTGGATTTGATATACAAATATTTCTCTTGAAAATTAGAGATTCTTTCATTTAACTATTGTAATTGAATTATTTTATTGTATTTTTAATTTGTGTTTGAAATGTTTATGTTGCATGAAGGACTCGGACATGCTCACCAAATGTTTACTTTTAAAGTTTTAATTATGTTTGTTAGAGAAGTAATGTGCTAAGTATTATGAATGAATTATGTATATGATAGAGATAGTGCATAAGGAAGTGTTTAATATTCTTGTAAAATGACAAAATTTCCCTCATTTCTTTGGTAAAATGAAGGAACTTTCCTCCTGTCAATCTATTTTTTCATCCCTAAAGTTTTTAATATAGTAGCACCGAATTGTAAAGTAAATCTTCAAATCCTGTTATTGAAATAATAAAAATAACATATTCTATCTTTTTCCAATAAATAAAAAATCAAATATGTAATACTTATTATAAAATACTTAATGCAATAAAAGCATGTAGGAATGTTTCAATTTTTATATCTTTATTATTTTAGAATTATAAACTTTTTGCTTGACTGTAGTAGCATGCTTGTGGAATAAAAATGTTTATGCTATTCTATTTTCCTATATTTTTCTCTTTTGGTCCTCATTGAGTTTAATATCAAGGCAACAAGAATCAATGGAATGGGTCCGAGTAAGCAACTTTACTATTTAGTATAGATAGTTAGAAAGTACAACACCAACATATTATTAAAAACATAATTTACAGTGTAATGAAATATTTTACACCAATCTGACATAGCACCATCATAGCTAGCAACAAGTAACTAATGTTAAATAAATCCAGCTCTCTTTAGTCTTCACCTGCCTTCCGTATATTATGCTTGTGGAATAGTATAGCCTGAAAATAATTCAAAAGATAAAAGCTATGACAAAGAACTCAATATGTATGTTATAAATAATTAGAGAAGTTTATGAAGAAGCATATTTGCTGATAATTATTCAATTTTTGTCTAAGTTACTACGTGGCTAAATATTTAAACTATAAACCTTTTCGATTATATTGACCATTAGAAGGAAGCTATATACTTGCAATCAATTTTATATAAGTTAAAAGTTTTGTTATATCTCAATAAATAAATGCTAATAATCTTCTTTTTTTATAACCTAGCCCTGAATCGAACTGGCCAGGACCATAGGAGTCATATTGGAACCTCCAACTATTTGTGTCACTCGCGGTGAGATGCTAATAGTCTTCTTTAACCCACTAGTTTATTGTTATTTTCATGTAGAATAAACTTATGTATTTCACGTACCAAATGCCTAAGAAATTTTAAAAAGAGAAACTTACTTCCACATTTTGTTCCCTTTTTCAAGGGATTACCACAGATACGAGTGATATGAGCCACCTTCTTCATATTGATTTTCTTTTCAATCAGCGTCACATCTTTGGCAAGCACAAGTATAATTCGTGCTTGATAGAATTGCAACATTGTGTTGATGGTTTAATTTGTGGTCCTTTGATCGAACAAAATCCTTGCAATTATTGTGCAAACCTTTGATATGAGCTTTGCAATCAGCATTTCCTTGAGCAAATTCCCCAAATTGAGTAACAAAGATAATAGCAAAAAGACGATGAAGAATAGCATGTTGATCTTTGTCATTATTTCCTATGTTCTTTGTATATGTTTATTACACTTTGTTTTCCAAATAGATCAAGTGGTAAGCATTATATAGGAATGAATGTAGAGAACGACGTTCACAACCTCATTAATTAGTGGCATATATAATAACTATTTAATATGCTATTATTGTGTAAAAGAAATGACAATTAGCAATAAATGTTTAAAACTTAATTTTGAGAATCGAGAGATGATGTGACTCAATTCATCATAGGCAATATATTTTCATATATTGTTTTATTAAATTATTAATAATTAATAGTTACATAGTTAATCCATAAAAGTTAACATTAAATCTGCTAGATGTTCGCTGCATTTTTTGTTCTGTCATTGATCCTCTCGACTGTTACTTTGACACCTACTTTTAAAATTATGTGATTAGGTTACTAATAAACTTTTAGTGTAAACTGCGGTTATTTCTATTTTTATCATTGATAAATTATACATGTATATAATTGCATAGGAAATGAAAGTATTTGAAATTGAGTGATTAATTGTAAATTGACATGGATACAAATACTTTGAATCTAGAAGGCAGAAGAATTACTAATTAATTATATGGGAGTCTGATAGTCAAGTCTCTAAAAATTTGTCATGTGCACATCCAAAACTTTGTAACAAAGCATACTGTATAGTTATAAACAAATATACTAGATAAATATGGTAAATTTCACAAAACATACTTGAACTTTGATAAGTTATTGGCCATGAAACTCATTTGACCTTCCTACCAAACCCCGTGAATTTTAAGATGCCTCAAGTTAGACTTTAGAAATTTTAAATTTTCCTAAGGAAGCATGATGTCTTGTTTGGTATGCGGGAATCAGATCAATTGAGGATAGAATGGAGTAAGAAATGGAATGGAGTGACTGTGCGAATGGAATGCCCAATTCTATTCTCACAATTAGATGTGATTAGAAAATAAAGTGGGAATAAATTTTTGTTTTTGTTTTTGGTATGGATAGTAAATAAATAATTTGGAATTATTTGATATGTATTTTAATTTATTTCATTCTAACTTAAGTGAAAATGGCCTACTAACTCATTGGGAAGGTCCATTCCCACAAAATATGGGAATAAAAAAGAAGTGGAAATGGGTGCCCTAGCTTCCAAAATGATGGTACATTTGGTATGCATGAATGAGAAGTACAAATGCGTATTCCATTCTCACTTAACCCCGCGTACCAAACACGGCTAGTATAATAGTGTTGGCCACCATTTTTTCCTTCTAGACAAGTACTTGTTGATCCATTAACACTTTCAAGAGTGTCAGTAGAAATTTAGGAAGTTTGGTGAGATTCTTGTGAGATACATCAACATTTAACTATATTCGCTTAAAGGTCTTTTACCAACGTATATAAAATTAGATGAAAACTAGGACTAAACTATCGAGTTCCACCAAAACAAGTTTTTCAAGCACCAACTCAACTCCGAAAATCCTAGCCAAACCTCCAAAAATAAAAAAGTGAATGCCATTAACATATCGAGTAACGAACAATCAACAACAATTCACATATTGTAAGCAGCATGATCGCTATTTGGGATAATATTTGGAAGCCACATAACTGGTTTAGTTTAGGAGTGCCGATAAAGTAAGAGAAGAATCTAATGACAGAATATTGTTATTTTTCTAATATACACTGCAGACAGTATAATACAAAATAATTTAAACATGCTCCATTGCCACAAAGATAAAGACTGTATGGAAACTCGTAACCCCGATTGACACAGACCTCTCCTTCCCTCACCAATTACCAAAAATGCAAGTACATCAATGTTCATTTCATTATATTGAATTGATCGTACAACATAAGTAGCTTACAACTATCTTTCGTATACCTTAATTAAGATTTCTATTCCAATGCTTGTAAAGTGAGACATAAGTTATGAATTGACTGGGGTTTAGATGGAAGTCTTGTGATTGGGATATGATCAGAAATTGGTTTACTAACAATTTGAGAGGAGCGGGTTATAAACAACAAATTAAAAGAGCAGGTCTTGCAGCGTCAGTTTATTTCATCTGGCAGGAGAGGAATCAGCGCATATTTGAAGACAAATCCCACACAATTGATCAGGTTTTCATGTCGATAAAGATTGCTATCCTCACCATCGTTCTGAACAAGGCTATTCCTAAGGAATATGAACAATGGATTAACAGCTTGTAGATATATCCATGTTGATATAATCCGCTAAGATCTCTTTCTTTGTTTTTACTCACAATCTGAGTATTTCGATGTAACACAACTTTCTTATTTGATGAATGAATATTACAGTTTTCATTGATCAAAAAAGTGAGACATAAGTCACAAAAACTAAAATTACTAATTTATGTCATAATAGAATATATATTCTAGTACTTCTTATTTATTATGGTATTCCATCAAGAAAATAATACATTTGATTAGGAAAAACAGTAAGCTTGGATTTTATATACAAATATTTCTCTTGAAAATTAGAGATTCTTTCATTTAATTATTGTAATTGTATTATTTTATTTTATTTTTAATTTGTGCTCGAAATGTGTATGTTGCATAAAGGACTTGGACATGCTTACCAAATGTTAACTTTTGAAGTTTTAATTATGTTTGTTAGAGAGGTAATGTGCTAAGTATTATGAATGAATTATGTACATGATAGAGATAGTGCATAACGAAGTGTGAAGTATTTAATATTCATGTAAAATGACAAAATGTCCCTCATTTCTTTGGTGAAATGAAGGGCACTTTTCTCCTTGGATTCCATTCTTTTCATCCCTACAGTTTTAATATAGTAGCATAGAATTCTAGAGTGAATCTTCAAATTCTTTTATTGAAATAAAAAATAGAATATTCTATTTATTTCCATTAAATAAAACATCAAATCTGTGGTACTTATTACAAAATACCTAATTATTACTTTATTACTACATATAAAAGAGGATTGCCTTGTCAAAACTTTTAATTTCCATTTTGCCCTTTTAAGTATGATAATTCTCAATTATGTCATTAGTTGTAATTAATCATTCACCGATTATATATAACCTCTTATTAATTATGCATTTCCTCACTTTTTCAAAATCTTTGGTGACACTATTATTTTATTATTTAATTATGTTATTTAATAGAAAATTTGATATTTATACCTAATTTATCTTCACATAATATTTAAAATTCTAGAAAAATTAAAATTAATAAAAATTCATTAGGCTTCGCCTTATGCCTTTGGGTATCACCTCTTATGGAGGACTACGTGACCTTTCATCTTATTAACTTTTTAAAAGTATGATAATAGTATAAAAATAATTTGTATTTATTATAATTGTGATTGTATTAATAGTATAATGATTTTAATTGTATTTTTAAATTAATAAATTACACTCTAATTTAATAATTATACAATTTAGTAAATTATTTACTAATAGTGGAATAAACTAATTATGAAATTAAAATGTAGTTACTAATAGTATTATAATTATGCTATGTATAATATTATTATATTTAAAAGAGAAGAAATTATTTAATATATTATAACTATTTTAATAAATTATGAATAGATTATAACAATTATCCAAACTATAATAAGTTATCATACATTTCTTTATACATAGTTTTATCGCACGATTTATTCTTTTAAATAAAATTATAATTGTTCAGAATTTATCAAATCATTTCATTATTTTGCAACCAACAAAAAATTGAAAAATATAAAACAAAACAGTATGCTCGCAGTAAAGCACGTGCACTATACTAGTGCAATAAAAGCATGAAGGAATGTTTCAATTTTGACATTTTCTTTATTATTTTTGAATTGTAAACTTTATAGCTTGACTGTAGTAGTATGCTTGTGGAATAAAAATGTTTATCTTTGTTCTATTTTCTTATATTTCTCTCTTTGGACCTCATTGAGTTTGATAAGGTTAGAAAGTGCACCACCAAGATATTAAAATTAAAAGCATAGTTTATAGTGTAATAAAATATTTTACATCAATCGACATAGTACCATCATAGCTAGCATCAAGTAACTAATGTTAAATTAATCCGACTCTCTTTAGTCTTCACCTTCCTTCCGTATATTATGCTTGTGGAATAGTATAGCCGAAAATATTTTAAAAGATATAAGCTATGACAAAGAACTCAATATGTATGTTATAAATAATAAATAATTAGAAAAATTATGAAGAAGTATATTTGCTGATAATTGTGTAATTTTTGTCTAAGTTACTAAGTGGCAAACTATTTGAACTATAAAACTTTTCGATTATATTGACCATTAGAAGGAAGCTATATAGTTGTAATCAATTTTATGTAAGTTAAAAGTTTTGTTATATCTCAATAAATAAATACTAATAATCTTCTTGTTTTATAACCTAGCCCCGAATCGAACTAGCCAGACCATGGAAGACATATTGGAACCTCCTAACTATTTGTGTCACTCACGGTGAGATGCTAATAGTCTTCTTTAAGCCACTAGTTTATTGTTATTTTCATGTAGAATAAACTTATGTATTTCACGCACCAAATGCCTAAGAAATTTTAAAAGAGAAACTTACTTCCACATTTTGTTCCTTTTTCAAGGGATTACCACAGATCTGAGTGATATGAGCCACCTTCTTCATATTGATTTTCTTTTCAATCACTGGCGTCACATGCTGGCAAGCACAAGTATAATTTGCATGCTTGATAGAATTGCAACATTGTGTTGATGGTTTAATTTGTGGTCCTTTGATCTGAACAAAATCCTTGCAATTATTGTGCAAACCTTTGATATGAGCTTTGCAATCAGCATTTCCTTGAGCAAATTCCCCAAATTGAGTAACAAAGATAATAGCAAAAAAGACGATGAAGAATAGCATGTTGATTTTTGTCATTATTTCCTCGTTCTTTGTATATGTTTATTACACTTTGTTTTCCAAATAGATCAAGTGGTAAGCATTATATAGGAATGAATGTAGAGAACGACGTTCATGACCTCATTAATAAGTGGCATATATAATAACTATTTAATATGCTATTATTGTGTAAAAGAAATGACAATTAGCAATAAATGTTTAAAACTTAATTTTGAGAATCAGAGAGATGATGTGACTCAATTCATCATAGGCAATATATTTTCATATATTGTTTTATTAAATTATTAATAATTAATAGTTACATAGTTAATCCATAAAAGTTAACATTAAATCTGCTAGATGTTCGCTGCATTTTTTGTTCTGTCTTTGATCCTCTCTACTGTTACTTTGACACCTACTTTTAAAATTATGTGATTAGGTTACTAATAAAATTTTAGTGTAAACTGCAGTTATTTCTATTTTTAATCATTGATAAATTATACATGTATATAATTGCGTAGGAAATGAAAGTATTTGAAATTGAGTGATTAATTGTAAATTGACATGGATACAAATACTTTGAATCTAGAAGGCAGAAGAATTACTAATTAATTATATGGGAGTCTGATAGTCAAGTCTCTAAAAATTTGTCATGTGCACATCCAAAACTTTGTAACAAAGTATAATGTATAGTTATAAACAAATATACTAGATAAATATGGTAAATTTCACAAAACATACTTGAACTTTGATAAGTTATTGGCCATGAAACTCATTTGACCTTCCTACCAAACCCCGTGAATTTTAAGATGGCTCAAGTTAGACTATAGAAATTTTGAATTTTCCTAAGAAAGCATGATGTCTCGTTTGGTATGCGGGAATCAGATCAATTGAGGGTAGAATGGAGTAAGAAATGGAATGGAGTGACTGTGCGAATGGAATGCCCAATTCTATTCTCACAATTAGATGTGATTAGAAAATAAAGTGGGAATAAATTTTTGTTTTTGTTTTTGGTATGGAAAGTAAATAAATAATTTGGTATTATTTGATATGTATTTTAATTTATTTCATTCTAACTTAAGTGAAAATGGCCTACTAACTCATTGGGAAGGTCCATTCCCACAAAATATGGGAATAAAAAAGAAGTGGAAATGGGTGCCCTAGCTTCCAAAATGATGGTACATTTGGTATGCATGAATGAGAAGTACAAATGCGTATTCCATTCTCACTTAACCCGCGTACCAAACACGGCTAGTATAATAGTGTTGGCCACCATTTTTTCCTTCTAGACAATTGATCAGGTTTTCATGTCGATAAAGATTGCTATCCTCACCATCGTTCTCAACAAGGCTATTCCTAAGGAATATGAACAATGGATTAACAGCTTGTAGATATATTCATGTTGATATAATCCGCTAAGATCTCTTTCTTTGTTTTTACTCACAATCTGAGTATTTCGATGTAACACAACTTTCTTATTTGATGAATGAATATTACAGTTTTTCATTGATCAAAAAAAAAGTGAGACATAAGTCAGCAAAAACTAAAAATATGGGTACAACCATAGGTGAATAAACGAAACATTGCCTCATCACTCTATTCAGCTGTTGTCTCACTATGCACTTACACCTATTAACACATGTATTTTTAGCTCTAAGGCACGCTATCAGATCCCCTTGCAGTCCTCAGAAGATGCACTGTGAAAAATTCTGGGGACCACATGAGCTGTACACTTTGCTGATTTCTCCAAATCCTGAATACGGAGTATTAGATCTTTGTCCAATAAAATCAAATATCATCATTGCTATCATTATAGGGATGATTTCCACTATGATCTCTGCTCAATTACTATTTTAATCTAAAAATTATTTCATCAAGGGACTCAGAAAGAGTAGACACGGGTGTGAAATGAAGTAGTTTTTTGAAACTATTTTTGAGGAAGAAACTTCTTTGCCCTAACATTGGCCTTGAACTTTTGAAATCCAAAGAAGCCTAAGTAGATGAGATGCCTGAAGATGAGACGCCTGAATTGCCAACTGACGGGTTTTGGGAGCCACGAGAGTCGAGCAAGAGGCTGAAGCTGTTGAAGTAACTTTTTCTTTGGATAATGAGGTGGAAGTCGGCTATTGCTACCTTAATTTCTTGCAGTTCTCTTATAGCTGCATACTTGTTTGCAAAAGTTTCCCTATGGGAACTATATCTTCGGCTTTCTTCTTTGTGAGATTTGGATGCCGTCCCAGTTACTTTGTCCTTGGATTCCTTACCCTGAAAGCAGGAGCAAAGCAAAATTTACAATCACGAAAGACACAAATAGAATTATAATAGAAATATTCTTCAATAAAAATATACTGAAAAGCATGATCACACTCTCTTCACTACAAAGAATAAACTAATCACAGAGACCAAACAAAGTGAAAATTTTGAATTGAAATATCATTAATATTCTCTTGTATAGAAACTTAAGTTGTTTTCGTATTTCTTTCTTCCTATTGTGAAAATGCAGTCAAATGGATCAAAGTTCAAATTTTGATGGAAAGATGCAAAAATTAGATCTAATTTAAATATTTTAGGCAAGACACTTACCTTAACTCAACTTACCGTAGCTCAACGCGTTCCTGAAAGCATAGATATGTTTACATAGGAGTACAAATATAGATCAATGCCATATCATATAACCTAAGTTTTTTAAGGTAAATTATCAAGTTGGTATTTTTCACAAACCTTCTTAACCAATTTGATACTAGAAGTTTCTCAGGCAACTTTTTGGTATTAAAAGTCCACCCGTTCTACAACTCTTTGTTGCCGGTGAAAATCTAGGGAAACTTTTGTCAATTTCGAACGCATTACAGCAAAAAACTTATTTTCATTCAATTAAATGCTTATAATCATCCTACAAACCATCTATATCTTTCAATACCATATGAGAAGTCAAGAAATGTACAATTTTATATTTGTCACATCAGTTAAACAAAGTCACGTCAGTGTTCTAGTAATCCTGAAATTTAGTTACATGAGGTCATGTGCAATTTCCCCGCCATGTTTTTCAATGTATGGTGAAAATTTTATCTAACTGCACATTTGGCATACTATTGATAGTTATTATATCCTGCTTTTTTACATATTCAAAAAATTTTGGGAACAGTTCCTTTTCTGTTAGCTTTTATGGTCATTCCTGTCATCAATAAATAAAATTGAGAGGTTCAAACGGAGATATGCGAGAATTTCCTTTAAAAACATTCGATAGATAAATATGGTAAATTTTACAAAACTTGCTTGAACTTTGGGAGGTTTCCCATGAAACTCATTCGAAGCTTCCCGCCAAACTCCTAGTTTTAAACTTTCAAATTTTCATTAATGGGTCAACCTGACAGTATTAATGTTGTCAGCCGCCATTTTTTTTCTAGACAATGCTTGTTGATCCATTGACACACCACCATTTTAACTATATTCGCTTAAAGGTCTCTCACCATCATATATAAAATTCGACGTAAATGGGGACAAAAGTGCCAGGTTCCACAAAGATGAGCGCATGCTTTGCATGCACCTAATCAACTAAATCCTAGCTAATCCACCAATAAAAATAAAAGTGTAGATGTCATTAGTAGATCGAGTAATGAATAATCTACAACAATCCACACTAAAGAATGGAAAATCATTTATTAATATCATAGGCAAAGTTGCATATGGGATACATGCATTATATATCAATAATTTCATCCGAAATGGGCCAAATCTCATTGAGCGAGAGAGGCCTTAGAAGGGGAATTGATCACCCTTGTGGAGACTGCGGGTAGCCTAATATTACATAGTACATAGTGAAGTTTACAATATAGTCATCCTTTCCTTTAGGTGTGCTCAATGTAATCCTCCTTTGATATGTTGGTTAAGGAGAAGAACGTACCTCTAGTGGGGTCCGCCACCTAAGCGATATTATTAAATGACCTCCACAACAAATCACCGAGTACCTTCCTCTAGGCGATTTTATTATTATTTTTATTTTTAGGATTTTTGGATATTAGTCCACCATATATTTCATAATTCAAAATTAGTTCTCCAATCTTCATATTCCGGGATTATTAGTCCCCAAGAATCCAGGATCATTTAAGTTTTATAAAATTAGTGCCCCGAGTCTACATATTTTGAAGTTAGGCCCACAAATATTTGGAGTGGTCTGAAATTAGTTCCCAAATCTTTCGACTTGCTATTAATAAGAGGGACCAGTTTTGTAACACTTAAAGATTTGAGGGCCTAATTTCACAATATAAAGATTTGGGGGATTAATTCAAAATATGAATTATGTGGGCGGAACAATATTTAAAAGAAAAAAAGCTTCATTTTGTAACCCTTCTTCGTGTGGACACGACAAAAACTAGCTATTCTTTCTGATTTTGAGACCGAAAAGGGCAGAGGGTAGCAATAACAACCGATTTGTTAGTTCCTCATCCCTGATGAGGACTCTTTTCAATTAGATTAGGATTAGGGTTTGATCTATTCGTCCTCTTCTTAATAATTTGCGCCTAGAAATCAAATAATTTTTGGAATTAATTCGAAATTAGAGGGAAAACGGGCTGTCCCTTTGAATTTTCTTGACTTATTAGCTTTTAATTAAATAATACTAGTCTATTTTGTGTAACTTATTAGCTTTTAATAGTGTTTATTACCTAAGTAGTTTTTTATTTGATAATAACAGGCAATTTTGTGCCCCTAAAAAAAAAGCCGACCAATAATGGACCTAGTCATAGAGGATAAGAAGATAATATGGTTGCTAGAATTCTATCTCGTCAAAGAAGGAAAACTTTATGTCAACTGGATGTAATTAACGCTCTTAAAGACTGCAATTAGCTCCTCAATGCATGTAAATTTCATGACAAAAAAGGAAAAACTTGCACAGTCATTCATGATTAGTTATCATATGAAGGCTTTTGTTATCTCCTAATCAAACACTACATAACTATGAATCTGATATTTTAGATTAATTGGAGACAAATCATTAGATTTGCTACCTTTGTCTGACTCAACCCTACAAGTATTGTTCAGATCGGTTTATCCACCGGTTCGACATCAATTGATATGAAATAAGATTTTGTTCGATTTATTCCTTCAAGTTGAAATCAAAAATCATAGAAAAAGAAATTAGGTCATTATCATCATCATCACATGAAAAATTAAAATAAAAATCATAGTAAAAAATAATCTCAATCATGAAATATAATAGTTTGGTTTCAATGTTCATCTTAATCATGTCTAATAGGAAGATCATAGAAAAGTGATCGATAATATTATCTTGTCAAAAGTTAAGAATTTAGCAGTAATAATCACAACTGGTTTTACCTTCAAATATGACCATTCTTGATTCAAAATCAATATAACCTCCACCAGAAATCTAAAACTATCAAATTTGAGAAATAAAAATTTGATTGATAATCATACCCAATAGAAAAATCATAGTAAAATTATCAATAATATTATCATGTCACAGATTGTAGAATATAGTAGTACTGATGAGCTTTGATTTTATTTGAGGAAGGAAAGATGCAAGTTTGGGGGATTTCGTCTGCTGCCTTTAGGATCATAGAGATTCGCGGGCACCATTGATTTGGGGGCATTTCTAGGGCTTCATGTTGTCAATAGATGAGGGTACCGTAGTCAATTGCTTGAGTGATTTGAATTTGGAAGGCCAAGCAAATGTTGAACTTGGAGTTTGATAGTTGCGTGGTGGAAATAAAATATTTTTTGATTGACACTGTAGTTGCAACATTTTTTAAAGTTTTGAAGTAGTAGGTATTTAAAACTAGAAATTTGACACGTGCAAATGCGTTTAATATTAAAACATAAAGTTTTATGTTTTTATTTCTTTAAAAGTTTAAAATTTGCAAAGTTTATTCTCACTAATTCCTCTAAGTCTTGGTATATGGCGGTATAGATATATGAATATAATCTTGCTTTTGTAAATACATACATTTACTTTTTCTCAGAAAACTATCACTCTATTTGTATATCTTTTATATAAATATTCAATTATGTGAGTTTAAATATTATTCACAATACATTGCAATGATATAGAATGTTCTAGAAAAAGAAAGAAAGAAAGAGAAAAATGGAATAATTACTCCTTATGGAATTACAGTTTTACCCTTTAAATTAAAATGGAAAGAAGGATACGTCCACCGTTAATTCAAACTTTAGATAGGCTTTACTTGATTGTTTTATAATACAGGTTGTTTATTCGTACAGGGAATTTTTTTCGTGGTACATCTTTGAAAAAAATCTAATAATAAATTTTAAATGTAACTATCTATTAAGAATGACAACAGTTTTTCACTCCTACTAACAACTTTGCGCGTGCAAATGCACGTGTAATACATTAGAACTTATTTTTCAAAATTTTATATTTAAAAAGAAAAAGATAATCATAATCTAGATTTTTAAGTTATAGTATTTAAATTATACTTTGAGTCCATCATTTTTGTTTTCAAAATTACTAATTTATGTCATAATAGAATATATATTCTAGTACTTCTTATTTATTATGGTATTCCATCAAGAAAATAATACATTTGATTAGGAAAAACAGTAAGCTTGGATTTTATATACAAATATTTCTCTTGAAAATTAGAGATTCTTTCATTTAACTATTGTAATTGTATTATTTTATTTTATTTTTAATTTGTGCTCGAAATGTGTATGTTGCATAAAGGACTTGGACATGCTTACCAAATGTTAACTTTTGAAGTTTTAATTATGTTTGTTAGAGAGGTAATGTGCTAAGTATTATGAATGAATTATGTATATGATAGAGATAGTGCATAACGAAGTGTGAAGTATTTAATATTCATGTAAAATGACAAAATGTCCCTCATTTCTTTGGTGAAATGAAGGGCACTTTTCTCCTTGGATTCCATTCTTTTCATCCCTACAGTTTTTAATATAGTAGCATAGAATTCTAGAGTGAATCTTCAAATTCTTTTATTGAAATAAAAAATAGAATATTCTATTTATTTCCATTAAATAAAACATCAAATCTGTGGTACTTATTACAAAATACCTAATTATTACTTTATTACTACATATAAAAGAGGATTGCCTTGTCAAAACTTTTAATTTCCATTTTGCCCTTTTAAGTTTGATAATTCTCAATTATGTCATTAGTTGTAATTAATCATTCACTAATTATATATAACCTCTTATTAATTATGCATTTCCTCACTTTTTCAAAATCTTTGGTGACACTATTATTTTATTATTTAATTATGTTATTTAATAGAAAATTTGATATTTATACCTAATTTATCTTCACATAATATTTAAAATTCTAGAAAAATTAAAATTAATAAAAATTCATTAGGCTTCGCCTTATGCCTTTGGGTATCACCTCTTATGGAGGACTACCCGTGACCTTTCATCTTATTAACTTTTAAAAGTATGATAATAGTATGAAAAATAATTTGTATTTATTATAATTGTGATTGTATTAATAGTATAATGATTTTTGTTGTATTTTTAAATTAATAAATTACACTCTAATTTAATAATTATACAATTTAGTAAATTATTTACTAATAGTGGAATAAACTAATTATGAAATTAAAATTTAGTTACTAATAGTATTATAATTATGCTATGTATAATATTATTATATTTAAAAGAGAAGAAATTATTTAATATATTATAACTATTTTAATAAATTATGAATAGATTATAACAATTATCCAAACTATAATAATTAATCATACAGTTCTTTATACATAGTTTTATCGTACAATTTATTCTTTTAAATAAAATTATAATTGTTCAGAATTTATCAAATCATTTCATTATTTTGCAACCAACAAAAAATTGAAAAATATAAAACAAAACAGTATGCTCGTGCAAAGCACGTGCACTATACTAGTGCAATAAAAAGCATGATGGAATGTTTCAATTTTGACATTTTCTTTATTATTTTTGAATTGTAAACTTTATAGCTTGACTGTAGTAGTATGCTTGTGGAATAAAAATGTTTATGCTATTCTATTTTCTTATATTTCTCTCTTTGGACCTCATTGAGTTTGATAAGGTTAGAAAGTGCACCACCAAGATATTAAAATTAAAAACATAGTTTATAGTGTAATAAAATATTTTACATCAATCGACATAGTACCATCATAGCTAGCATCAAGTAACTAATGTTAAATTAATCCAACTCTCTTTAGTCTTCACCTTCCTTCCGTATATTATGCTTGTGGAACAGTATAGCCTGAAAATATTTTAAAAGATATAAGCTATGACAAAGAACTCAATATGTATGTTATAAATAATAAATAATTAGAAAAATTATGAAGAAGTATATTTGTCGATAATTGTGTAATTTTTTGTCTAAGTTACTAAGTGGCAAACTATTTGAACTATAAAACTTTTCGATTATATTGACCATTAGAAGGAAGCTATATAGTTGTAATCAATTTTATGTAAGTTAAAAGTTTTGTTATATCTCAATAAATAAATACTAATAATCTTCTTGTTTTTATAACCTAGCCCTGAATCGAACTAGCCAGGACCATGGAAGACATATTGGAACCTCCTAACTATTTGTGTCACTCACGGTGAGATGCTAATAGTCTTCTTTAAGCCACTAGTTTATTGTTATTTTCATGTAGAATAAACTTATGTATTTCACGTACCAAATGCCTAAGAAATTTTAAAAAGAGAAACTTACTTCCACATTTTGTTCCCTTTTTCAAGGGATTACCACAGATACGAGTGATATGAGCCACCTTCTTCATATTGATTTTCTTTTCAATCACTGGCGTCACATGCTGGCAAGCACAAGTATAATTTGCATGCTTGATAGAATTGCAACATTGTGTTGATGGTTTAATTTGTGGTCCTTTGATCTGAACAAAATCCTTGCAATTATTGTGCAAACCTTTGATATGAGCTTTGCAATCAGGATTTCCTTGAGCAAATTCCCCAAATTGAGTAACAAAGATAATAGCAAAAAAGACGATGAAGAATAGCATGTTGATCTTTGTCATTATTTCCTACGTTCTTTGTATATGTTTATTACACTTTGTTTTCCAAATAGATCAAGTGGTAAGCATTATATAGGAATGAATGTAGAGAACGTACGTTCATGACCTCATTAATAAGTGGCATATATAATAACTATTTAATATGCTATTATTGTGTAAAAGAAATGACAATTAGCAATAAATGTTTAAAACTTAATTTTGAGAATCAGAGATGATGTGACTCAATTCATCATAGGCAATATATTTTCATATATTGTTTTATTAAATTATTAATAATTAATAGTTACATAGTTAATCCATAAAAGTTAACATTAAATCGCTAGATGTTATTTGCATTTTTGTTACGTCTTTGATCCTCTCTCTTGTTACTTTGACACCTACTTTTAAAATTATGTGGTTAGGTTACTAATAAAATTTTAGTGTAAACTGCGGTTATTTCTATTTTTTATCATTGATAAATTATACATGTATATAATTGCGTAGGAAATGAAAGTATTTGAAATTGAGTGATTAATTGTAAATTGACATGGATACAAATACTTTGAATCTAGAAGGCGAAGAATTACTAATTAATTATATGGGAGTCCGATAGTCAAGTCTCTAAAATTTGTCATGTGCACATACAAAACTTTGTAACAAAGTATACTGTATAGTTATAAACAAATATACTAGATAAATATGGTAAATTTCACAAAACATACTTGAACTTTGATAAGTTATTGGCCATGAAACTCATTTGACCTTCCTACCAAACCCCGTGAATTTTAAGATGCCTCAAGTTAGACTTTAGAAATTTTAAATTTTCCTAAGGAAGCATGATGTCTCGTTTGGTATGAATCGATCAATTGAGGATAGAATGGAGTAAGAAATGGAATGGAGGATCATGCGAATGGAATGCCCAATTCTATTCTCACAATTAGATGTGATTAGAAAATAAAGTGGGAATAAATTTTTGTTTTTGTTTTTGGTATGGATAGTAAATAAATAATTTGGAATTATTTGATATGTATTTTAATTTATTTCATTCTAATTTAAGTGAAAATGGCCTACTAACTCATTGGGAAGGTCCATTCCCACAAAATATGGGAATAAAAAAGAAGTGGAAATGGGTGCCCTAGCTTCCAAAATGATGGTACATTTGGTATGCATGAATGAGAAGTACAAATGCGTATTCCATTCTCACTTAACCCGGCGTACCAAACACGGCTAGTATAATAGTGTTGGCCACCATTTTTTCCTTCTAGACAAGTACTTGTTGATCCATTAACACTTTCAAGAGTGTCAGTAGAAATTTAGGAAGTTTGGTGAGATTCTTGTGAGATACATCAACATTTAACTATATTCGCTTAAAGGTCTTTTACCAACATATATAAAATTAGATGAAAACTAGGACTAAACTATCGAGTTCCACCAAAACAAGTTTTTCAAGCACCAACTCAACTCCGAAAATCCTAGCCAAACCTCCAAAAATAAAAAAGTGAATGCCATTAACATATCGGGTAACGAACAATCAACAACAATTCACATATTGTAAGCAGCATGATCGCTATTTGGGATAATATTTGGAAGCTGCATAACTGGTTTAGTTTAGAAGTGCCGATAAAGTAAGAGAAGAATCTAATGACAGAATATTATTATTTTTCTAATATACACTGCAGACAGTATAATACAAAATAATTTAAACATGCTCCATTGCCACTAAGATAAATAATCTCAATTGACACAAACCTCTCCCTCCCTCACTAATTACCAAAAGTGCAAGTACATCAATGTTCATTTCATTATCTTGAATTGATCATACAACATAAGTAGCTTACAACTATTTTTCGTATACCTTAATTAAGATTTCTATTCCAATCCCTGTAAAATGAGACATAAATTAGCAATAACTAGAAATATGGGTACAACCATAGGTGAATAAACACAACATCGCCAATCTCTCTATTCAGCTGTTGTCTCTCTGTGCCGTAACACCTATTAGCACATGTATTTTTAGCTCTAAAATATGCTATCAGATTCTCTTGCAGTCCTCAGGAGATGTACTGTGAAAATTCTGGGGACCACACGAACTGTACACTTCGTTGATTTCTCAAATTTCTGAATATGGAGTATTAGATCTCTGTCCAATAAAATCAAATATCATCATCGCTATCATTATAGGCATGATTTCCGCTATGATCTCTGCTCGGTTTCTGTTTCAATCTCTGAAATATTTCGTCAAGGGATTCAGACGAGGAGACGCGGGTGTGAAATGAAGTAGCTTCTTGAAGCTGTTTTAGAGGAAGAAACTTCTTTGCCCCAACATTGGCCTTAAAATTTTGAAATCCAGATTTCATAGAAGCCCAAGTAGAAGAGATGCCTGAAGAAGAGACGCCTGAATTGCCAACTAACTGGTTTTGGGAGCCACTAGAGTCTAGCAAAGAGACTGAAGCTGTTGAAGTAACTTTTTCTTTGGATAATGAGGTGGAAGTCGGCGGTCTTACTTGTTGTTCTCTTATAGCCGCATACTTGTTTGCAAAGGTTTCCCTATGGGAACTATATCTTCGGCTTTCTTCTTTGTGAGATTTGGATGGAGTCTCTGTTACTTCGTCCTTGGATGCCTTATCCTGAAAGTAGGAGCAGAGCCAAAATATACAATCACGAAAGACACAAATAGAATAGTAATAGAGATATTCTACAATAAAAATATACCGAAAAGCATAATCACACTTTTTTACTACAAATAATAAACTAATCACATAGACTAAATAAAGTGAAAAACTTGAACTGAAATATCATTAATATTCTCTAGTATAGAAACTTAATTTGTTTTGGAATTTCTTTCTTCCTCTAGTGAAAATGCAGTCAAATGGATCAAAGTTCAAATTTTGATGGAAAGTATGACAATATTTTCACAAGTTTTCCCAAATGTAAGAGTATTTTCGTTGTTTTTTAAAGTGAGAGCGTGTTTCACTTAATTTTTTCAACTGACAGGGCATTTTCATAGTTTCCTCCAAGTATAAAGGACATTAATGGAATTTAGGCCACAAATCAAAAGGGAGGTTTTTCTTAATATATTGTATAGATTACAATGTCACTCTGAAGTATCCTCGTGTCCTACTTTCTAAGGAAAGGCAGTATAGTGTGTCACTTCATGAGTCATGTTTGTCCAAATCCATGCCTCTTTTAATATTGTTATGGTGAAACAGGTACAAGAAATCAGAAGGAAACATGTCAACATCCCTTGCATCCACAAAGCAAAGAAGAGCAAGCAAGGTTAAATATGACCATGTACATAAGTTTTTCAAAACTCACCCCATTCCCTTCGGGAAAAAAAAAACATTACCACACCCCCATGTGGTAATAACTTTTAAGCGTTGATATCTTCATATAAATTAAATAACTTGCCTGAGGTACATTGCCAGACTCCAAGTCCACATTCGTACTGTTAAAATTCCGCGCCAATGGTATGACTTGTTCCCCAACTTTACACCCTTGCTCAAGCCAAGATCTTTCTGAAAATATAGAAAAGGTTGTAGCGCTTAGAAAATGACATAGGAACAACTTCTATCCACATTCATAATAACAAAATAAAAGAAAATAAACCAACTTAACAACATAGAGGTTAGGAAAACAACATAATACAAACACAGAGAGAGAGAGAGAGAGAGAGATGATGTAGACTGGTAATTGCTGAACTTGCCTTTCTGCAGAATAATGAGTCCAGAGGGATCAAACCCATTCATATCCTCTCCCTCATTCTGAAATCTGAACCATTTCCAGCTTCCAAAGAAATCTATCACTCGATCAAAGAAATTGCTGGCAACGAGAACAGTGTAAATAACCATAATAAGGGGGTAGATTTTATTAAATCCTTTCCCGAAGAAAGGGACAGCATCATCAATATTCCCCATCCTCTGCAAAAATGAAAAATATAATTCAAGCAAGAACATTTTGCAAAACTAACCACATTGATACACACATTAAAGAAGAAAAAAAATGATCAAGGACAAATCAAATGACAGAATATACTGCATTTTGCAAAGTGGCAAATATAAGTCAAACATAAAGCCAACAATTTTGGCACCCATATTCTAGTTATCTGAATACCCTTGATGAAAAGGAAAAGGGCTAAAGTAACAGTAAGTACAACTACAAACAAAGAATAAATCAGGAAATTAATTTGAGAAGAGACAAGAGAAAGCTCATTCACATTTGTCTAACATTAGAAAGCATGAACAAACACTACAATGTTTGGTAGTCCAAATGGAAAGATGTACTGTGACAACAGAGCTCACATGGGGACATATCCAGTGGTTTAAAACTAAACAAATAAGGCTGATGATAAGAAACAAACATAAGGAATGACAATAAATATATTTCGTTATCCATCGGTCACCTCTGGCAAGAATGCAAAAAATAGTATTTCCTGGAATATTTGTGTCCAAGAAAGAATGTGCCCATTTACAACAATGAAACCAAGCGCTTGTCCAATAATTTTTAGCATCAACTACATGAATCATATTCTTCCATTCGGTTCTATTATGGGTCATCTCCTTTGTTAACTATTACATTATTCTTAATTGCTTCCAACCTATTTCTTTTAGGTCTACCTCCAATCCTGGAGTTCAAAGTCTAGTCAACCCCGAAGTTATAGACCCTTTTTTTGAGTAACCCCTATGATTTTTATTTTTGGAAATCATCCCTCAACTTTTTATTTCTTCTTCTTTCCTAGAACATGGCCATGAAACCTCAACAGTCCAAGGGGGTTTTGTTGTCATATTATAATGTTTTATTGGAGAACTCCCCAATTTCCCTCAACCTCCCCTATGTTTTGGTTCACTTGATGATTGTGCTTCAAATGTTCATGGCCATGGTCTTAGAAAGAAGACGTAATGAAAGTTGAGGGCTTATTTACAAAAATATAAAATATAGGGTTATTTAGAAAAATGGTCTAAACTTACACAGGAATTGAGAAACAAACCTAGAGGAAGAGTGGGTTAGGTTCTTGAGGGTCATTATTGTAATTTACTCTATATGGTTAAGACTTAACCATGCTTAGGTAAAATATGTGGATAAAAACTGTTCATGGGTCCTATTCGAAAACACTTCAAGGTATTGGGGGTCTTATTTAGAAATTACAAAGACTTGGGGATCTAATTATAGAAACAAAGAAGTTTTGGGGGTCATATATCATAAAAAGCCAAAAACACAATAAACCAAAACAAGGCATACAAGAGGAAGTCATGCAAATAATTACCTTTTCAAACATAGTTTTCGCATCACCGCCAAGACGAATGAGATTAAGAAAATTATAAGAAATAGGAGGTGCATAACGTGCAACCATTCTGGAGAACATGTAAGAGTAAAGTTGTCAGTCAAATAACGTCCAAAATCATTTGATCAGACTGCATATAAGAAATACATGAAAACTTACGAGCAAATCATAAGCAGGCTCACTGAACTTGTTTGTCTCGGTGTTAATGAATAAAACATAAGCATTCCAATCTTGAATAAGGAATAATAAGTACAGATGCACATGTACATCAGAGGAGAAAATGCAGCTACCTGTAAAAACATTATTAAAATGAATTAAAAACTGAATGGACAATGAATCTACATAGTCAAGTTTAAAAAAAATTTATAAGATTTACAACAAAAGAAAAGATATTTAACCATATCTCACTATGCTCAAAAAATAAAAAAGAAAGCATTGTTTAGGATGTGGGGCCCCTAGGTTGCAGATCTCAAATTGCATGATGAATAAAGTAGGCTGTCCAGGCCTATCACCCTCGGGTTTCCGCGTTATAACCCTCTTTTATCTTATTCCTTCCTTGGCCAGGAATGTTGCACCGAAGATTGATCTTAAGTTGAAAAACGAGTCCATAGAATGCATATACAGCAAAAAGTTAGTCAATGTTTTCCATGAAGCCTTCCGATTTTGGAACTATGCTCCATAGCCGGCCCCATAATTCAGGAAAGAGAGCTTGGATGAAGAAGATTTTTTGGCAAACAGTAAACTGAGTAGGTATTTGAAGTAGTCTGCTCTATTACATTAGCGGATTAGCCTTGCCTGATTTCTAAAACAAGAGAATATGTGACAAGCCAAACAAAGTTGAAGTCTTGCAAAATTCTTCTTGAAATAAAAGCTTGCTTCAACATAAGAAACTAAGAAAGGCTTTTTGTCATCTAATATGCTTCCCTTGCCAGTAATGATTGTTGTAAGAGGATTCATAATGCCAGCATCAAAGAGTTGCATGGCATCATGGTTAAGGTTAACATGTTCATAGTTCATACATCAAGAAGCCATTGTTCTAACAATTATGCAAATGCCATGTGCAGGCATCTTTTTCTTAGAAGCTGTGCAGATACATATAGAGACTTTAAATGCTCACATACTCCAACTTTTTAAAATGCACCATGGCATATCCAAAAGATAAGGCCTTAAAATATTAGGCAATGAGTGGAGCTGTCCACAAGAAGTTATTTAGAAAGTGTTTTGACAATGCAATAATCAAAAAGAAAATATTTTTATCCAAAGTATCACAGTGAAACAACACCTCAAAGTTTTTTGTTTTTTTTTTTTTAACAATACAAAACTTCTAATATAGTTTACTCAATTTTCTGAAAGTGTTCCCATATCAGCCCATAAACCACTCCTATTTCAATATAACACCTGAAAACATAATACTTCATATTAACACCTAGAATAGTTTTTGGAGTCAAAACCTCGCCACTCCAGTACTTTCAATGACCAGTTTCTGTTTTATGTGTTGAGAATTCTCAAGTTAGTTTGATATACATTATCAGTACACAAATCCAATAGCCAAAGCCAACAACCTATGCTTGTAGCATATTGCTTTTCTAAATTATGCTAGAGCACCAGCCGCCAGGTTTCAAGAGGACTTCCTTTTCAGTCAAGTTTAGCTGGAAGACCTTCCGCGCGCACATGAAGGGAAGTTTAAGTTACCTTAGACCTTGATATACATTTTTAGTCCACAACTGAACAGCTTATCCTTTCGGATTTTATGAAGTATAAGTTCTCTAATTATCTAATGCGATTCAGCCCAAATTAGAGAATACCAGCATGTTCAATTTGGTAAACAGAGACCAGCCAGAGGTGGATTTTTACCCAACCTAAAAGATTTGAGGCGTTAATTTGGGACTATGTTGCAGTGCACAGATATGAGTGTGGAACATCGCAATTTTGTAAGAGGTTTTGTAAGAGGTGAGATACGGAAACACGGCTATTTATATACATATTGAAATTAATAATTTTACATATGATTTATTTATTTATTTATTTTCATTCACATGTTATGAAGAACTAAATTCCTATAACAGTTTTATGTTCCTTTCATTTAAGCAGATTATAAATTGAAAAACCGCTCGTTTCTTAACTAGATGACTAAACGATCCGTTAAAATCATACTTCTGAATTGGGAATGTCAATGTGAAGTGTAAGATGTATGTCCAGGAAGGGTATACAAAGTGCTTTAAACTAAAACATGTATTAAATAATTGAGGAAAAGTCTAAATAAATGCATGCATATATTCAAGGCGTATCCAAGGAGTGTCAGAGTCGGAGACGGATACGTAAAGTGTCAGACACGGGTACGGGAGCCCAAACCAGGAGTCAGGGTAACTTAGATCTGGACATATTGAGATTTCTGGTGTTACTATGAAATTAATAGAATATTTTGGCCATTGACATGACAAATCCTTTCCGGACAAATATAATGAAGTAGGGTGTCACAATTAAGTAACTTATTCAAACACAAGGAATATAACAGCAAACAGGCAAAAGAAACTAAACATTCAAACATGTACCTGGACAAGCATCTCCTGCTTGCCGACTGCTTTAATAAGAATAGAAAAGAGGGATAAATCAACTCCACTTGGTAAGAGAGTGGCTTCAGCTAAAAGAATTGCAACTGACATGCAACCAAGCAACACAGCATAGGCCTTCTCCAGTTGCTTCTTAAGAACACAGCGCCACAAAAACTCTGTAAGAGAAACATTTTAAGCATTGGCTTTTCTTTGGAGGATAGAAGAGACAAAATCTATAATCTCCAGATTTCCACAATAATAGAGAGCATCAGAATTGTCTTAAGTAAAATTCATGGGGTTCAAACAGAGAAATAGATCAGGTGTTTACCTGTCATATCAAGAAAAGATCCTAGTGTCCCAGTGCGGCTTCTTCTAAAACTTGAAACATATTTCCTGTATGAAATTTTAATGGATATATCTTATAAGTATATCAAGGATCCAGAATCAGGAAATAAATACCAGCACAGATATGTGGATATTATAGTAAGTAACTAGACATGATACCACATATTTCAAGCGATTTTTCAGGCAAATAAGTAACTTTATTTAATGTTAAGCCAAAAAAAGAGGGAGGCATGCTAGTATGTACAAGTTCTCAAACATCAATGCCATTAAACTATTTTTTAACCAAGGAAGACACGTGCTCAAGTTTGATTTGTGGGACTCTTTCGTCAGCACTGGGACTACATTTGATCATCTCCCCTTGGTTCGGAAGGCGTGATTGAATATTGAACTCCAGAGCATAGACACACTGAATTAGTTGTTTGCCATTTGTATGGAGTCTTATACTAAAAACATGTTGTTGGCCATTTCTGTATAGTCTTTAACTATGAACTAAAACTTTTGATTTCAGTATCTCGTAGAATTTCAATTTTGGCTAGTCTCATACCTTTAACCTTTTGGCTTTAGTTTCTGTTGGACTGTTTCATCCTAAATTCCTAATAGAAAGGCATGTGATGAAAAAGGATTTCTATCTTAAGTTCAGTTTGTGTTTAGACTGTTGGACATGCCATCTAAAATATAAAGGGCTAAATTACCACATTTACCCAGTGTTTTCAAAGGCGCGTGCCTCATGCACCCTACGATGCAGGGCGGTGGCGAAGCGCCCCACATCTAATGCAGCAGCGCCTTTTGCGCCTTGCAAGCATCCTGGCTTTGCGCGGGGTTCATGTAGTACATAGCCTTATATATTTTTGTTCGTTAACATTTCAATTGAGTTTTCATATACGATAACTCATATTCCAAAAGGCAGAATATATCCATTAGTCCTTTTTAGTAGCCTCAATTAAGGACCCTAACTAATCCTCATTCACTGTTTGATTTTGCTAGAATATTAGTCTTGATTTGACATTTGGAATGAAAAATTATGAACTTTGCTACTATATTGGATGTTAGCATTAGAAATTTAGACCTTATATATTGTGATTTGGTAGTAAGATACTATTAATCCTGACATATTTTTTATATGAATTCTTGTACATGTTCTTTCGTGTTAATTATCTATCTTGAAAAATTATGTTTATGTATGTGCGCCAGATCACTCAGCGCTACAAGATCGCTAGGCCTTGGCGATGTGCCCAGAAGATGCTTTATACCACGCATTAAAAACACTGCATTTACCTATAAAGTGACACCCATTTACCAATAAGGCTTAAAAACTGACACCAGCAACAATACGACCTAAAAAATGACACATTTAACCAACAAGGCATATTATGGTCGCCAGAGTTTTGATTTGAGCGGCAACTTTTTTTTTTTGCATATATACTTTCAAATCTCTGACACTTACATATTTATCTTCCAAATTCAAATATTTGGCAAAAACAAAAATAACTATGTCTCTTCCCCACCATCTCCCATCCCTCCTCCCCACCCTCCCCTTTCCTCCTCCCCCCATCCTCACCCCACCCCTCCTCTGCCTCCTTCAACCTTACCCATCTCACATCTCTCTCCTCTCTCCCATCATTTTCCTCCCCCCCCCACTCCCTTGTTTCTGGTCAATGTTTGAGGGTTGGGGGGGAGAGAGAGAGAAGTTGATAAGAGGGGTAAGATAGATTGGAGAATGCGGGAGAGAAGGAGGTGAGGGTGAGGATCTTGGGGAAGAGGAAAGGGAAGATGGAGTGGGAGAGGGGAAGGGTGGAGATGGTGGAGAGAGAGAGGTGGGAGGGGGTTGGGTCCTTTTTTTTGTGCAAATATCTGAATATGGAGGGTAAATTTGTAAGCGTAAGAGATTTGAGGGGTATACAAGAAAAAAGCATTAATTTTGACGTCATACCAGAACTTTGGCAACAAGAATATGCCTTGTTGGTCAAGTGCATCACTTTCTAAGTTTTGTTATCGCTCGCATCATTTTTTAGGCCTTATTGGTGAAGGGGTGTCACTTTATAGGCCAATCTAGTAATTTAGCCAAATGTAAAGTATTAAAATTGCTTTACATACATTGTCTACTCACAATCCATCAACTAAACTACTAAAGCCCTTGCGTCAAGTGGTTACATAACAAGGTACAAACACCATATTTTAATGGGTTTATTGGTTTTGTGTCGCAATTAACCACCTTCCATCCAAATTATCTCTAAGAAACCAAAAATAACCTTAAAAAAACTCATGTTAAAGATACATGACTTCTATCCCAACTAGACCTAAATATTAAGGGGGTGTTTGGTTCAAATGCCAAAATTATAGAATTTGTAATTTCATAGAGGATTTGAAATCCATAGGGTTTTACATGGCTTGGGATTTCTAAAATGTTGTTTGGTTCATCATTATTATAGGATAACAAATTATATAAATTGTAATATCTTGTTTGGTTCAAACCTAAATTATAGGATAACAAATTCTTAAAAAGAAAAAGAGGTGAATATACTTACCTTGGTGAGATTACCTCCCACAAAAAAATAAAATACAAGGGTATAAAAAGAGAGGTAAGCATACCCATTTATGAAATTTGCCAAATCCTCTCAATTGGAGAGGATTTGGCAAATTCTAAAAATTAGGTACTTTTTGCAATTAAGGGACTCAAGATCCCAAAAATTTATTTGAAACAAACATAATTTATGAAATCCAAAAAACCCAATTTTTGACCCTAGAATTTGAAATCCACTCCATATCCCAAAAATTTGCTTGAAACAAACACCCCCTAATAAAATGAGTTGTGTGCCACTGTGCCTCAGTGTTTTAACTGTCGACCGTCATGTCTGACATATCGGCCGACATGGCGGATTTAGGGGTCAACTGACATGATATGGTGCTTTTTAATGTGTATTGCGTCTTCAGGGTTCATGTCAGATATATCGGGGGACATGTCGGATATGTCGGCCGGATATATCGGGGGACATGTCGGCTATGTCGGCCGATTTTTCAGTCTGAAAAATTGGCTGATTTTTTTTATATTTATCTAATCAGGTTTGAGTTTAAATTCATGATTGACTTAATATTACTTCTAAAGATAAAACCCGATCAATCAGGGAAAAAAAGGACCGAAGTCATTTCCGTCACTCCTCTTCTCTCTCTCCTTTGACATCTCATCGGTCCCTTCTCCGAGCTGTTCCTTCGACATCAATATCGGGCAATCTTCTCTCCTCTTAACCGTCAATATCGGGCTCCCCTTTTCTCACCTCTTTCCTTCAACATTAACCCTAAGTATCATAAGTTATTTACTTTTTAATATGTTTAGACAATAGAATTTATTAAGTATGTTTAGATTTTATTTATGATACTATATTAAGCATATGCACATCATCCAATATTGCAATCCGATATTTTTTTCATGTCCCCCGACATATCCCCGATTTCCGCTATCCGACATGAACCCGATATCCGACATTTAAAACCTTGGTGTGCCTTGAATGTGAGTTTTTAAGGCCATTTTTTTATTTTTAGCGCAAATTTTGAATGAGAGGTGGTTGATTACAACAAAAACCCATTTTAAAGGTGATTTGTGGATAAATTGCAATGCAAAGGTAATTTCCGTAGAATTACCTATTTTAAAGGTGGTTTCTAGGAAAAAAATCCTATTTTACTAGTTCCTGAGTTTGGTTCAACTTCACAGTAACAGTTGAAATGTTTATACTTAACCACAATTCTTTTGCCCTTCCATGCAAGCTTTGAACATCTTGCTTCTCCAAAATTACAAAATTGAGAACACTATTTCATGTACTCATGATTTGAAGAAAGTAGTGAATACATGTTCAATATGTTTGTGTCTTTTAAGGGTCGTTCCCATGTTCACTATGTTCAAAATAAAAATTAAGCTCAGCTTTTTAGCTGAGACCATTGTGATTGTGCTGAACAAAGCATCAAATCTTGCCCCTCCGATTATAAACTACTCCAATATCATTGATATCTTATTAAAATATCAATTCCGGTTGCACCAATTTCAGTTTCTTCTTTTAGTTCCTGTGACACATCCGGTTTTTACTAAATTTTTTTATTGGCAACAAAAGTAAAATGAAGTTTAGATACAATAGTAAGCAATTTAATTCCACATTAAGATTATTAACACTAATCAGTGCTACTTATGTCTGAAGGAGGTAGAGTCCCTTGATCACTTATTCTTTCAATGTGAGTTTTCTGCTCCTATCTGGTATGCTATCATGGCCTAGAATATGCAAGCTTCTTTTCCTTTAGTGTGGTCAGACATTTTGCATTGGTCAGTTTTAAATGGAAGGGGTAAAGCTGTTCGTTTGAAGATTCCAAAGGCTAGTGTTGCTGCATGTCTCTACCATGTTTGGTGCAAGCGTAGTAGGAGACTTTTTGCCCAGCATATTTCTGATGGTAGCAGGTTGATAGCAGAGATCAAAAGAGAGGTTCCAACAAGAGTTTTTAAGGCTTGCATCCCCTTTCATTTTATTTACAAAGACCTCTGATGCTTTAGTTTTGTGTTTCTTTTTTGTAATATTGTGATTCTCAGGTATGTCTGAGATTTTGTACTGTGCTTCAGTGTTGTAAAAAGCGGCCTAGGCGGACGCCTAGGCGTCCGCCTAGGCCTAGGCGGAGCCTTGGCCGCTTAGATTTGGCCTCGAAGGCCGGGCCTAGGCGGCCGCTCCGCCTAGGGCCGCTTAGGTCCGCTTAGCCGCCAGGCTCGCTTAGGCCCCGCCTAGCTTTTTACCTAAAAAAATCTAATTTTAAACTAAAACCCACCAAACCGAACTCATAACCCAAACCCGAGCCCATTACTAACTCTTAACCTATTTTCATCTTTTTTTTCACTGCTTGATTTTTTCAATGTGATTAACTGATTATGTTGGACATGGTTATGTTTCTTAACATTTGGTTACTATTTTAGTTATTTAGTATTTATGCATGGTTGATTATGGATCTAAGATTATTATTTATGTTTTTACAATTTGATATGAACTTAATAGTTAATACATATTTTTGTGAATTATTATAATTAAATAAATTAGAAAATAGGTAACGTTAGGCTAGGCCCTGCTCGAACCTAGTCCGCCTAGCATACGTAACATTGTTGTGCTTATTGTTTACTGGTTAATGAAATTTTCATTTACCAAAAAAAAAAAAAAGTTCCACATTCTGCATTGAAATCTAGGTACTCTAGTAAACTTCTACGCCCTCTTCTAGACCATAAATAATCTATTTGACAAAAGGTCCAGCATGAAATAACTTTTGCTCTCCTAATATCATAATATCTCATTTAATGACCTGAGAGTTATATTTCTGTATTACTAATTCTTTATTTTTTAAAATCTGGTACCCCTTTCCATTTATTGATGATAAACCCTGATAATCTTGCTATCATATAATCAGGAAAGACATACTGAGTGAAGCAATGAGACATGATTTTAAAGAAGTTTTCTATCATCGATCGACTATTTGCTAAGGATCTCCAGAGATATCTTCAAGGTATTTAAGAAGACAAACATAATTAGGCAATAAAAGTATGGGAAAGATGGAACTAACCATCCAGTTGAATCACGTCGCTCATAGTTCTTCACAGTATCTTCCAGCTGAAGGGCCTCCAAGACATAAGTCATATATTCACTGCAAAATATTTTAATACACCACATAGTCAAACTTTAAATATATATTTTAGATTTATACTGCAGCCTGCATATTCATGAGCGTGAACACATTCTGTTGATACATGCATACATACATATGCAAACATATACATGAATCTTGAGGCATATATACACACAGATAGCTAACTCATAGGCGTAAGACATGGAATATACACATGATACATATGCTAAAGTAGTACACACACACACAGTCATATTCATACATATTTATATAATACATATACATGCAAATGTACACCACACATGCATGTATATTTGCATGACGTAATGCATCTATATCTGTTATACGAATATATTAATGCAAATAGCCTTCACGGAAAAAACTTCAAAGTATTTGGCTCATAATGCTGAAGTTGTTATAGTTTTGAATGCAATACCCTACAACAAAAACAACATCTTTCCCCTCTTTCAGAATCTTAGTCTAGAAAAGTATTGGAGAAATGCTCCTAGCTTGTAACTTATTTCGCAGATTACCTCCACCAGATAAGCTTCAACCCTGCCTACTGGTTTTTAGGGTTGAAGCCCCTGTATTGGCCATACTTCCATTGGCACCAACTTCTTGGGTTAGATTCAGGTAGAAAACTACATGTAGTTGACATTTCTGGATCCCGTGCTCTTATAGTCTTATCTGACCAATCTTGATGGGAAATCGCTAAGATGATGACAATGATGGATGGAATTACATGGCGCTAAAATAAGCATAGGCATAGCCTGTCATCCACTTACCTTTTGTACCGATAATACTCCTCCCGAGCTCTCCTGAGCTGCCGTCTAAGCTCAGCCATAGATTTGTCATCTGTATCATAGTCCATATCATTTTCTCCCAATCTCCCCCCTGATGGTTTAAAAGATGGATCTTCCCGAAACTAAGAAGAAAAAAAAGGTTTTAAAGTTACTATATAAAATAAGAACATTTAAAGATTCCACACAGCAGTTACTTTTATAAGCAGCCCAATGAATTTGCTGAATGGGCAATACCATTTGAAGCACCATATCATCAATAACGTTCATGTAAGGCCTCAAAGGATCACGCTTTGACATCTGCTTGGAAGTGGCTTGAGCAACCTAATGAAACATATAAATAGAATATATGAGAAATACAAGCATATGCACTTAGGATATAAATTTAATTTTAAAACGCAATGTAGGAATTAACCGAACACAGAGACCCAAAAATCAGTTGAATAGATATTACCAATTTTTCTTACAACAGGACAACTAGAAAATATACACACCATAAGTTTAATTAATAGAAACATGATTCCAAAATGTGAAAGAATCTAAAAAGTTTTCACCAAAAATCTTAAAATTAATAAAAGCAAACTAAATTACTTAACAGCCTCACTTATAGTGACGTAGTTGTGGGAGAAAAGGTTGGGTAGTCTGTAGTGGAAAATGAGCTCGACAGAGGGCAAAAAGAGGAAGGGGATCTGGCTTCCTTGGCAGCATCACTGACGGTCCTAGGACCCACTGAGTGCAACATGATAACATCCCAGGAGGTCACCCATCTTGGTAGGCTGGTACTACTCTCACCCAAGGCCCCAAGCGCACTTAACTGCGGAGTTGTTTAGTTAACCATTGTTACACTTGGCTCCCTAGACTTACTACTAAAACCCATCAATATGCCCTCACACAACCAGTGTGTGGGACTATTGGTGGGCACTCACAGTGCCACCCACAATGTTATCGCCGGGGGAAAAGAAGAAAAATGGCGGTTGTCAATGTTGTCATCAGCGGAAAGTAGAAGGGAAGTTGCCACTGGGGAAAGGAACTACGGATCACGGTCAGGAAAGAGAATTTTAAGGATTAAGAGTTGAGCAGAGGAAGACGGGTTATTTACCAGACCAACACACTATGCAACAATGACATGAAACATAGTGCACACTATTTTGAAATAGTGTGACTGCCTATGTTAAGGTGCTAAGTAGCATGGATGGACTGTTATGCTACGTAATGCAAAGTAGCATATAGTGCATTTTTTCAACATTGGATACACACTACCACATCAACTACTTTATATATAAAAGCAGAAGGATGAAAAAGTTGTCTATGAACAGTAAATCCTTGCTATACCAATCACCGGCTATATATCATTTTTAATTCCAACTATATATAAAATTTTTGAAAATTTTGTTTAAAAACCACTCACTTCTCCCACTAACTATTCTCTAAGCCACGTACACTAACTGCTTCCCTTTGTAACGTAATATGGTTCCCCCAAACCCACAAAATAACTATCCAATTTTTTTTTTTAATGATCTTTCCAACATTTCCTCTCTCTCAAATCTGTAGAATTTCTTCAAAATTATGACTTTTGTTGTTTTCTCTCCAATTACTATATGATTGATCGTCATCAAGGTCCAAACAAGTCGAGCGAATCCTTCATCAGGTTAGAAAAATTGCCAACAAATAACATTTGGAGTAAACCTAGGTTTGCATGTGGTTATTTTAGAATTTTTTGATAACTTTTCGTTTATCTTTGAAATTATTCCAAATGAATACTCAACAATAATAGCAACATATTCCGAAACCATGCAAAAACTTTCCTTTCCTTTCCTTGAAGAATCATCCTCTCTTTCTCTGCCTCTTCTCAAAAGTCCTCTCCTTTTCTAAGTTTCCTTTTGATTTTGTTATCTAAAACCCATTTTCCATCAAAATAAGAGTTTTTTCTCATCTAGGTCATTCAAATCAATTTTTTCACATCCACCTTTCAAAAGTTTTAAAATCATCCACGCTTCATTCAAAACTGAATATTTCTAATCCAAGTAGGGTATTTTCATATCTGATTTCTTCTCATCAAAACAAAAATACCAGAATTTGCTTAATTCTTCTTACTTTTCCTATCAATTTTTAATTAGATTATCGATGAAACTCTTTTCTTCTTACTCTTCGTGACAATTTTATCATTGTCTCATTAATTTTGATCAATTTTGAATGTCTGTTTCTCTTTAATTGAGAGTTAAATTTGTTTTTCTATGTATCTAAATATGCATCAAAAGGAATTTTCTATGTATCTAAATATGCATCAAAAGGAATTTTACATCATGAATTGCTTTTGATAAATTTTCTTATCAAAAGGAATTTTTGAGTCCTTGAAGAAGCATTACATTGTTTTCCTGAATTCGTTTTGATAAATTAGGGTTTTTCTGAAAAAATCTGAAAGTTAAAGGGGTTTGGTGATAATCCTTATACTTAAAGAGTTTTTATATTTTGAAAGTTAAAGAGGGTTTTCCTTAATCATCCAAAGTTAAGGAGGGTTTTCAGATATTTACACTTTAAAAACTTATAATTCTGATTTTCCTTGTTAGTAAATAGCTTTTAAGAAATATTTTAAATTTTCTGATATTTTGAAAGTTAAAGGGGTTTTCCTTAATCATCCAAAGTTAAGGGGTTTTCTGATATTTACCCTTAAAAGTAATTTGTAATTCTAATTTTCCTTTTAGTAAATAGCTTTTAAGAAATATTTTAAATATA
The DNA here is from genome assembly GCA_012295165.1 of Asparagus setaceus. NCBI lineage: Eukaryota > Viridiplantae > Streptophyta > Magnoliopsida > Asparagales > Asparagaceae > Asparagus > Asparagus setaceus. The sequence goes on from CM022706.1 coordinate 19,871,591, forward strand.
ATTGATATTGGGTTTAATATAGAATGTTTCTTTTTTAGGGATTACTATTGGGGAAAAAAATCTCACTATCAAGAATATAAAACATATGCAAACACATACATGTAACCATAACAGATCCTTAAGTATCTAATTTACCTTTATTTCGTGTTTCATAATAATCTATTTTTCCCCACACTACTTAAGGGACAATTATCCGTGCTAAATGGACAGAGCAGGCTAGAAATTCAATGCAAACTTTAAATGCTTAATCCATTAATATATGTATTTAAAAATTAATCAAAGTGTTAATTTGTAGCTGTGCTTTGCACGGATTATAGACTAGTAAGAAGGAAAAATACAAAAATTCATTATAATTAGTTGATGAAGTTTAAAGTAAACAAACAACTGAACCAGTATAAAAATTTGCTCGGTAATGTTAATGAGAGCTAAGATATCTCCTCTAAGTGAAAAAAAAAAATCAGGTCTCACTACTTCAATGCAGTTTTTATTCAGAAATATCATTCAGATATTAGGTGCAGTGTCTTCCATATCAAAGTTTTCAAATGAAACTAATATTACAATTTACAATGTTCTAGAAAGGTGTATTACAAATACAGGCATAAACACACAATGAAGGGTGTCAGAGTAATATATTTGTACTTGTATGCATGGAGAAGCATATGCTACATCCTAATCTAATAGTAAACGGAGCAGAAAATCAAGATCCCACAATATGCAAACTTCTACACTCTCTTGCTTCTCCACTCCACTTCTATCCTATCCTTCCTATTATTCTGCCTTTCAAGTTCGACACCACTTAAAACTCCTGATACATAATGGAAGGCATCAAATCTAAACATTTACCTCACAAAAAAAGACATGAATTTAACCAAGGCCAGCCGCCAGATTATTAAGACTCAAGCTCGTGTCACTAAACTATGACAAGACGAATTTAGTTCATAATGTAGCCCAGAAATATGCCCTGGTACATGTATAACCTGACCTCCCAAATCCAAATGGCATTTCCTATCTAATGCTAGATCCAAATAGGTAAACACAACAATGTCCATGTACTATCAGCTTAACACTACATGCGAAGAATCACATTTATCTGATACTAAGAACTACCTCGTGTGCACATCCTACACACAAGGCAAAAATAAGTTCTATGTTGCATGGCTCCTCTTAACCATTTAATTAACATAAAACAATTTAATTATCTCTTATAGCCCATCAAAATCAGCTGACAAATGCCAATGCATAGATGTACCTTGGAACTGATGGTATTCTTACCCTCATACGTTTACATAAAGTCCTTGTTTCTTTGTATTAGTTATGATTTTCCTAGGCACGTCAAGAATGAAGTCTCCTGGTGCATGATTTTTGGACTAAAGAAGGGATAACTTCCGAAGTAGAAAAATGAAGAGAATCATCAGAATCTAAATGATTTTACTAGAAAAGAGCAGATAAAAATTGTGAGAATTGGGAAGGAACTAGTCTATAGTGAAGATTCATGGTTAATATATACCTAAAATTGACAATTATCATTAACTAGGATTAATCATTTATTAAAATAGTGAAATAAAAGAAGATGTAGGTCATAGAATCCCTATTAAATATTAACCCAAAAATTTGGTCACTTTTACATAGGAATTCAGTAAAAGTTAATGTGCATCACAGAGAGAATTTCTAAGAGGCTGTATTTACATCTCAACTTTTGAATGAAGTTCCTCCAAATTCTATACTTAATAAACTTAGCTAAGAATATAAAAACATGGAAGGGAAAGATGCTCAAAGGCTGCACTATATACTGCATTTTGCAGCAATGATAAAATAGTGATTATACTAGCATCTTTTCCCAAAATCATATAGCAAGGACGTCTCTGTTCCAATCATTACAAAAGAGTACAGATGAAATATAAGATTAAAAAAAAAGAAAGGAAACAACATATGAATGCCAAGCAGTGAAATCCAAGAAAGATCATTGACTATGTACTTACTACGATAGCATTTGAAAATTCTTTGTGAGCATCATCTAGGTTTACAGCCATTTTTGCAACCCTATGTGAAAGAAACTTTTGACGATTAGTCCAATCCGCATTCTTCCAAATGCTCTTTGGGATTTCACTCAACCCGAAACCAAGAAGGAATGCACCCGTGACAAGCCCAAAGGTATTCGAGCAAGCCATAGCCAACCCCACAATACCCCCACTCCTGCAGTATACGAATTTAACAGTTACGGAGTTACTTTAAACCACATTATTTATTGTTTCATGATATAATAAAACTAGAAAGGAAATGACAACTGCTCGAAGTAAGAAACTTAAGAAGAATATATATCTTTACAAATTTCACATGACCCACGAACCTAACATCATATAGCGGTTCTACGAAGTGAAAAGGATAATAGAACTTTTAATACAACTTCAAAACTTAAGTCCAAATTTTATCATAGAATAACAGTGAAAAGATTGAGTGTCATACAAAAGGAATGTTTTTATATCTTTTTAGAATTTTTTAATCTTATGATAAGTCACTCAATCATAAGTTTTTTATCCTACTTTTTTCTCTATTGATATTTCCCAAATTTTTCTAGAACATTATGCTGCCTCAACTTCTTTTCTTTCAATGAATATAACCTAAATCTAATGTATGGCTACAGTATATCATCAAATCCACTAAAACATTATGTTTCTGAATATTACTTTTAAAACAGTATAAACAATAAATTTGTATAGCTACTTCCTCGTTTGCTAAAATCGTATGCCAAGAATATAAAATTTGCATAATACCTCTGTGTTTGCTTTGCTAATTAGGTGCAATCTAGCTAACCATCAGAGTAAATCAACGTAGATACTCATGCAGGGCTATGCTACTTAGACACGGCGTTCTGGGTGCCATGTCCGTGTCCGACACGTAGATACTCATGCAGGGCTATGCTACTCAGACACGGCGTTCTGGGTGCCATGTCCGTGTCCGACACGTAGATACTCATGCGGGGCTATGCTACTTAGACACGGCGCTGGTGCCATGTCCGTGTCCGACACGTAGATACTCATGCGGGGCTATGCTACTTAGACACGGCGCTGGTGCCATGTCCGTGTCCGACACGTAGATACTCATGCGGGGCTATGCTACTTAGACACGGCGCTGGTGCCATGTCCGTGTCCGACACGTAGATACTCATGCGGGGCTATGCTACTTAGACACGGCGCTGGTGCCATGTCCGTGTCCGACACGTAGATACTCATGCGGGGCTATGCTACTTAGACACGGCGCTGGTGCCATGTCCGTGTCCGACACGTAGATACTCATGCGGGGCTATGCTACTTAGACACGGCGCTGGTGCCATGTCCGTGTCCGACACGTAGATACTCATGCGGGGCTATGCTACTTAGACACGGCGCTGGTGCCATGTCCGTGTCCGACACGTAGATACTCATGCGGGGCTATGCTACTTAGACACGGCGCTGGTGCCATGTCCGTGTCCGACACGTAGATACTCATGCGGGGCTATGCTACTTAGACACGGCGCTGGTGCCATGTCCGTGTCCGACACGTAGATACTCATGCGGGGCTATGCTACTTAGACACGGCGCTGGTGCCATGTCCGTGTCCGACACGTAGATACTCATGCGGGGCTATGCTACTTAGACACGGCGCTGGTGCCATGTCCGTGTCCGACACGTAGATACTCATGCGGGGCTATGCTACTTAGACACGGCGCTGGTGCCATGTCCGTGTCCGACACGTAGATACTCATGCGGGGCTATGCTACTTAGACACGGCGCTGGTGCCATGTCCGTGTCCGACACGTAGATACTCATGCGGGGCTATGCTACTTAGACACGGCGCTGGTGCCATGTCCGTGTCCGACACGTAGATACTCATGCGGGGCTATGCTACTTAGACACGGCGCTGGTGCCATGTCCGTGTCCGACACGTAGATACTCATGCGGGGCTATGCTACTTAGACACGGCGTTACGGGTGCCATGTCCGTGTCCGACACGTAGATACTCATGCGGGGCTATGCTACTTAGACACGGCGTTACGGGTGCCATGTCCGTGTCCGACACGTAGATACTCATGCGGGGCTATGCTACTTAGACACGGCGTTACGGGTGCCATGTCCGTGTCCGACACGTAGATACTCATGCGGGGCTATGCTACTTAGACACGGCGTTACGGGTGCCATGTCCGTGTCCGACACGTAGATACTCATGCGGGGCTATGCTACTTAGACACGGCGTTACGGGTGCCATGTCCGTGTCCGACACGTAGATACTCATGCGGGGCTATGCTACTTAGACACGGCGTTACGGGTGCCATGTCCGTGTCCGACACGTAGATACTCATGCGGGGCTATGCTACTTAGACACGGCGTTACGGGTGCCATGTCCGTGTCCGACACGTAGATACTCATGCGGGGCTATGCTACTTAGACACGGCGTTACGGGTGCCATGTCCGTGTCCGACACGTAGATACTCATGCGGGGCTATGCTACTTAGACACGGCGTTACGGGTGCCATGTCCGTGTCCGACACGTAGATACTCATGCGGGGCTATGCTACTTAGACACGGCGTTACGGGTGCCATGTCCGTGTCCGACACGTAGATACTCATGCGGGGCTATGCTACTTAGACACGGCGTTACGGGTGCCATGTCCGTGTCCGACACGTAGATACTCATGCGGGGCTATGCTACTTAGACACGGCGTTACGGGTGCCATGTCCGTGTCCGACACGTAGATACTCATGCGGGGCTATGCTACTTAGACACGGCGTTACGGGTGCCATGTCCGTGTCCGACACGTAGATACTCATGCGGGGCTATGCTACTTAGACACGGCGTTACGGGTGCCATGTCCGTGTCCGACACGTAGATACTCATGCGGGGCTATGCTACTTAGACACGGCGTTACGGGTGCCATGTCCGTGTCCGACACGTAGATACTCATGCGGGGCTATGCTACTTAGACACGGCGTTACGGGTGCCATGTCCGTGTCCGACACGTAGATACTCATGCGGGGCTATGCTACTTAGACACGGCGTTACGGGTGCCATGTCCGTGTCCGACACGTAGATACTCATGCGGGGCTATGCTACTTAGACACGGCGTTACGGGTGCCATGTCCGTGTCCGACACGTAGATACTCATGCGGGGCTATGCTACTTAGACACGGCGTTACGGGTGCCATGTCCGTGTCCGACACGTAGATACTCATGCGGGGCTATGCTACTTAGACACGGCGTTACGGGTGCCATGTCCGTGTCCGACACGTAGATACTCATGCGGGGCTATGCTACTTAGACACGGCGTTACGGGTGCCATGTCCGTGTCCGACACGTAGATACTCATGCGGGGCTATGCTACTTAGACACGGCGTTACGGGTGCCATGTCCGTGTCCGACACGTAGATACTCATGCGGGGCTATGCTACTTAGACACGGCGTTACGGGTGCCATGTCCGTGTCCGACACGTAGATACTCATGCGGGGCTATGCTACTTAGACACGGCGTTACGGGTGCCATGTCCGTGTCCGACACGTAGATACTCATGCGGGGCTATGCTACTTAGACACGGCGTTACGGGTGCCATGTCCGTGTCCGACACGTAGATACTCATGCGGGGCTATGCTACTTAGACACGGCGTTACGGGTGCCATGTCCGTGTCCGACACGTAGATACTCATGCGGGGCTATGCTACTTAGACACGGCGTTACGGGTGCCATGTCCGTGTCCGACACGTAGATACTCATGCGGGGCTATGCTACTTAGACACGGCGTTACGGGTGCCATGTCCGTGTCCGACACGTAGATACTCATGCGGGGCTATGCTACTTAGACACGGCGTTACGGGTGCCATGTCCGTGTCCGACACGTAGATACTCATGCGGGGCTATGCTACTTAGACACGGCGTTACGGGTGCCATGTCCGTGTCCGACACGTAGATACTCATGCGGGGCTATGCTACTTAGACACGGCGTTACGGGTGCCATGTCCGTGTCCGACACGTAGATACTCATGCGGGGCTATGCTACTTAGACACGGCGTTCGGGTGCCATGTCCGTGTCCGACACGTAGATACTCATGCGGGGCTATGCTACTTAGACACGGCGCTCGGGTGCCATGTCCGTGTCCGACACGTAGATACTCATGCGGGGCTATGCTACTTAGACACGGCGCTCGGGTGCCATGTCCGTGTCCGACACGTAGATACTCATGCGGGGCTATGCTACTTAGACACGGCGCTCGGGTGCCATGTCCGTGTCCGACACGTAGATACTCATGCGGGGCTATGCTACTTATGTTGGAAGTCTCCATTTAATTGCTTTGGTATTTTTCTAAGATGGTAGAAAAATGGCTATGTTTTTAGGGGGAGGGGGGAGACTTTATGCAAAATTAGCAATTTATTACAAGCTAAAATTTAGAGCCTTGATCTTTTCTCTTATCACTTAAATTTGTGCTCTAAACAAGATGCGTTCCTCTGTTGTTTCCAGAAAATCTCCAGAAAACTCCCTAAACACTAATAAAGATGGAAGAAAAAGATGCCAAAAAAAGGAGATAGCTGCCTAATACCATGTCAAACACTGCAAATAGTTGAGATGGTCATCACAACCGTGGCAGACTAAACTAACTTCTCCATCATTATCCATTATGCCTTTCAATCTCAGATCAAGAACAATTCAAACAATCAGAGTTCCTAAATGTTTCATCATTCATCTCTGCAATAACACATGACTACTGCCACATCTACCAATCATTAGGGATTCAGGATTAAATTGTCATCATCATTAGGTCATGGAATCCAATATGGAGAATTCAAGAAAACTGCAGCAAGACAAATTAGGCGAGTTAACCACAGCGCAATCACTTGATGCACAGGCTGTTTGGCGTTTATTTTGGTGGATACTTCCATCGTATTGCCATTTAGCCTTCTTCCTCAAAGACAAGTGAATCGTTAGTTTTGACTTTGACTATGAGTCAAATTAACCAGATGATCTTGATTTTAGCTTTTGGAAGGAATAAATTATAAGGAAAGATTGTCAAGCTGACTCTTTAAAATACTTATTACAACATATTTTTATTTCAACTTACAGCATCTTTAGTTAGTCCTACTCTATTCCTTAGTCAAGGTTTCTTATACAATCACTCAGATATTTGTTGTGACCGAGTAGATGTCACTTAGTAGTTAACTATTTTATTAGTGTATAAGTATAAAATGTATCAAAGTTAAAGACATTGAAGCTACAAGAGTAGTTATAAAGGACCAAGGTCTCCTGTGTAGAAGTATCTCATCTCTTTCATCTCTTCTATTTTTTTTCAACATCCATCATTTTTTTTTCACTACTCTTTATTCACTGCTGAGATTCTGGGCAATACCATATTCTCCTCCAACAATAATACCATCACTCGTTTATCGATTTCACTTACTTGCTTTCTACACTTCTAAACAGTGGATAATTCCTTCTAAAACCATTGAAAACGTCATCCAAATTAGCTCCTAACCCCAAATACATGGATTTAAACACTAGGTATAGACCATTCAACCATGTCAAACATCATACTCCAGGAACCAAGCATGTAATTGCTCCACCAAGCTAGGCCTTGCGTATTACAAAATCAGACAAATTTCAGTATGTTTTTTAAATGTGAAGCCCACTGCACTAACATGGTCCAATTTTAGGTCGATAGTGGCAACTGCTAAGCCCATAGACTCATTGAACACCGTTTTAGGTTACCATTGGCAATGAAGACTCCTTCAATCTGATGCAGCAATTTGCAAAAAGTCAAACACCGTTGTCGTGGTTCACCCAGGCTCCAGGAACCAACAATATAAGCATACAACCATAGTTTCATAGATGTTCTCATCCTATCAAAATTCAAGTATGCATAATAATGGCTAAATGCCTACTGAGTACTGACTAAAGCATATATAGCAAAATAGTCTACATACAACAATAGTATAATTTTACAATCATCATCCGGCAATCAATCAAAGAGAATAAACTTATATAATAACAAATAAATATCAATATAAAAGGTCTGGACTACATCCTATGATGCGAAAACATATAGGAAGTAGTATACATATACATAAATAAATACAAATATTTGCATGTGTGTGTGTGTGTGTGTATCAAATGCATGAAAACGCACCAGTCTCTGCGCATAATGATGAGCAGAATAAGTCCAAAAAGGCCAATAGATCCCACTATTAGATAAAAGACCAAGTTTGCACGGATACTAGTCCTTAGCCTTTCTCTCACAGTGAAATCTCCAGCATCTTCATAACCCTGAATAGTAGGAACCACAGCCCTGCATAGACAGATAAAATTAACCTCGATAATGATAAGAGACCAAATATGAATCAAGATAACTAAACCACAAATGCAAAAGATACGCCAGCTAAAATAGTAAGGAAAAAACTAAAATGGTAATAAACCATATGTGGTTATGTACCCACTGATATCCTACATAAGAACACAGATACATAGATTAATGGGTATGCATGTATAGCATGTTCACAAGAACAAGCAAGTAACATTGGCGTCATGTTTTAGACTTAGATTTTAATGGTTATGAATGTATAATGGACATGTACACACCAACCCCACATCCGGGTAAGTTTAGGTCATTGTGGATCGGATCATCCGTATAGGATAAAAAAAGAAACCCCAGATATTTGCTATCTTTCTCTTTGAATACAAGGTATGTGTCCCTTTCCTTGAATAATTTGACTCGTCTTCATGATCCTGTAAATCAATCGTGTAAGATTTGCTGTTTCAAACGGAATCTCCAGCCATGCGCCTAATCTTTTCATTCTAGTTTGACACAGAAATTTCAGAAACTCGAGGAACATCAATAACAAACAAATGATAATGGGTGGATGTTTTATGACTAACTCGTTTTCACAGTACCAAAATGCATCATGCATAGATATAGCACGTCTTTTATTAGGATGTTGAGAGCACCATTATATAGATTATATCCAACTACCAGGATGACAACAATACGACTTAGCAGGATGACAACAATAAGACTTAGTACAAACTCAAGAGGTAAGCTCATTAAATTACCATGTTAGGAGAAATGTGCTCCAATATGACCAGCTCCAAAAGAACGCAATGCCTCCATTGTTATGACCAATGATAGTCTGCAATGTTATAAATGGATAATCAAACCACTGAAGTTGCATATGCTTCAAGCAATAAATAATAAATAAAATCAACGTAGACGTAAGCATAAAAGAGCAACAATATTAATGGTAAAATATACATATTCTTACACTGAGAAATTTGGTGGTGATTCCTACCATTTTGTGTCACAAAACATATCAAAGTGATGGTGTAGCGATGTAGTGCTAACTGTTAACCTAATTTGGTCTCAACTAATTCTGCACGTAACAGTTACTTTTTTCAAATATAAACAAGAATTTTCCCCAAAAAGAACACAAAAGGCTACAATTATAATTTCGATTCTTGGGCCCTTATCCCCCAGCTTCTAGTATTCAGGTTGTATTATTTGTTAGGGCTGTCATCATCCAGCATTGTTCCAATGAGCAACAGAATACACATATTGTTGATCCAAGTTTGCTTGAGTCAATAGATTAAGTTTCAATGATTAACAATACATCTTAAGCATATGGTGAATCACTTGTGCTAAAATATGTCAATTATCAAAATTTATAACTAGGGACATGAGATGAGAACGGATCACACTGAGCTTTTAAGGTTATCAACCATTGAGGTTGATGCATCAAAGGAAAGTGCAAACTTCACAAACATCAAGCTGTAAGAAACATATGGGACACTGAAACATATCATGTTGAGGTTCTTTATAATTCTTCATTTTTCATTTGCTTGTATACCTTTCAGAGACCCAAGCCCAAGTCTGGTCCCCATCCCCGAAGAGAGGAAGAGAGAGAGAGAGAGAGAGAGAGAGAGAGAGAGAGAGAGAGAGAATAGAGAAAGTAGGAAGAAACAGGAGAAAGGGGTACATTAGTCATTTTTCTGTGTCGCAGTATGGTTCGCTCAAAACTTAGAAATATCACTAAAAGCTTCAAGTTTTTCTTGAACTGTTAATATGAAAAGATTGTATCCCTCCCTCCACCTCATTAATTCTGTGAGAGAGAGAGAGAGAGAGAGTGTGTGTGTGTGCGTGTGTCTATGCGGAGGGAGGACGGGTCATCCCCCCCCCCCCAAAAAAAAACAAGTTCTTTTCTAACATATATGTTTGTATAATGTATATGTTTATATTCTCCTAGTTAAACTTTAAAGATTTAACCGAAAAATATGAATGAACTCATATATATTGCTATGAGTTTATTTTCTCATAGATAAACTCAAGCAAGCTTCAATTTGCATCATTGTCACTATAAGTTGTTGATCTATATATATATATATATATATATATATATATATATATATTTAAAAGTTCAATAGCTAAAAATCTCTATACTTTGGCAAATACATAGTTACTTCTTATATAGTTACTTCTTTGTGCAACATGTTTACATCGTAGTATTTTTATTTTTATTTTTATTTTTATTTGTACATTCAACAAGCAAAAGGTAACCTGTCATGTGAGTTTTATCCTCTTGATTTTTACCATAGAAGCTTATGACTCTTGACAATCAACTTGAGATATTCATCTATGATACTATTAGTATTAGTATGATGCAATTCTGCAACAATTTCAAAGAATTGACAAATCGTTGGAATAGTTTGTTAATGTTATTTTCTGGGAGCTTGTTGTAGCAATTTTGACTATAGTATGGAGTTGAGAGTACTCTTTTCTTTTTGTAAACAAGCATTTCATATATAATATTTGATTGTGGTTTTCTTGTTTTAGAACCTATACATGCTCTCTAAAAAACTTGGTATTATAAAGTGTGATTATTGATATAATTGTTTTAGTATTTTTTACGAGAAGAAATTAATAAGAGTGCCGCCAAACACCAATTCTTGGCTATGCCACTACCTCTTGTGTCCTTGAAAGATTCATCCATTACCCTTAATTTATTCTTTCTCTTCTATAAAGTTTGAAGAGGTGACCTCTAGCCTCTTCCATCTATACTTTCCATAACTTCCATCAACCTCCAAATTCTTATGTGGCTTTACTTTATTTATATAACACTAAATTTATCCTTATAATTCAAAACCTGATCCCGGTGTCTCTTCTACCTTGAAAGATACCGCCATATCCATTATCCACCTATTGCTTTACCAAAACACCCAAGTACACATCAAACTTGACTTCTTCTCTAATCATTCGTCTAAATAAGCCATCAGATGCCTAGCACTTGTTCATTTCAAAAAATAAATAAATAAATAAAATAAAACTCCCCCCAGCTCCCTCCAACTGGCTAACTATTTTCCCAAAACTAAATTAACTAAAATGCCAGCTTAGTAGCAAATTCCTCAAACCAACTGATGCACACTCAGCTGATCAATAACCCCTCAAATGCCAGCAGCATTATAAACTTTTGGATCGACCACATACAAAATTGATGCTTATATTTAAAGCTAACTCATGGAAATTGCAATATTTCATTATTCAAGCATAGAAAAAACAAATAAAGGAATCCATCCAAATTCCATTAAACACCCAACAAATCTCCGATAAGATTCAGTTAAATCACCAAAAATGCAGCCATTATGCTCAAATTTGTGTTTCTTCCCATGATCCACCAAATGATCTCTTGCAGAACGAGAAAGATCTAAAACCCCTAATTCAGCTCCAGATTATCAAAAAAAAATTCAAAACCGGACCCTAAACCAGTCAAAATTCCCCTAAATTCCAATCTAATTCATCATAAAAAACCACCATATCCAAAATATATAAAAATTAAAAAAAAAAAAAAAGATCAGATGATTCTTACAGTCCAGATGTCGGCGGGGACGAGGATGATGATGGAGAGTGAGCAGAACCAAGCGTAACCGACCGTAAAGAGTACGTATTTGGGTACATCGGGGCCGGCGAAGTACCGTAGCGTGATCAGAACCATGCCCAGGGTTAGAGGCAGTGAGATCAAATAGAAAACCCACATCTCTCTTTCTTAATCCTCTGCCCCCTCGCGATTATTTTTTGCTAATTCCTCGTTAATCCCCGAGGAATTAGAATTAGAAGGAGCGGGATCTGCTGAAACGAGCAGCAGCTTCAAAGAGAAGGAATACTAAAGAACGAGTTGTTGCCCTGCGTGCGCTAATTTGATGGAAACGCGAGACAAGTTACCGACCGGGCCTCTTCTTTACTTTCCTTTGCTTTTGTACCAGACTTTCAATGGCTGAAATTTGGAAAAACCCCTGATCTTTTAGAGGGTTTGTCAATAAGCCCTCTGAGCTTCATAAGTTCAAATAAAAACAGCCCGCGGATTTGGGGTGTCTTAAAACAATCCTCAAAACTTTCAAATTTTCTAAGTGGACCTCAAAAGCAATTTTGGCTTCGTTTGGATACCATGATGTTTTCCATGTTGTGTTTTGGTAAAAAAAAAAACATCATGGTGTTGTGTTTTCTCCCCCAAAGTGTTTTTAAAACACCAGGGTAAGTGTTTTCGGTCAACACTAGTTTGACCATTTATAATATTAGCATTACATATATTATAAATATATTAAATATTAATTATAATAGAATATATTATGATTAAAATGTTATAAAATTTATTTTACATTATTGTATTAAGTATAATAAAATATAAAATAATATTATTTTTTATTAATATAAAATTACACGTTGTTAATATAATATAATCAAACTCAAAACTAAAACACCAAACTCAAAACACCTAAAAGATGTTTTGAAATAGGTGTTGTGTTTTTTATTTGAGGATATTTTAGCTCAAAAAACATTATGGTTTTCAAACGCATGGTGTTTTGTTTTTTTTCAAAAATACCATAGAAACGAGGAAAACACAATGGTATCAAAACGCTACCCTTAGTTCTGGTTTAAAGAAAAAAAGACCTAGCTTACCCGTGCCCAATTACTCGGCTAGGGTATCCTTTCGGAAGATTTATGAAGTTCATTGGGATTTTGTGGGCAAAGTTTCCGGGGGTTTTGTGAAATTTATTCTTATTCTACTGTTTATATTATTCAAAGATTAATTTACTTGTTTATTTTGTTTAGAAGAGAAAGAGTCCACGGAGTTGGGAAGGCGCATCCGGTGCTGACTATAGGAGCATTAAGAAATTCAGATTAAATTAAATATTGATTTTAAAATTATTAAATAATGAACAAGTTTCTACCATATGCTAAAACAGCTGGTTAGTTTTTCTTTGCGACTAAGCCGAAACGAGATTAACAATTCGTGGAGATTAACATGAGCATTTAGTATCTTAACAACAAGCTTTATGCGCATGCTAATAATTGAATTATCTTGAAAAACCTTTCTTTGGACTATTGCTCCTTTTCAAAAATAGACTTAGAGCAGAAATTTTCCTTTCTAAGGAGTTGTTTGGTTGGTTTACAACAAAGCTAGAATGATATTTCATGATTGAAACTCATTTTAAATGTTCTAGGGCTAAAATGGGTTTCATGAAAATACATACACGGTGAAGCTATTCAAGACCTCTTCTTACATAAATTATCAAACTAATTAAAGATAGAATATGTAACCTTTCTCTGTCTTGAAATTTCTAAAGGTGATGTGGCAAGCATGGAAATCAATTTCATCCCTTTACAATGCAAACTAAAAGCCACTAAAGAAAATACAAATAAGGACGTAGATAAATTTCATATCTAAACTGAAATACAAATAAGATGGTTTAAGCACCAATCTCTCCTTTATAATATCCCTCTTTTTTAATAATATTTCAAAATTAAAATAAAAGATAATGATACCTCACTTAGTAAGTGTGTAGATAGTTTTATTTTAAATTTTCAAATTTAATTTAGTCAGGAAGAGACACTTTTTTTGGTGAGATGTAAGACTATAATAATAAATCACAAATTTCTTTTTATATATAAAGCAAGATTTAAACTATCTTCTTTTCCATCTCTACTCTTTTATGTAGTTTAATTTATTCTTCCGCCATAGAATAGTATATTTAGATTTTCTTTATTTATAATGAATCACTTGACTCTTCGTCCATTTAGGATTTTAGTTCTCATCTTAATTTAATAATCAAGGTATGTTACAACAATAGTAACCACTAATCTATTCTTCAATAAATATAAAATCTTCAAGTGTAACCGAACCTATCTTCTTCATAAAAAGTGAAATATTGATAAATTTTACTAAACTCCAATATAATTTGGACGTTTGACAATAAACTTCATATACCTTTGAAACTCTCACTAAAACCCCAAAGCTTTTGGTAAAAGTTTCCAAATTAAGATTGCTAATTAATCTGCGGTCAAATGACCGAATATACCAATAAATTTTGGAAGAAAACACCTAATAAGTTTTAATTTGCCACTTAATCGCCAATAAATTTTGATAGCAAATCCTAATGATGGTTGTTTATTGTTTTCATGTTCCATATAAATTTCAGATTTTTAGGATATTGTTTCTAATTTTCTCGATTTAAAAGCGGGTTGTTCAGTAATTTTTAATTTTGCAATAAACTATTTGTAATGTTTAAAATTTTGGGTAGTCTTTGTATTTTTAAAATTTTATGTCTTTTGCATTTTAATATTTTTCAGAGGGGTTTTGCAATTTTAGATTTTTCAGAGGGTTATTTATAATTTTTATGTCTAGGAGATCTGTTAGTTATTTTAGAGTTTTCAGTGGGTTAACAACTTTAGAATTTAAAGGCGATAGTAAATTTTTATATGTTAGGGGTTCTCTATAATTTTTACAATTTAAAGAATTTTTTAATTTTTATATTTTTAGAGTTTCATATTTTTCGGGGGCTATTTATAATTCTTTATTTTCTAGGAGTTGTTTATAGTTTATGGGTTAATCTACAAATAGAAATGGTTCGAGAGCTATATATTAACCTTAAGAGATAATTAATATTCATTAGTGTATAATTATGTGCAATGCTTTATGGAGTTAAGTGTAAAAATAAAAATATTTTTGTCATTTTTGAAATTTCAAAACTTATTGGGAATTTTAAAATATTTGTGGGCTTAATTCTAGACTGCTAAACTTATTAGAATTTTAGTGAAATTTACCTTTTAAAAAATTAAGAAGTGCCATACGGAAATAGTTTAAATTGCAAGGTTAATCTTCATATATATATAAATATATAATAAAAATATGATTGTTAGATTTGTTAATTATAGATAATTAAAATTAAAAATATAATTATTAACTTTTTAATTACTAAAATTTTGACTATAATTAAAATTTTCTAGCAATAAATAAATTAAATTGATGAGAATTCTAATTATAGATAGATTTAAGTAGATGAGAATTATATTCTGATTATGAATAGAAAATAAACCATGCATATAAGAATTCTTATTTAATACTAAAATAACATATGACACTTATCATTGTCTTATATGTTTATGTGTCTTTTTAATGCATTTAGGAGTCCCACCAATTTCTGTTATCCACAAAATGTAGAATTTGAAGGAGCAGTTCTTTGGTCCGACCAGTACTTCATTCCCATACTCAAATGTAGTCCAAAAGAGAGAACAACCTATTATACTCCACTATATAAAATGCCCTCAATTTTGCACAAAATTCCATATCACTTCAACGCAATTGGGAAAATTGGGAACTTAACATGAGCATAGGTAAAGAATTAATATACTGACACCTAAGAACTCGATTCATATCATAATATACAAAGTCGTTCAATTTTCGAATCGCTATATCTTCACTTTTCAAATTTCTGTTGCCATAGGATAGTCGAAAGAAGTGGGGTTTACACATCGCATTGATTCACTAGTACACGACCAATTAGTGAAACTCCCTATAAAAGATTTGACTCGAATTTTGCTTTTTCACACCCAAATAAAGCAGATTATCATGGTGTACCTAGAGCCAAAGAAATATCAAAATCAACATTCTCAGTTCCTAAGCAGCACAAGTTACCCAACTTACATTAATGCTAATATGCTACCAACTGCAGGAGATCAAAGCTCAAATTTTGAACAAATAGACAAACTCCAAACAAAGATCATTGTTAACTTTCAAATCATAGCAGTAACAAGGCCAACGTTGCGAAAGAACCAACAGAACCGGCTGACAAATTAGCCTTCCATTAACAAATACAGGCAGGCGAAGAAAGTTGAAAACAAGAAACCAAAACCCGACGATCTCTAGTCAGTAGTTACTCTGGCAAGCATAAGCGATTAACAATCACCATCATGCCATTAATTCATCATAAGTCGAGGTTAACACAAATCAAGCATGCAGAAGGGCAACAAAAGCACGTACAATCACTCATCTGGCAGACAAAAAGGGCACAATTGATCTCAGGCATTTAATAAAACATACATACCCACGCCCATAGCTGACCATCACAAACTGGGGAAAAGAACAAATAAAGAACCACAAAGTAAACTAGCAACCAGCACCTCTATGGCAATCACCACATTGAAACAGAAACATTTAGTAGCAACATGCATCAAGTAGCACATACCCACTACAACTTCAAACATCATATGGATTACAAGTACTAGATAAAACTACCATAAGGGTCCTTTCCCACATAGTGCAACAAGGAATCGAGAATGCATCCCAAAGTCATCCCTAAAAAAGCATAAAAAACTAGAGTGCATATATTTCACATATGAGAGATCGAGCTAGGCCTAGAAAGCCTATAGCTTAAGCCCTCTCACCACGGATCCTCCTGGCTAGCTGGATGTCCTTTGGCATGATGGTCACCCTTTTGGCATGGATGGCGCACAGGTTAGTGTCCTCAAACAGACCCACAAGGTAGGCCTCTGCCGCTTCCTGAAGAGCAAGCACTGCATGGCTCTGGAAACGCAGATCAGTCTGCACAAACAACGATATTCAGTCATCATTAGCCTCCACATTGTACAACATGATAAAAGTAGCATGACTGAGCGATACGATCCATCTCACCTTGAAGTCCTGGGCAATCTCCCTTACAAGCCTCTGGAATGGCAGCTTCCTTATCAGCAGTTCAGTGCTCTTTTGGTACTTGCGAATTTCACTGCCATCAACAACCACCCAACACAAAAATATAAATACTTGAGAGAAGAAATAAAAATCTATGCTATAATAAAAGATAATCAATAGAAAAAGTAGGTAACAAGAAATGCCACCAATTACATACCGCAGAGCAACAGTTCCAGGGCGGTAGCGATGGGGTTTCTTCACTCCACCAGTGGTTGGGGCTGACTTGCGAGCAGCCTAGAGATAAATGGTAACAATAAATTCCTTTAGATACATGGTTCGGAAGAGAACACAAAACGCAGCACAATGATCATCATACCTTGGTCGCAAGCTGCTTCCTTGGAGCCTTTCCTCCAGTGGATTTGCGAGCAGTTTGCTTTGTACGGGCCATCTAGCAGAACAGATTTTACTTTTCAGTGTGAGCATGCAAAACAGGATATCATTTCCTTGCATGATTTTTTTGACTCGAGTTACCACAATTTTTTTCCTCAACAAAACAAAAGCACCAAACATACGCTTGGACAAACTCATTTATCTATGGTATTACCTAGGTAGTAGCCATGGTGTTGGGTGTAATAAAGAATAAGAAAGATACCCACAATAAGTTAGATATGGAGACATTTTTTTCAGAGGTCCAGGAACCTCCAAGTCATCCAATTTCAATAATTAATATACATATATGCTCATCATCTTTCATATAAGAAAAGCTAATATAGCCATGGCTGCTCTTTCATAATTATATGACTCGAAGTGCATTAAACTATCTAAGCACCCAAACACATTTAAGTGCCTCAGAAACATCTAAATTACATAATTGAAGTAGCTAGATAACTGCTCAAGGATAATAGAGCAAGGAAGCAGTGAAGAGAGGAGAGTAGTACTATAAGAAAGACGTTCAATCAAGCAGTCTTTTGAGCCTATCAGAAATGCCTCCTATTTACAAGTTATTATCATTGACAAATCATTGACAAACAGGTCCACAAACATTGCATTCATTGGCAATGCAACAGAACTTAACCATGTATAGAATCAATGGTAGCATCCATCATCAAAAGTAAGACTTCTCAAAACTGTGAACAAGTTCTCTAATACACATTTGCAAGGTGAAAGAGACTAGAAGCAAATGAGCCTCATACATAACAAGAATAAGACGATCAGCATCACAATCTTAAGGTGGCATAATTATTTGGAGAGCATACAAAAGGATAGACTATGGTTCGTATTTATGGCTCATATTTAACCCGCCCTAATTTGAATGCTTATGCAGCTTTTCTGGTGGGCATTTATATAGCAATCTAAAAATTTCTTGTTTCCTCACATCATTCACAAAGAATAATTGAGGTAGGCATCGACAGTCCAAACACTTCAAAAAGTATTTAATGTGATAATATATGCACATGATATGATGACTCCTAACCACTGTTACAGACTATATCAAAAAGGGGTTAGCACTCACCGATGTTGCATTGGCACTTCTATCATGCAGCTGTACCCATAGCTGGCACTTCACACACCCATACCAACACTTCTCGGACACTCCTTGGTAATATATGCATATATACCATTCAAATGTGTCTAACTATATAATACAATACATGTTTTAATTTAAAACACATGTAATACACTTTCAAAATGTATATCATACACTTCACATCCACTTAAAGACTTTTTGGAGGAACGTCAGGCTTGTTCAGCCTGTACTGGTTAATAGCTACGATTTGAAAGAGTTGTTTACATATCTAGTTCAAAAAATGAGTGGTTTTCCAATTTATAATCTAGATAATGAAAGAGGCACTAAAACCAGATGGTTTTAAATTCTCAATGCATGTGCCCAGGAAAACAATATAGATAATTAATCTCATGTCAATCATTAATTTATATATAATACATATAGTCATTTCCCCATATCATACATTTTTATCATGTCCCGTGCCCGTACCCACATGAGAGGTTTATCAAAAAAAATTAGTGACAACAAACATAATGACAATGGTAACATGAATTAATAGCTTTGATCAATTAAAACACACAGCTATACGAAACCTAATAACTTCCATATGGAAACACCCAACCTATACCTTTTCTCTTTTCTTAGTTTTTTGGGGTTGGATTCATTATAGAAAATTGTGCTGTACAGTTAACAAAAAAAATCGTACATTACACTTTTCAAGTGCTCAATGTTTGCTGCATAAATTCATGATTTCAAGTACTCGATGTTTGCTGCATAAATTCATGAATGCAGCTAAGATACCAGTATCAGTGCACATGACAAAAGCTGAGGAATTGATACAAGAAACTCACACAGCTAAAGTTCATACTAACTAAGTTGTAAGTTTTCAAATTGTATAATGCAATGAATTCTTATAGTTTACAGGTATTTAGAATTTTATTATCAAGATAACAAAGAATATAATACTCTTATTCTCATATTTTCTATTCTACTAAGTATCATCGATATACATTCAATTCAGTATGCTTAACTATCTATCATATTTAAGGTATAGCCGTAAAGGAGGGTCGCACATAAGAAGGTGGGATCTTCAGTAAATACTCAAAAATTTCGAAGAGTGGAATTTAAAAACCTATCAAGCTGCTTTCTGAGAGCCTACAATTGGACATGGATAACCCAACAGCCAATCAACTTCAAGACTATAATACCTTATCTTAATGCACTAGAATAAATTCCCCTGTATCTCTTACCTTGCATCTTTCTAACTCAAATAATCTTATACCGTTCTAATAGACAACTTAAAGGGTTTCAGATACTCCTTTGCAGGTGGGTCGACATTGAGAAATATATTTCAAACTGCAAATGTAAGGAGGACCATAAAATTAATGATTGAAAGTGCACTTTATCAAAGATTATGTTTGACAACAAACATATTGCCCACGGAATATGCGGATTTGATACAGATTGGATTTTTAATTCCATCAACCAAACTTCAAGGTATAAACTATTTAAACTATTTTATTTTATTCAAGAATATCAAAAAAAAAAAAAAAAGCTAGGATTGCCAATTTATTCAGGAACTGGGAAAAAAAACAAAAGAGAAATATAATGCGATGAACCCTGATTCATGCAAATAGGTGAAATCACAGACCCTAGTTCCCAATTATATCGGCAGAAACAACTCAATTATCTACATTCAAAATCAAAATCGCCGTACGAATAAGATACTAAACTAATGCATAATCATAATTAATAAGGGATCTAAGCTTTGAAAATTTAAAGATCAAAGATAGAAAATTTCCCCTTACCCCTCTCTCGCTGCTTCTTCAACCTCGACTTTCGCAAAATCCCAGAGGAGAGAAAATTGGTTGGGGGGTAGGTTGCTTTGTATTTATGGGAACCGTATCGTGTCAGTTAATTAAACCGATTCTGGGGGCCGTTTGTGATCGGACGGCTGAGATCAATTCAATTTGTGCTTCTCTGTTCACCTGCGGTTCGACGGTAGAGATGAGCACGAGTGTGCTTCTTGTCGGTGTAACGGACGGTATAGGATATTAATGTTTGGTGGCGGATTGCCACGCTGGCAATCCGTAATCTGATTGGTGGAAAGAAGCGCTTTCGGATTCGCGACAAGCAACTGATCTTATTCCGTTCGTTCGATAAAATGCCTAACTCGGAGTATTATGATTACGTGGGAAGGGCGGAAATGGGAATTGCTAAGAAATTTTTAGGTCTGGGAAAAAAGATATCATGAACACTGCAAGACATTGAGGTTAGAAAGATTGTTAGAATTTGAAACAAGGTAATAGGTACGTATATGAAGTGCAGCTGTGTTGAGCTTGCTCGAAAGGTGTTTGATGAAATGACAGAGAGAACGGTTGTATTGTGGCCGACAATGATTTGTGGTCACGCCATGCACGGTAGGGGAAAGGAGGCGATTGAGCTCTTTAAAGCCATAACTCAATTGGGTGTTGAGCCAAATGGGTGTTATCTTCATCGGTATATTACACGCTTGTAGGTTCATTGGTTTTGTTGATTAATCATGGAGATTCTTTAGAATGATGACGGACGAGTATAACATAGGCCTCGTTTGGTACACGGGAATGGGGTGGAATGGAATGGTCATTCCCACTTCTCATTCCCACGTACCAAACATAACCATTTTTTAGAAGTTGGAATGTCCATTCTTAGGGAATGCTCATTCCCACATTTCATGAATGAAGATTCCAAGTGAATCGATAAGGAATAGTCATTCCCATTCAAGTGGGAATCAAATTAGTTACGTAATTTCCAATTATACCCCGTTGATAACAAAAATAAATCTAAAACTTAGGACTTTGGATAATTTTTGAATTTGTGTATATCATTATTTATATTATTTTTGGACCTATGAAAGATGTGGTACTCTTTTATTTATTTTTCTTTAATTTTTTAAGACTAGAAAATAGTGAATATTATATATATATATAGAGTAAGGCTCCTATTAACTTAAGTTCATAATGAATAGTGGTGCACCAACTTTTTATCCACTCATCTTGTCTTGAGATTTGCGATGCACAAATCTCAAAGTGGGCTTTTATCTTTCACGGATCCCAAAGCAAGATGAGTGGATAAAAAGTTGGTGCACCACTATTCATTATGAACTTAAGTTCATAGAGCCTCGCTTCTATATATATATATATATAAATAGAACATACACGAGAGATAACACGTGCATTAATATAAAACATAGCTAGACTAATATAACCTATGCATAAATAAAATTATTTATTTATTATCATTAATGTTTATTTTTATCTTATTAAAATCTATGTTGTTGTATAAGGGCATTATTAGAAAATAAGATTTCATTCTCACTTGTGAACTAATGATACCAAACATGGGAATGAGAATTAGATTTTCATTCTAGCTTCATTCTACAAACGTACCCAAACACGAGAATGGGAATGGCCATTCCATTCCCACATACATTCCATTCCATTCCTTCTTCCATTCCATTCTCATTTGAGTCCATTCCCACGTACCAAACGAGGCGATAGTTCCTGAGATTGAGGACTGTGGATGCAAGGTTGATCCCCTGAATCGAGCTTGTCAGCTTGACGAAGTACTTGACTTCATTAACACAGTGCCAATCGAACCCAATAGCATTGTGTGGGGGGCTCTCTCAGGTGGAGCTAGAGTGCGTGAAAGAGTTGATATAGGGGAAGAGGCTATTCGCCATCTTACAGAATTGAATCTATTTAACGATGGTTTTATGTTGTTTTATCATAGATATATGCATAGGCTGAGTTATCGGGGGATCCGGGGATGTAGTGAATAATATTAGAAGGTTTATGAAGCATCATGAAGTCAGAACAATGCCTGGTGGGAGTACGATTTCAGTCAATTGAGAGATAGAATAGTTGTTGCTTGTCAAATCGATCGTCCAAAAATGAAAGAAATTTGCAAGAAATGGAAAGGACTGGTGAAGAAAATGAGAGCAAATGGGTATGCGTCGGATACTTCTGCTGTGATGCTGGATATGAAGGATGGGGGAGGAAAAAAAGGAGGTTTTATTTCCACACGGTGAGAAGCTGCCTTTGGCTTTTGGATTGATGAATACTTCACCAGAATCAGTAGGATCATAAAGTATCTGAGGGTTTGTAGTGATTGCCATAAAGCTCTCAAGTTGATATCAGAGATTGTGAGCAGGCTGATTTTATTGCTTTAGGAATGGGTTATGCTCTTGTAAAGGTCACTGGCAAGTTCATAAGGGCCTAAAACCTGTAAAAGTCTAGTCTTAAGATAAATGCAATCGCACTCATACGTAAAATGCATTCTTTCTGGGGTTTTTTTTCATTATCTCATACATACATATCTTCTATTAATTTACCAATTTAAATCAAGTTCAATCATCAATGATGAATCTGGTTACTTGTAGTTGGATAATTAGTGCATGTTCAACCAATTCTCTGTTTTCTAACCTTTATTCTACACTAGCAATTTTGCCCCACACATCAACTTATATTTAAATCAAGAGTATGATGAATGCTCGGTATTTACTTTCCCTGCACTCTCAGAGGCCTGGCATCTGCATTTGAGCATTTTGTTCCTAAACTATTAACTGATTTCATCACTAATATTACATTTTATTTGCCAATGTATACATTTATGCATGGATACGCAATCACATGCACCCTAAGGGGGTCACGAATAAGAGCCAACTTAGTTTTGTTACAGTAAATGAAAGCTTGGATTAGATAATCTGGCAATAGTAGCTCTCATTGAATGATGTTTAAATTAACGGCTTTTCCTTCATCCTTTTTGACTCAACCTCCCACTCTGTCTCCCAAAACTTACAAATTACCACAACAAAATCAATGCCAATCTTCGTTGGCCGCAAACTCCAGTCCTCCATCTAGTGCTCCTTCCTCAGGCCGGCATGGGCCATGTCACCCCCTCCACCCGCCTCGCTACCTCCCTCGCCACCTGTGACTGCACTGTGACATTCATCCCAGCCCAACCGAACACCTCACCCCCCTTCATCCGCCTCACTGCTGCCCTCGCCACCTGTGACTGCACTGTGACATTCATCCCTGCCCAACCGACGGTCTCCAACGCTGAATCCCTCTGCATCTCTGGCCTCCTTGACTCATTTCCTACCAAAATCCACCTCATTAACCTCCTTGTAGAACTAAACCCTGACTCATTCCCTACCAAAATCCACCTCCTCAACCTCCTTGACTCATTCCCTCCGCCGTTGGCCCTTTCTTTCACCTCGTAAAAGCCATCTGCTGCTCCGCACACCACCTCCCTTCTCTTCTCGCCTCCATCTCCGATCCCATCTCCCCCGTCATCATTGTTGTGAAACGTGACTTTGAACATGAGAATCAAAACTTATTTTGGATATCTCCTCTTACACATGAAGCATGTGAAAAATGAATTCACAGGGTAAATATGTATTGCCTTAAAAGTCAATGTTTGAGAGCTATGTTTATCATCATAGCACTCCTTCTAACGCGGTGACTTGTTGTTTTCTGTAGAACATGCACAAAAACATGCACAAGACAGTTTCAGGTTCAGTAGTCGACTACTAGGCATTGTAGTCGACTAATCGTATTGTAGTCGACTAATCGTATTGTAGTCGACTAATCGTATTGTAGTCGACTAATCGTATTGTAGTCGACTAATCTGATGTATTAGTCGACTAATCTGATGTATTAGTCGACTAATCTGATGTATTAGTCGACTAATCTGATGTATTAGTCGACTAATCTGATGTATTAGTCGACTAATCTGGCAGATTCGAATACGGGTTTGGTTTTAAACCGGTTCGTTTAGAGTTTATATATAACCCTAAACCGATTATTTGGAAGTTTAAGAAGCACGTTTTGGGCGACTTTTGAGGGTTTTGTGCATCTTTGGAGAGGAGATCTTTTGAGAGATTGAGAGGTTTGTTTTTAGGGTTTCTTAGTGAGAACTTGTAATCCTAATTTGTATTCTCTCTTTCTATTAGTGAAAATCCCCTCCTTACCCGTGGGCGTAGGCAACTTGCCGAACCACGTAAATCTCGTCTTTCTTGTTTTCTTTGTGTATTTGCTATCGTTTGTGGTGGTTTCTCTCGACGGTTCCGCGGTCCGCGCGCCCAACATTTTCCCACCACCCGACTTCTCCTATAAGTTTACAAAGTTAGCACCAATATATGCAAGCGATTCACATATAGGTTTGGCCTCATATAAGGTGCTAGTAATGAAGGACAACTAAGTATGCACCAAAATGAAGACGTAAGGATTTGGTCTTTATTTAATTTCACAGTTTTCACAAAATTAAAGATGGTCATATGTATGTTCAAAAAATTTTAGGGGCTATTTAGTTTGCCAAAATAAATTGTAGCAAATGTTGCAGCAATAACTGTTTACATGAGGCATTTGTTGAAGGAAGTCAACATCGAAATCGTTGTTTGGATATCTGCAATTATATTGTATGAGGCATATTTTCAATACAAATTTCGTGTTTGATTGAAAAACAATTAGTGTCAAAGTTACATAATTTTGCCATATAAGAAACTTTGGTGTAGTTGTTTTTACATTTGGACTTATTGTTATTATTTTTTTTATGATATGGAATTATATTTATTTTTTAATTTCCTATTTTGAATCGTGCAGCTTTTCCTCTCACCAAATTGGTTGTAACATTTATTGAAAGTTTTTTTTTTATACAAAGTGCAAGTTCATTTACTTTTCTTAATTATAAAGTTGCAAACCAAATAATGTATTTACAAATTCGATTGCTTTGTTTACTCTTCTAAGTTCATTTCCATCCAACCAAACAGCTCTCAATCAAATATTTTCTTCTCCTATTTTTAATGTTATAATATTATAATTTAAACAAAATTTATTTTATTCTGAAATGTACACTATAAATAGTAAAATAATACTCTATAACCAGGAAGTAACATGGCATTGTTTCTTCTTGTTTTAAGAAATATGATTACTCCATAACCAGTAAAGTAACCCGGCAGTGTTTCTCCTTGTTTTAAGAAATCTGATTTAACTTTACTAACTTCTGGACCAAAAAGTATATCTCAAGTCAGTTTTTCAAAAGCAACTTATATTCATATAATTCTAGTTAATGTAAATATTTATCTGAATATAACGCTATCAACATTGTTAACCCTTCATGAGGGATTAAAATAACTTAATTTCATTTGGGTTCGATAGTCAAGATAAGGGGTTAAGTTTTGTATGTTTGGCAAATAAAGAATGGTTAGAGAGGTTAATTCTCTATTTTTAAAAAATCCCAACTGTAACCTTGTTGATATTAAGTAGAAAATAATAACTATTTTACCAAAAATAGATTGAAATTGATTTGCATGCATATGAATTATAAAAATAATGCAATTGACATAATATTTAAATAAATAATTCTTGAGAAGCAAAATAGAAATTAAGTAAAATTAGCAGAATATAATATTTCATACACCTCGGTGAGTATTGTTGTGAACATATAAACTCTTATAATTAAATTCAACAAATACCAAAAAAAAAAAATCAACCAAACAATAAATACGTAAATTTCTTGTGAACACTAAGACTGATATATTGAAATTTCAAAATTTGTGACTAAGTCAGAATATTGCAACAAATGCATTGATTAGTATAAACTCATTCATCAACATCAATATATATTTAGATTTATTATATTAAGTCAACTAATTCTTTCACATAAATATTGCATATCATATATTTTCTAAGTAAATGGGATGAAAATAACCATACATTTAAAAGAATATTGATCACAACCTATATATGTAAAGTTTGCAAGATGAACCAATATTAGAAAATAAAAGTAAAAATAAAAATCAAGTGCATATATATAACTTATTCACAGACATCTTGAGGTAGTTTTGTAAATGAAGAAAATTTGTCTTTACCCAAAAATATATTTTCTAATTACTATAGTTAACATAAGAGGGTCTTCTATCTACTTTAGTTTTAATTATCTTGCATGCCCTAGTTAACAAGGTAGAACAACTTTCCTTTAGTCTCTTATTCGAGAAAGTATCCCATGGGCCAAGTCCATGGATGAATGGCAGACTCATGAGATCTCAACCCTTGGATCGCTTGCATTTTGAGATTTGTGTCCAGATTCAAAGGGATCTAAGGGCTGAGATCCCATGGGTCTGCCATTCATCCATGGACCTGGCCCATGGGATACTTTCTCCACTTATTCCCCCTCCTCGGAAGTAATAGTAAACCCTTCTAGTTGAGGGTTAACTTTTAGCTAATATGTCCTTGCGGGTTTATTAACCTGTGTGCTAAGTTTATTGTTTGGAGGGTTAAATAGAGGTTAAACCCCTTAACCCCTCTATTAACCCATTGCAAACGAGACCTATAGGTTCTCTGTCTTGATCAAATAAAAAATAATACTGATGCTTATGAATTTGAAAATAGTTACAATTGATAAGATTTGTAGAAGTTGCACAAGCAGTTGAAATCCTCTTATATACAAAGAGTAACTACAACTTTGAATCTTGGTTGGCATTAGAAAATTGTTTAGGTCGGAAATGAAAGAAACTTGGAAAAAGATTTTAATTTGGTTTGGTAGGCAAGCAAGGAATAAATGATGCTTGTAGCTGTAATACTGACAAACAATCAAAAACCAAAGAACCAAAATAAGCAAATAAGGAAGCATTTACAGATTTATATCAGGTTGGTCACAATCTTATGCTGTAGATGTTTTTTTTTTTTAATTTTTTTTTGATACGGGAATCGAACATAAGACCTGGGGCGCCATATTGGAACCTCCCAACCATCCAGGTCACCCACCGTTCCTGATATCATCTTAAGAAGCAATTAATAATGATGTTTAGCAAAATTTTTTATGCATGCTTATTGAGGATTTTGGATCCTCTCCACTACAAAAAAGATAGTGGAGAAACCACTGCGTTATCACAATTGTTGATTGCCTAATTGATAGTTATTATTTATCTTTGAGTGCAAATTAAGTATGAGTGCAATACATGGAGGTACAGTGAGTGCTAAATTTAGAATGAATCTTAATCACTCACAAAATAATCAACGACTAGTATAAAAAGTAGTGGTCTCTCAACTACTTTTTTTATAGTAGAGAGGATCCGAATTCCTTATTGAAACTATGTTTGCTTTTAAGAGGTTGTTTTAGAAACAACTTGAAGATGCTTTTAAAAGCATCTTACGCTTATCTTTTAGTTTTACACCATATATGTAACCCTTAGCTTTTGACGATATTATCTTATATGTGACTAGATTATCTTGTCTATTTTGGTGCTAAAATTATGTCTATTTGATCATTTTCACCTATAATGATCTTTAAGCACAGTTTTCAATATCTTATATATGTTACTTCTATAAACTCCTTTTGTAAGTAACTTATCGTATATTCCTACAATACCAAACTGACCCTAAAACTGTCTTTCTCTTTTCATTGCAATTATGTAAGTTCTATATGAAATTAAACTAAAATATTTTATTTGAGTTGTGCTCTAAAGTTACCTTGGTATTGAAATAAAAGAAAAACTGAGAAAGAAAATGCTATCATTTCTCATTGCACAACAACCAGGTTCACTGATCACAAGACGCATTCTACAGTATCAGTTCTCTCTATTCCAAGATTTTCACACATATCCTGCAGCAACGCCAATGTGGCCATGAACATAAATACAGCTCTGAAATTTTTATGGTTGTTACAAAGGCAGAATAATTTCCTCCTTAAACAAAAGGAATATAGGCTGCAGAAACCTCTCCCATTTTCAAAAGATTTCATTTACACGATATTCAGAATTATAAATATCTAATCGCTGTCCCAATTTTCATCAGTATCTTTCTTCTTAGATTTGTCCACCGTACTTCTCCTACTCTTGCCTCCAGCGCCAAATTCTTCTTCATCGCTGAATTCGCTACGGCTATGGTAATTGTAGTTATCGAGCTTAGGCGCCTTCTGTTGATCTTTCTCATCCTCGGATTCCCACAACCCATCACCCTCTGAACCACCAAATATTTCATTATCAGATTCATCCCTCACTTTATTCAATTTATCCCGATTTTGCCTTTTAAAAGTTTCATCCTGGTTCAATCGGGTGCTTGCCAATTTAATGCGAACATCTTCATCTGATTCATCACCAGAATCCTCCTCTGATTCTCCTGAGATATCATCACCACTGTCCCATTTTCTTATATTTGTCGCTCTCTGCTTATTCCCGCGATTACTATGACGGTCTTCTTCAGAGTATTCACTCCTCCAACGAGGATTCCTTCCCCTATTCATTCCTGCATCTTCTTTGTCCCAATACCGAATCTTAGTAACCTCCTCTTTCTCCGCAGCTTCCTCTGCTGCCCATTCTTGATCAGCTGCATCCTCTATCTCTGCAATGAAGCGGTCGAGCTCCTCTTGGTCACTATCCTCAGGAGAAAGATCATCTTGTATTTGGTCATCAAGAGCCCCCTCCTTTGAATCATCCGCAGCTGTTGGTTTTCTGTCACCTCTGAAGACATAAGGAGTCCCTTGTTTCTCATCAATGGCCCTGAAGAATGTAGAAGCCACTCTTTGGATGCTGGCCATGGCGATAGGATCCTCTGGGTTGACTCCCTTGCGGCGGAGCTGCTGTTCTATTTTCTTGATGTTTAGCTTTTGAGAGTCGAGAGCTTGCTCGAATCTTGCTTTGAATAATGCCTGCATTTCATGATTTTTACAGTTCAAGCGATCACTTGACAATTACTATAAAAAGATTTATGGACTCTACAGAGACCATCCATGATGATTAAGATTGGCTTCAACAGCATTTTACATATATCGATCTACCTATATACATATAATGTGCTTGTGTTTGTAGGTGTATAGTTTTTAGGGTTAATTGTGGATAGACCCCCACAACTATTGTCCAATTGCAGCGGATGGACCCCCTGTTGTTTTATTGTTTCAGATGGACCCCTTGTTGTTCTATTGTGGGCAGTTGGACCTCCTGACTGGAATTTTTTTACTCTTTTATCCTCGCAGAAGGAGAACTGTTTTTTGAACACACCTCCTGAGGCTAAAAGAGCTAAAAAATTCAGTCAGGGGGGTCTACTACAATAATATAATTCAATTCATGTTGTCTAGCCGCAATAGGGTGGTGGTACAGGGGGTCTATCCACAACTAATCCTAGTTTTTATAAGATACATGTTCGTAATTTTCTAATTAATTTCAAGTCAGGTGGATGCAATCTCTGCCCTACTAGTCATGTTTCTAATGAGAGTGCGATGGATAAGAGTTGCACGCACCTTCCTTTTAGTAAGAGTATTGATAGGTATCAGATTCTTTGGCTGTCGATAGTTCCTTCCACGAAACATAATAATTGTTTTCACATTATGTATATTAACCACAATTCCACCACTTAGTCTAGCGAGCATAGTTGCCATCTCCTTAATTTTCTCTTTTGGGAAGTTATCACAACAAACTTGCACAGTCTCGTGGAATTTCCAATGAAGATGCATGTTTTGGACAACCCCTCCAAAGACTCCACGAACTCCAACAGGCACATAGTTTCTGTTTCTGAAGCCGATTTTCTTGTATGCCTGAAGTTGTTCAGGAGTTAGTAGCTCAGGATCATGTCGAGGTGCTGGAAGCTCTGGCAACTCATATTTTTTAAGTTTTTGAAGAAGCAAAGCCACCTTTTTCTTAGCCTGCATGTGCAAAAAGCAAATGTAAAAATAGAGAACTAACACTAATAGCATAGCACATAGCATTACCATTTTATATAAATAACCTTCATCACAGCACTAGTTCAGCTTTTAAAAAAAATATATTGTAAGCTAGTTCAGCTTTTTCTGAAAAATGTATTGTAAGCTGGAAGCCAGAGAATTCAAAAAGTGTATGCCACTATACATCTAGAGAAGGGGTTTCAAGCATTTGTCCTTAAAAAAGAAAATTCTAAAAGAGAAACAAATTGTCATAAAGCTCATCAAGATGACAGTTTGTATACAATGTCAATTGCTTCACAAACCTCATCTCAGAGGTCATATTTACATTAGTGATGCATTACTTGTTCATGTTTCTACAAAAAAAAAGTGAGATAGATAAAATTAAGCACAAGTACATAGTACTATCATAATATAATGTGAATTTCACATGAATCGCATCTATTACATACTCGCCTTGGATTTCAAGTATAAACTTACTATGGCAAGGTTTGGAAGAAAAAGTGCCAAGACACAAGTCTTACTGCAGTCACATAATATGGTAGAAAAGTTGATTATATTTGTAATATGATCACAAAAATAGGACAATTAAATGTCTGAGTTCACATGATTCTTCTTTCACCTTTTTTTTTCAATTATCACCCATAACATTGGAAAAGAAAAAGCAGAAACCTAATGATATTTTGTGCATATTGTTCTGTCAGGTCATGCCCATTTCGATAGTTTCTTAAATATTCATCTAGGTAATGATATGGATACAACATCCTTCAATAGCTAGTACCAAAGGCTTAACAGAATAAAGTAAAGACAATATTTTTTTAAGGGTTAATTGCGGATAGGCCCACTGTAGTATTACCCAGTTGCAAATAGACCTCCTGAAGTTCTACTGGTGTGGATAAACCCATGTACTATTTTCCCAACTGCAGATAGACCCCCTTGGTGAACTTTTTCGACTCCTTTAGAAGTCAAAAAGATCAACAATTGGGGGTCTATCTGCACCAACAGAGCTACGGGTGGCCTATCCGCCTCTATAAACTTTCTTTTGACACTTTTAATAGTAAAAAGATTCGCTTAGGGGATCTATTTGCACAATTAGAATTATAGGGGATCTATCCACAATTAAGTGATACTACAAGGGTTCTATTCACAATTAACCCTTTTTATATTACTATCTAAAGATCAAGGAAGATCCTAATAGTTCTTCTTGTTCAGGAGCTTTAATGCTTGAAATTTCACTCAAAGTTCACTGTATGACATATACAAAGTGTTTAGTACGTCATAATAGTGACTAATAAAGTAATAAGCATGCATCAATTCAATGGAGAACCCTTAGAATGACTAGTGTATAAGCCATGTTATGGATGAAAAACATGGTTTATGTTGAAGCCATCTTTGTATTTTGCATAAGGATTAGAAAATTTCAGTAATCCTAACAAAGAATAAATACATTAACATGAAACTAGCAAACAAGTGTAACATAACACAGATTACTTAAGTTACTATAACTATTACATTACTTCTACCTTATGGAGTCCAAATAGCGATGAATTTAATAGTGTAACCAAATGTGACAGGTATCTGGTAACTCAAGGACTTTCAGTTAAAGCAATGTGTCAACTAATTAAGAGGTCTATAGGGCACGGAATGCATCTTTTCTGAAATTTTTAACACAACGAAGCGACATTTTTCTTTCAATTAATACACATTATAGAGAAGATCATCATCCAAAATACATACAGAAAATGAGAAAACCAAGAACTTACCCTTCTTAAGTTATATATCAACCTCTCTTCTTCAGTCATCAACTTCTTCCTCAACTTCTTCGCACGCCTAACCTCCCTCATAGTTTTCCCCGTTTCCCTCCGCATTCTCTTCTCCACTTTGCTCCGCATACTTCTCCCTCTGATCGTCGACATCATCCGAATCCCACTAACCGAGCCAAACAAAGGCGCTTCATAAGATCTAACTCCACTACCATAATCCGATATAATCGGATTTCTACCCTCCAACTGCTCCAACTGCAAAGGCACCTCTTTCCTCAAAAAACCCCTGGAGTGGTTATCGAAAAATCAATTAAAAAAATGTCCTTTTATACAACAATGAATTAAAATCAAGGGTTTTTACATCAAAACCACATTTACTTTTACTCAAATTGATACTTACCATCTTTAAAGTTTTTTTTATGTAAACAACCTTTACTTGCTAACATGTTTGCAATGTCACACTTTTTTTACTGTTTATCCACGAAAAATCAGATATTCCTATTTTACCCATATCTTCCTTCCAATCCCTAACCCTAGCCTCCTCCATCCTCCTCTTCTACATA
Organism: Asparagus setaceus; assembly: GCA_012295165.1. Taxonomy (NCBI): domain Eukaryota; kingdom Viridiplantae; phylum Streptophyta; class Magnoliopsida; order Asparagales; family Asparagaceae; genus Asparagus; species Asparagus setaceus. The sequence continues at coordinate 19,904,084 of CM022706.1, forward strand.
GGGTTACAGAAAGCGCTAGGTGGCCTAGGCACTGGACCTGACGCCTAGAGCCTAGGCACCTAGGCGGAAGCCTAGGTGGGGCCTAACTGTTTTCCTATTTTTTACTTTTTAATTACAATTCTGACAGTCAATGCCAATGTAATGGAAAGCTTAGGTGCTGGACTGACACCTAAGTAGATTTCTTAAGTGGTGGTGGAGGAGGTTTTGCTAAACGTCGGGAGAGATAGAGGAGATATTCATAGTTGGAGGAGATTGGAGGACATGGAGGCTATAATGAAGGAAATCATGCCTAAAAGGTGCAGTCTATGAAAGCAAACCACCTAGGCGCTCCCAAAATCTAGATGGGACCTAGGTACCGCTTCTAGGCTTAGGCAAGATAGGCTAAGGTGCACGCTTAGACCTAGGCATACGCTGAAGCAGGCTTTTAAAACATTGCTTCTACAAACCCTAACGCTAACCCTAAACCATGACCGCCACCTCCCTCAAAATCCTAGCTCTAACCCATGGCCGCCACCTCCCCAAAATCTAACCCTAACTCATGGCCGCCACCTCCCCCAAACCCTAACCCTAATCTTAGTTCCCACTTGGGAAGAAATGGGAGTGGGAGGTCGGGAAAGAAGAGGGAGGACGAGAGGGGGGGATTGGGGGAGGAGGGAGAGAGAAGACGGGGAGAAGAGGAGGATGAGGAGGCTAGGGTTAGGAATGAGATGAAAAAAATAAGAAAATGGTAGGGGTAAAATGGTCATTTCGCGTATTTTTGGCTGTAAACTGGATTAGGTGTGACATTGTAAACATGTTAGCAAGTAAAGGTGATTTACATCAAAAAAAACTTTAAAGGTGATAAGTATTAATTTGAATAAAAGTAAATGTGGCTTGATGTAAAAACCCTAAAATCAAACTAACCTATCATGAAGAGGAGGCAAAATCTTCAAAAATTGCCTCTGAAATCTCCTAGCTGCCCACATTTGGACAACCTTATAATCAGAATGAAACTATACATAAGCTCATGATGAAGGATTCCAGTGGAAACTGCATCAAAAAAGGGGCAAGTTTGAATTAATTAACATGATTTAGTCCAAACCCACCTCATAAAATGATGTCAATTTGTGAATCCTTTAAGTTGGAAATCTCAAATACAAGAAGCAATCCATAAAAAATAACCACAATAAAGGCATAAACTCATGAAAAAAATGAAATAAATTATAAAAAAAAGAAAAAGAAAACGGGTAACTAGAGCTAGAGTCTGTACCTCAAAAAGCTTATTGAGTTTGGCTTGGGATTTTAACAGAAGAGGAGGAAGAAGAAAAGGAGAGAGTGGGTTTAGGGTTCTAATATCGGGGTACTAATTGGGCCGGGTTGAGTTACGATTTTGATGGATAAGATTAGACCCGTATTGTTTGATGATCCGAACCCAGCCCGCCTGTAAGAAACGTAACTCACAAAACCCCCTAAAATTTAGTGAGTTGTAAAATACACCCTGAACTTCGAAAACTCTACTAAACCCCTGAATTTTAGGGCGTTTCACATAACGCCCTTGACTTTCGAAAATGTTCCACGAGTTTTGAAATTTTGATTTTAGTGGGTCCTTGAGTTACCAGATACCTGTCACATTTGGTTACACTATTAAATTCATCGCTATTTGGACTTTCCATAAGGTAGAAGTAATGTAATAGTTATAATATCTTCAGTAATCTGTGTTATGTTACACTTATTTGCTATTTTCATGTTAATGTATTTATTCTTTGTTAGGATTACTGAACTTTTCTAATCCTTATGCAAAATGCAAAGATGACTTCAAAATAAACCATGTTTTTCGTCCATAACATGGCTTATACACTAGTCATTCTAAGGGTTCTCCATTGAATTGATGCATGCTTATTACTTTATTAGTCACTATTATAACGTATTAAACACTTTGTATATGTCATACAGTAAACTTTGAGTGAAATTTCAACCATTAAAGCTCCTGAACAAGGAGAACTATTAGGATCTTCCTTGATCTTTAGATAGTAATATAAAAAAGGGTTAATTGTGAATAGAACCCCTGTAGTATCACTTAATTGTGGATAGACCCCCCACAATTCTAATTGTGCAGATAGATCCCCTAAGCGAATCTTTTTACTCTTAAAAGTGTCAAAAGAAAGTTTATAGAGGTAGATAGACCACCCGTAGCTCTGTTGGTGCAAATAGACCCTCCAATTGTTGATCTTTTTGACTCCTAAAGGAGTCGAAAAAGTTCACTAAGGGGGTCTATCTACAGTTGGGAAAATAATACAAGGGTTTACCCACACCAGTAGAACTTCAGGAGGTCTATTTGCAACTGGGTAATACTATAGTGGGCCTATCCGCAATTGACCCTTAAAAAATTATTGTCTTTACTTTATTCTTGTTAAGCCTTTGGTACTAGCTACTGAAGGATGTTGTATCCATATCATTACCAAGATTAATATTTAACTAAAGAATATTGAGTATTTTTGAGTATTATGATTACGTAGGAAGGGCGGAAATGGGCATTGCTAAGAAATTTTTAGATAAGGTGTCGAAAAAGAGCGTCTAAGCTGAAGATTTCGGAGTCTGTTCAGGCGAAGAAACCGGTGTAAGCTGTCGAGTTATTTTGCAAGAGAGAAGAGATCGGCTAACGAGGTAACTGTTTTAGCAATTCTAGCGGCTTATGCAGATTCGGGTGGTTTAGGTTTGGGAAAAAAGATTTCATGAATACTGGAAGAGATTGAGGTTAGGAAAGAATGTTAGAATTTGAAACAAGGTAATAGATACGTATATGCAGTGCAATTGTGTTGAGATTGCTCGAAAGGTGTTTGATGAAATGACAGAGAGAACGGTTGTATTGTGGTCGACAATGATTTGTGGTCACGCCATGCACGGTAGGGGAAAGGAGGCAATTGAGCTCTTTAAAGCCATAACTCAATTGGGTGTTGAGCCAAATGGGTGTTATCTTCATTGGTATATTACACGCTTGTAGGTACATTGGTTTTGTTGATTAATCATGGAGATTCTTTAGAATGATGACGGACGAGTATAACATAGTTCCTGAGATTGAGGACTGTGGATGCAAGGTTGATCCCCTGAATCGAGCTTGTCAGCTTGACGAAGTACTCGACTTCATTAACACAGTGCCAATCGAGCCCAATAGCATTGTGTGGGGGGCTCTCTCAGGTGGAGCTAGAGTGCTTGAAAGAGTTGATATAGGGGAAGAGACTATCCGCCATCTTACAGAATTGAATCCATTTAACGATGGTTTTATGTTGTTTTATCAAAGATATATGCATAGGCTGAGTGATGGGGGGATCCGGGGATGTAGTGAATAATATTAGAAGGTTTATGAAGCATCATGAAGTCAGAACAATGCCTGGTGGGAGTACGATTTAAGTCAATTGAGAGATAGAATAGTTGTAGCTTGTCAAATCGATCGTCCAAAAATGAAAGAAATTTGCAAGAAATGGAAAGAATTGGTGAAGAAAATGAGAGCAAATGGGTATGTGTCGGATACTTCTGTTGTGATGCTGGATATGAAGGATGGGGGAGAAAAAAAAAGGAGGTTTTATTTCCACACGGTGAGAACCTGCCTTTGGCTTTTGGATTGATGAATACTTCACCTGAATCAGTAGGATCATGAAGAATCTGAGGGTTTGTAGTGATTGCCATAAAGCTCCCAAGTTGATATCAGAGATTGTGAGCAGGCTGATTTTATTGCTTTATGAATGGGTTATGCTCTTGTAAAGATCACTGGTAAGTTCACAAGGGCCTAAAACCTGTAAAAGTCTAGTCTTAAGATGAATGCAATCGCACTCATATGTGAAATGCATTCTTTCTGGGTTTTGTTTTCTCGTTATCTCATACATACATATCTTCTATTAATTTACCAATTTAAATCAAGTTCAATCATCAATGATGAATCTGGTTACTTGTAGTTGGATAATTAGTGCATGTTCAACCAATTCTCTGTTTTCTAACCTTTATACTACACTAGCAATTTTTCCCCACATATCAATTTATATTTAAATCAAGAGTATGATGAATGCTTAGTATTTACTTTCCCTGCACTCTCAGAGGCCTGGCATCTGCATTTGAGCATTTTGTTCCTAAACTATTAACTGCTTTCATCAGTAATATTACATTTTATTTGCCAATGTATACATTTACACAATCACATGCACCCTAAGGGGGTCACGAATAAGAGCCAACTTAGTTTTGTTATAGTAAATGAAAGCTTGGATTAGATAATCTGCCAATAGTAGCTCTCATTGAATGATGTTTAAATTAACAGCTTTTCCTTCATCCTTTTTGACTCAACCTCCCACTCTGTCTCCCAAAACTTACAAATTACCACAACAAAAACAATGCCAATTTTCGTTGACCGTAAACTCCTCCCAATGTTACCGAAGACGCTAGGTGGACTAGGCGTTCGAGCCGGGGCCTAGCGCCTAGGCGTTTGCCTATTTTTAAATTTATATAATTATAATAATTCACAAAAATATGTATTAAGTTCATATAAAATTGCAAAAAAAACAAAAAAAATAACAAGCTTAGATGGACATAGATTAACTAAAATTAACTAAATTGAAGTTGAACAGTGAATAAATTTGAACTAAAATTAAACTAAAATTAGAAACAGTGGATAAAATTGAACAAGATTAACTAATTAACTAAATTAAACAATATTAACTATTTACTAAATTGAACAGTGAAAAAAGATGAAAATGTTACCAGGCTTCAAACGAGAAGAGGCAGGAGAATCGGGATCATTGGCGGCTGGCGGAGGAAGAGAAGGTGGCTGGCGGCGGGGCGGCTGGTAGCAGGAGAATCGGGAGAGGAGGTGGGCCGCAAGGGGAGAGGAGGCTGCTGGCGGCTGGAGAAGCAGTAGCGGAGGAGGCTGGCGGAGGAAGAGGCGGCCGGGGGCGGAGGCGGCTGGCGGCGTGGCTCGGTTTGCTTGATCATCTCACCAGTACGGGACCAGTTCCACCGTCCATCAGTACTATTGCTTCATCCAGTACTACTGCCTCTGGCAGTAGTGATGTCGATCTTTAGACCGCTCGCGCTCTCTATGTCAAGGAGAGTTCGTGACCGCAATTGCGTGAATTTCGTGTCATGGATTATCTCACTCGGCCGCTGTTCTCTCACTGTCCGATTGGTTCGCTTCCCTCTCGCCGCCATGTGGAATCGCCTCACCGAAGCGTTTCGAGTGTTCTGTGCACGGAGGCATATCTTCGCAATGCATTGCTCTACAACGCAAAGGTAGTTCCTCTCTGCAGTCCCATTTTGGACAAATGCAAGGTTTTTGGACAGAATTACGCTCCATGCTTCCTGGACGTAATTCCACATATGAAGACTGGTTAGCTTGGTACGAACGGCGTGAGGTGCATCAACTGTTTTAGTCCCTTCCTGAATATTCAACTATAGCTGGTCAACTACTTCATCAGCCTCAATTTCTGACTTTGGCCTCAGTTATGGGAGCTCTCAATGCTTATGAGACCCGGCAGCAGACTGCACGACTCAATTTGTCAACAGACACTCCTATCTCTTCTCTCGAGATCGCTTCCGTCGTACTATCATCGCCCTATTATGAATCATACTTCTCCATATGCTCCATCTCCACAGGCTCGATCTAAGCTCTCTTACAAATATTGCAAGAAGAAAGGACACCGCATTGAGACATGCTTCAAGCTTCAGCCCGAGTTACGTTCCTCAGGTACTGGTCGTGGTCGGCGACCCCCTCAGTCTCAACCCTCTCGTACACCAGGATTGCTGGCCAATGCTATACCTTCTACTACTTCAGACTCTACTATTCAAGCTATTGAAAGTCTTCGCCGTCAACTTGATGCTTTTCAGCATATCACCTCCACATCTGCCTCACAAATCTCTAGTATGCATTTTGCTGGTTCTTCAGCTAATCCTTCGGTCTCTGGTATGAATGATCTCTGGATTTTTAACTCTGGCTGTTTCTTTCATATGACTTGTAATGCCTCACTTTTATCATCTGTCTTTACTTCATCTTCTCTTCCCCCCATCTACACAGCTGCTGGACAACCATTGATGGTTCGATCGCTAACAAAGACAAGCATGGGAAACAGCAGACTCCCAACAAGCAAACAAGCAACTCCAAGAGCTCAAGCCTAAAGCTTTTGTAACGCGCATCCTCTATGGCTCTATTACTCCACAAAATGATCCATCTGGTCGTTTAACACTTGGTCCCGTCTATGTGGCTCCTCAGCTGTGCTTGAATTTAATTTCTATTAGCTCTTTATGTATAGCTGGCTTGTTTGTCTCATTTTCTTCTGATACTTGTATTGTGCAGGATCCACAGACGGGCAAGACGGTTGGGGTGGGTCGTAGGAGGCACAAACTGTATTTTCTGAAATATCTTCATCTTTCAGAGTCCATACGTCCACGTTCTCTTGTTGCTTCTGTTTGTTCATCAAAACCCTCTACCTCGCTTTCTGCCAATTTGTGACATAGACGACTTGGTTATGTGTCTATTAAAAGGCTGGAGAGTCTTATTCAGTCTGGGGTACTTGGTCCTGTATCATCTAGTTCTAGTATTGAGTCATGCACTGGTTGCAAATTGGCTAAATTCACTGCTTTACCATTTAAAATGAGTACATCTGAATCCACTTCCTTATTTGATTTAGTACATTCTGATATTTGGGGGCCAGCTCCTTTGCTTTCTTCATCTGGCTACTTATATTATGTTAGTTTTATCGACCTTGATAACAAGATTATGATTATTCTAACATTATGATCCTATATGAAATTTCTTTGTTGTTGATATTTATCGAGACTTTTTAAAGTGATAATTCTATTTCCTTTCAAATGTGATACAAGTTGATAGGGAGAACAACTCGAGATATTGATAGCTATTGCTATTTCTTAAATCAAAGTTCTGACTAGGGAGCCGAACCTGCATGATCCTGTCAATATTATATTTTTATGATATGCACGCCTTATCTCCCTATCTTCAACACATAGTAAATAGTTGGTTATTATCTACATAGTTTTTAATCACAATTAAAATAAAATAAAATAAAATAAAAATCCTTCCCCTCCCTTAACTTTTCCATACCTTCTTTTTTTTCGATTCAAAAAACATCAGGTTATAAGTAACCATGTTAAACAAAACATGCATCCAAGCTAAAAACAGACCCCTAGCATAACTAAAAACTTATTTCAAAGCCTCTCCCTATCAGACCGTAGCACACTTTGCAAAAATAGGGGAGGGTCTTTGAGCCATACCACATCTCCCTTAACTTTTCCATACCTTAATTTCCTATAAACTATCATTGCCTTTACTCATGATTCACCAAAATCACTTTAGCAAGGTATGCAAACTACAAATTGTTCTTTTTATTTTCCTACTTAAGGCATATGATAAATGGTATTTTTCTACTCAATTTCTTGCATATTATCAAAATGTCTCATGCATTAAAAGTTGCCAATGCAGCTATGGATTTCTGCTGGAGGAAACTATGAAGTTTAACAATTCTCTCTATACATATGTGCTAAGGTAGTACTACATTTTATGACAGGTTATTCTTAATTATCAATGGCATACATTCCTATAGTACATATACAAGCGGAGAGATAACTCCTTTTGATATCTTAGAGCTAAGTTAGTATCACATAAAATCTATACTACTTATAAAAGAGAATATAGATGTTAAAACTTTTGAATGTCTGTTTTGCCCTTTACAATTTCAATAATGCCCGATTTTTACGACTCCCTATTTTTAACACAGTTATTAATTATTAATTATCAATTATAAAATAATTAAAGAAGATCAATTAAACCCTTATTTATCTCCCTCTATCCAAATCCCTGTTTTCCTCGTCTCTAAAAAAAAAAGCTCTCTCTCTCTCTCAACCTGATCAAATTCCTCTCCTGCAACCCGTCCGTGTAAAAGCCAAATATCATGACACCGATCGACTTCGCAGTTTTGCAACTCCAATCAAATCAATTCCCACTCTCTCATAACTCGATCTCCCTAATTTCTCTCAACCCACACATAATAAATAAAATTGCCACTAATTGCAATGACTATTCCACTCCTCACCTCTATCAACTCCAAGTTAATTAAAATTTTGAATCCTTGGTGAATGTATAAATTGCTTGTTGGCTGAAATTTGATGGAGAAAAGAAAGTGTATTTCTTGAATGTAAGTATTGATTTCTTTCTTATCTTAATATTTCTTATCTTATGTGGTTCGTGGATTACCAAATTGCAATTACTTTTGGTTGTAGGTAATAATTTTGTAATTTGTTCTTTTTGTGTGCAGTGCTTTTCGTGATTTAGGGAGTAGGGACTTGAGATTGGTGGGAGAACCAATCTATCAAGGTAAATTCTTTTGCTATTTTGATAATGAAGATCATATGAGGGATATGTTATTTTTCTATACCAATGACCTTGGTTTCTTTTATTTAGTGGTTCTATCATGATTTACTTCCAGGATTTTTGGTTAATTAGCCTGTATCATGATTTTGGTATATTATCAAGGATTTTGGATAACTAGCCTGTATCATGATTTACTTCCAGGATTTTTGTTAATTATTTAGGTATTATTGAATTGCTAAGATAGGGTTGCCTATACCCAGTAATAACTAATACGGAAATGTTTGGCCAAATGATCTTTTTTAAATATACTTTGAGAATTAAGAATCAGCCTCCCGAAGAAGAGTTTCTAGAAAGAGAAAAAACTAAACATTTGGGAATTAGCTTAGATGTCTTAAAACAAGCTTTCATCATTTATGCTTTGAGGGTCATGTATGTTTTATGTAAAATGACATGATGCATGTTCTATGCAAGGTCTTGGTTTCTGTACACTGTAATGACAATACTGCTTTACCAATTTCTTTTGAATTTGGAAGAATCCTTCTAAATACAGACCATTAAGTATCCTGACATCACTTCTTAGATGGATTTATAAGGCACCAATAATTGATTGTTTCCCGAAATTAAGATGGAAGAAAATAAAATTATTATGAAAAGCACATCATACTTTAAGAAGAAAAAAAAAAACTACTATGAAAAGCACATCAAACTTTGCCTAGGCATGGTACAGTAGCATACGCATTAGATATTTGTGATAGTAAAATTATTATTCAGATTGATAAAAACTTGTCTATCTGGAAGGGTGGGGATTTCCTTTTGGTGTCAATTTTTAGTCTTTTCAAAGGCAGTTTGATCTTCTAAACAACAAGCATATCGCATCTTCAGTTTTTCAACGTATAAAAATCAATTTTTCTAGAGGATTGACCTAATAAAGTTCTTGAGCAAGCATATTGTCAAATCAATTCCTCCAATCTCAAATCTGTTTGAGGCAACGTGCTGAAAAGCACCTTCCCAAACCGGTGATAGATCTAAAATGATTCGAAAAAAATTTCTATAAAATATTAATTCATATAAATGACAGATCTCGGTCTTAAAAATAATGAAATACAACAGTAGAAGTTACGAACCAATAAACCACAAAAAAATATTCATAAAAGATTCAGTAAAACATAATCAACTTCAATATTTTTGTTGATTTGCTACATGCTGAGTTTAAAAAAAAAGTTTCACTATTTTAATTATTTTTGAATGCGCATTGGATAAGTCCCTTTGGTTGAAGTTGGCTGTTAACTTTCGATGTAGAAATTAGACTGCATCAACCAGTGATACCACTAAAAGAAGCAGAATTCTTCTTTTAGTTAGTCTGCAAAATGTGTGAGTCAGTGACGAAGGTAGGGAGGGAACAATTCACTTGAAAGGTATATAAAGAATCTTCTCTTAAGAGGTACCTTGTATCTGATACTGCACCCCAAACACAAATATTTGCTTCCCCACTTCTAATATTAACTAAACTTTAAGCTTCACTCTTTACTCGATTACTGTTTATACTTGTTAGAATTGAATTTACGTGAAGTTTTTCTAAACCAACTCAACTTCTCATTAGAACTGCGTAACACCCTCAACTTTAAAGCTTATGAGTGATTCCTGCCAAGTTTTTGTAAAATGTAGATAAAGAGTTGCTCACTATCAAAATGCATATCATAAAGGGACACAGTTGTCTGTTCAAGTTATTAGCTTTGAAATTGTCATGCTGAAATTCTTGCATTCTATACAAATATCATTACATCGAGTTCGAATTTCAATATGATAAGAATATTGTATCAGTATGTTTTGTAACTTGAAATGCATGCACCTATCAAGCTCTCCTTACTGAGAAAGTATCCCATGGGCCGTCCCTTTGTAGTATGGAGGACTCTCTATAAGATTCCTTTTTTCCGCTTTCCATTCCATTCTTTGAATATCTTCAACTTCTATGCTATTAAAAGATGGCTAGGTGACTATTAACTATCTATGATGACTAATGTCTAAGCTTTTATTTTCTCCCTTAATGTGGCTTCTTTAATGTATCTCATCTAGGAGGAACAAAAGAACAAATCAATTCCAGGGTGTAAATTTATTTTTTTTATCATGCCCGACGCACTAGCTTGATTCATAATTGTGTCACTACTGATACTTCTGGTTCTTGCTCCTGTTATATTTTCATTGCATTCTTCCACCTTGCCAGAGCATACTTGAGATTTTGAAGATGGTTAAATCCAACTTTTATCTCCCGGATTATTCAAATGTTTTCTTCCTCAACAAGTGCGAGTAGTGGAAGCTTTTTCGTAAACTCCCAACCTCTAAGGTTACCGCAACTAGCAGTCGACAACAATGAATATGGTCACTGCCGGTGACACTCCTACCATCCCTCTCAACATGACTATCTACATCAACAACCTCAACGAGAAGATCAAGTTTGAAGAGCTTAAAAGTTACTTGATGTTGCTTTCTCTCAAGTTAGAAAAATATTGGAAGTACTAGCCTTGAAGCCATTGAAATATAAAGAACAAGCATGGGTTGTCTTTGAGGATGTTTCTTCAGCGACTGAGGCTAGAGGATGCAAGGATTTCCATTCTATGACAAGCCTATGAGAATCCAATATGCTAAAGACCAAATCAGATGTCATAGCAAAGGCTGAAGTCTGTTTCCTGAGAAAAAAAAAGGAAGCGCAAGGACCAACAAGTGAATCAGGCAGCGATAAGATTGAACCCAGCTTATACTGGTATCTATGGTGCTGTACCAGCGCTATCTCAACTAGCTTATCCTGGAGGAGCCAAGTCTATGCTTCGGGAGCTTCTAGCTATGCCAAACAACATCTTGTTTGTCTAGAATCTTCCACAAGATGCTTCTTCGGTGATGCTCCAAATACTCTTCTATCGGTATCCGGGCTTCAAAGAGGTCAGGATGGTGGAAGCAAAACCAGGGATTGCAATTGAAGCACTCCAGAGTTTCAAGATCACACCTTGAAATCTGATGTTTATTACATATGCAAAGAAGCAAAATAACTTCCTGATATCTTGGCTATGTTTTGTTATCAGTTTAGCAACCGCTTTACCCTATGGAAGATCTTGATGGATCATGCTCTTGTACAATTTATGTTAGAATTTGATAAGAATATCCAATTCTTCATATTTTACTAACAATTGCCAGAGAGTATCTTGTCCATTGTAGTCCTTAACATTTTATGAAAGCAGTCTGTCGCTCCAATGCTTGATGTACGTACTACTCGTTCCTCTTCTTTTCAAAAATTTTGACTGGCAATGGCTGGCTTATATCTTTAAGAAGATAAGTGTGAGTAATAGGATGTAAATCACAATGACGCTCTCTTTTGGTTTGACAAAATTTGCTCGGTTGTATTCATACTATGGGTGTTGTCTTGAATTGAACCAGATGGGATGCTCTAAATAAACAAGGAAAGAAGGGGAGAAAAAAAGATAAACTTTTCAATGTTAAATAGGATAGATTACACTTAAGTACCCTATTGCTCCCCGATATTATAGCAAACTACCCTAAGTTTAAAAGCCTACACCAAAACACCCTAAAGTTTCTAAAAAGTTACACTTTTATACCATAATTTGGGTATTAAATTGCAAGTTTTAGAAACTTTAGGGTATTTAAATGTACGGTTTTAAATTTAAGGTATTTTGGAGCAATTCCAGTCAAACAATACGATATTTAAGTGTAATTTACCCTCTTAAATACAATGCAAAGTCCGCACTAATCCAAATCATGACTCCTGCCCTTGGGATATTTTTTGGAATTTGCTATCTAGGATTCGTCATGTTACAGTAAAGCTCGATACAATTGCGTACTGACATGTTTAGTAACTGGACCTCAAGAGAATATGTTTACAGAGCATTACAACTTCTTTTGGCCTTAGTCCATTTCCTTTCACATGGTTTATTATTTCCTATTATTTCAATCAAAGAAGAAATATTGGTTAATGTTCCCATAATTTGTGAGTTATTTATTTCGCAAGCTCCCACTTTATTCATCAGCTTCATATTTCTTACCATATTTCTAATCCAAGACTCTTATAAAATGGCTTATATTGTTATTCAAGGAGGATAATAACAATAACATGAAAAAACAATTCAAACAAGGTACCTCATGCATTGAAAGTAAAGATCATATCAATAAGGCATATGTTACTCTCTTAATTTCTAACTGGCTATACACCTGAAGAATATGTGGATTCATTTAATGAAGAAGAAAAGGTATTATGAAAAAATTACTTCTATGCAACAAATATTTTAATAAATTAATTTTATTAGAAAAACAACTAAACATACAAAATATAAGGTAAGAACATTTGTCACCTGTGTACCAAAAATGATGAACTGTTGCGAAAAAGAATATTTTTTTCTTAGTAAAATGAACAAGAAAGATGGAATAATAATCGCTCAAGAGATCTGCTAGCCAGAAAATTTCAAAGCAATAGAATGTGATGAAAATGAGCATTTCAAGGACACAACATCGAAGCGGAAAGAGTATGACAAGCTTGAAAAACAATACAAATAATAGAAAAGGCTGAAATATAAGAAGATTAAGATAGAAAGCTATTATGAGTAATGAACTGTTTCCTTAAACTAGAGGCACTATGTTGTTAGTCTCTGCTCTTTGTAAAATATGTGTTTTGTAAATGGTGAAAAGATTGGTGTATGTAATATTAAACGACATTCAAATACCTTAGTTACTATGGTCTCTTAACATGCATCACGTGCAACGCACGTATTGCATACTAGTGATATTAAATGTGTATCATGTCTCTGCAGTTAACCCACTACAAATAAAGAGCAAGCATCTGGAAGCATTGATCTTAGGACAAATTTTTGTTTTAGCCCCTTTTACGAATTTATTTTCAAAAATCGACCCTATTCACACTTATTTGCCAAAATCGACCGGTTTGACGGTGGTGCATTTTGGCCGTCATACTCCCAAACTTCACGGAAATGATTTCCGTGAAGTTTTAAAACTGAAAACTTCACGGAAATCATTTCCGTGAAGTTTTAAGCCAAAATCGACCGGTTTGACGGTGGTGGCTAGATTTAACAAATAAATAATGAATTAGATTTTGAAAATAAATGTTGAATATGGGCTAAATTGAAAATTTGTCCTTGATCTTATTATTAATATTAAATTATTATCATGTGTTAATATCATTAATAAATAATGCTATAAAGGTCATAGTATTTTATATTTTGTATATTATTAATAGTATTTTTAGTGTATGAAAAATATTACATGAAAACTAGTATTAATTTATTAATAGTTTAATTAATTATATTATTATTTAATGTTACTAAAGTATTGAGTCCTAAAATGGGGAAATATGCAGATAGGTTTTATTTATTTTGAAGTAAAAAATAATTTATTTACAAGAAAAATAGTTTTGAGAGATTCATTGATAGACCCTACTTTTTAGAAAATTTAATATTTAGTCCCAACGACAATAAAGAATAATTACTTTCACAAAATAACAGTTTTGAGAAATTTATTACTTAGCTCATATTTGTGAGAAAAATTATTATTTAGTCCAATATACATTTAAATAAGGAAAATAATATCTAAAAGGATTTACTTTAAAGACCAACTTTTATAAAATTTTACTTTAGAACAAATTACTCTAGATATGATAAATAAATTAAACATCAAAATGGATACATGTGCAATGTATATGCACCTACTAGTGTATATGGATACACGTACAACGTGCGTGCACCATAAGTGGGTCATACAGCTCACAAAATAAATATTACTATTAGGAATTGGGCTATGGCAACAATACCGCCCACTTCAAATTTTAAAAAAAAATAATTAAAAAAATAATTGCATTAATAGAGTCAAACCCAACGTAGAAGCTCATAACCAAGTCGTAAATAACTTTGTCAGTTAAGCCTAACCCCCCGAACTTTGTGGCGTCTCACAAACAATCTGAACTGCTGATAAGGAAATAGATTGGTTGCTTTGATGACAATAATTTAGATTGTTTTTAAAACCATATTTTTCGTCTCCACCCAAGAAAAATATTTGGTTGAGTTATCTAGCAGTTATTATATGCTATGTTTCTTTTTCTTTGTTAATTTCAAAAGGAATTGACAACCTAATTTGATGTTCTTTTTCTAATAAATTTAAGCTAATATTTCTATAGATGTTTATTAAATTTAATGACTTGGATAAATCTTAGACCAGAACATCAATTTCCATCATACCTCAACTACTAGTTCATCCACATGACTTCTTTGGCCGTGGATTATAGACGGATGGGTGGGGTTTGCCTGCTGTTGATTGGGTTGAAGGAGAGAAAAGACGAAGAAAGAGAGAAGAAAGAATGAGTGATGTGGCATTAGTTGGACACGTGGCAATTGATAAATGACAAGAAGTGTCGATGACATGGTACATTCAAAACACTGGATACTTTCTTGAGAACATGATATCTGGCCCAAAAAAATGTGATTAGAATGATTTTTGAAGGATATTTTTGGAATAAAAAATGTTGACACTCACATCCTTGTTTCACAGAAGTTCGAATATTAGCGTATATCCTATCTTTACATTTCAAATATGGATAATTATTATGAAACTCATTGAAGTTTGGTCACTTATTATGAAACCCCTAACATTAATTTTTTCATTACAAAACATCCTGCTATTTAAAAAATATTAAATTCCATTTGTGTTCCAAAACTACCCTCTTCTTCTTTCCATTGACTTTTTTTTTCCTTTCTCTTCAAAACAACGCGAACTAGAAACTATAACTTATACCAAATAGAGGCTAAAATCACAATAGAATTCTAGCGGAACCATCCTTGTAGGAGTGAGGTAATCTACACCATAAATAGAGGAGTAGTAATTCCCAAACTAACCTTCAAACCACTCGTGAATGATATAGATTACCCTGTTCGATAGGGTGTTCTGATGGAATCCTTACTCCTAAAATCAAAGGGTTCAAAGTGATTACCTTGATCTTCTTTTAATTTTCTCTTTATAAATGGACCATTTTACTTGGTTTTATCTTGAAGAGAGGGAAGATGGGTTTAAGTAATATTTTAAGGAAGAAGAGAAGCACTATTGAGGGGCACTTTAGAGAAAGAGATAGAAATTTAAAGTGTTTTAAAAGTTTTCTAACAAAAAGGGGAGTTGTAATGAAAAAATAATAATAATAACATCAGGAGGTTTCATATAAGTTGTCAAACCTAAAGGGGATTTCATAATAATTATCATTCAAATTTCATATTAAATTCCAAAATTTTATAATGACTAATCTACATTTTCTTAATTAATATATTTAAAGAGAAATTGATGAACTACTCCTAATGGCGCAAAAAATGGCATCATACTATCAAAATACCACTTCTTACAAAAACCGTCATTATTGCAAAACTTATCAATCATTTCTATTTTTAAATATTTGGGGTAAATTACACCAAAATCCCAATAAATTTTCATGTTGTGCAACAAATCCCCAAAAGTTTCGAACTCTCACTAAACCCCCAATACCTTTGACAATTTCAAAAAACCCCATAATTTTACATGGACAAAATGAAGGGACTATGTGTAATTTTTGTATATAGAGAATTAGTCACTCAAAATCATCAAAAATGCTATTAGATCCCCTAATTCTCATAATTTGTTTCAAATTAATCTCTCTAATTCATACTTCTACTCTTGATTGGAGTAATTTTCAAAATAACTTAAGAACTGGGGGACATAATAGTAGTTTCAATGTTGAGGGATTAATTTAATAATAACTTGAGAATTGAGGGACCAAATAGCAATTTACATGATTTGAGGGTCTAATTTAAAAATATCAAAGGTTTAAGGGGCTACAACCGGGAACTCTTACATAAAAACCTCACTGAAGTGTCATAATACACTGACAAGCTTTTTCTAATATAAAATTTCAATCATCAGCCTTCACGCAAGCTTTTGCTTTTCAACCTTCAGATTATTGTTTAGCTGTGCTACATGCTCTTTTGCGCCTCTCATTTCCCATTGCCTAACCTTTGAGTTTGTTCAACAAACTCGAAATTTTTGAGCTTCTACATTGGCGCTTAGCCTTGATATTGTTGCTTGGATCCTTGACGTCTGTAACACTTGAGGCGCACTTCGTATCATAGAATTCTACAGTACCAGGTGTTCGCGGTAAAAGTCGGGATGATTGTCATTGATTTGAATTTGTTTACAGCTTCTTTTGCCTACAACAAAATTCAAAAAGAAATTGCCTTTTATTTTAAGGCGTACAATGAAAATCAAAAAAGATTGCGACTTCTTCCTAAACAAACACGAGGATCTCTGTTATGTCGAGGTCCTCGCTTGCGTGGGTTCTTTGCCTGTGCCGGGGACTTTTTGTGTCCGTGGACCACCGCGCAATTCGATCATGTAGAGCCGGTTACGGAACTACAGATGTGAAGGGCTCGTTTCACGAAGGAAGCGAAGCGCTGAGGATCACACTCACGAAGGAGAGGATCGCTGGCGGGTGAGATCTACTAGGAGAAATCCGCAGCTATCCACGAGATTAAGGCGAAGCTTAATCTAGAGGGTATCTGTGGTTCGACCGAATTCGGTTACCTTTGCTTCTGATCGGCGTCGGCCGGACTTGAGCTCCTTGATTGCTCCGGAACCGTCGCCCGATTACTCGTAGATCTCGCAAGAATTCTTGAAGTCAGAGCTCTTCCAAATCACCAAAATCCAAGCCTCAGGAGCCTTGAAATTCCCCAAATCCAAGCCCTCTCCCACCTTCAAGACCCCCTATTTATACAAAAGGGGGATGTCTTGTGACCAAGTGGCTCGGCCACTTGGCGAGCACCTCGGCCAAGTTGGCGGTGGCTCGACCATGGTGGCCGAGCCACCTCGACCACTGGCGAGCACCTCGGCCAAGTTGGTAGGGTGGCTCGACCATGGTGGCCGA
The DNA here is from genome assembly GCA_012295165.1 of Asparagus setaceus. Taxonomy (NCBI): domain Eukaryota; kingdom Viridiplantae; phylum Streptophyta; class Magnoliopsida; order Asparagales; family Asparagaceae; genus Asparagus; species Asparagus setaceus. Next base: position 19,921,375 of record CM022706.1, read on the forward strand.
GCCACCTTGGCCATTTGGCGAGGTGTGTGCCTCGGCGTCGCTTTTTTCGGCTGTTTGCCGTTTCTCCGTCGATTCTTTGGTCTTCGGGCTTAGTTTTGCTCGGTGATGTCGCCGTTGGGTTTGAGTCCGTGTCGATCAACTTTGAGCTCAAGCGGCTCGTTTGCATCGACGGACTAAATGCGGTTGATTCCGTCTCGTCAATGCTTGAGTTTAGCCAACTTCGGCCGCCGTTTCATTGGCTCGTGCGTCTTGCCGACTTACTTCATGTGCTCGTCGACTCGTTCTCTGGCGTTTTGCGGCGTGATGCGTTTTGCGGCGTCGGTTTGTTGAATGGATCGTCGGTTGTCAACCCACCGTCCGCGAGTTTTGATCGGCATCGATAAGCAATTTTTATGCCTACAGATACCCCTCCAAAGCGTCTCGGTCTCGATTCTTGATGAGTGCAGGATGCTTTGACATGATGGTTCCGGCCTTGATGGTGAGGATCCCAAAAGATAGCTTCAAATCTTCGATTCTTCGGATCATCCAGTTCTTTGTAGGATTCACGATAAGATCACGGTCTTTGCATTTATTGTCGACCGCTTGTTATCTTGACTTCGAAGGCGGTGGGTGAGTTTTGTTTGTAACTTCGTGTCGGTTGGTGGTTGTTTGACTAACCATCAGATTTTGGACTTCTCCGTATGTCGGCGAACTCCTTGTTGGCAGCGTTGGGCGTGTCGAATACATGGAACTTCATAACCATCACTTTCGGCTAATTCCTCCATCATGGCGTGTGTTGTTGGTTTAACTACAGCGGAGGATATGATCATCCGATGTCAACATGACTTTCACTCTTCATCGATTATCCCTCTCTTGGAGATTATGGTGGGAGGACATTAAGGGTTGCCGAGTTATCCTTAAGAATATGGATTTATTCTCCAGGAACTCCTCGTTGAAATTTTGGAAATAGTTTATACTCGTAATCCTAGTTGGAGTAGGATTGGGCGACGTTGATCGTCGATGCAATCCGCCGATCGAGTTATCCTAAGAATATTTTTGTGAAAATATTCTTAGAACTTCTCGATAAATTAGGAAGCGGTTTATACTCGTAATCCTAGTTGGAGTAGGATTAGGCGGCGTTGATCGGCGTCGATGCAATCCATACGATCGAGTTATCCTAAGAATATTTTTGTGAAAATATTCTTAGGAACTCTCGATAAATTAGGAAGCGGTTTATACTCGTAATCCTAGTTGGAGTAGGATTAGGCGAGCGTTGATCGTCGATGCAATCGCCCGTCGAGTTATCCTAAGAATATTTTTGTGAAAATATTCTTAGGAACTCTCGATAAATTAGGAAACATTTATACTCGTAATCCTAGTTGGAGTAGGATTAGGCGAGCGTTGATCGGCGTCGATGCAATCGCCGATCGAGTTATCCCTAAGAATATTTTTGTGAAAATATTCTTAGAACTTCTCGATAAATTAGGAAGCGGTTTATACTCGTAATCCTAGTTGGGTAGGATTAGGCGAGTTGATCGGCGTCGATGCAATCCGCGATCGAGTTATCCCTAAGAATATTTTTGTGAAAATATTCTTAGGAACTCTCGATAAATTAGGAAGCGGTTTATACTCGTAATCCTAGTTGGAGTAGGATTAGGCGGCGTTGATCGGCATCGATGCAATCCGCGGGGTGTTATCCTGCCGAATAAATCTTCAGAAATTTTCCAAATATAGCGGAGGGAGTAGGGGTCAATCAGCGGACTGATTTGGCATTATTTTGGCATCAATTAGGGTTCTAATTAGGACTCCTAATTAGGGGCTGATTAGAGTCCTAATTGGAATTGATTTGGGCCCCAATTAAATTCCTACTTCTTGCCAAATAAGAGTCCTTGTTCAAAGAGGATTGGGTTCATATGGGATTGTTATAAATACCCATACTCCTCCTCCTTGATGACCTAGGCGGGCCCCCCCCTTCTCTGTGGTTTGCTCTTGTTTTCATCTTGCTTCTCGCCGTCTTTTCATCTTCGATCAACAAGGTATTCATCACGAGGGTTTTGTAAATTCTTTTCTTCTTTTCTTCTCTTTTTTTTTTTTGTGCGGTGGCGGACGGGACGAGACACGATCGTGAGACGTATTTGGATGCGGCGGCCCGACCCCAGCGGCGTCTGGTTACGTAAGCTTGGTTACGTGGCTTGTGGGTGTGGCGGCGTCGGTCGTGTAGCTTTATTGACACTTTATTTGCTGATTTTCAGTCGTGTATTTGACTTTTCGTCGTATTTTGCGGCTTCGATGTCTACGGGAAGATCCGCAGCTCAGTCGCTCGACTTCGCCGCGTCGGCGTGAATGCCGCCTCCTTCTTTCGGTGGTGCGCCCGGCGTCATCATATTCTCATACATATATCGTTGTATCCCGCCGTTCTCCTTTGTGGCGATTGGGAAGAGCCGAAATCCTCCTTTGTGGGGATCGGCGCTTAGTTATTACTGCGTTCGTTATGACCCGCCGTTCTCCTTTGTGAGGCGATTGGGAAGAGAATTCTCCTTCGTGAGGATTGAGGCTTCAAAGATCACCGTCTCGATGTTTTTAGCGGGGCGATTTCACACCGTACTCTGCATACGTAGAGCGGAATATATTACCGTTTGGATTCGCGGCTATATTTATCGTTCTCGGGTATTTATCTGGATGAAATCGTCATACCGTTATAAGGTCGTGACTTCGATCTCATGGGTTTCGAGAAGAGTTCTCGCCTTATCTTGCTTCCCTTTTTTTAAGATATTCCTCCTAAATGATCTGTTAACCCTTTATTCTCTTGTGGTAGGAGGATGCTCAGATGATTATTCGTCTACTTGAAGGCTCCCAATGTCAAGTCTCGATTCTCAAGGTCATCAGGAGAAGGCCTTTTTCCAGGAAGAGCGAAGCTGCGTGGCGAACACTCGTATGAAGAAACCCATGGCTGAGCCTACTATCATAATTTGGGATGGCGAGATTGAGGATCGCTTCCATCATCCGCTCCACCGCCTCCCTTACGGCCTTGGCGAAACCGGGATTTCAGGCCAGCCAGTATAGAGGCGGGTGGAGGCCCCGAGTTAATCTTGGCGGACCACTTCCACGGATTCAACCTATTGCGAGATTGCCGGGCCAAAATCTGCCGTTCGACCCGGTTACGTGATGGGTCTCCTTCATTTGTTGGAGAATAGTTTGAAGCAGGCGATCTCTATTATCGAGGTTAGATGGGCGACTCCTATGGTCTTCGCCCATTCATATTGAGTATCTTGGAGGAAATTCGTGTTGGTGGCCCTCGGCTAGCTAATCGTTGTGAGCAAAGCTCACTAGGCGGCTAACTCTTGCATCCGTGTGGAGGATTTAGCCTTTTTGAATCATGCGATGTCAACATGACTTTCACTCTTCATCAGATTATCCCTCTCTTGGAGATTATGGTGGGAGGACATTAAGGGTTGCCGAGTTATCCTTAAGAATATGGATTTATTCTCCAGGAACTCCTCGTTGAAATTTTGGAAATAGTTTATACTCGTAATCCTAGTTGGAGTAGGATTAGGCGACGCGTTGATCGGCGTCGATGCAATCCGCCCGATCGAGTTATCCCTAAGAATATTTTTTGTGAAAATATTCTTCCGGGAACTTCTCGATAAATTAGGAAACAGTTTATACTCGTAATCCTAGTTGGAGTAGGATTAGGCGACGCGTTGATTGGCGTCGATGCAATCCGCCCGATCGAGTTATCCCTAAGAATATTTTTTGTGAAAATATTCTTCCGGGAACTTCTCGATAAATTAGGAAACAGTTTATACTCGTAATCCTAGTTGGAGTAGGATTAGGCGACGCGTTGATGGCGTCGATGCAATCCGCCCGATCGAGTTATCCCTAAGAATATTTTTTGTGAAAATATTCTTCCGGGAACTTCTCGATAAATTAGGAAACAGTTTATACTCGTAATCCTAGTTGGAGTAGGATTAGGCGACGCGTTGATCGGCGTCGATGCAATCCGCCCGATCGAGTTATCCCTAAGAATATTTTTTGTGAAAATATTCTTCCGGGAACTTCTCGATAAATTAGGAAACAGTTTATACTCGTAATCCTAGTTGGAGTAGGATTAGGCGACGCGTTGATCGGCGTCGATGCAATCCGCCCGATCGAGTTATCCCTAAGAATATTTTTTGTGAAAATATTCTTCCGGGAACTTCTCGATAAATTAGGAAACAGTTTATACTCGTAATCCTAGTTGGAGTAGGATTAGGCGACGCGTTGATCGGCGTCGATGCAATCCGCCCGATCGAGTTATCCCTAAGAATATTTTTTGTGAAAATATTCTTCCGGGAACTTCTCGATAAATTAGGAAACAGTTTATACTCGTAATCCTAGTTGGAGTAGGATTAGGCGACGCGTTGATCGGCGTCGATGCAATCCGCGGGGTGTTATCCTGCCGAATAAATCTTCAGAATTTTTCCAAATATAGCGGAGGGAGTAGGGGTCAATCAACGGACTGATTTGGCATTATTTTGGCATCCAATTAGGGTTCTAATTAGGACTCCTAATTAGGGGCTGATTAGAGTCCTAATTGGAATTGATTTGGGCCCCAATTAGAATTCCTACTTCTTGCCAAATAGGAGTCCTTGTTCAAAGAGGATTGGGTTCATATGGGATTGTTATAAATACCCCTCCTCCTCCTTGATGACCTAGGCCCCCCTTCTCGTGGTTTGCTCTTGTTTTCATCTTGCTTCGCCGTCTTTTCATCTTCGATCAACAAGGTATTCATCTGAGGGTTTTGTAAATTCTTTTCTTCTTTTCTTCTCTTTTTTTTTTTGTGTGCGGTGGCGGACGGGACGAGAACGCGATCAGACGGCGGATTTGGATGGCCGACGGCGGCGTCAGTTACGTAACAGTTACGTGGCTTAGTCGTGTGGCGGCGTCGGTCGTCTTTATTGACACTATTTCTTTGATTTTCAGTCGTGTATTTGACTTTTCGTCGTATTTTGCGGCTTCGATGTCTACGGGAAGATCCGCAGCTCAGGAGTCGCTCGACTTCGCCGTCGGCGTGAATGCCGCCTCCTTCTTTCGGTGGTCGCCCGGTCATCATATTCTCATACATATATCGTTGTATCCGCTTCGTTCTCCTTTGTGGCGATTGGGAAGAGCAAATCCTCCTTTGTGGGGATCGGCCAGTTATTACCGCGTTAGTTATGACCCGCCGTTCTCCTTTGTGAGGCGATTGGGAAGAGCCGAATTCTCCCGTGAGGATTGAGGCTTCAAAAATCACCCGTCTCGATGTTTTTAGCGGGGCGATTTCACACCGTACTCTGCATACGTAGAGCGGAATATATTACCGTTTGGATTCGCGGCTATATTTATCGTTCTCCGGGTATTTATCTGGATGAAATCGTCATACCGTTATAAGGTCGTGACTTCGATCTCATGGGTTTCGAGAAGAGTTCTCGCCTTATCTTGCTTCCCTTTTTTTAAGATATTCCTCCTAAATGATCATTAACCCTTTGTTCTCTTGTGGTAGGAGGATGCTCCGATGATTATTCGTCTGCCGAAGGCTCCCGATGTCAAGTCTCGATTCTTAAGGTCATCAGGAGAAGGCCTTTTTCCCCAGAGAAGCGAGCTGCGAGGCGAACACTCGTATGAAGAAACCCGGCTGAGCCTACTATCATAATTTCGGATGGCAGATTGAGGATCGCTTCCATCATCCGCTCCACAGCCTCCCTTACGGCCTTGGCAGAAACCGGGATTTCCGACCCTTCGGTATAGAGGCGGGTGGAGCCCCGAGTTAATCTTGGCGGACCACTTCCACGGATTCAACCTATTGCGATTGCCGGGCCAAAAATGGTTCGACCCGGTTACGTGATGGGTCTCCCATTTGTTGGAGAATAGTTTGAAGCAGGCGATCTCTATTATCGAGGTTAGATGGCGACTCCTATGGTCTTACGCCCATTCATATTGAGTATCTTGGAGGAAATTGGCGTGTTGGTGGCCCTCGGCTAGCTAATCGTTGTGAGCAAAGCTCACTAGGCTAACTCTTGCATCCGTGTGGAGGATTTAGCCTTTTTGAATCATGCGATGAGTGATCGACTCGTCGGCGAAGCTCGGATCAAGGCTTCGTGAAGCGTTTTAGCGAGAAAAATATCAGAGCAAGAGATCATATTTTCGAACTCATATGAGCGGCAGTGTCGCTGCAGCGTAAGATAAACTTGTACCACCATGTAACCGAGCGTGCGGAATCGGACTGTTCAAGGGAGAAGCGTTGAAGGATTTCAGCGTGAGTGCACGAGAGTCGGGATGTCGCTGAGCGTGAAAGCAAGTCCTCGGCGTCGTCGGGAACATCACGGTACGCTATTGCCTTGAATCGAAGAACTGGAAGGAAGCCAAGGCCGGGTTCGGCGATCGGGAGGAAAAATTAGCCCATCAAGGCTGACCTTGCTTCCTTCACATTCTTGGATTGCTGATGAAGCTGATGTCTTTGCGAGACCTTCGTTCTCTTTGTTGGCCAGTCGTTCGATTTTTATTTAGATGTATTATCATAACTTTGCTTGAATCAATTGTCTCGATAATTGTAGCTCCTTCTATATTTGCTTCAAATGAATAAGATTTATTCCCTTCATTGCTTATTATGATTCTTTTATTTACGTCGAAATAATTAACCATAATACTTATAGGATTTTGGCAAACCCTCACCATCAGGGTTTGATTAGCCTTTACCAACTACCGTTTGAGTTGGGCTAGCGTCGGATTATCTGGGACCGTTCACGCGGCGTTGTGCTAGAAGAATGAAACTCTTCTAGACTTGTTGCTATGATATTGAATACATAGGCTTTATACTCTTTTGCGCAAGAGACCACCGACAGCAGCGTGTGGCGTTGACTTTATCCCTTCTTAGGCCGGACGAAATACCCAGTCGAACTCGGTGTCTTCTTCAATCGGAGAAAGACTAAACCCGACAGCAGCGTGTGGCGTTGGCTTTATCCCTTCTTAGGCTTGGGATAAAATGCCCCAGTCGAACTCGGTGTCTTCTTCAATCGGAAAAAGACTAAACCCGACAGCAGCGTGTGGCGTTGGCTTTAGGGTTATTGGCCATGACCCTCAGCGGGTTTGATGAGCCTTTACCAACTACCGTTTGAGTTGGGCTAGCATGTAGATTATCTAAATCCGTTCTACACACAGCGTTGTGCTAAAAGAATGAAACTCTCTTAGACTTAATGCTACGATGTTGAATCGTGAAGCCGTCTTTTGTCACGGGAATAGACTACGACAGCGTGGTGGCGTTGGCTTTATCCTTCTTAGGCTTGGGATAAAATGCCCCGAATCGAACTCGGTGTCTTCTTCAATCGGAGAAAGACTAAGCAAACGCAGCGTGTGGCGTTGGCTTTATCCCTTCTTAGGCTTGGGATAAAATGCCCGAATCGAACTCGGTGTCTTCTTCAATCGGAGAAAGACTAAACCGGCAAGCGTATAAAGCGTTGGCTTTATCCCTTCTTAGGCTTGGGATAAAATGCCCCGAATCGAACTCGGTGTCTTCTTCAATCGGAGAAAGACTAAACCCGACAGCAGCGTGTGGCGTTGGCTTTATCCTTCTTAGGCTTCGGATAAAATGCCCCAGTCGAACTCGGTGTCTTCTTCAATCGGAGAAAGACTAAACCGGCAGCAGCGTGTGGCGTTGGCTTTATCCTTCTTAGGCTTGGGATAAAATGCCCCAAGATGAACCTTGGCCTTCTTTGGGAAAGTTGACGGCAGCAGCGTGTGGCGTTGGCTTTATCCTTCTTAGGCTTGGGATAAAATGCCCGAATCGAACTCGGTGTCTTCTTCAATCGGAGAAAGACTAAACCCGACAGCAGCGTGTGGCGTTGGCTTTATCCCTTCTTAGGCTTGGGATAAAATGCCCCAAGATGAACCTTGGCCTTCTTTTGGCCGGAGAAAGTTGAACGGATGAAGATTGATTGAGGTGGGAAAGGAAGAATGTGTTCTATTTCAGGGATGAGGCTAACGGCGAGATTCCTTCTTGTAGGAATTGAAAAGACTCGGTGACCTTGATCGGACAACACAGTGCGAAAATCTCGGCCTTATACCGGTCGGCTACCTAAGATAAGAGGTGGAACTAAGAGTGGGATCTCGCTCAGAACCGAAGAGACTCGGTGACCTTGATCGGACAACTGGTGCGAAAATCCCGGCATACCTTGGTCGGTGGCTACCTAGGATGAAGATGGAACTAAGAGTGGGATCTCCACTCAGAACCGAAGAGACTCGGTGACCTTGATCGGACAACTGGTGCGAAAATCCGGCATACCTTCCGGTAGCTACCTAGGATGAAGATGGAACTAAGAGTGGGATCTCCACTCGAGAACCGAAAAGACTCGGTGACCTTGATCGGACAACACAGTGCGAAAATCGGCATACCTTGGTCGGCTACCTAGGATGAAGATGGAACTAAAGTGGGATCTCCACTCAGAAGCGAAAAGACTTCGAGGTGACCTTGGTGGACAACACAGTGCGAAAATCCGGCATACCTTCAATTGGCTACCTAAGATGAAGATGGAACTAAGAGTGGGATCTCCACTCAGAAGCGAAAAGACTTCGAGGTGACCTTGAGGCGGACAACTGTGCGAAAATCCGGCATACCTTCAATGGTAGCTACCTAAGATGAAGATGGAACTAAGAGTGGGATCTCCACTCAGAAGCGAAAAGACTTCGAGGTGACCTTGAGCGGACAACACAGTGCGAAAATCTCGGCGCATACCTTCAATCGGCTACCTAAGATGAAGATGAAACCCTTCCGTTTGACGAAAAGTTTTCGCTTGGAGAGGAAGGATTTTATATTCTCTCTCGGCGTGAAAGGAATTTTGAGTGGGCCTCTTGTTCATAGAAGGAATCAAGAGGGATTTTGGTAATGTACCGAAAATTTGTAGACCCGTCAAGGAATTTGATCGGTGGGGAAATGTGATGGAGGATAAATCTAGGGTTATCCTCGCGGCAGGTGAGACATCCCACGAACTTCCGTCGAAGCGGGTTATCGAAGATACTATGGGTAGTATTTCTTGAGGAACTTCCCATTTATCGGCATTAATTGCCTTCGCCATTTTGGGTAATGGCGATATGCACCATTGGATGTCGTTTCTATTACAAGCGACCCTCCCATTTAGGTTCGAATTTACCTTTCTTCTTGGAAGTGAGGATCATCGGTCGTCGGCGGCGAGGACCAAATCTCCTTCTCTAAAGGTTCTCTGTCGAACTTTCTTGTTGAAAGCCTTGACATCCTAGCTTAGTAGAACTCAATGCATTGTTGAGCCTCCGAGCTTCTCATCTAACATCTCAAGCTCTTGAGGCGTTTTCGATGTTGTTCTTGGTCGTCATCTCTTGAAAGAGCGTCGCGAAGTGGCGGGATCTGAATTTCCAATGGGAGAAGCGCTTCACACCCATAGCCCGAGAGTAAAGTCGCCCGGTTGGCGTCGCGTGCCGTTGTCGCGATCGCGCGAGTGCTTCTCGAGTTTATCATCGGTCTAAGCTTGTTACTTTTCACAAGCTTTGCCAGATTTTTGATAATCGTCTTGTTGAATGCCTCGGCTAATCCATTTTGGTGGATTATAGAGTCGGCGAGGCGTCTTGTATCTTGAATTTCTCAAAAACGATGAAGGAATTGCGATGAAGCGGGGACCGTTGTCATGCGATCCGTCTTGGGACACCATGTCGATAGATGACATGGTGTTTGATAAACTTGATGGTACTTCGCCTTTACTTCTTTTAGCGGGATTGCTGACCCACTTGGAAGTAGTCGGTGTCGCTAGAATAAACCGATCGCCTTTGTGACGGAGGAAAAATGGGACCTACAATGTCCATTCCCCATGTCTCGAATGGCGGGATGTGGCAGAAGGATCTGATTGCTCTGGCGGTGATGCATATAATTGGCGTGAATTTGACCGCGTGGCATTCCGGCGTGCTTCATTGCGTCATTAATCATTGTGGGCCAAAAGTAACCCATTCTCTGATTCAATCGTAGAGTTTGGGACGGTGGTGTGCACCACATTCACCCTCGTGTGCTTCGAAGGACTTCTTACGCCTCCTTGTTTGAAAGGCATCGGAGTAAAGACCATCGTACCCGGCGATATAGCGTCACGGTCTACGTGTCGTAAAAGAATCTTGGAGCTCTTGGCGGGACTGACTCTCTCCTTTCGTCTTACGGTAGAATACCATGTAAGCGTGTCGATGATAGGAAAGTGCCAATCTCGGGCTCCAACTTGGTTTGGGTTGTATACACTTCTTTGGTAACTACCCCTTATCTTCTTGTGCCTCATCGTATAATAGTAGTGAAGTTGGTGAGTCTGGCCGTGACTAGTTGCTCGGTCTGGAAGGTTGTGCGACCGACTAATGCATCCGGCGTAAGCGTTTTGGAAGCGGGATATATTCGATGAAAAACTCTTGAATGATGCCATTTCCACGGCTACGATGATAGGGGACGGATCGGGGTTCCTAACCGTAGTCACCACGGACTGCTTAACTATCGGTTGTGAATCACCATACGGCGAGATATTGACCCCGGCTCCTTGGCGACTAAGTCCGATAAGTAGTAGCGTTGTATTGAGCTCGTTATTGGAGCGAGGTTGATGAGTGAATAAGCACGGGGCATGACATGATTTGGGAAATCAAGACAACTCCGACTCGGTAGATTTTAGAACATCCGGATTTTCGCCACATTGGTGGCCGAGAAGCTCCATCAAAATACAATCGCCATATTTGTTGGTGCGGCGTAGTGTTGACTTCACGAACTTCATCGGGAAGATCATCATATAGCTCAAGCGCATCCGTTGTCGGTGGCGACCAAGAGATCATCAGCTTGTCCTTTGGTACGACCATTGTTTGAAATACAAGTCATATTGAGACAAGAGCAAGGCCCATTTAAAACGCCAACTCATCGAGGCGGTGGGTCATAAATATCCGGATCAGTTCGTTAGAATAACATAAATCGTCTCAGGCTAAATAGTGCGCATTTTACGAATCGCGAACACTAATGCAAAACCTTGCTTCTCGACCATTGGATATCGAGACTTCGGCCGCAGACTAATGTTCGGCTCGGGTAATACTGCTGCTGTTGACGTATGTGTCGTCTTGCTAAAAGCGCAACAGTGATCCGTCGCCTTGGCGTAGATCAAAACGGTTTTCGACAGCGGTGCAACAAACGGGTTTAGCGAATCGACTTGATCTCTTGAATGCCTTGGCGGCGTCGTCAAATATATGACCGCCCTTCTTGTTCAACTTGGAGAGCGGTGGCATTTCCGGATAGGTTCGATATGAACCGTCGGATGTCATCATCGTCCTTGTAACCCCACGAGTTCTCTCAGTTTCGGAGGTTGCAATTCTTGAATCGCCTTCACTTTGTCGGGATCGGCGTGGATTCCTTTGTTGGTGGCAGCGAAGCCAAGGAACTTACCTGGACATCCCAAGGAAGGACTTGGCGGGATTCATCTTTAGGCGATGAGTTAGCATGAGCTCGAATACCGTTCTAAGATCTTTGATGTGATCTCCTTTGTCACGGCTTTACGACCAAATCGTCGTAGCATTCGACCGTTTTCGAAGATGATCTGGAAAATCTCGTCATTGCTTTCGGTGATGCGTTCGTAGGCATTTTGAGGCGAGCGGCATGACCGTGTAGCAATATATGCGATGCGTTCGGCATTTGTGTGTTTGGCGTCATCGGGGTGCATCTTGATTTGGTTGTACCGAAAAGCCATCCATAAGGACATCCTCGAATCCACATGTATTGTCAACTATGGCGTCGGTGATTGATTGGCGGAAATCATCCTTTGGGCAGCGGCGTTTAGGTCTCTGATGACCGGATCCTAATCGAACCATTCTTCTTCATGGCCAGGGACTATATTAGCCACCTCAGGATGTTGAATTTCCTCGGCGAATCCGATTCTATGAGTTTCTTCACTTCCGTCAACAATTGCCTCCAATATTTGTGGGCGAAAGTCTTCTTGTTGCTTGCGGGTTTGACATCGCCTTGATGTTGGCGATGTGTTGCCACATTAAGTCACGGCATGTCCTCGTAACTCGGTGAATACATCGATATACTCACGATTAGGGCAATCAACTCTTCCTTTTCTTTCGAAGGGAGAGTATTGCGATGTTTATGAGTTTAGGATGCTCTTCATCACCCATATTAACTGGACTACCTCATCCTTAGTGGGGGTTCTCTTTGTTGAACCTATCCCCAAATGCTCTGAGTTGATGGATCCATGGGTCTTCCCATGTTGGCATATCTTCATCACCCTCAATAGTAGGGATCGATCGTGGCCATATTAGACATCGAGCCTTGAAAGCTTCTCAGAGGTGGTGAGAATCCCAGAAGAGTCGGGGCGAATGTCCGAGTCTCCCTCATAGGGTGGATTATTATCAATCGACACGAGCATTCATCTTCGAGGAGGATTAGTATCCCAATCCTTCTAAATGCATAGTAATTATCCGGCCTTCCTCTTGGGACATATGCGGCTTTAGGAGGGTTAGAGGGCCTCGTCCGAAACATAGACCTTCCCCGTGTCAAGTCATACCCCATCTTTTCATGATACCCGGTGTTTTACGGACTATATGAATGTGTGGAGGATAGGCCCATTGTCATCTTCACCTTCTTCAAAGCGATTACGTTGGGCGCATCTCCTTTTAGTAAACCAAGTCTTTTCACTACTTGATCTTGGTGGGATGACAAGTGTTGTCCCAAAGGAATCCGGAGCTGCTTTTGTGTGAAGCAAGATGATGAGAGTGAGTGCAACTTTGGATCATTGTATAATCACTTATCACATCATTCAAAGATAAAGGATACTCTAAATCGTCATTTATTGATTCATCGGCAATTTGCCAATTACAATGTTCATCGGCGATTCTTCATCGTCAAGATTGATTACAAGGGTACAATGTCATTTAAAACAAAACCTCCACTATAACCAAGCGGTTTGGTATCTACGCTTCGCCGTGTCCGTACCTTGGGCGATGATTGATTCGGACTCATTACAGTAGAGAATCGGTGAAATAATTCTCCATCCCCTTAAGCGGTTGTTTGTCGCGACCACCGTCTTGACCTCATTATTAGGTCTACATATTTGAGACGATGAAGAGTAGATGGGACTATAACATTACCGTGGATCCAAGATCGACCAACAGTAAGTTATAGGAAGTCTACGCATCAATTACATAGCGGTGACTTCGGACTTTAAGTCTCCCATTTGGCACTTTATCCGGATTTTACCAAGTGGCGAGACCGGTGGTGTTAAACGTGATTGCGTGCTGTTGGCCTTGACTTCTTGGCGGGGATTCCAAGGTGATACATGGTTGGGGGCATGATGCTCCTGGCCGGAACCGGATCGACTTGGATCCGGTTAACTTCACTAGAGCCAATATACCGGTGAAGTATAGCGGCTATCGTGCTTGGAATTCCTCGTCGCATATCCTCCTTTGTAAAGGTGATCGGGGGAAGTGCTTAGTCGCAAGGTTTGTTGGGCGACTCTTCGGACTCGGCCTAATGCGGGTGAGGAAGACTTGAATCGGCGAGGGCTTCTTGAAGAGCTTCTTCGTCTCTTTTGATAAGCGACTCATAAAGTGATCCTTGCGGGGATATTGGCCAATTGTGCCATTACATCAAAGCGGTATGGAGAGTTGAAGTTCGGTTTATCTCTTCAATCAGGCTGAATCGGGAAGCGCCGAGTTGAACTTCATCACGCTTTTGCTGGTAGCTTCTTTGGCTGACCACTGCGTTCGCTTTCTGCGATGCGGTGAGGTTTGTTGGTACCCCACTACGAGGCGTCTTGGCATTAGGTCCGGGGACTTGGGATACTTGTATTTGTACTCGTGTCCACTCCGGTGGCGTGGGCTTGAGTTCCCCGCCGGACGGTTGGAATGTTACCACTGTTCATCGTCTCCCTCGAATTGCGGAGTAGCATGACATGCCTTTCCCTTCGCCGGCTTTTTCAAGAAGAGAAGCTACCATTGCTCGTCTTCGGTAAGTGCAGGTGGACCCACAAGACCGCCATTGGTACGTATCACGATACAAGTCCTTTACGGCGCGCTTGCGGGTCGTCATTCACCGTCTTCATGCAGCTTTGACCAGCGGTTCAGGTTCAAACCATGTCAAGCGGCACCGACCGAAACTTATGGATACGCGTTATCGACCTTCTTTTCTTTGGGCGGCTTCATAGTGACCCTACATCAATTAAAGCCGGATTTTGTCCTAAAGCGAGGATTTAGTGGGGTGATGAGCGCCCTATGGTGCGCCGCGATATCTTGGGTCATTGTGTTCATCGCCTCCTCTTGATCTGAATCGGGAGGGAGCTTGATCTTGTTATTTTCCACAAGATATTTGGAAGAGCCGGAATCTCGTCGTCCCTAAGGAATAGGACTGGGAATCTGAAACCTAAGACCTGTTTTGGCCCAGGTTGCCGTTGAGCTACTGTTCGCGGTGGCTGTTGCTGCTGTTGCCTTCTGTGGGGTGGAGTTGGAGCGTTGGTTATAACCGCCGTCTTGGCTTGCTCTTTCCTTTGCCACGTGGGACAAAGTTGCAGCGGAGCCCGTTGTCGGTGACCCCTCTCGCCTTTTCCTTTTGAGGAATCTCTCGGCTTGCTCTCCACGAACCTTCAAGTCCTTCCGTTATCGATGGTGCTGTACCCATTGCTTCAAGCACATCTATTGATAAGTTCTTTGTGGCAGGTTTGGAGGATGAACTCCTCTTATTGGATCCGGCGGTTCATTGCCTTGTTCGAATCGTTTAACAAAGATGTCCGCGGTTTCTCCGTCTTTACGCTTCTCGTCGAACAGCGTCCGTCGATACCTCGTATCGTCATCAAAGAAATTGGTAGGAAGCTAGACTCCATGTCGTCCGGTTGTGAATGCTCCGGCGAGAGGCGGCGGTACCATTAAGGCGACAGCGGGTGCCAGCGAATGGCCGAACCATCAAGGGTTCGTTGCGAGAAATAACTCCGGGTGTGACTTGAAATAAATCAAGTGCTTTGTGGGGAACCCTTCCAGTCAAATGGTGTGAAGTTTATTAAGTTAAACTTTGGCAGTGCGGTTGATTCCACTTCCCACTGGTATGGGCAAGGAATACCGTCTTCTTTACTTCTTGGCGGAAATCAATGAGTTGATTTTGCTCTCCAAGTCTTTGATCTTCTCGCTCTCTGAGCAGCGGCGTCGTCGGTTTTCGGGGGTTATCATCTTCGGTGCTTCCTCGATCCGAATCGCTCATCTCTTCATCGGCGCTGTGGCATTTCGATTCACCTTGATGTTTTGTCGGGGCTTGGATCTGTTGGTGGTGCATTTCTCTCGCCGTCGCATGGCCAACTCCATCTCTAATTTGAAGTTTTCCGTTGTTTATTCAGCGCTTCTAGCGGCCACTTGATGCGATGCGATCATAAGCGTTTCTTGGGGCTCCCTTAATGCTGATGTGATCGAGATCGATTCGCGAACCAATATCGGCGCATCATCCTGGTAACCCTGCTTATCGTTATCACGGACCGTCGGATAGTCGGGACCAAGCGAGTTAGCCGTTGCGATGGGGAATAGCCGTGACGATGATTCTTTCTGGTCATATTATTAGTGACCTCGCGCTCACTCGGAAGGTCATCCTTTCGAATCGCCTTGACCTAGGTCTCGGCATCTTCGTGGTGAGTCTCGGAAGGCTGACACCCTTTCGGACTTCTTGATGGCAATTGCATTCGAGCATCGTCTTAATGAGCTTGGAGCACAAGCATGTATGTTGGGGAATTCTTTGAGATTTTCGTTACCCTTACTCGCGGTAGTCTGACTCATCGGTGTGTGCGGGCGACTGCGTATGTCGGTTTGATCTCCGGTATAACATCCTCATCATCGGATGAAAGCGTCTCCTTCGAGGGCGGATCAACCCATCGAAACTTCCGTGACTGCCTAGACTTTCGCCGATGTGAGTCGCGAAGTCTCGTGAACTCTCGGACTTCGATTTTCGTCCGATAGGGGAGGTGTAGGAATCTTCTTGTCCTTGTTGGAGCAGGTGCGACCTCGCATGAGGAGTGACCCGTGATTCTCGAGGACCAAGGCGATCCTTGATAGTCGGTTTGGTAGTGGTGGCGAGTTGGCTCCACCCCGATTGAATCTGACAGCTTTTGACTTTGGCGTCGTCTATCTTGAGCCTTGGCGTTGGGTACAGCGCTTTGTATCCTTCGGTTTAGGTGCGAGGCAGTGTGGACAAAGCGAGGTTGGGGCACCATTAGACTTGGCCTCAAACACGGGCGCGTGGTGGCTTCTTTACCACCTCCTTCTTCAGCGCACGAGCTTTCTTGCACCAAAGCTTCGTGCTGCGGAAGTGCGGCGGCAGGATGCGCTCTGAAGTGTGGAGCGGTTCCGTTTGACACGGATCCACTTTCGTTGGTTGGCGGCTTGGATGGACCGTCACTTGATCATTTGAAGCCTGCGAGTAAACCTAGATCTTAGATCCGCCAATAGCGGACCCCATCTGATTACGCGGCGCTGTGGCCGCTGTCGTCGCCTTTGGCGAGCTTCTTGAAGGCCGCGCGCATCGTCGGCGTTCATCTCGGGCACCATCTGGACCGAGCGCAGGTGATTTCACTGCTGGCCAGCGGGGTTAGACTTCGCCGATCACCGGGGCTCTACATCGAGGCCGCCGGGTTCTCCTTGCGTGAGAACCTTGGAGGCGGCGGGGCCCCGGATGCGGAGGAGGGTGAGGCGGGTCCTCGAACTTCTCTGGTGAACTTCGAACTCGACCTCTTCTTCCACCGGGATAGGGATCCGCGGTTCGGCCACGGCGACCTCCGATCTGAGGCGGTGGCTCCATCAGTCGCCTTGTTGTACGGTAAAAGTCGGGATGATTGTCATTGATTTGAATTTGTTTACGAGCTTCTTTTGCCTACAACAAAATTCAAAAGAAATTGCCTTTATTTTAAAGGCTGCAATGAAAATCAAAAAGATTGCGACTTCTTCCTAAACAAACGAGGATCTACGTTATGTCGAGGTCACCGGCTTGCGTGAGTTCTTTGCCCGTCTTGGGGACTTTTGTGTCAGTGGACCACAGCGCAATTCGATCAGTGAGACGGGTTACGGAACTACAGATGTGAAGGGGCTCGTTCCACGAAGAAAAGAGCAGGCGCTGAGGGATCCACCTCGAAGAGGATCGCTGGCGGGTGAGATCTACTAGGAGAAATCCTGGCTATCCACGAGATTAAGGCGAAGCTTAATCTAGAGGGTATCTGTAGTTCGACCGAATTGGTTACCTTTTGCTTCTGGATCGGCGTCATTGGACTTGAGCTGCATGGTGCTTTCGGAACCGTCGCCGATTACTCGTAGATCTCATAGAATTCTTGAGAAGTAGAGCTCTTCCAATCACCAAAATCCAAGCCTCAGGAAGCCTTGAAATTCCCCCAAATCAAGCCCTCTCCCACCTTCAAGACCCGTGGCGTTGAAAAATGCTTACAAGGTCCCGAAACCAACTTCGTGGCGAGTGTGAATGGCGACCATCGAATAATCACGGACATCAAAGCGGTTGAGGCAGCGAACCACGGCAAACTTCATAGCGTCTAAACTTGACTCGCCGGACTTCGAGCGGATGATCGGATTGGGACCGTTGAGCGGAGCGAACCAAGGATTAGTTCGGAATCAAATCTGACGGAACGAGCAGAGAGCGGCCGGCGAAAAGCGAAGCGGCCAGCGGCAAGAGTCGAGGCGGCGGCGGCAAGTGGCCAGGTGGCTCGACCACTTTGGTAGAGCCACCTCATTGGTAGGAATGCCGACAAATGGTAGGAGGCTCGACCACTTTGGTAGAGCCACCTCGACCAAGTGGTAGGAGGCTCGACCACTTTGGTAGAGCCACCTCGACAACTTGGCAGAGTGCCTCGACGAAGTGGTAGGAGGCTCGACCACTTTGGTAGAGCCACCTCGACAACTGGTAGGGTACCGACAAGAGTGGTAGAAGTGGCTCACCAGTGGTGAAACCCTCTTCTGGCATTTTGTATAAATAGGGAGGGGGTCTCTGGGGACTTCAGATTGGGGGGGACTTCAGATTGGGAGGTCTTGGATTTGGGGGAATTTCAAGGCTTCCGGAGGCTTGGATTTTTGGTGATTTGGAAGAGCTCGGACTTCTGAAGAATTCTTGCGAGATCTACAGTAATCGGTATGCGGTTAGAACGCCGTGACAAGTCGATCGGCGTCGGATCTATAAGCAAAAGGTAACAGTCCGGTCGAACTCTGAGATACCCTCTAGATTAAGCCGTCTTAATCTCGGGACGCAATGATTTCTCCTAGTAGATCTCACCGCTCGGCGATCCTCTCCCGTGAGTGTGATCCCCTCGGTAACCGTTTCCTTGAAGCGAGCCTTTATCTGTAGTTCGAACCGGGTCTCTACGGATCGAATTGCGGTGGTCCACGGACACAAAAGTCCGACACGGGCAAAGAACCCATAGCGAGGACCTCGACATGCCGAAGATCCTGCGTGTTTGTTTAGGAAAAGTCGCAATCTTTTTGATTTTCATTATGCGCCTTAAAATAAAAGGCAATTTCTTTTTGAATTTTGTTGTAGGCAAAAGAAGCGTAAACAAATTCAAATCAACAAACAATCACCATGAAACTAACCTTCCGATAGGTGAATAACGATCTCAATCGAGTCGTCGTGTACGTGCCGTAATCGAATCGGCAGAAGTCAAAGGCCTCAGGGCGGATAAAAAAAAATTTCGGGCTGGGACCGCCAAAGGGGCGGCCCCATGACCCCAGCGCTAACCGCTGGCGGGACGGCAACTTCTGCGTAGGGTGTAATAATTACGCTCGGTGAAGTCAACCGAATCCAAGTTGATCAGGGTTCGCTGTGAGTATCATTCTATCATCCTTGTCGGATCGTCCTCCCCACAAATCGAAGGATCTCGTTGCAAGAAAGATCCATTTGTCCTCGACTCAGGAACTTTAAAGGCGAGGATCTTAACTCGCCGTTGCGAAGTTGCACCAAATGGCATCCTTCCGGCATCCAAGATCGCCGGATCTCTGAGAGATGCGCCCGATGGCGTCTTGACTCTCGGCGTGAGTTAGCCAAGGCCACGGAATCGGTCGGCGGTATCCGCTACAAAGTGGATCGAAGTCGGGAGAGGTCAAGAACCTCATCAATAGGTGCGGCAACTCCTCCAAGCCGCCAACAAATGATTGGTTCGCGTCAAGCGGAACCGATCAACATGAAAGCGTATCGAGGTAGTGCATTACTTCGCACACACGGGCTCTAGTTGGGAGGCGGATGTAGAAGAAGGAGAAGTGGACAAGAAGCCGAAAATCGCCAAGTTTGGAGTCGAAATCGGAACAACGATTGGGGCGAAGGCCAGCGTTAGTCGAGAATCGACCACCTCAAAGCGGTCGGCTAAGGCTCGGCATGCGGGGTGACTTGATTCAAAGAAGATCACACCTCCGGCGATTTCATCCAAATGTCCATCGGCTCTTGCGCCGGTCAATCTGTTGGCGTATCGAGTAAAGCGGCTTTGGAGCACCTCGGCTCATTGCATGATGATCGAGGTAAAATTTCGATCAAAGAGCGATTGTGCGGTTAAGGAAGTCGGGTCACTCTTGATGCAGGGGTCGCACCCACCTCAACCGTGATAAGAAGATTCACATGGTGCTCTCAGGGATTGGATCGAAGTTGAGAGCGATCAAAACCAGCGTTAGCAAAGTGACGTTGAGATTAGTGACTCTTGGAACCTCGATAATGTGACTCATCCTCGAAGGAGGCGTTTTCATCGGCGGCGATGGCGTTATACGAGAAGTCATACCAACACACGAGGGTTGCTCGGCATTCATGCGATGAGTTGTACTATCGTCTTTGAAGTGCAGTAAACCTCGAAGAAGTTCCCGAATTGAACACGCATTGTCCGTGTTCTCAAACTATCGAGGCGGTGTTGTCGAATGTAAGCGCACCAAGCCGACTCAGAAGAAGGCGTCGCTCTTTGATAGGCTTGGCAACAAGATCGAGTCTCAAAGCGATATGACCAGCGAGAGGGTTGGGATCACGAATCCTCCTCGAAGATGAATGCTCATGGTGATTGATAATAATCCACAGGAGGAGGCGAATATTCGTCTAATTCTTGACTTGGGATTGACACCAGCCTGGAGAAGCTTTCAAGGTTTTGATGTCGAATATGGCTCACGGTCGATCCTGTTACTATTGAGGATGATGAAGATATGCCAACATGGGAAGACCCATGGATCCATCAACTCAAGAGCGGTTTGGGGATAGGTTGAACAAAGAGAACCCCCACTAAGGACGAGGTAGTCAGTTAATATGGGTGATGAAGAGCATCCTAAACTCATAAACATCGACAATACTCTCCCTTGGAAGAAAGGAAGAGTTGATTGCCCTAATCGGGGAGTATATCGATGTATTAGCACGGAGTTACGAGGACATGCGGGACTCGACCCTAATGTGGCAACACATCGCCTCAACATCAAGGCGGATGTCAAACTGTCAAGCAACGGCAAAGGCGGTTTCATCCACAAATATTGGAGGCAATCGTTGTGAAGTGAAGAAACTCATAGAATCGGGAAATGGGTCGATTAGGATGCGTATGGACTTCTGAGAGACCTCAGCGGCTTGCGAAGATGACTTTCCTCTTCCAATCACGATGTCATAGTTGACAACACGTGTGGATTTGAAAGAATGTCCTTTATGGATGGCTTTTGGGGTATAATCAAATCAAGATGCACCCGATGGCGTAAACACCACGGCGTTGAGCAGCCCATCGGCATATATTGCTACGGTCATGCCGTTTGGCCTCAAAATGCGGTATAACATACCGTGAGCAATGGCGAAGATTTTCTGGATCATCTTGGAGAAAGCGGTCGAATGCTACGTCGGCGATTTGGTGCGTGAAAAGCGTGACAAAGGAGATCACATCAAAGATCTTAGAGCGGTATTGAACTCATGCGGACTCATCGGCTAAAGATGAACCACCAAATCCTTCCTTGGGATGTCGGTGGCAAGTTCCTCGGTTTTGTCGTCACCGACAAAGGAATCCACGTCGATCGACAAAGTGGCGATTCAAGAGTTGCAACCTCAGAAATGCGAGAGAACTTCGGGGGTTACAAGAGGCGATTGGCGTACATCCGACGGTTCATATCGAACCTATCGGGAAGTGCCAACCGTTCTCAAAGTTGAACAAGAAGGCGTGTCATATATTTGGGGCGGCGCTTTGCCGAGGACATTGAAGAGATCAAGTCTTATCTCGCTAAACCTCCTGTTCTTGTAGCACCGCGGTCGGGAAAACCGTTTTTGATCTACGTCAAGGCAACGGATCACTCGTTAAGCGCTTTACTCGCGCAAGACGACGATAGCGGTCCGCGAGCGGCGATGTATTACGGCGAACATTAGTGGCTGAGTCTCGATATCCAATGGTCGAGAAGCAGTGCCTTGCATTGGTGTTCGCGATTTAGAAGATGCGACACTATTTAGTCGGACAAACGATTTATGTTATCTCTAACGTAAATCCGGTCCGAATATTTATGACCCAGCCAGCCTCAATGAGTTGGCGTTTGGCGAAATGGACCTTGCTCTTGTCCCAATATGACTTGTATTTCAAACAACAGTCGGTCAAAGGACAAGCGATTTGTGATCTCTTGGTACCCGACCAGGCGGCCAGACGGTTGAGCTATATGATGATCTTCGGATGAAGTCCACGAAGTTAACACTACATCGCACCAACAAATATGGCGATTGTATTTTGATGGAGCTTCTCGGGCCACCAATGTGGCGAGTACCCCCGGATGTTCTAAAATCTCCGCTGGAGTCGGAGTTGTCTTGATTTCCAGGAATCATGTCATGCCCGTGCATATTCACTCACGAACCTGTTCCAATAGCGTGGCGAATACAGCGCTACTTATTGGACTTAGTTCGCCAAGGAGCTGGGGTCGAATATCTCGGCGTCTGGCGATTCGCAATTGATAGTTAAGCGGGTTCGTGGTGACTACGAAGTCGAGAATCGGATCTAATCCCTATCATCGGATAGGCTGTTGAAATAGCGGACTCATTGAAGAGTTTTCATCGAATATATCCGCGCCTCAAAATGCTTATCTTGGATGCTGCGGCGTTAGGCGTGTCGTTAGCACAACCTTAGAGACCGAACAACTAGTTACGGTCGGGACTCACCAACTCTTCGTACCATTATACGATGAGGCACAAGAAGATAAAGGGCTAGTTACCAAAGTACATGCAACCCAAACCAAGTTGGAGCCGAGATTGGCTTTCCTATCATCGATTCGTCTTACATGGTATTCTACCGGAAGGCGTGAAGGAGAGAGAGTCAATCGGCAAAGAGCTCAAGATTCTTTTATGACACTCAAACCCGGGCAGCTATATGCGAGGGTATGATGGTCTTTGCTCGATGCCTCTCAAACAAAGAGGCGGGAGAGGTCCTTCGGGAAGCACGAAGGTGAATGTGGTGCACACCGGCTGGTCCCAAGCTCTGATCGAATCGGAGAATGGGCTACTTTGGCCAACAATGGTTAATGGCCGGTCGATGCATTCGGAAATGCCGCAGCGTGTCAAATTCCGCGAATTATATGCATCGGCCGAGCAAGCGCATCGCCGGCCATCACGGCCATTGAGACATGGGGAATGGGCGTCGTAGGTCCCATTTTCCTCCGTCGGTCAAAGCGTCGGTTTATTCTAGCGATCACCGATTACTTCTCCAAGTGGGCGAAGCAATCCGCTAAAAGAAGTCAAAGGCGAGTACCGTCGTCAAATTTATCAAACACCATGTCATCTACCGACACGGTGTTCCAAGGCGGATCGTGCATGACAGCGGTCCCCAATTCATCGGCAATTCCTTCATCGGGTTTTGCGAAAAGTTCAAAATACAAGATGTCGCGTCGGCGGCTTATAATCGGCGACAAATGGATTAGCGAAGCATTCAACAAGGCGATTATCAAAATGCAGCCGAAGCTTGTGAAGAGTAACAAGCGAGCTGGGATGATAAACTTCGGAGGCTTTTCTGCGTGCTCATACGGTATGCATACATGGAAAGACCCGTACTCCACGGTTTCGGGTGCGAAGCGATTCTCCGTTGGAAATTGATTCGTCGCCGCGCCGCCCTTTCAGCGAGATGGCGACCGAAGAACAACATCAAAAGCGTCTCGAAGAGCTTGAGATGTTAGATGAGAAGCGCGGAGGCTCAACAATGCATTGAGTTCTACCAAGCTAGGATGTGAAGGCTTTCAACAAGAAAGTTCGTGAGAGAACCTTTAGAAGGAGATTTGGTCCTCATTGCTTTCGTGACCGATAATCCTCACTTCCAAGAAGAAAGGTAAATTGAACCTAAATGGGAGGGTCGTTTGTAATAAGCGGTTTACTCCAATGGTGCATATCGCCTCATTACCCAAAATGGCGGCCAGGCAATTAATCTTAGATAAATGGGAAGTTCTGAAGAAATACTACCCATAGTATCTTGGGATAACCCGTTCGGCGGGAAGTTCCTCGTGGGATGTCTCACCGGCTTTTAGCGAGGATAACCCTAGATTTATCCTCCATCACAATTTCCCCACCGATCAAATTCCTTGTGGTGGGTCTACAAATACGGTACATTACCAAAATCCCTCTTGATTCCTTCTATGAACAAGAGGCCCACTCAAAATTCCTTTCCTTGGAGAGAATATAAAATCCTTCCTCTCCAAGCGTAAAATCCTTCGTGTCAAGCGGAAGGGTTTCATCTTCATCTTAGGTAGCGCCGATTGAAGGTATCTTGGGGATTTTCGGACCAGGTTGTCCGTGAAGGTCACTGAGTCTCTTCGGTTCTCGGTGGAGATCCACTCTTAGTTCCATCTTCATCTTAGGTAGCGCCGGTGAAGGTATCTTGTAGGGATTTTCGGACCGGGTTGTCCGGTGAAGGTCACGAGTCTTTCGGTTCTCGGTGGAGATCCACTCTTAGTTCCATCTTCATCTTAGGTAGCGCCGGTGAAGGTATCTTGTAGGGATTTTCGAACCAGGTTGTCCGTGAAGGTCACGAGTCTCTTCGGTTCTGGTGGAGATCCACTCTTAGTTCCATCTTCATCTCGGTAGCGCCGGTGAAGGTATCTTGGGATTTTCGGACCGGGTTGTCCGGTGAAGGTCACGAGTCTCTTCGGTTCTGGTGGAGATCCACTCTTAGTTCCATCTTCATCTCGGTAGCGCCGTGAAGGTATCTTGTAGGGATTTTCGAACCGGGTTGTCCGTGAAGGTCACTGAGTCTCTTGGTTCTGGTGGAGATCCACTCTTAGTTCCCCTCTTATCTTAGGTAGCCGGTGAAGGTATCTTGTAGGGATTTTCGAGACCGGGTTGTCCGTGAAGGTCACGAGTCTTTTCGATTCCTCTGACAAAGTCTGCTGTTAGCCTCATTAGGAAATAGAACAAATTCTTCCTTTCCCACCTCAATCAATCTTCTCGGTTCAACCCTTCTCGGTCAAAGAAGGGGCCAAGATTCATCTTGGGGTATTTTATCGAAGCCTAAGAAGGGATAAAGCCAGCGCCTCACCGCAGCGTTGCGGTTTAGTCTTTCTCCGATTGAAGACACGAGTTGATTAAGGGTATTTCATCGAAACCTAAGAAGGGATGAAGTCGGCGCTAACAGCGTCGCCGGTTTAGTCTTTCTCGATTGAAGACACGAGTTCGATTAAGGGTATTTTATCGAAGCCTAAGAAGGGATAAAGCCAGCGCCTTATCTGCGTTGCGGTTTAGTCTTTCTCCGATTGAAGAAGACACGAGTTGATTAAGGGTATTTTATCGAAGCCTAAGAAGGGATAAAGCCAGCGCCTCACCTGCGTTGCGGTTTAGTCTTTTCGATTGAAGAAGACACGAGTTCGATTAAGGGTATTTCATCCGAAGCCTAAGAAGGGATGAGTCTACGTGTAACAGCGTTGCGGGTTAGTCTTCCGTGAAAAAAGCCGAAGCCTACGTATTCAACATCGTAGCATTAAGTCTAAGAGAGTCTCATTCTTTTAGCACAGCGTCGTATGCGGAGCGGATCTGAATAATCCGCCGCTAGCCCAACTCAAGCGGTAGTTGGTAAAGGCTCATCAAACCCGTTGAGGGTGGGGTTGGCCAATAACCCTAAAGTCAGCGCCTCACCGCAGCGTTGCGGTTTAGTCTTTCTCGATTGAAGAAGACACGAGTTGATTACGGGGTATTTTATCGAAGCCTAAGAAGGGATGAGTCTACGTGTAACAGCGTTGCGGTTTAGTCTTTCTCCGATTGAAGAAGACACGAGTTGATTAAGGGTATTTTATCGAAGCCTAAGAAGGGATAAAGCCAGCGCCTCACCGCAGCGTTGCGGTTTAGTCTTTCTCCGATTGAAGAAGACACGAGTTCGATTACGGGGCATTTTATCCGAAGCCTAAGAAGGGATAAAGCCAGCGCCTTATCTGCGTTGCGGTTTAGTCTTTTAGATTGAAGAAGACACGAGTTGATTACGGGGTATTTCATCCGAAGCCTAAGAAGGGATGAGTCTACGTGTAACAGCGTTGCGGGTTAGTCTTCCGTGAAAAAAGCCGAAGCCTACGTATTCAACATCGTAGCATTAAGTCTAAGAGAGTCTCATTCTTTTAGCACAGCGTCGTATGCGGAGCGGATCTGAATAATCCATACGCTAGCCCAACTCAAGCGGTAGTTGGTAAAGGCTCATCAAACCCGTTGAGGGTGGGGTTGGCCAATAACCTAAAGTCAGCGCCTCACCGCAGCGTTGCGGTTTAGTCTTTCTCCGATTGAAGAAGACACGAGTTGATTACGGGGTATTTCATCCGAAGCCTAAGAAGGGGCGAGTCTACGTGTAACACAGCGTTGCGGTTTAGTCTTTCTCCGATTGAAGACACCGAGTTCGATTAGGGCATTTTATCCGAAGCCTAAGAAGGGATAAAGCCAGCGCCTCACCGCAGCGTTGCGGTTTAGTCTTTCTCCGATTGAAGAAGACACCGAGTTCGATTAGGGCATTTTATCCGAAGCCTAAGAAGGGATAAAGCCAGCGCCTCATCTTGTTGCGGTTTAGTCTTTCGATTGAAGACACGAGTTGATTCAGGGTATTTCATCCGAAGCCTAAGAAGGGATGAGTCTACGTGTAACAGCGTTCTTAGGGTTAGTCTTCCGTGAAAAAAGCCGAAGCCTACATTATTCAACATCGTAGCATTAAGTCTAAGAGAGTCTCATTCTTTTAGCACAGCGTCGTATGCGGAGCGGATCTGAATAATCCATACGCTAGCCCAACTCAAGCGGTAGTTGGTAAAGGCTCATCAAACCCGTTGAGGGTGGGGTTGGCCAATAACCCTAAAGTCAGCGCCTCACCGCAGCGTTGCGGTTTAGTCTTTCTCCGATTGAAGAAGACACGAGTTCGATTCGGGTATTTTATCGAAGCCTAAGAAGGGATGAGTCTACGTGTAACAGCGTTGCGGTTTAGTCTTTCTCCGATTGAAGAAGACACGAGTTCGATTACGGGGCATTTTATCCGAAGCCTAAGAAGGGATAAAGCCAGCGCCTCACCGCAGCGTTGCGGTTTAGTCTTTCTCCGATTGAAGAAGACACGAGTTCGATTAAGGGCATTTTATCCGAAGCCTAAGAAGGGATAAAGCCAGCGCCTCACCGCAGCGTTGCGGTTTAGTCTTTTAGATTGAAGAAGACACGAGTTCGATTCGGGTATTTTATCCGAAGCCTAAGAAGGGATGAGTCTACGTGTAACAGCGTTGCGGGTTAGTCTTCCGTGAAAAAGACGAAGCCTCATTATTCAACATCGTAGCATTAAGTCTAAGAGAGTCTCATTCTTTTAGCACAACGTCATGTGCGGAGCGGATCTGAATAATCCATGCGCTAGCCCAACTCAAGCGGTAGTTGGTAAAGGCTCATCAAACCCGTTGAGGGTGGGGTTGGCCAATAACCCTAAAGTCAGCGCCTCACCGCAGCGTTGCGGTTTAGTCTTTCTCCGATTGAAGACACGAGTTCGATTCGGGTATTTTATCGAAGCCTAAGAAGGGATAAAGCCAGCGCCTCACCGCAGCGTTGCGGTTTAGTCTTTCTCCGATTGAAGAAGACACGAGTTGATTAAGGGCATTTTATCCGAAGCCTAAGGAGGGACGAGTCTACGTGTAACACGCGTTGCCGGGTGGTCTCTTGCCCGTAAAAGAGTACGAAGCCTACGTATTCAACATCGTAGCATTAAGTCTAAGAGAGTCTCATTCTTTTAGCACAACGTCACGTGCGGAACGGATCTAGATAATCCGCACGCTAGCCCAACTCAAACGGTGGTTGGTAAAGGCTAATCAAACCCGTTGATGGCTGAGGATTTGCCAAAAATCCTATAAGTATTATGGTTAATTATTTCTGACGAAATAAGAGAATCATAATGAAAGCAATAAATCTTATTCATTTGAAGCAAATATAAAAGGAGCTACAATTGTCGAGACAATCAATTCAAGCAAAATTGTGATGATCACAACGACGTGGCCGAACAAAGAAAACAGAGAAATCTCGAAACCAAAGCAACACATCAGACTTCATTAGCGCAATCTAGTACTGTGAAGGAAGCGAGGTCAGCTTTAACGGCGGCTAGTTTTTCCTTCTGCTTCGCTTGAACCTGAGCTTTGGCTTCCTTCTCGAGTTCCTCTTCAGAATTCGCAGCAATTGCAGCTACATGTTCCCGACACATCACCTCGAGGACTTGTTTCACCGGCGTTGATGGCGATCACGGACTCTGGCGCTCCGCAGCGAAACTCTTCAACGTCTTCTCCCCTTGAGCAGTCGATTCACGTGCGTTCGACCGCAGTGATGCGCATTTATCTTGCGGCGCAAAGCATCGCTCATATGAGTTCCCAAAGATGACCTCTTGCTCTGATATTCTCCTCTCGCGAAGGGCGCGTTCACGAGAAGCCTTGATCCGAGCTTCGTCGACGAGTCGCATCACCTCATCGTCTGGTTCAAAAAAGGCTAAATCATCCACACGGTATGCAAGAGTTAGCCAGCTAGTGAGCTTTGCTCTAGCGATTAACTAGGCGAGGGCCACCAACACGCTGAATTTCCTCCAAGATACTCAATATGAATGGGCGAAGACCATAAAATTAAGCCCATCTAACCTCGATAATAGAGATGCTGCTTCAAACCATTCTCCAACGGTGAAGGAGACCCATCCGCAGGCGGAGTCGAGGCAGTTTTTGGCCGGGGCAATCTCGGCAATAGGTTGAATTCGTGGAAGTGGTCCGTCAAGATTAACACAGGGCCTCCACCAGCCCTATACTCGAAGGGTCGGAAATCCGGTTTTGGCCAAAGGCGCAAGGGAGGCGGTGGAGCGGATGATGGAAGCGATCCCTCAAACTCGTCATCGAAATTATGATAGTAGGCTCGAGCTTAGCGGGTTTCTTCTGGGTGTTATACCATTGCGGTTCGCTTCCTCGGTGGAAAGAGGTCTTCTCCTGGATGACCTTAAGAATCGAGACTTGACATTTGGAGCCTTCGAAGTAGACGAATAATCATCGGAGCATCCGCCTACCACAAGAGAACAAAGGGTTAACAGATCATCTTGAAAAAGGAAACAGTATAAGGCGTAGAACTCTTCTCAGAAACCCATGAGATTGAGTCACGACCTTATAACGGGTATGACGATTTCATCCGTATTAAATACCCGGAGAACGATGAATATAGTCGTGTAAACAAAGCGGCAATATATTCCGTTCTACAGGGCGAGAGTACGGTGTGAAATCACTCCCGTTAAAAACATCGAGACGGGTGATTTTTGAAGCCTCAATCCTCACGAAGGAGAATCTCGGCTCTTCCCAATCGCCTCACAAAGGAGAACGAAGTGGGGTCATAACGAACGTGCACAATCTGAAGCGTCGATCCCCACAAAGGAGGATTTCGGCTCTTCCCAATCGCCTCACAAAGGAGGACGGCGGGGATACAAGCATATATGTGTGAGAATATGATGGCAATATTTGCGCCCAGAAAAAGGGCGTGCATTCACGCCGCGGCGAAGTTGATCGACTCCTCGAAGCAGCGTGATCTCCCGGCGACATCGAGCGCAAAAGACAAATAAGGTCGGATATGCGGTTGAAAAAATCAACAAATTCAACAACGAAGCCGTTTGGTCGGTCGTGGCCCACGGGCAGCGAGCACCAACGAGTGCCTAGCTCAATCAAGACCGACCACGAGCACCAGCATGCGCCAGAAGCCGCAGTGCGGCGAAAGCGCCAACGGCGCCAATGAGAGCGGTAGCGCTTTTCAACGGCCAATGAGCGCGGTATTGTTGGCGCCAATGGCGGCCATTGGTCACGACCAGCCGACCAGCGTAGCGCCAATACGAACATGCGCCCGCCCGCCGCCAGCCATAGCCGCCGCCGTATCCATCACCGGATCGCCGCCGTCCCGCTGATCGTACCCTCGGTTCTGGTCCGCGTCACCTGCACGCACAAAAAAGAGAAGAAAAGAAGAAAGAGAATTAACAAAATCCTCATGCGCGTACCTCGTTGATCGGAGGAGGCGAGGCGGCAAAAACAAAACAACCTGATAAAGGGGCGGCCTAGGTCAAGGGAAAAGAGGAGGATTTATGGGTATTTATAACAACCCCATATGGACCAAATCCTCTTTGAACAAGGACTCTTATTTGGCAAGAAATAGGAATTCTAATTGGGGTCCAAATCAATTCCAATTAGGACTCTAATCAGCCCCTAATTAGGAGTCCTAATTAGAACCCTAATTGGATGCCAAAATAATGCCAAATCAGTCCGTTGATTGACCCCTACTCCCTCCGCTATATTTGGAAAAATTAGAGGATTTATTGGCGGATAACACCATGGATTGCATCGGCCGATCAGCGTCGCCTAATCCTACTCCAACTAGGATTATGAGTATAAAGCTGTTTCCTAATTTATCGAAGTTCCGGAAGAATATTTTCACAAAAATATTCTTAGGGATAACTTCGATCGAGGCGGATGCATCGGCCGATCAGCAGCGTCGCCTAATCCTACTCAACTAGGATTATGAGTATAAAGCTGTTTCCTAATTTATCGAAGTTCAGGAAGAATATTTTCACAAAAATATTCTTAGGGATAACTTCGATCGGCGGATGCATCGGCCGATCAGCGTCGCCTAATCCTACTCCAACTAGGATTACGGTATAAGCTGTTTCCTAATTTATCGAGAAGTTCGGAAGAATATTTTCACAAAAATATTCTTAGGGATAACTCGATCGGCGGATTGCATCGGCCGATCAGCGCGTCGCTAATCCTACTCAACTAGGATTACGAGTATAAAGCTGTTTCCCAATTTATCGAGAAGTTCAGGAAGAATATTTTCACAAAAATATTCTTAGGGATAACTTCGATCGGCGGATGCATCGGCCGATCAGCGTCGCCTAATCCTACCCAACTAGGATTACAGTATAAAGCTGTTTCTAATTTATCGAAGTTCGGAAGAATATTTTCACAAAAATATTCTTAGGGATAACTTCGATCGGTGGATGCATCGGCGCCGATCAACGCGTCGCTAATCCTACTCCACTAGGATTACAGTATAAAGCTGTTCCTAATTTATCGAGAAGTTCGGAAGAATATTTTCACAAAAATATTCTTAGGGATAACTTCGATCGATGCGGATTGCATCGGCCGATCAGCGTCGCTAATCCTACTCCACTAGGATTACAGTATAAAGCGTTTCCTAATTTATCGAGAAGTTCGGAAGAATATTTTCACAAAAATATTCTTAGGGATAACTTCGATCGTCGCGGATGCATCGGCGCCGATCAGCGTCGCCTAATCCTACTCAACTAGGATTACAGTATAGCTGTTTCCTAATTTATCGAAGTTCCGGAAGAATATTTTCACAAAAATATTCTTAGGGATAACTCGATCGCGGATTGCATCGGCCGATCAGCGTCGCTAATCCTACTCAACTAGGATTACGGTATAAGCTGTTCCTAATTTATCGAAGTTCGGAAGAATATTTTCACAAAAATATTCTTAGGGATAACTTCGATCGTCGCGGATTGCATCGGCGCCGATCAGCGTCGCCTAATCCTACTCCACTAGGATTACGGTATAAGCTGTTTCCCAATTTATCGAAGTTCGGAAGAATATTTTCACAAAAATATTCTTAGGGATAACTTCGATCGTGCGGATTGCATCGGCGCCGATCAACGCGTCGCCTAATCCTACCCAACTAGGATTACAGTATAAACTATTTCCAAAATTTCAGCGAGGAGTTCACGGAGAATAAATCCATATTCTTAAGGATAACTTCGGTAGCCCTTAATTTCCTCCCACCATAATCTCCAAGAAGGATAATCGATGAGGTGAAAGTCATGTTGACATCGGATAATCATATCCTCCGCTGTAGTTAAACCAACGGCCTGCGTCATGATGGAGGAATTAGCCGAGTGATGGTTATGAAATTCCATGTATTCGACCACGACCAGCGTTGCCAACAAGGAGTTCGCCGACATACGGAGAAGTCCAAAATCGATGGTTAGTCAAACAACGACCAACCGACACGAGTTACAAACAAAACTCACCCACCGGCTTGAGTCAAGATAACAAGCGGTCGGACAATAAATGCAGCACCGTGATCTTATCGGGAATCCTACAAAGAAGCTGGATGATCGAAAGAATCGAAGATTTGAAGCTATCTTTTGGGACCCTCGGTAGGCGAAGGCGGGAACCATCATGTCCAAAGCATCGGACCCATTAAGAATCGAGGCGAGGCGGCTTTGGAGGGTATCTGTGGCGTTGAAAAATGCTTACAAAGGTCCCGAAACCAACTTCGTGGCGAGTCGGCGAATGGCGACCCATCGAATGATACGGACATCAAGCGGTTGAGGCAGCGAACCCGGCAAACTTCATAGCGTCACAAACCACGACAAAGCCGGACTTCGAGCGGATGATCGGTTCGGGACCGTTGAACGGAGCGAACCAAGGATTAGTTCGAATCAAATACTGAGCCGGAACAGAGAACGAAGCGCCGGAAAAGCAGCGAAGCGGCAGCAGCGGAAGAATCGAGGCGAGGCGACACCTCGGCCAAGTGGCCAAGGTGGCTCGGCCACTGGCCGAGCCACCTCGGCCAAGTGGCCAAGGTGGCTCGACCAAGTGGCCGAGGAGGCTCGACCACTTTGGTAGAGCCACCTCGGCCAAGTGGCCAAGGTGGCTCGACCACTTTGGTAGAGCCACCTCGACCAACTTGGTAGGAGGCTCGACCACTTTGGTAGAGCCACCTCGGCCAAGTGGCCGAGCCACCTCGGCCAAGTGGCCAAGGTGGCTCGGCCACTGGCCGAGCCACCTCTCCGCATTTTGTATAAATGGGGAGGGTCTTCTGGGGACTTGATTGGGGGACTTGATTGGGAGGTCTTGGATTTGGGGAATTTCAAGGCTTGGGAGGCTTGGATTTTGGTGATTTGGAAGAGCTCGGACTTGAAGAATTCTTGCGAGATCTACGAGTAATGTTAGAGCACCGGCCGAGCTCAAGTCGATCGGCGTCGGATCTATAAGCAAAGGTAACCGAATTGGTCGAACTCTGAGATACCCTCTAGATTAAGCTTCGTCTTAATCTCGGGGATAGCTGTGATTTCTCCTAGTAGATCTCACCGCTCGGCGATCCTCTCCTTCGTGAGTGTGATCCCCTCGGTAGCCGTTTCCCGTGAAGCGAGCCCCTTACATCTGTAGTTCGAACCGGGTCTCTACGGATCGAATTGCGGTGGTCCACGGACACAAAAGTCCCGGCACGGGCAAAGAACCCATAGCGGGGACCTCGACATAGAGAGATCCTCGTGTTTGTTTAGGAGAAGTCGCAATCTTTTTGATTTTCATTGTATGCCTTAAAATAAAAGGCAATTTCTTTTGAATTTTATTGTAGGCAAAAGAAGCTGTAAACAAATTCAAATCAATGACAATCATCCCGACTTTTACATGAACACCCCTATTTATACAAAAGAGGGGATGTGTCTTGTGACCAAGTGGCTCGACCACTTGGTAGAGCCACCTCGGCCAAGTGGCCAAGGTGGCTCGACCATGGTGGCGAGCCACCTCGGCCACTGGCGAGCACCTCGACCATGGCGGTGCCTCGACAAGTTGGCAGGAGGCTCGACAAAGTGGCCGAGCCTCCTCGACTCCCTTGGCAGAACTCGTGAGGATTGGCGAGGTGGCTCGACAAAGTGGCCGAGCCACCTTGGCCATTTGGCCGAGGTGTCGCCTGATAAGCTTTTTTTCATTTGTTTGCCGTTTCTCCGTCGATTCTTCGGTCTTAGGGCTTAGTTTTGCTCGGTGATGTCGCCGTTGGGTTTGAGTCCGTGTCGATCAACTTCGAGCTCAAGCGGCTCGTTTGCATCGACGGACTAAATGCGGTTGATTCCGTCGTCAATGCTTGAGTTTAGCCAACTTCGACGCGCCGTTTCATTGGCTCGTGCGTCTTGCCGACTTACTTCATGTGCTCGTCGACTCGTTCTACGCGTTTTGCGGCGTGATGCGTTTTGCGACGTCGGTTTGTTGAATGGATCGTCGGTTGTCAACCCACCGTCACGAGTTTTGATCGGGTACTGATAAGCAATTTTTTATGCCTACACCAGGTTTCTACATGTTCATTGTGTGAAAGCGCCATTACCACCTCATCTCCAAATCAGTTGTAGGTTTCTCCCTCACTTCACCTTCTTCTTCTTCTTCTTGAATTATAAACATTTCACGCCTTAAGCATGCATCAATCATCCTCGGTAAATAAGCTTCTGCCTATCTGCATACCATTGATGTCGAATTTGTTCTAATTGTTCAAGCAACTTTGTATTGTCTAATCTTATTATATCTTCAACCTGATTCTGCAGAGAGACCATAAAATAATAAATAAATAAACTTTTGTAACAAACAAGTGGATCAATAAATACTGCACAAGGATTGAAAGTAGTCACCTGTGATGCTCTTGCCTTCAAATTCTCCTGTGTCCCATTGATTTCCTTGTGCAATTGATCAACAACGTTCTTTGGCTTCTTTTGGTTGCCAACCTGTACTTGTTATGAGAGAAACAAATTTTATATCTCCACCATAAGATTTTGAAATATATCCCCTCTCCCTACCAACTTGTTCCAAATTCTTTTGGTAAATTACACTAAACCCCCATGAAGGTTCAGCGTTCGCAGTAAATCCATATGAACTTTCAAAATCACACTCACTACAACAATCAAGGCCAGTCCAACGGTTGGAAAACAGCCCCAATGGTTGGAATATTAAAACAGGATATTTACACTGATTGTCCAGTCTCGACAACTAAAAGATCAGTCTTAACCTAATAGTGATTAAATAAGACTGAATTGTAAATAACAATTACTATAGTAACATTATTATCAACAGGGCACACATTATGAATTCGACGATCCATTTTTAAAAATAGATTATTAAATAATTAGATTTATCGATGTGACTACTAAGAGGCTGACAAAGCCACTATCTCTTAGCAGAAAATAGGTTGTTAGCCTATTTTCAATTTTGCCAATTATTGATAGTCATTATTCTCACCAACTTTTCTTTGTTTATATTACCTATTAGTATGCCAATTTTGAATTTCATTAAATAAGCCCAAATTTTGAATTTTTTTGCCAAACAGGTATTATAGTCCCAATCATTCAGCATATTAGCTCCCACTCCCACCCTCCAAAAAAAGAAAAAAGAAAAGACCTCTTTCCTACTTTCTTCCTTTTCGCTTAATTGTGTGTTATTGATCACTTGGGTTTTAAAATATTTTTCTTTGTTTATATTAACTATTAATATGCCAATTTTCAATTTTATTAAATAAAGATATGCCCAAAATTTAAACTTTTTTGCCGCCCAGGACTATATTCTGAAGTTAACAATACCCTCTAGTCATAAGATAAAAACAAACATGGCCTTAAGAACCATATTTGCTTCAAACAATTTTAGATTTCAAAGTAGAAAACTATTAGATAGTAATTGAATGTTTTATCTATACAAAATTGTAAAGGAATGGCAAAAGATGTACCGATTTTTTACACAATTTTTACATGAAAGAAAATTGAAATTTAGGAATTTTGTTGATACGCAAATTTAAAATAAAAGAAAATAGAAATTAGGTAGAAAGATAATAATTTGGATAGGTTAAATTATTTAACTTTTAAAGGAAGTGAAAAATAGAATTTTTATGGGTTAAATAACTTAATTTGGGCAAGAATTATATTACAGAACCTTCATGTGAAAGCACGATACAAACAGAGATGTGAATGTAGTTAGAGAGTTCTGATCAACCATAAAATCTGTTTATATACTTATTTGTATTTCCTAAAATAACTTTTCTCCCTAATAGACGTCGGGGTTAGTTACGATTTTGGGTGAGGAAGACTTCTTAACTTTCTCATCTATTTAATCTGAGATGTGATAGAGATTTCATAGAAATAAATTATGAGCTATGCCATAGGCGATCCAACAATTCTTTTTGGATTACTAAAGTTGTTGTCTGTTCTTATTTATCTAAAGAACTTGTGCCTGAATTTTGCATAACCGTTGCGTGACCATCACTATCAATTCAGATTTAATGTTACTTGTTGAAAATCTTTTATTATTTGTACAATTAATGTTTCCCAGGAGAAGGAAGATACGAATCATGTAGAAATTGTTAGAAGAACATAATAATTCAAAACAAAGAACAAATTTATGTCTTGTACATCATAATCAATTTCTCATACATAGAATACAAAGAGGGGGAAATGATCTTTATCACGAAAATTCCGATTTGCATTCTTGCGAAGCAACCTTTAGTTCGTTTGCCGTCCTCTTCACCTTAAACTCGCAAGTAACATTCAACCCCCTCCTGCTGCTTCGTAGTCTTCTGAGTCCCTCGTTCATCACAGGGATATCGGCCGATAAAGAAAGAGGAACATCAATATCTGTGAGCTCTTTTGCCGTAGAAGTCAAGTCTTGCTGCAACTTAGCATCTGAACTCTTGAGAGAGAGCTTGATCTCTGCGGTATCCTTAGTCTCTATAAGAAAGTTGGGTGGCTCGGTGGATGCAATTTGCTTTCCTTCATGAGACAAATCTACTTTCCCATCTCTTTTGTGGTAGAGATCCACTAATATACTTGGGTTTCGGACTTTCATCGTGATGTCGATCTGATGATCTTGCTCCCCGCCGATAATAGCAACACGATCAACATCGAAACGAGGGACACTTGGATTCCATGTAAAATAAGAAAATAAAAAAATTAGTGTGATAAGCAATGCAATGAATATGAGGTGGGCGAGGAGGACTAGCCAAAATGGGCAACCGCCGGCCCTCCTCCGACCACCAGTATTTAGTGATGGTGGGACCCCCTGCTCCATTACTAGATGATAATGGAGAGGGAATGGATTTATTAGATGATAATGGAGTGGGATGGAGAAATAAGAGGGAAGGAGATGACATTTATACAAATTTTAAGATTGCTCTTTGCCTCAAAAAGAGAGGACAAACTGAATACACGCACAACAATACCTAACTAACGAACACGTTCTATGTAAAGATGGTGTTTCGCATTGTTTTTGACTTAGTCCCTCTTTGATTTTGTCCAAAGTTAGTTATCCTTCAACAGAACTGTTTTTGACTTGGTCCCTCTTTGATTTTGTCCAAAGTTAGTTATCCTTCAACATTGGAAATGTTTCGTTCGCTTTATCTTAGAGATTCAAATCTCATGCTATTATCTCGTCATTTTAATGGTTTTGCCTAGCCTTTAGCCTTTGGTTGCCATCGATTTGCCCTCTTTGGCTTTATCTTAGAGATTCAAATCTCGTGCTATTATCTCGTCAGTTTACTGGTGTTTCCTAGCCTTTAACCTTTGGTTACCGTTGATTTGCTCTCTTTTTTGAGCTTGAAAATTTTGTGGGACACTGATTTTTTTTCAAAGCATTTATTGATTTGTAGATCATAAAGCCACTCATAAGGAGTCAGAATGGAGAGTATGATCTTGAGACTCTTGACCTTATGATTCACCCCAGATGAGGAGTTTAACACCTGGTGCTTATTCTTGGAAGCTTTGACATGTTAAGGGAGGATATTTTTCAGGCTTCTTGGAATGATAGCCCGCACTCGCCATTTTGTTTTGCATTTAAAGCTACAATCAACTCTAGGTATTTTAAGATGTGGTCATGATGTCATATTGTGTCGTTTGCTTACTCATTAAAATTGGATTAAGTGATGCAAATTCAATTTTAAGTTGTAAAAGTTAGTTCTCTATGTTCAGTGCGGGAGTATTACGGAGCTTTCCATGCTTTGTTTTTTTTCTTTCTATTTAATATAACCTGACTAGTTTGAATCTACATCAAAGATCTCTTAATGCACCAATTAGGAAAAAATGATAATATTATAATTAGTAGTTGTGGCAAAAAGACTGGAGATAGACCTAAGAATACTTTGTTAGAAGGACTTAAGAATGATATGATAATTGTTAACTTAACAGAGTGATAATAAAAATCAAACAGAATGAAAGAAGATGATTCATGTAGCCGACTCCAAGCATATAAAGACTGTTGTTGTTGTTGTTTAAATGTTAAACTTTCAAGAATCTGACAATATACAATGACAGTCTTCAAAAGGTTTTGGATGGATTTCATTTGGATGTCGAACCTTAAGCAGTAATATTTCCATATGTTTATTTTGGATAAATTTCATTAAATTCCCCAATACTTTAGGGTATTTACCACAATATCCTCAAGGACTTTCCTTAACACTCAAAACTTTTCTCACTTAACTCACTAAGCGATAAAAAAAGATCTTATCATATAAATCTTTTTATTTTGATCTTTGTACTAAACCCAAAAGATAACCCCCATAAATTAGAACTAGAAAACAACATAAAAAGACATTTTAAAAGTTAATAGAGTTCAGTGCGATTAACCCAAAAGATATTGGAGGTTTTTCGCCAAACTTATTGGGGGTTTTAGTGTGATTTTGGGAGCTAATAGGCGTTTAGTGCAAATTGCTTAAAGCGCAAGGAGGCTTTGCTTCGGTACTCCAAAATTAGATTTTTTTTTAATTTTTAAATAACTGAAAATTTGGAAATAAACTGGAGAAGAAGCCGCCTCTTCTCTCTTTCTCTATCCATCGTCAAACCTCCTGCCCCGACGACCGGCCGTGAAGTTTTTCTTTTTTCTTTTCCCCTCTGACCAACCTACAGATACTCGACGAAATTCCAAAGAAGATTGGAAACAGGTACTTTAAGCTTGTCAAATTTGATCTCTAATTTGCCGATTAATTCCACGATAAATTTATTTGACTACGGCAATGTAATATTATTTCAATTTCTTCTTGAACAGACGATTTGCCTCGCGCCTTTGCTCTGCCTTGAAGTCTTCTTTTTTCCTTCCGACCCCCTTGCAGATACACAACAAAATTCTGAAGAAGATTGGAAATAGGTATGTTAAGCTTGTCTAATTTGATCTCTAATTTGCTGGTTAATTCTGCAATAATTTTATTTGAATAGTCGATTTGATTTGGCTAAATGATCTGGTCCCTGTATTTGTGCTTCATACTAAAATTGGTCCTCAATGACATAGCAATAGAGATCTCCATACTTTATTAAAGTGTTATTTATTCATATTAAGGAGAGGACTGTTGAAGGTGTTAAATTAAAGACAAACAAGGAAAGAAGTAACAGTAATAACTAAGCCATAAACTATGCATTTTCGTAACCTTGATGTTTGGCAGTATTTGTTTTTATGAGATCATCTATCAGAAAAAAGATACACATCTCAGTTTATGTCCTGCGAGCTCTCGTATAGTTGTTGGATTATCACTATCCTAAAATAAAACAAAGAGCATGTAGTCGTATTCATCTATGGTAATTACTGACCATCTCTTGTGAACATAATAAAATGTTGCTTCATCCATCCTTAACTTGTATCACAAAGAAGTCCTAAAGCTGATAATATAACATGTTGATACATCACTAGATGTTTAGTTCAAAGACTGATAAATCATACACTCCCTCTAATCTCCACCTTAAGAATAGACGGCGACATTGGACCGTGAATATCATAGCTCCATGTTCTTTACGATGCAAGAAATATTACTAGATAAATAGCAGCATTTACAAGTACATTCACATTTATTTCATGTATGTATAACATAGCATCACAAAATCCAAGAAAAGACCTTGGCAAATAATTGTAAGATACAGCCTGTTTATACTGCACTCTCAAAAGATACAAAGAAATCTGAATCAATGTACTGACAAGCTCTAAAACTATACAAGACTAGAAATGATCAAATATCAATCGCATCGCATTAAAGATCAAAACTAGCATCTACTCTGTCTTGCAATGCAACAGATCACCGATATCATCAAACTGAAGCTAAGGGTTTTGTGATATATATGCTTTGTTCTTGGATCGACAATAATGCCTTTTCCTCATAAACAATTCTTTAAAGGAATGGAAAGATGTGAATTATTTTTGTACGTCCATCAATCAATATTATTTATGAGCTAAATTAATCTACTACATGATAATTTTTCAGTATTGTATTATTAATAAGTAATATATTGCAGGAGAACCCGTACTCTCATCCTTAATGGAATATGAGGACGTAATTTTGAATTCTTATGCAACTGAAAATGAATGGTATCAAGTCTACAATTCGTACGCCAGCTATAAAGGTTTTAGCATTCCAAGATCGTGAAGCTCGACCTCGAATCCGATGATTTTGAATGCGAGGTCGGCTCTTATTGCCGCGTACTGTTGGGAAGGGAGTTGGATTTGGTTTCTCGGAAAGTGATGAATTGCTGGGTTGCAAAGTGTGGGTTTCAAAATAAAGCTCTGGAGATGTTTGATGAGATGAGACGAGCAGGAGAGAGACCCGATGAGGTCACAATGCTGAGCTTGATAGGGGCGTGTGCTATTGGTGAAATTGGCACGGGCATAAAGTTGTTTTCCTCTATTGAGAGAGTAAATGTGCATATTGGAAATGCTTTGATTGACATGTACGCAAAATGTGGGAGTACTGAGAGGGCGATGCAAGTGTTTCGAGAGATGAGAGAGAGAGAGGGATGTATCAAGTTGGTATTCAATGTCCATAGTAGACATGCCAGAGAGTCAGTTTGTCTGTTTGAGGAAATGAGGAGGCATGAGAGTGATGCCCGGACGAAATTACCTTTGTAAGAATTTTCGTTGCGTGCGTGGTGGAATGGTGGATGATGGGAGAAAGTACTATAATCTTACGAGAAATGAGAGTGAGATTGAACCAAACGTTAAGCATTGCCGGATGTATGGTTGACATGCTCAGGCGAGCTGGGTTTCTAGAAGAAGTGTTCGAGTTTGTCGATGAGATGAAGGTTGACGCAAACCCAATAGTACGGAGAGCATTGCTTGGAGCTTGTAAGGCTCATGGGAATGTTGAGTTGGGAAGAAGAGCAAATGAGGAGCTTTTGATGATGAAATGGGAGGATGAGAGTGGGAGTGGAGCCTATGCGTTGTTGTCTAATAGTTATGCTTCTTTGGAGATTAAGGGATTGTAGTGGTGTGATGAAGGAAGCTGGTTCTGCGCACATTGAGGCAGGTAGACTGTTGATCAGGGAAAAAGCTCATATGTTGCATTGTTTTCTGGATTCAGAACCCTAGATTGAACGTGGTATTACTATGTTTACATGAGTTGTCAGAATGAGCAAAAGCTGTTAGGTTCAAAACAAATTCCTATTCATGTCTTTTGACGGTCATCTGCATGAGTGATGGACATATCAGCCTGAAGCAGACTCTCAATGTTAGTTTCAGTTAAATAAAAAATGACAGACAAGTCTTTAATCAAATATTTGGTGCCAGCACAATATAATACCATATGTCATGAGAATTTAGGAGCATCAACAGAGCTGGATTCTGGTATATATTGATCACATTGTTCCTGCCTACAAAATGAAAGTGAAGGCGATAAATAAAAAGGTCCATATTAGTGCCATCAGAAATATGCGCAAAAACTGGTAGATCTGGAAATTCATATTAACATCTTGTGCTGTCATCTGCAAGAGAAATAGATATGGCAAATTCAAGCAGGCTCCTAACATCAAGTTTCAGTTACATCAAATTGCCAGGGTAGTTCTCAATCAAATATGTGGTGCTAGCATATACAATACCATCACGAAATGAGAATCT
Organism: Asparagus setaceus; assembly: GCA_012295165.1. Taxonomy (NCBI): domain Eukaryota; kingdom Viridiplantae; phylum Streptophyta; class Magnoliopsida; order Asparagales; family Asparagaceae; genus Asparagus; species Asparagus setaceus. The sequence continues at coordinate 19,962,451 of CM022706.1, forward strand.
AGGAGCATCAAGTGAGATGGACTATGACACTGATCACATTGTTCTTGTCAAAAAAAATGAAATTTGAAGGCGAAATATACAAATAAATAAATAAATAAAATCTATGAAGTTCAAAATTCAACAACTCATATCAGCTAATCCGCACTCATTCCGATCCTGAACAGTTAGTAAATAGAGGTATGTACATATTCTGCAACATACTTTGGACACACCGTATATTTATTTTGTAATATGAATTTTTCTAACAATAAAGTTTCAAGTACATGATTTTATGCATTATCTCTTCTAAAATTCTGTTGCACATAACACCAGAGATGGCAATCTTTGGTTACTATCACTACGGGTGTGATTTCTGTCGTACTTCCTTATATTGAGGAAATATACTTTAGAAACTTCCTTCTGATGATGATAATACTTCTCCTTCTCCTCCTCCTTCCATTCCTTTTGTCGTTCATCAATCTTTGCACGGACACTGCTCCAAAATCCAGGATACGGTTCATAATGAAAAAGTTTCTGAAGTACCTGCAAGTTAATGGCAAGTCCTTGAGTTTCTCATTTCTAACCTTTCAACTTTAAACAATGTGCTGATTGCCTCAATGAGAACAAAGAATGGTGCCATCAAAAGCGATTGAGAGAGGTTTTCGAAAAGTGCTGGGGAGTTAGGAAAAAACTTAACAGAATAGATGAGGGATTTGAAGGATTGAAAATGATTTTTTTTCAAGGGGAATTAGAGGATTTCGAAAGAATGCATTTCAAGGATTGGAGAGATATTAACAGAAGTGGTTTACACCACATTCCTTAATTTAAATAATATATCAGTTTAGATGGAAATATCTCATAATTGGATAGTTCAAATATCACCTCACAACCAACAAGTTGTTGGCCCAGTGGTAGGCAAGCTGGTCCCTCAGGCGGGCTCTTGGCCAGAGTTCGAAATCTCAAAGCGACGTCTTATTGGGCGGGGTAGCCACTAGCCCAGAACATGATTAGTCTTATCTTCAATGTGGGGGTGGGGACACCTTTGGTTAAAAACCAAAAAAAAAAAAAAAAAATCATCCCACAGAAATGGTAGTTGGATAATATATCATCTCACAATTATGGTAGTTGTTGCCATGTGGATGGTTCTGTTACGGTTCTATTAGTAGTATAACATAGACTCCTAAGTTTTTTTTAGTAGTATAACATAGACTCCTAAGTTTTTTTTTTTGGCTGATAAAATTACCTTAGTAGAGAATTTTTCTATAGCCGACCACAAACATTTAGTGGCAGCTATATTAGTAGTATAATATAGATTTTCAAAAAGTATGTTTTTTACTGATAAAATGACATCATTAGAGATCCTTTTCTATAGCTTACCAAACATTTAAGATAAAAGCTTTACTGTTATCGTTATAGAAATCTTTTACTAGCTGTTTATCGAATAAGCTGATAAGGAAGCTTATTTCATATGAGAATAGAAGTTATGTAAATAGTTGGCTCATTAATGAGGAGATATCCAGTTGGGACGATCCACGACATTAAATGTATACCCAAAGGATATCAACTATTGGATCAATGCACGAATCTTGAAATCCAATAACCTAAGTGATGACATTCACTTGGTGCACATTTAATGCTATGGACTTGGGTACAATACTTTTCCCTCCAGTTGAGTATCTCTTAGAGGTTTAAGGGGATTATTTAAGGATTTTTATCATATTACACATTCAAATCTTTGTTGATTCTATATTAGACCCTCAAATCTTCGTCTTTCTAAATTTGAGTCCAAAATCATTGTATTTGTTTGTTCATATTTGTTCATAAAGAAGGTTGATTAAAATTTTCTACTTAAAACTTTTGGGTGTTATTTAAGACAATTGCATGGATTTGAAGGTCTAATTTAAATATAAGAATAGTTTGGAGTCATGTAAAATTAACAAAGACCTGGGTCTACTATGAGAAATTACTCCATAGTTTCTCTCAACTTAACAACTTAACTAGCTTCATCTAGAACTTAGCTTCAACTCCAAAAGATCTAATACAATTATTTCCTTTTTCAGATAGTATATTAAGGAGAGAAAAATAATATTTTAATTGATAATCTCTTTTTCGTTTTCTAACCCATTGAAATCTCAGAACACCTACTATATCCAAAATCTAGAATGGGAAAAGGAAAATTATTTTGAGACCTCTTTTTATATTATTATTTAATGTTACTAAAGTATTGAGTCCTAAAATGGGGAAATATGCAGATAGGTTTTATTTATTTTGAAGGAAAAAATATAATTTATTTACAAGTAAAATAGTTTTCAGAGATTCATTGATAAACCCCTACTTTTTAGAAAATTTAATATTTAGTCGAGCGACAATAAAGATTAATTACTTTCACAAAATAACAGTTTTGAGAAATTTATTACTTAGCTCATATTTGTGAGAAAAATTATTATTTAGTCCAATGTACATTTAAATAAGGAAAATAATATCTAAAAGAATTTACTTTAAAGACCAACTTTTATAAAATTTTACTTTCGAACAAATTACTCTAGATATGATAAATAAATTAAACATCAAAATGGATACACGTGCAATGTATATGCACCTACTAGTGTATATGGATACACGTACAACGTGCGTGCGCCATAAGTGGGTCATACAGCTCACAAAGTAAATATTAGTATTAGGAATTGGGCTATGGCAACAATACCGCCCACTTCAAATTTAAAAAAAAATAATTAAAAAAATAATTGTATTAATAGAGTCAAACCCAACGTAGAAGCTCATAACCAAGTCGTAAATAACTTTGTCAGTTAAGCCTAACCCCCCGAACTTTGTGGCGTCTCACAAACAATCTGAACTGCTAATAAGGAAATAGATTGGTTGCTTTGATGACAATAATTTAGATTGTTTTTAAAACCATATTTTTCGTCTCCACCCAAGAAAAATATTTGGTTGAGTTTTCTATCAATTATTATATGCTATGTTTCTTTTTCTTTGTTAATTTCAAAAGGAATGGAAAATCTAATTTGTTGTTTTTTTTCTAATAAATTTAAGCTAATATTTCTATAGATGTTTATTAAATTTAATGACTTGGATAAATCTTAGACCAGAACATCAATTTCCATCATACCTCAACAACTAGTTCATCCACATGACTTCTTTAGCCGTGGATTATAGACGGATCGGTGGGGTTTACCTGCTGTTGATCGTGTTGAAGGAGAGAAAAGGCGAAGAAAGAGAGAAGAAAGAATGAGTGATGTGGCATTAGTTGGACGCGTGGCAATTGATAAATGACAAGAAGTGTCGATGACATGGTACATTCAAAACACTGGATACTTTCTTGAGAACATGATATCTGGCCCAAAAAAATGTGATTAGAATGATTTTTGAAGGATATTTTTGGAATAAAAAATGTTGACACTCACATCCTTGTTTCACAGAAGTTCGAATATTAGCGTGTATCCTATCTTTACATTTCAAATATGGATAATTATTATGAAACTCATTGAAGTTTGGTCACTTATTATGAAACCCCTAACATTAATTTTTTCATTACAAAACGTCCTGCTATTTAAAAAATATTAAATTCCATTTGTGTTCCAAAACTACCCTCTTCTTCTTTCCATTGACTTTTTTTTCCTTTCTCTTCAAAACAACGCAAACTAGAAACTATAAGTTATACCAAATAGAGGCTAAAATCACAATAGAATTCTAGCGGAACCATCCTTGTAGGAGTGAGGTGATCTACACCATAAATAGAGGAGTCGTAATTCCCAAACTAACCTTCAAACCACTCGTGAATGATATAGATTACCCTGTTCGATAGGGTGTTCTGATGAAATCCTTACTCCTAAAATCAAAGGGTTCAAAGTGATTACCTTGATCTTCTTTTAATTTTCTCTTTATAAATGGACCATTTTACTTGGTTTTATGCGAAGAGAGGGAAGATGGGTTTCGTAATATTTTAAGGAAGAAGAGAAGCACTATTGAGGGGCACTTTAGAGAAAGAGATAGAAATTTAAAGTGTTTTAAAAGTTTTCTAACAAAAGGGCAGTTGTAATGAAAAATAATAATAATAACATCAGGAGGTTTCATATAAGTTGTCAAACCTAAAGGGATTTCATAACAATTATCATTCAATTTTCAAATTAAATTCCAAAATTTTATAATGACTAATCTACATTTTCTTAATTAATATATTTAAAGAGAAATTGATGAACTACTCTAATGGCAAAAAATGGCATCATACTATCAAAATACCACTTCTTACAAAACCGTCATTATTGCAAAACTTATCAATCATTTCTATTTTTAAATATTTGGGGTAAATTACACCAAAATCCCAATAAATTTTCATGTTGTGCAACAAATCCCCAAAAGTTTGAACTCTCATTAAACCCCAATACCTTTGACAATTTCAAAACCCCATAATTTTACATGGACAAAATGAAGGGACTATGTGTAATTTTTGTATATAGAGAATTAGTCACTCAAAATCATCAAAATTGCTATTAGATCCCCTAATTCTCAAAATTTGTTTCAAATTAATCTCTCTAATTCATACTTCTACTCTTGATTGGAGTAATTTTCAAAATAACTTAAGAACTGGGGGACATAATAGTAGTTTCAATGTTGAGGGATTAATTTAATAATAACTTGAGAATTGAGGGACGAAATTGCAATTTACATTATTTGAGGGTCTAATTTCAAAATGTCAAAGGTTTAAGGGGCTACAAGCGGGAACTCTTACATAAAAACCTCACTGAGTTGTCATAACACACTGACAAGCTTTTTCTAATATAAAATTTCAATCATCAGCCTTCACGCAAGCTTTTGCTTTTCAACCTTCAGATTGTTTAGCTGTGCTACATGCTCTTTTGCGCCTCTCATTTCCCATTGCCTAACCTTTGAGTTTGTTCAACAAACTCGAATTTTTCGAGCTTCTACATTGGCGCTTAGCCTTGATATTGTTGCTTGGATCCTTGACGTCTGTAACACTTGAGGCGCACTCCGTATCATAGAATCGATCTACAGTACCAGGTTTCGACATGTTCATTGTGTGAAAGCTCCATTACCACCTCATCGCCAAATCTGTTGCAGGTTTCTCCCTCACTTCACCTTCTTCTTCTTCTTCTTGAATTATAAACATTTCACGCCTTAAGCATGCATCAATCATCCGCGGTAAATAAGCTTCTGCCTATCTGCGTACCATTGATGTCGAATTTGTTCTAATTGTTCAAACAACTTTGTATTGTCTAATCTTATTATATCTTCAACCTGATTCTGCAGAGAGACCATAAAATAATAAATAAATAAACTTTTGTAACAAACAAGTGGAGCAATAAATACTGCACAAGGATTGAAAGTAGTCACCTGTGATGCTCTTGCCTTCAAATTCTCCTGTGTCCCATTGATTTCCTTGTGCAACTGATCAACAACGTTCTTTGGCTTCTTTTGGTTGCCAACCTGTACTTGTTATGAGAGAAACAAATTTTATATCTCCACCATAAGATTTTGAAATATATCCCCTCTCCCTACCAACTTGTTCCAAATTCTTTTGGTAAATTACACTAAACCCCCATGAAGGTTCAGTGCTACAATCAAGGCCAGTCCAACGGTTGGAAAGCAGCCCCAACGGTTGGAATATTAAAACGGGATATTTACACTGATTGTCCAGTCTCGACAACTAAAAGATCAGTCTTAACCTAATAGTAATTAAATAAGACTGAATTGTAAATAACAATTACTATAGTGACATTATTATCAACTGGGCACACATTATGAATTCGACGATCCATTTTTAAAAATAGATTATTAAATAATTAGATTTATCAATGTGACTACTAAGAGGCTGACAAAGCCACTATCTCTTAGCAGAAAATGGGCTGTTAGCCTATTTTCAATTTTGCCAATTATTGATAGTTATTATTCTCACCAACTTTTCTTTGTTTATATTACCTATTAGTATGCCAATTTTGAATTTCATTAAATAAGCCCAAATTTTGAATTTTTTTGCCAAACAGGTATTATAGTCCTAATCATTCAGCATATTAGCTCCCACTCCCACCCTCCAAAAAAAAGAAAGAAGAAAAAACTTCTTTCCTACTTTCTTCCTTTTCGCTTAATTGCGTGTTATTGATCACTTGGGTCTTTTAAATATTTTTTCTTTGTTTATATTAACTATTAATATGCCAATTTTGAATTTTATTAAATAAAGATATGCCCAAAATTTAAACTTTTATGCCTTAGGACTATATTCTGAAGTTAACAATACCCTCTAGTCATAAGATAAAAACAAACATGGCCTTAAGAACCATATTTGCTTCAAACAATTTTTCGATTTCAAAGTAGAAAACTATTACATAGTAATTGAATGTTTTATCTATACAAAATTGTAAAGGAATGGCAAAAGATGTACCGATTTTTTACACAATTTTACATGAAAGAAAATTGAAATTTAGGGAATTTTGTTGATACACAAATTTAAAATAAAATAAAATAGAAATTAGGTAGAAAGATAATAATTTGGATAGGTTAAATTATTTAACTTTTAAAGGAAGTGAAAAATAGAATTTTTATAGGTTAAATAACTTAATTTGTGCAAGAATTATATTACAGAACCTTCATGTGAAAGCACGATACAAATAGAGATGTGAATGTAGTTAAGGAGTTCTGATCAACCATAAAATCTGTTTATATACTTATTTGTATTTCCTAAAATAACTTTTCTCCCTAATAGACGTCGGGGTTAGTTACGATTTTGGGTGGGGAAGACTTCTTAACTTTCTCATCTATTTAATCAGAGATGTGATAGAGATTTTCATAGAAATAAATTATGAACTATGCCATAGGCGATCCAACAATTCTTTTTCGATTACTAAAGTTGTTGTCTGTTCTTATTTATCTAAAGAACTTGTGCCTGAATTTTGCATAACCGTTGCGTGACCATCACTATCAATTCAGATGTAATGTTACTTGTTGAAAATCATTTATTATTTGTACAATTAATGTTTCCCAGGAGAAGGAAGATATGAATCATGTAGAAATTGTTAGAAGAACATAATAATTCAAAACAAAGAACAAATTTATGTCTTGTACATCATAATCAATTTCTCATAAATAGAATACAAAGAGGGGGAAATGATCTTTATCACGAAAATTCCGATTTGCATTCTTGCGAAGCAACCTTTAGTTCGTTTGCCGTCCTCTTCACCTTAAACTCGCAAGTAACTTTCAACCCCCTCCTCTTGCTTCGTAGTCTTCTGAGTCCCTCGTTCATCACAGGGATATCGGCCGATAAAGAAAGAGGAACATCAATATCAGTGAGCTCTTTTGCCGTAGAAGTCAAGTCTTGCTGCAACTTAGCATCTGAACTCTTAAGAGAGAGCTTGATCTCTGCGGTATCCTTAGTCTCTATAAGGAAGTTGGGTGGCTCGGTGGATGCAATTTGCTTTCCTTTATGAGACAAATCTACTTTCCCATCTCTTTTGTGGTAGAGATCCACTAATATACTTGGGTTTCGGACTTTCATCGTGATGTCGAGCTGATGATCTTGCTCCCCGCCGATAATAGCAACACGATCAACATCGAAACGAGGGACACTTGGATTCCATGTAAAATAAGAAAATAAAAAAATTAGTGTGATAAGCAATGCAATGAATATGAGGCGGGCGAGGAGGACTAGCCAAAATGGGCAACCGCCGGCCCTCCTCCGACCACCAGTATTTAGTGATGGTGGGACCCCCTGCTCCATTACTAGATGATAATGGAGAGGGAATGGATTTATTAGATGATAATGGAGTGGGATGGAGAAATAAGAGGGAAGGAGATGACATTTATACAAATTTTAAGATTGCTCTTTGCCTCAAAAAGAGAGGACAAACTGAATACACGCACAACAATACCTAACTAACGAACACGTTCTATGTAAAGATGGTGTTTCGCATTGTTTTTGACTTAGTCCCTCTTTGATTTTGTCCAAAGTTAGTTATCCTTCAACATAACTGTTTTTGACTTGGTCCCTCTTTGATTTTGTCCAAAGTTAGTTATCCTTCAACATTGGAAATGTTTCGTTCGCTTTATCTTAGAGATTCAAATCTCATGCTATTATCTCGTCATTTTAATGGTTTTGCCTAGCCTTTAGCCTTTGGTTGCCATCGATTTGCCCTCTTTGGCTTTATCTTAGAGATTCAAATCTCGTGCTATTATCTCGTCATTTTACTGGTGTTGCCTAGCCTTTAACCTTTGGTTACCGTCGATTTGCTCTCTTTTTTGAGCTTGAAAATTTTGTGGGGCACTGATTTTTTTTTCAAAGCATTTATTGATTTGTAGATCATAAAGCCACTCATAAGGAGTCATAATGGAGAGTATGATCTTGAGACTCTTGACCTTATGATTCACCCCAGATGAGGAGTTTAGCACCTGGTGCTTATTCTTGGAAGCTTTGACATGTTAAGGGAGGATATTTTTCAGGCTTCTTGGAATGATAGCCCACACTCGCCATTTTGTTTTGCATTTAAAGCTACAATCAATTCTAGGTATTTTAAAATGTGGTCATGATGTCATATTGTGTAGTTTGCTTACTCATTAAAATTGGATTAAGTGATGCAAATTCAATTTTAAGTTGTAAAAGTCAGTTCTCTATGTTCAGTGCGGGAGTATTACGGAGCTTTCCAAGCTTTATTTTTTTTCTTTCTATTTAATATAACCTGACTAGTTTGAATCTACATCAAAGATCTCTTAATGCACCAATTAGGAAAAAATGATAATATTATAATTAATAGTTGGGGCAAAAAGACAGGAGATAGACCTAAGAAAACTTAGTTAGAAGGACTTAAGAATGATATGATAATGGTTAACTTAACGGGGGGAGGGGCGGGGTGATAATAAAAAATCGAACAGAATGAAAGAAGATGATTCATGTAGCCGACTCCAAGCATATAAAGACTGTTGTTGTTGTTGTTTAAATGTTAAACTTTCAAGAATCTGACAATATACAATGACGGTCTTCAAAAGGTTTTGGATGGATTTCATTTGGATGTCGTACCTTAAGCAGTAATATTTCCATATGTTTATTTTGGATAAATTTCATTAAATTCCCCAATACTTTAGGGTATTTACCACAATATCCCCAAGGACTTTGTTTTTTACCCTTAACACTCAAAACTTTTCTCACTTAACTCACTAAGCGATAAAAAAAGATCTTATCATATAAATCTTTTTATTTTGATCTTTGTACTAAACCCAAAAGATAACCCCCATAAATTAGAACAAGAAAACAACATAAAAAGGCATTTTAAAAGTTAATAGAGTTCAGTGCGATTAACCCAAAAGATATTGGAGGTTTTTCGCCAAACTTATTAGGGGGTTTAGTGTGATTTTGGGAGCTAATAGGCGTTTAGTGCAAAATGCTTAAAGTGCAAGGAGCTTTAGTGTAACTTACCTTTTTTTTCTTTTTTTACGTGAAGCTCGACCTCGAATCCGATGATTTTGAATGCGAGGTCGGCTCTTATTGCCGCGTACTGTTGGGAAGGGAGTTGGATTTGGTTTCTCGGAAAGTGATGAATTGCTGGGTTGCAAAGTGTGGGTTTCAAAATAAAGCTCTGGAGATGTTTGATGAGATGAGACGAGCAGGAGAGAGACCCGATGAGGTCACGATGCTGAGCTTGATAGGGGCGTGTGCTATTGGTGAAATTGGCACTGACATAAAGTTGTTTTCCTCTATTGAGAGAGTAAATGTGCATATTGGAAATGCTTTGATTGACATGTACGCAAAATGTGGGAGTACTGAGAGGGCGATGCAAGTGTTTCGAGAGATGAGAGAGAGAGAGGGATGTATCAAGTTGGTATTCAATGTCCATAGTAGACACGCCAGATAGTCAGTTTGTCTGTTTGAGGAAATGAGGAGGCATGAGAGTGATGCCCGGACGAAATTACCTTTGTAAGCATTTTCGTTGCGTGCGTGGTGGAATGGTGGATGATGGGAGAAAGTGCTATAATCTTACGAGAAATGAGAGTGAGATTGAACCAAACGTTAAGCATTGCCGGATGTATGGTTGACATGCTCAGGCGAGCTGGGTTTCCAGAAGAAGTTTTCCAGTTTGTCGATGAGATGAAGGTTGACGCAAACCCAATAGTACGGAGAGCATTGCTTGGAGCTTGTAAGGCTCATGGGAATGTTGAGTTGGGAAGAAGAGCAAATGAGGAGCTTTTGATGATGAAATGGGAGGATGAGAGTGGGAGTGGAGCCTATGCGTTGTTGTCTAATAGTTATGCTTCTTTGGAGATTAAGGGATTGTAGTGGTGTGATGAAGGAAGCTGGTTCTGCGCACATTGAGGCAGGTAGACTGTTGATCAGGGAAAAAGCTCATATGTTGCATTGTTTTCTGGATTCAGAACCCTAGATTGAACGTGGTATTACTATGTTTACATGAGTTGTCAGAATGAGCAAAAGCTGTTAGGTTCAAAACAAATTCCTATTCATGTCTTTTGACGGTCATCTGCATGAGTGATGGACATATCAGCCTGAAGCAGACTCTCAATGTTAGTTTCAGTTAAATAAAAAATGACAGACAAGTCTTTAATCAAATATTTGGTGCCAGCACAATATAATACCATATGTCATGAGAATTTAGGAGCATCAACAGAGCTGGATTCTGGTATATATTGATCACATTGTTCCTGCCTACAAAATGAAAGTGAAGGCGATAAATAAAAAGGTCCATATTAGTGCCATCAGAAATATGCGCAAAAACTGGTAGATCTGGAAATTCATATTAACATCTTGTGCTGTCATCTGCAAGAGAAATAGATATGGCAAATTCAAGCAGGCTCCCAACGTCAAGTTTCAGTTACATCAAATTGCCAGGGTAGTTCTCAATCAAATATGTGGTGCTAGCATATACAATACCATCATGAAATGAGAATCTAGGAGCATCAAGTGAGATGGACTATGACACTGATCACATAGTTCTTGTCAAAAAAATGAAATTTGAAGGCGAAATATACAAATAAATAAATAAATAAAATCTATGAAGTTCAAAATTCAACAACTCATATCAGCTAATTCACACTCATTCCGATCCTGAACAGTTTGTAAATAGAGGTATGTACATATTCTGCAACATACTTTGGACACACCGTATATTTATTTTGTAATATGAATTTTTCTAACAATAAAGTTTCAAGTAAATGATTTTATGCATTATCTCTTCTAAATTCTGTTGCCCATAACACCAGAGGTGGCAATCTTTGGTTACTATAACTACGGGTGTGATTTCTTTCGTACTTCCTTATATTGAGGAAATATACTTTGGAAACTTCCTTCTGATGATGATGATACTTCTCCTTCTCCTCCTCCTTCCATTCCTTTTGTCGTTCATCAATCTTTGCACGGACACTGCTCCAAAATCCAGGATATGGTTCATAATGAAAAAGTTTCTGAAGTACCTGCAAGTTAATGGCAAGTCCTTGAGTTTCTTATTTCTAACCTTTCAACTTTAAACAATGTGCTGATTGCCTCAATGAGAACGAAGAATGGTGCCATCAAAAGCGATTGAGAGAGGTTTTCGAAAAGTGCTGGAGAGTTAGGAAAAAACTTAACAGAATAGATGAGGGATTTGAAGGATTGAAAATGGTTTTTTTTTCAAGGGGAATTAGAGGATTTCAAAAGAATGCATTTCAAGGATTGGAGAGATATTAACAGAAGCGGTTTACACCATATTCCTTAATTTAAATAATATATCAATTTAGATGGAAATATCTCATAATTGGATAGTTCAAATATCACCTCACAACCAACAAGTTGTTGGCCCAGTGGTAGGCAAGCTGATCCCTCAGGCGGGCTCTTGGCTAGAGTTCGAAATCTAAAAGCGACGTCTTATTGGGCAGGGTAGCCACTAGCCCCGAACATTATTAGTCTTATCTTCAATGTGGGGTGGGGACACCTTTGGTTAAAAACCAAAAAAAAAAAATCATCCCACAGAAATGGTAGTTGGATAATATATCATCTCACAATTATGGTAGTTGGATAAAATGACATCATTAGAGATCCTTTTCTATAGCTGACCAAACATTTAAGATAAAAGCTTTACTGTTATCGTTATAGAAATCTTTTACTAGCTGTTTATCGAATAAGCTGATAAGGAAGCTTATTTCATATGAGAATAGAAGTTATGTAAATAGTTGGCTCATTGATGAGGAGATATCTAGTTGGGACGATCCACGACATTAAATGTATACCCAAAGGATATCAGCTATTGGATCAATGCACGAATCTTGAAATCCAATAACCTAAGTGATGACATTCACTTGGTGCACATTTAATGCTATGGACTTGGGTACAATACTTTTCCCTCCAGTTGAGTATCTCTTAGCGGTTTCAAGGGATTATTTAAGGATTTTTATCATATTACACCTTCAAATCTTTGTTGATTCTATATTAGACCCTCAAATCTTCGTCTTTCTAAATTTGAGTCCAAAATCATTGTATTTGTTTGTTCGTATTTGTTCATAATGAAGGTTAATTAAAATTTTCTACTTAAAACTTTTGGGTGTTCTTTAAGACAACTGCATGGATTTGATGGTCTAATTTAAATATAAGAATAGTTTGGAGTCACGTAAAATTAACAAAGACCTGGGTCTACTATGAGAAATTACTCCATAGTTTCTCTCAACTTAACAACTTAACTAGCTTCATCCAGAACTTAGCTTCAACTCCAAAAGATCTAATACAATTATTTCCTTTTTCAGATAGTATATTAAGGAGAGAAAAATAATATTTTAATTGATAATCTCTTTTCGTTTTCTAACCCATTGAAATCTCAGAACACCTACTATATCCAAAATCTAGAATGGGAAAAGGAAAATTATTTTGAGACCTCTTTTTATATTATTATTTAATGTTACTAAAGTATTGAGTCCTAAAATGGGGAAATATGCAGATAGGTTTTATTTATTTTGAAGTAAAAAAAAATAATTTATTTACAAGTAAAATAGTTTTCAGAGATTCATTGATAGACCCTACTTTTAGAAAATTTAATATTTAGTCCCAACGACAATAAAGAATAATTACTTTCACAAAATAACAGTTTTGAGAAATTTATTACTTAGCTCATATTTGTGAGAAAAATTATTATTTAGTCCAATGTACATTTAAATAAGGAAAATAATATCTAAAAGGATTTACTTTAAAGACCAACTTTTTATAAAATTTTACTTTAGAACAAATTACTCTAGATATGATAAATAAATTAAACATCAAAATGGATACATGTGCAATGTATATGCACCTACTAGTGTATATGGATACACGTACAACGTGCGTGCACCATAAGTGGGTCATACAGCTCACAAAATAAATATTACTATTAGGAATTGGGCTATGGCAACAATACCGCCCACTTCAAATTTAAAAAAAAATAATTAAAAAAATAATTGTATTAATAGAGTCAAACCCAACGTAGAAGCTCATAACCAAGTCGTAAATAACTTTGTCAGTTAAGCCTAACCCCCCGAACTTTGTGGCGTCTCGCAAACAATCTGAACTGCTGATAAGGAAATAGATTGGTTGCTTCGATGACAATAATTTAGATTGCTTTTAAAACCATATTTTTCGTCTCCACCCAAGAAAAATATTTGGTTGAGTTTTCTATCAATTATTATATGCTATGTTTCTTTTTCTTTGTTAACTGGTACAAAAAGACACATCCTTGACGGAATATTCCGTCTACGATGCCCTAATTTCCGTCTACAACAAACATCCTAGACTGATTTCCGTCTAGGAAGTCCGTCTAGTAAGTTTCCGTCCAGGATGAAGCATTCTAGACGGTTTTCCATCTAGAATAACTATCCTAGGCGGAAACACATCCTAAACGGCGTGAATAGCTGTCTAGGATGGCCTAGACGGAAATTCCGTCTAGGATGGCCTAGACGGAAATTCGCCTAGGATACATCCTAGACAGTTTTTCCGTTTAGGCAAAGCCGTCTAGGATGTATCCTAGACGGAATTGCCGTCTAGGATGGCCTAGACGGAAATTCCGTCTAGGATGTCCTGATCAGCTGCTGCTCCTTCTGTTTTTCCCCTGTCAATATTTCATATACATATTACCTGTCAATAATAATCCAAAATGCAATTCACATCCAAATACAAATCCAAATCCAATAATAATCAATAATAATCCAAATCAATATACTTCCATTCAAATACACATTACTCATTCCATTCGAATACACATATTTCATTCCGATACGAGCCCCATGTCACAATATGAAACACAAATGAATAAACCATCAAAAAACATCCCAAGTCACAATATAAAAACATCAAACATATGTATTGTTTCATACATATCATGTCTCTCCTACAAATAACAATATCCAAATCCATCAAACATATTATATTGTCTTACATATCATGCATGTCACAATATAAAAACTCCAAAATCCATGATCCCAGCCACCTGTGAAAAAAATTGCAAGCATATAAACGATTGATGATATAAACAAAAATGTTTGAAAAATTTTATGGGAAGTAGGATAAATCTAAACATGAAATTAACAAATACAATTAAAGAAACATCAATAAACCAAAGAAAAATAAGCTACTACAACACACAAAGCTAGCTGCAGCATATATGTCCGTTCTAAAATAAATAAACATTTGTTAAGCTTATTTAGCAGCATCCTAGTCCAAACTTCAAAAGATGAAAGCTAGAACTAGTTTGTACTTAGCTCATGAAACTATGATACATGTTGCCAACTTTGATGCAAATCACATATTGAAGTCTATCAATCAAGCCTAACTGGGTACTATGATACAGGTTGCCAACTTCTAGTGAAAGTGAACAAATTTGCATCTTTTGTAGTATCCGTGATAAAAGCTTAAGCTATTCATACTAGAGGTCCACAGAAATTACCCCCTTCTAAGTTCTAAGTATGCCTAAGTATTGGAATATAGGGAAAACCTAATTTGATGTTCTTTTTCTAATAAATTTAAGCTAATATTTCTATAGATGTTTATTAAATTTAATGACTTGGATAAATCTTAGACCAGAACATCAATTTCCATCATACCTCAACTACTAGTTCATCCACATGACTTCTTTAGCCGTGGATTATAGACGGATCGGTGGGGTTTACCTGCTGTTAATTGTGTTGAAGGAGAGAAAAGACGAAGAAAGAGAGAAGAAAGAATGAGTGATGTGGCATTAGTTGGACACGTGGCAATTGATAAATGACAAGAAGTATCGATGACATGGTACATTCAAAACACTGGATATTTTCTTGAGAACATGATATCTGGCCCAAAAAATGTGATTTGAACGATTTTTGAAGGATATTTTTGGAATAAAAAATGTTGACACTCACATCCTTGTTTTACAAAAGTTGGAATATTAGCGTATACCCTATCTTTACATTTCAAATATGGATAATTATTATGAAACTCATTCAAGTTTGGTCACTTATTATGAAACCCCTACCATTATTTTTTTCATTACAAAACATCCTGCTATTTAAAAATATTAAATTCCATATGTATTCCAAAACTACCCTGTTCTACTTTCCATTGACTTTTTTTTCCTCTCTTCAAGACAACACAAACTAGAAACTATAAGTTATACCAAATAGAGGCTAAAATCACAATAGAATTCTAGCGGAACCATCCTTGTAGGAGTGAGGTGATCTACACCATAAATAGAGGAGTTGTAATTCCCAAACTAACCTTCAAACTACTTGTGAATGATATAGATTACCCTGTTCTATAGGGTGTTCTGATGGAATCCTTACTCCTAAAATCAAAGGGTTCAAAGTGATTACCTTGATCTTCTTTTAATATGCTCTTTATGACTGGACCATTTTACTTGGTTTTATGCGAAGAGAGGGAAGATGGGTTTCGTAATATTTTAAGGAAGAAGAGAAGCACTATTGAGGGGCACTTTAGAGAAAGGGATAGAAATTTAAAGTGTTTTAAAAGTTTTCTAACAAAAGGGGAGTTGTAATGAAAAATAATAATAATAACATAAGGAGCTTTCATATAAGTTGTCAAACCTAAAGGGGATTTCATAATAATTATCATTCAAATTTCATATTAAATTCCAAAATTTTATAATGACTAATCTACTTTTTCTTAATTAATATACATAAAGAGAAATTGATGAACTACTCCTAAAGGCGCAAAAAATGGCATCATACTCTCAAAGTACCACTTCTCACAAAAACTGTCATTATTGCAAAACTTATCAATCATTTCTATTTTTAAATATTTGGGGCAAATTACAACAAAATCCCAATAAATTTTTGTGCTGTGCAGCAAACCCCCAAAAGTTTGGAACTCTCATCAAACCCCCAATACCTTTGACAACTTTAAAAAACCCCATAATTTTACGTGGACAAAATGAAGGGACTATGTGTAATTTTTGAATATAGAGAATTAGTCACTCAAAATCATCAAAATTGCTTTTAGATCCCCTAATTCTCATAATTTGTTTCAAATTAATCTCTGTAATTCATACTTCTACTCTTGATTGGAGTAATTTTCAAAATAACTTAAGAACTGGGGTACATAATAGCAATTTCAATGTTGAGGGATTAATTTAATAATAACCTGAGAATTGAGGGACCAAAAGCATTTTCAAAGATATTGTAACTTACCTTTTTTTTTTCCCCGGGAACACTCCCATTAAAAAAATAAGGGGTTTTTATTTCAAGGCCCATTTGTGTACTCCTCTTTACCTCTAAGCCCACTAACTTTTGTATGTATCCCCCAACCCAATTATCTTTTTGTATTTGCCTATAAACCCAACTTCTAAAATACAACACTTGTATATGTGGGCCCCCCTAATATTTTTTTAAAATACCAATTATACCCTTTCAGTATTTAATTAATTTAATCTAATAAAGTGGGCCCCTTAAAAAAACGCAAATTAAATGAGAGGAGAGAGACGGAAGTACTGTTCATGTCTTCTCCTCTCTCAAATTCTAACCGATTAATGGTTGGCTGGGAGAGGAACCATGGAAACCTCCCCCTCTCTCCCCTCCCCTTTCTCTCCATTTCTCTCTCTCTCTCCATTATTCCACTCTTAAAACCCAAGAATTAATTCTCTCACCCACTTTATCATTCAATCAATTAATTCTCATTAATGTGTATGGTGTGAATTTGGTGGAATTTTATCAATTTCTTAGCAATTGAAGGTATAATTTTGCACCTCACCCAACTACCAATTTTATAGCATTAATTTATCACTTTATTCGTGACAATTATTTCACATTATTATTCATTATTCATAGGAATTCATGACAAAGAATTTGGCATTATCCTTTCACATTAATTATTTTACATGATTATTTCACATTAATTATATTTCACATTATCCTTTCACATTAATTATTTTACATGAGTATATTTCACATTATCCTTTCACATTAACTAACTATTTCACATTAATTTTTATTTTATTCATGAAAATTATATCATGCTACACTTTCGCCTATCACGCTACACTTACAGGATATCACGCTACACTTACAAGATATCACGCTACACTTTCAGGATATCACGTTACACTTACAGGATATCACGCTACACTTTCAGGGTATCATGCTACACTTTCAGGTTATCACGCTACACTTTCAGCCTATCACGCTACACTTTCAGGGTATCATGCTACACTTTCAGGTTATCACGCTACACTTTCAGCCTATCACGCTACACTTTCAGGATATCACGCTACACTTTCAGGATATCACGCTACAAATAAATGTCTTTCAGGAGATCAGCCTATCACGCTAATCTCACATAATTACATGTTATTATTTCACATTAAATTTTCATTCTATTTATGAAAATTATTTCCCTACCACTCAATTTCTTTTATTGTTAGTGAAGATGAACTTTTTCTTAAATTTGTTTATTTTTGGTGACAACAAACATAGATGGATGAGGAATTGTACTGTGCATTGACGGATTTCAGAGGAAATAATAACTTTTTAAAATTAAACGTCAATTGGAGTTACAATGATTTGGCGGTTGCGGTGCAAAGACTAATTGCTTGTAGTGCAAGCACGATGCACTTGACTTACAAAGTACCCCACACACAAGAAATGTATGTACGTGTATGTGAGGATGATGATGTCTCGACAATGTTCCATATACATCGAAGTTGCAAGGAGAATATAGTTATTATGAACGCTGAGATGAATCGAGAGATATTATTTGGGCAACAATCTAATAGTGTTCATATAAGGTAATTTACATTTTTGATATACTTTTATACTTTGACCATCAATTCTAAAGTTCTCACTTTCTTTAACGCTTGTATAATTTTTTATGCAGAAATCCGTACATCCCCTCTAGTGAAGAACATGTTTCCTATTCACAAAATCCTTCGTCTTCACAAAATATGTCTCGGGAAGTTGGGAGCTCTAGTATGATTCCTATTGCATGGCACAATGCAATTAGAAGTGTTAGTCAAGAATTTGATGATGTTGAGCATTGTCGGCGGAGTTTAAGTAATTACTCTATTGCACGAGGGTTTAGCTTTGTTTTTGTAAAAAATGAACGCAAAAGAGTGACAGCAAAATGCAAGGCCGCAAACTGTGAATGGATGGTTCATTGCACCCGTCGTAGAGATAGTGATCGATTCTATGTAAAAAATATTTGTAGTTCTCATAGTTGTTTGGGAGGAGGCATAGGAAAGGAAGGATATAGACGGGCATCTCGTAAGTGGAATGCTAATCACCTAAAATCCATCTTGAAGGAACAACCGACTTATCGCCCAATTGATTTCCAGAAGAAGCTAAAAATGGAATTTGGTTTGGACATCCCTTATCATAGAATTTGGTGGGGAAAAGAGCTAGCTCAACGTGAATTATATGGTGATGGTAAATCTTCATATGACCAACTCCGATGGTATAAGGATAAAGTTATGCAAACTAATCCGGGATCAATTGGTCACTTAGAGCATGACGAAGATGGAAGATTTACAAGGATATTTGTGTCTTATTATGCTTGTTGGAAGGGGTTTATGGAGGGATGTAGGCCAATCTTGTTCTTAGATGGTACACATCTTTTTGATAGGTATGGTAGAGGTCAATCTAACCAAAACTTACATTAATATACCGTTCTTCTTAATAAAATATTATACTTTGTTTCATGATTGCTCTTCCTTTGTATAGGTATAAAGGAACCTTACTTGCATAACTGCTCTAAATGGAGATGGGGAATGTTTCCGTAACAATTTGCATATGCGGACGGAGAATGAGAATAATTGGGAATGGTTTTTGGAATGCATTCGAGACATTCTCTTCAATGATGAAGATCCATATACTCCAGATGATGAGCTGGTTTTAATCTCTGATAGGGACAAAGGACTTCAGAATTCTGTGAAGAAATGCTTTCCATGGTCACATCACTCGTATTGCATTCGTCATCTTTTGGCTAATTTTAAGACTAACTTGTCAAAGAAAGGTATTATACCACCTTTACGAGATGAATGTGTGCAAACTATGAAGAGAGCCGCTTATGCATACACTTCTCGTACCTATAACAATGAATGCAACGAGCTACGAAACAAATCAGAGATTGCCTATAATGAAATGTTGAGGATGAATCCAGAAAATTGGGCTAATTGCTATTTTCAAGGGAAGAGGTTAATATCTTAATTTACGCAAATTTTAAATACAAATCATTTATGTATATGTACCTCTATACTTATTATTTATTGACGTGGTTGCTTGTAGATATGGATGGTTGACATCAAACCTAGCGGAGTCATTCAATTCTTGGATCAAAGAAGCTCGTTATTTGCCAATTACCCAAACTATTGATAATATTCGTAAGAAAATGATGAGGATGAGTTTTGAAAGGCGCGAGGCATCCCACAAGTGGACCACAACATTTGTTCCTACTGTGGAAGAGCACCTTATTCAGATCAATGAGCAATCACGTTGTCTTTCTGCTATTCCGTCTACTACAGGAAGGTACGAGGTGTATGATTTCCCCACCGTTGAAGTAGATTTGAATGGCGCACATGCACTTGTCGTGAATGGCAAGTAGTCGGCTGCCTTGCAAACATGCGACTCTGATAATTCGACAAAATAACGACAGTCTTTATTCCTATATTTCTGACTACTTTAGTGTGGAGACATACCGTAAATGCTACTCCTATCCTATATACCCGATTCCTGACGATGACAAACCACATGTAGATGAAGAAAATATGGTGATTCGGCCGCCGAAAACATCAATTCTTCGTGGAAGACCAAGAACAAAACGCATTCCTTCAGGATTGAATCCCCACAAAGAGTTAAAATGTAGTAGATGTCAACAGTATGGTCACAACCGTAGAACTTGTAGACAACCTATTGCAGAATAGATATGTGGTTGTGGAAGTATCATACTTTTGGGTCAATGTAAGACATGTTTTTGTGTTTGTGGAAGTCCCATACTTGGGTCAACGTAAGACATATTATAGTTTTGTGAAAGTATACTTTTGGGTCAACGTAAGAAATGTTTTTGAATGTAAGATATGCATTTGTTATGTGCACTTACAGCCTATCACGCTACACTTCGACCTATCCGCTACACTTTCGACCTATCCGCTACACTTACGGGTATCCGCTACACTTCGACCTATCACGCTACACTTTCACCTATCACGCTACACTTCGGGTATCCGCTACACTTTCACCTATCACGCTACACTTACGGGTATCCGCTACACTTCGACCTATCCGCTACACTTCGACCTATCACGCTACACTTACAGGTATCACGCTACACTTACGGGTATCCGCTACACTTCGGGTATCACGCTACACTTCGACCTATCCGCTACACTTCGACCTATCACGCTACACTTATCGCCTATCACGCTACACTTATCGCCTATCACGCTACACTTCGACCTATCCGCTACACTTTCACCTATCACGCCACACTTCATCGGGTATCACGCTACACTTCATCGGGTATCACGCTACACTTATCGCCTATCACGCTACACTTCGGGTATCCGCTACACTTCGCCTATCACGCTACACTTTCGACCTATCACGCTACACTTACGGTATCACGCTACACTTACGGGTATCCGCTACACTTCGACCTATCCGCTACACTTACGGGTATCCGCTACACTTACGGTATCACGCTACACTTTCAGCTCAAATGAATGTCTTGCCTATTTTTATTTCCCATTTTTATTCACAATACATAAAACCAACATGTGCCCGTCTTAGAAAGAGCATGAGGAAAAGTAAATAGCCACCATCAATTCTAAATGAGTGAAAGGTTTCACCATATACATAGTCAAATAATAATTTACAAGATAACAAAATATCTTGGAACTACTGAGATAATAATTTACAAGATAACAAAGTCAAATAACTATTAACCTGGAATACAAGACAAATATATCATTCTTCTTTTATACACAATACAAAAGACTACTTTGCTGCATCACTGTATAATCTTCTTCGGTTACCTGATGAGATTCAGAAGAACACAATAAAGAATGTGAGTAACAAAGAAATAGAGATTCAGAATGTGCAAGAAGCATAGAATATTAGACGAAATGCAAAAGTCACCAACATTACACTTAGCGAAAATATACCTTCAGATAGAAATAGAGCTACGATACGAGCTCTATGTCTTGCACAATCCTTTTGATCTATTGAAATAGTTTGATCAGAAACCAGGCTGAACATGTACGACATCAAGAAGACCCCGCAATCTAGGCTACTGCAAGTTGTAGGCGTTGAAAAATACTTACAAGATCCCCGAAGCCAACTCGTGACGGGGAGTCGGCGAATGACAACCCATCGAATGATACAGACGTCGAATCATTAAGACGCGAACTCAACGGCGAACCCACGGCCACAAGCACGGCTTAAACAGACTTGAACGACGATTGATTTCAGACCGTTGAACCGAACGAACCAAGAATTAGTCCCGAATCAAGTATAGACGGAACCCAAGCCCGAGACGAAAACGCCGAAGACGACGGAAAACGACAAACGGCGAAAGGGCGACTCGGTATCAGCTACACTTACGGTATCACGCCACACTTACGTGGTATCACGCTACACTTATCGGGTATCACGCCACACTTATCGCCTATCACGCCACACTTACAGGTATCACGCCACACTTACGTGGTATCACGCTACACTTATCGGGTATCACGCTACACTTCATCGGGTATCACGCTACACTTCGACCTATCCGCTACACTTTCGACCTATCACGCTACACTTATCGGGTATCACGCTACACTTACAGGTATCACGCTACACTTCGACCTATCACGCTACACTTCGACCTATCACGCTACACTTTCGACCTATCACGCCACACTTATCGCCTATCACGCTACACTTACGGTATCACGCTACACTTCGGCCTATCACGCTACACTTACAGGGTATCACGCTACACTTTCAGCCTATCACGCTACACTTACTGGGTATCACGCTACACTTTCAGCCTATCACGCTACACTTACTGGGTATCACGCTACACTTTCACCTATCACGCTACACTTTCAGCCTATCACGCTACACTTACAGGGTATCACGCTACACTTACAGGGTATCACGCTACACTTATCGCCTATCACGCCACACTTACGTGGTATCACGCTACACTTTCACCTATCACGCTACACTTCATCGGGTATCACGCCACACTTTCACCTATCACGCTACACTTTCGACCTATCACGCTACACTTCATCGGGTATCACGCCACACTTACAGGGTATCACGCTACACTTACAGGGTATCACGCTACACTTACACAGCCTATCACGCTACACTTTCAGGGTATCACGCTACACTTACAGGGTATCACGCTACACTTTCAGCTCAAATGAATGTCTTGCCTATTTTTATTTCCCATTTTTATTCACAATACATAAAACCAACATGTGCCCGTCTTAGAAAGAGCATGAGGAAAAGTAAATAGCCACCATCAATTCTAAATGAGTGAAAGGTTTCACCATATACATAGTCAAATAATAATTTACAAGATAACAAAATATCTTGGAACTACAGATAATAATTTACAAGATAACAAAATATCTTGGAACTACAGATAATAATTTACAAGATAACAAAATATCTTGGAACTACAGATAATAATTTACAAGATAACAAAATATCTTGGAACTACAGATAATAATTTACAAGATAACAAAATATCTTGGAACTACAGATAATAATTTACAAGATAACAAAATATCTTGGAACTACAGATAATAATTTACAAGATAACAAAATATCTTGGAACTACAGATAATAATTTACAAGATAACAAAATATCTTGGAACTACAGATAATAATTTACAAGATAACAAAATATCTTGGAACTACAGATAATAATTTACAAGATAACAAAATATCTTGGAACTACAGATAATAATTTACAAGATAACAAAATATCTTGGAACTCTGAGATACCCTCTAGGTTAAGCTTCGTCTTAACCTCGGGGATAGCGCTGTGATTTCTCCTAGTAGATCTCACCCGCTCGTGATCCTCTCCTTCGTGAGTGTGATCCCCGCAGCGATCCCTCCTTCGTGAGTGTGATCCCTCAGCGCCGCTTCCTTCGTGAAACGAGCCCCTTTACATCTGTAGTTCCAACCCGGTCTCCACGGATCGAATTGCGGTGGTCCACGGACACAAAAGTCCCGACACGGGCAAAGAACCCACGCAAGCGAGGACCTCGATCTAACAGATCCTCGTTTGTTCACAAGGATAAAAGTTGTAATCTTTTTGATTTTCATTGTAAGCCTTAAAATAAAAGCGATATTTCTCTTTGAATTTGTTTGGTGAAGTTTGTAAGCAAGTTCAAATCGATGACAATCATCCCAACTTTTACCGCGAACAAGCTACTCGGCCAAGTTGGTCGAGGTGGCTCGGCCAAGTGGCCGAGCCACCAAACACCCCCCCCGAGTTGTATAAATAGGGGGGGTGTCATCTTCGAGAGGGGCTGGATTTTTGCTGATCTGAGAGGATTTTGGGGGCTTCTGGGAGAGAGAATTTCGAGGATTTGCTGAAGAGTTCTCACAAGATCCGCGAGCCGTCGAAGCACCGTTCCGAGCACCGCCGAGCATAGACTCACGACGCCGATCTACAAGCGAAGGTAGCGAATTGGTCGAACTACAGATACCCTCTAGGTTAAGCTTCGCCTTAACCTCGTGGATAGCCGTGATTTCTCCTAGTAGATCTCACCCGCTCGGCGATCCTCTCCTTCGTGAGTGTGATCCCCGCAGCGATCCCTCCTTCGTGAGTGTGATCCTCAGCGCTTCGCTTCCTTCGTGAAACGAGCCCCTTTACATCTGTAGTTCGAACCGGGTCTCCACTGGATCGAATTGCGCGGTGGTCCACGGACACAAAAGTCCCCAAGACAGTAAAGAACCCACGCAAGCGAGGACCTCGATCTAACAGATCCTCGTGTTTGTTCACAAGGATAAAAGTTGTAATCTTTTTGATTTTCATTGTAAGCCTTAAAATAAAAGGCTTATATTTCTTTGAATTTGTTTCAGCGATCAAGTTTGTAAGCAAGTTCAAATCGATGACAATCATCCCAACTTTTACCGCGAACAAGCTACTCGGCCAAGTGGCCGAGGTGGCTCGGCCACCATGGCCGAGCCACCTCTACCATTTGTCGAGGTGGTTTCGCCAAGTGGCCGAAGCATCAACACCCCCGAGTTGTATAAATAGGGGGTGTCATCTTCGAGAGGGGTTGGATTTTGCCGATCCGAGGATTTTGGGGCTTCGAGAGAGAATTTCGAGGATTTGCTGAAGAGTTCTCACGAGATCCGCGAGCCGCCGGGCACCGCTCCGAGCACCGGCGAGCATAGACTCACGACGCCGATCTACAAGCGTAAGGTAATCAATTCGGGTCGAACTACAGATACCCTCTAGGTTAAGCTTCGCCTTAACCTCGGGGATAGCTTGTGATTTCTCCTAGTAGATCTCACCCGCTCGGCGATCCTCTCCTTCGTGAGTGTGATCCCCAGCGATCCCTCCTTCGTGAGTGTGATCCTCAGCGCCGCTTCCTTCGTGAAACGAGCCCCTTTACATCTGTAGTTCCGAACCCGGTCTCCACGGATCGAATTGCGGTGGTCCACGGACACAAAAGTCCCCAAGACAGTAAAGAACCCACGCAAGCGGGACCTCGATCTAACAGAGATCCTCGTGTTTGTTCACAAGGATAAAAGTTGTAATCTTTTTGATTTTCATTGTAAGCCTTAAAATAAAAGCGATATTTCTCTTTGAATTTGTTTGGTGAAGTTTGTAAGCAAGTTCAAATCGATGACAATCATCCCAACTTTTACCGCGAACAAGCTACTCGGCCAAGTGGCCGAGGTGGCTCGGCCACCATGGCCGAGCCACCTCTACCACTTATCGAGGTGGTTCTGGCCAAGTGGCCGAGCCACCAAACACCCCCCCCGAGTTGTATAAATAGGGGGGGTGTCATCTTCGAGAGGGGTTGGATTTTGCTGATCTGAGAGGATTTTGGGGGCTTCTGGGAGAGAGAATTTCGAGGATTTGCTGAAGAGTTCTCACGAGATCCGCGAGCCGTCGAAGCACCGTTCCGAGCACCGGCGAGCATAGACTCAGTCGACGTCAGATCTACAAGCAGAAGGTAACTGAATTCGGGTCGAACTACAGATACCCTCTAGGTTAAGCTTCGTCTTAACCTCAGGGATAGCGCTGTGATTTCTCCTAGTAGATCTCACCCGCTCCGGCGATCCTCTCCTTCGTGAGTGTGATCCCCAGCGATCCCTCCTTCGTGAGTGTGATCCTCAGCGCCGCTTCCTTCGTGAAACGAGCCCCTTTACATCTGTAGTTCCGAACCCGGTCTCCACGGATCGGAATTGCGGTGGTCCACGGACACAAAAGTCCCCAAGACAGTAAAGAACCCACGCAAGCGGGACCTCGATCTAACAGAGATCCTCGTGTTTGTTCACAAGGATAAAAAGTTGTAATCTTTTTTGATTTTCATTGTAAGCCTTAAAATAAAAGGCGATATTTCTCTTTGAATTTGTTTCAGGCGACTGAAGTTTGTAAGCAAGTTCAAATCGATGACAATCATCCCAACTTTTACCGCGAACAAGCTGGCGACCACAGTGGGAGCCTCAGCCGACTGAAGGCCGGGAACCATCATGTCCAAAGCATCCCAGACTCATCAAGAACCGAGACTGAGACGCTTTGGAGGGGGTATCTGTAGGCGTTGAAAAATACTTACAAGATCCCCGAAGCCAACTCGCGACGGGGAGTCGGCGAATGACAACCCATCGAATGATACAGACGTCGAATCATTAAGACGCGAACTCAACGGCGAACCCACAGCGTCACAAGCACGGTTTAAACCGACTTGAACGACGATTGATTTCAGACCGTTGAACCGAACGAACCAAGAATTAGTCCCGAATCAAGTATAGACGGAACCCAAGCCCGAGACGAAAACGCCGAAGACGACGAAAACGACGCTAAACGGCGAGCGGCGACCTCGGCCAACTTGGTCGAGGTACCTCTACCAAGTGGCCGAGGTGGCTCGACCACCATGGCCGAGCCACCTCGCCATCTTGCCGAGGTGACTCGACAAGTGGTAGGGTGGCTCGGCCACTTTGGCCGAGCCACCTCGCCATCTTGCCGAGGTGACTCGACAAGTGGCCGAGCCACTAAACACCCCCAGTTGTATAAATAGGGGGTGTCATCTTCGAGAGGGGCTGGATTTTGCTGATCTGAGAGGATTTTGGGGGCTTCTGGGAGAGAGAATTTCGAGGATTTGCTGAAGAGTTCTCACGAGATCCGCGAGCCGTCGAAGCACCGTTCCGAGCACCGGCGAGCATAGACTCAGTCGACGTCAGATCTACAAGCAGAAGGTAACTGAATTCGGGTCGAACTACAGATACCCTCTAGGTTAAGCTTCGTCTTAACCTCAGGGATAGCGCTGTGATTTCTCCTAGTAGATCTCACCCGCCCCGGCGATCCTCTCCTTCGTGAGTGTGATCCCCGCAGGCGATCCCCTCCTTCGTGAGTGTGATCCCCTCAGGCGCTTCGTTTCCTTCGTGAAACGAGCCCCTTTACATCTGTAGTTCCAGAACCCGGGTCTCCACCTGGATCGGAATTGCGCGGTGGTCCACGGACACAAAAAGTCCCCGGCACAGGCAAAGAACCCACGCAAGCGAGGACCTCGATCTAACAGAGATCCTCGTGTTTGTTCACAAGGATAAAAAGTTGTAATCTTTTTTGATTTTCATTGTAAGCCTTAAAATAAAAGGCGATATTTCTCTTTGAATTTGTTTCAGGCGACTGAAGTTTGTAAGCAAGTTTAAATCGATGACAATCATCCCAACTTTTACCGCGAACACAAGTACAATAATTGCAAGTATAAATATAAAGTTTTCCACCCGCGATATATAATTTTTGTGTCAGCACATACAGAAAAATAACAAGATACGAACAAGTTGAATACACTAACCCACGTTGTTGAGGCACATTAACACTTTCTATCTCATGAAAAGTTTTAATATCCAAATTCCACTCATCGGGAATGGAGGATATAAGCTTCACTCTAAAATTAATAGCATCGGACATGTATCCCCGGAGAGATGAGTAATGATAAAATCTTTTATCTTTTACAGATAAAACCAACATGTGCCAGTGAAATGAAGTTAAAAGTGGGAAAATAATTTTATCAAGTTCAAGGAAACGTATACGCGTTATTGGCCTAAACACGCGTTCCACACTTGACGCATTATTTTCGTTGATGCATCTCTACATAAAAGCAAGGAATGGAACATTTTTAGTATTTAAGATAAAAAATGAATAATACTTATAATCTCCAATTGGATTTATACTTACAGTTATCCACGGACTACAGATGTGTATGTCCTTTGCATAGTCTGGCTGTAGCTCCATCAACTCATTTAGAAGCACAACATACGAGGCTATGGCCTAAAATATACATAAAATTCTCAACTTCATTTTTGTTATATACTACACGTGTATCGTGTGAAGCATGAAAAAAGGGGTACTTACATCGCAGCTAATTGCATCTCCTTTAAGCAATTCTAATGCATCCTTACGGGTTAACAAAGCATCACTAGATGTCCACACTAATGTCTCCCTACATATGAAATAACATAGTAAACGTGTTAACGAAAATACTATAAAAGTCATAAAATAGGTAATTCAAGATTTCTTACATGGTCATGTTTTTATCCTTCCAAAAGTTATCGAGTAGTTCTCTCTCATTATCATTTACTTCCTTCCTTCCCGGATAACTTGGTACCCCTTTTCGACTAGCAAGCGGGACAAACGGTGAACGCATAGTTGGGCCAGCTTGTCGAGATCTAGAGAGAACTGTTCTTTTGATGGAAGGGGTTTTACGCTTGCCTTCAATTATCGAAAGATCGCGCGGGCTAAGAACAAAGGCGTCATCATCCACTTCCATTGAAACCATGTCCACTTCGAAATTGGCATCATCTCCACCATCATCTTTATCTACATTCATTTTGTCAACATCTACATCACCACCAACCTCCGCATCTCCACCAGCATCCTCATCCACTTCTCCACCATCCCCCTCATCTCCTACATCTCTATCATCCTCCTCATTCCCGCCATCATCATCTCCACCATCACTATCATCCCCATCATCGTCATCTCCCCCATCACTATCAACATCATCTTGCCTCCCACCAAATATTTCTCTCTTCATCTTCAAGAGAAGGTCTAATTCAACTCTTTTTTCATCTATGAGCCGGTCCAAATCAGCTTCAGTGATTACCTACATGTAAATAACCCAAATACGGTTAAAAAACTACTTATCCCAAAAAAAAATTGGAAAAGTAACATTAGTTAACCAACCGTTATACCTTTCCCTTGGATTTTGTAGGGCCAGCTTCTGTAGTGGCTGTGGCAGCTGGTGTAGTGGCTGTGGTAGTAGCTGCTTCAGAAATCCTCTTTTGAAATTTTAGAACCCTTGAGTCATTATCATACTTCCTAAAATTAATCGGGTCTCTAATTAATTCTTGCATTGCATTCCTCCTCAAAGATTTTGGACACTTTTTGAAGCTTAGGATGGGAGGTAGAGATTCAGCACCTTCGCGAAGGCTCAACTTTCCCGCAAGCTCATAGAACCAAATCTGTGAAACGAAAAAAAAATTTAGCACAAAAATAAAATAGGACTAAATATATAAAATGAAAAATGACATAAATATATAAAAGGTTAACTTACCACCAAAATTGAGGCAAAACCCCCCATATAACAACCTTTCGAACGCTTTCCCTTGGACCTCTTAGTGATGATTTTCTGAGCCTTACTCATTTTAGTCCGCAACGCATTATACACCACTTCAGCCCAATTGTACTCATTAAGAGTGTCCAAATTCTCAGCATATCTAAATGCAAACAAAGGACAACCCATATTAGCTTGAGGGCATAATATAAAGCCTATAATAAAAGCCACGAGCATCTGTGGCAAAAGAGGATCTCTATGCTCGGCCATCTCCATGATCAATTCACCCATCCTATTTCTTCTAGCACACACAATGTTCTTCTTTCCCTCATCAATTTGCTTCTTTCCTCTTCTAGTCCTACGCTTCAAATCCTCCTCAACTTCTGCCTTTGTTCTATATGAAAGCACAAGCTTGTAAAGTGTCTCATGACGCTTCTATGAAACCTCGTGTCTACTATCGATCCTCCAAATGAAAGATCGTAATTGACCACATCCTCAACACCAAAGGAGGTCCATTTTCCTCCGATTTTGAAACTACTTTTAGCAACATCAAAGGCTTCCAACAAACAATCCACTAGAAGTGGTTGCATTGGAACATTGGGAATATCCAAATAGCCATAGAATGGCGTATCTCGAAGGGCCATGCGATGATCCTCCGACAACGTAGAAGAAATAAGGTCTCGGAAGTATCCAATATTGGATGGAATTTTAACAATATCCATAGCGTCTGATTTTCTGCAACCAAAGTAAAACATAAGCAACTTTAGTATCATATCAATATGAAGATATATTAAGATCAAAAGTAGAGGATATACTTCTTGAGAGTGATGATTAAAAGTTCATAATGAATACAATGAGATTTGAATACAATGTGGGTGTCCAATACTAATAAAAAAACTTGCACTGGAGGAGGACAACCCCATAGACATATCATTCAAAAAGTAGAGGATATACTTCTTGAGAGTGATGATTAAAAATTGTCCCTCTCTTCTACTCGAAAACTTGGAAAGATATCCTGTAAATCTTGAGGCACAACTCATACATATCATTCAAAAACCCCAAAGAGTTAACATGTTGTCATATGCAGTGATAATTTACTTTTTCAATCGAAGCCGCGTATTAGTTAGCAGTGTATTAGTTTGTGCACAATTATTTATTTTGGGAAAAAAATAAATACAATTTATAAAAGGCTTCAGGACCTACTTGCCCCCTACAATATTTTTTTGTCCCTTCATACCTCCTCCTGAACTATTTTCGGACTCATCTTAACAGACACACAACTTCACCGAAAAGAAAAATAATCCAGCAAACTTGAATTAGAGATAGAACTCAATAAAAATCCTAAAACAATCACCATATATATCAACACCCAGACATATCTTAGGTGAACACAAAACTCATGAACAACTAAGTAAAATCACATAAACCACAAAATATCACTACAGTAGGAAAACCTGGTTAGTAGACCCAAATACTCCATTAGGCCATCAAACATATATCCCTTAATCAAATCACTGTGTTATCTCCCGTTGCCGAAAACCAACTTTATCGATGCAACGCTTCAACCAAAGACACATTCACAAACCAAACTCACAAAGAATTAACCCATTTTTGATTAACTTAAATTTTGCAAACGTCTCCCAAACAAATTAAACCATTGCGTAAGTTGAGAGGAGGAAGCTTACCTTCGCTTAGATGGCTGCATTGTTACTCAACTTAGACGCGACGGTGGACGCATGGGCGACAAAGCATGAACAGAGGAGATGGCGACGGGGACCGAGATGGGCAACGCGATCATGACGGCGCACATGGGACGAACGCCACGCGAAAGAGAAAAAAGGGGGAGAATGCTACGACGGCGACGGGCGACAGACGCAACAACGGGACGGAATGCTACGGACGGCGACGGTGATCGGGCGACGCGACGGAGCCGCGACGGCAACGAATGACACTACAACAGCGGCCACGAACGGAATGGCACGTAGACGGAATTTAATGATGCAAGAGACTAAATTTGGGAAGAAGAGGGGGGAGAGAGAAGAGGGGGGGGGGGAGAGAGAGTACTGGTAGGAGTTGGGGATTGAAAGGGTATTTAGGAATTTTACCTTTTTGTACAAATACAAGTGGTATGTACTTGTATTTTGTGATTGGGTTTAGAGGCAAAATAAGAAGATAATTGGGTTGGAGGAGACATACAAAAGTTAGTGGGCTTAGAGGTAAAGAGGAGTAAACAAATGGGCCTTGAAATAAAAACCCCAAAAAATAAATGCCCAATGCTTCCTCTCAGACCCCCTCCTCCCTCCGGCAACTCATCATCTCCGTCGCAGTCTCAATCTTTCCCTCATGCTCTCCAACTGTTCAACCGAATTCCCCACGCGGACTCCTTCACTTTGCTCGCCACAAAGTTGCATTCCAAGATCGTGAAGCCCGACCTCGAATCCGATGATTTTGAACGCAACGATACGATTAATTTTCACGCAAAATGTGGTGATTCATCTGTTGCCATAGCACTTTTTGATGGGCATTGCGACGTCGGCTTTTATTGCCGGGTACTTGATGGGAGGGGAGTTGGATTTCGCGAGAAGGTTGTTTCATGACAGTGAGGTGAAGGATTTTTTGGTTTCTCGGAAAGTGATGATTGCTGGGCATGTGAAGAGAGGGGGAGATGGATAGGGCGAGAGATTTGTTTGATTTCGTAACGGAAAGAGGTATAACTGTTTCTTGGAAAGTGGTGAATTGCTGGGTATGCAAAGTGTGGGTTTCAAAATAAAGCTCTGGAGATGTTTGATGAGATGAGACGAGTAGGAGAGAGTCCCGATGAGGTCATAATGTTGAGCTTGATAGGGGCGAGTGCTATTAGTGAAATTGACGAGTAGGAGACAGTAAATGTGCATATTGGAAATGCTTTGATTAACATGTACGCAAAATGCGGGAGTACTGAGAGAGCGATGCAAGTGTTTCGAGGGATGAGAGAGGGATGTATCAAGTTGGTATTCAATGTCCATAGACACGCCAGAATGTTTGTCTGTTCGAGGAAATGAGAAGGCATGAGAGTGATGGCCGGACGAAATTACCCTTGTAAGCATTGTCATTGCTTGCGCGTGGGGGAATGGTGGATGATGGGAGAAAGTACTATAATCTTACGAGAAATGAGTGTGAGATTGAACCGAACGTTATGCATCGTGGATGTATGGTTGACATGCTCGGGCGAGCTGGGTTTCTAGAAGAAGTGTTTGAGTTTGTCGATGAGATGAAGATTGACGCAAACCCAATACTATGGAGAGCATTGCTTGGAGCTTGTGAGGTTCATGGGAATGTTGAGTTGGGAAGAAGAGAAAATGAGGAGCTTTTGATGATGAAATGGAAGGATGAGAGTGGGAGTGGAGCCTATGTGTTGCTGTCTAATATTTATGCTTCTTTGGAGATTGATGGATTGTAGTGGTGTGATGAAGGAAGCTGGTTCTGCGCACATTGAGGCAGGTAGACTGTTGATCAGGGAAAAAGCTCATATGTTGCGTTGCTTTCTGGTTTCAGAACCCTAGATTGAACATGGTTTTACTATGTTTACATGAGTTGTCAGAATTTGCAAAAGCTGGTAGGTTCAAAACAAATTTCTCTTCATGTCTTTTGATGGTCATCTGCATGAGAGATGGACATATCAGCCAGAAGCACTTTTAATGTCAGTTAAATAAAAAATGACAGCCAAGTCTTTAATCAAATATTTGGTGCCAGCACAATATAATACCTTATGTCAAGAGAATATAGGAGCATCGACAAAGCTGGATTCTGGTATTGATCACGTTGTTCCTGCCTAGAAAATGAAAGTGAAGGCGATAAATAAAAAGGCCCATATCAG
Source organism: Asparagus setaceus (assembly GCA_012295165.1). Taxonomy (NCBI): domain Eukaryota; kingdom Viridiplantae; phylum Streptophyta; class Magnoliopsida; order Asparagales; family Asparagaceae; genus Asparagus; species Asparagus setaceus. Next base: position 19,995,535 of record CM022706.1, read on the forward strand.
TGCCATCAGAAATGAAATATGCGCAAAAACTGGTAAATTCGGAAATTCTTTAACATCTTGTGATTGTCATCTGCATGAGAAATAGATATGGCGGATTCAAGCAGACTCCTAACATCAAGTTTCAGCTACCTCAAATTGCCAGGGTAGTTCTCAATCAAATATTTGGTGCTAGCATATATAGTACTATCTTGAAATAAGAATCTAGGAGCATCAAGAGAGATGGACTATGACACTGATCACATTGTTCTTGTAAAAAAAATGAAATTTGAAGGCGAAATATACAAATAAATAAATAAATAAAATCTATGAAGTTCAAAATTCAACAACTCATATCAGCTAATCCACACTCATTCCGATCCTGAACAGTTAGTAAACAGAGGTATGTACATATTCTGCGACATACTTTGGACACACCATATATTTATTTTGTACTATGAATTTCTCTAACAATAAACTTTCAAGTACATGATTTTATGCATTATCTCTTCTAAAATTCTGTTGCACACAGCACCAGAGGTGGCAATCTTTGGTTACTATAACTACGGGTGTGATTTCTGTCGTACGTCCTTATATTGAGAAGCTATATCTTAGAAACTTCCTTCTGATGATGATGATGATGCTTCTTCTTCTCCTCCTCCTTCCATTCCTTTCGTCATTCATCAATCTTTGCACGGACACTGCTCCAAAATCCAGGATAAGGTTCATAATAAAAAAGTTTCTGAAGTACCTGCAAGTTAATGACAATTCCTTGAGTTTTTCATTTCTAACCTTTCAACTTTTAACAATGTGTTGATTGCCTCAATGAGAACGAAGAATGGTGCCATCAAAAGGGCTTGAGAGAGGTTTTCGAAAAGTGCTGGAGAGTTAGGAAAAAACTTAACAGAATAGATGAGGGATTTGAAGGATTGAAAATGGTTTTTTTCAAGGGGAATTAGAGGATTTCAAAAGAATGCATTTCAAGGATTGCAGAGATATTAACAGAAGCGGTTAACACCACATTCCTTAATTTAAATAATATATCAGTTTAGTGGAAATATCCCATAATTGGATGGTTCAAATATCACCTCACAACCAACAAGTTGTTGGCCAGTGGTAGGCAAGCTGGTCCCCAGGCGGGCTATTGGCTTTTTTGCCAGAGTTCGAAACCTGGAAGCAACATCTTATTGGGCAAGGTAGTCACCAGCCCCGAACAAAATTAGTCTTATCTCCAATGTGGGGTGGGGACACCTAACATAGACTCCTAATTTTTTTTTCTAATAAAATTACCTTAGTAGAGAGTTTTTCTATAGCTGACCACAAACATTTAGTGTCAGCTATATTAGTAATATAATATAGATTTTCAAAAAGTGTTTTTTTATTTATAAAGTTACCTCAGTGGAGATCCTTTTCTATAACTGACCAAACATTTAAGATAAAAGCTTTATTGTTATTGTTATAGAAATCTTTTTCTAGTTGTTTATCGAATAAGGTGATAAGGAAGCTTACTTCAGATGAGAATAGAAGTTTTGTAAATAGTTGGCTCATTGATGATGAGATATCCAGTTGGGACGATCCATAATATTAAATGTATACTCAAAGGATATCAACCATTGAGTCAATGCACGAATTTTGAAATCCACTGATCCAAGCGATGACATTCACTTAGTGCACATTTAATGCTATGGACTTGGGTACAATACTTTTCCCTCCAGTTGAGTATCTCTTAAAGGTTTCAAGGGATTATTTAAGGATTTTTATCATATTTCACCTTCAAATCTTTGTTGATTCTATATTGGACCCTAAAATCTTCGTCTTTCTAAATTGAGTCCAAAATCATTGTATTTGTTTGTTCATATTTGTTCATAACGAAGGTTAATTAAAATTTTCTACTTAAAATTGTTGGGTGTTATTTAAAATAACTTCATGGATTTGAAGGTCTAATTAGATATATGAATAGTTTGGAGTCATGTAAAATTAACAAAGACCTGGGGTCTAATATGAGAAATTATTCCATAGTTTCTCTCAACTTAACAACTTAACTAGCTTCATCCAGAACTTAGCTTCGACTCCAAAAGATCTAATACAATAATTTCCTCTTTCAGATATTATATTAAGGAGAGAAAATAACATTTTAATTGATAATCTGTTTTTCGTTTTCTAACCCATTGAACTATCATAACACCTACTATATCCAAAATCTAGAAGGGAAAAGGGAAAATTTTTTTGAGACCTCTTTCTTATAAAGTAAATATGCCCACATCCCATGACTTTTAGTCAATGTGCGACTTCCATCCTCAAAGTGAACAACAGATGTAATTAGGCCCCAAAGTGGAAAACAAATCTTGTTGGCCCAGGGACTCTCTCACACACTCAGTTGGAACTACAAGAAAACTCACTGTAGTCGAGGAAGAAGAATAGGATTCCCTCTCTATTTTTCGTTGCTACAAGTGTTTGCCTTGAAGATTAAAATTTATTGAGTGCTGATGGTCCCTTTTTATACATGTCAAAGTGCAAACTACTTTTGCCTATCTTTTAGCAACGTTATTCCTAAGGAATAGGTAAGCTTGAGAATAGGTAACCTAGAGAATAGGTCTAACAAATGACCAAATCAAAATAAATACAAAAACAAATAACGTTAACAAGATTATTTGTAATAGTCTCCCCCTTAATCTTGTTCTTCCCTTCTCTTCACAGTCTGCAGTCCAATCTTGCTTTGCAACTCTATGAACTTCACACGACCGAGTGGCTTAGTTAAGATGTCAGCTAGCTGCTCTTCTGACGCGACATGCTCAACTATGATTCTCCCATTCTCCACGCTCTCCCGGATATAGTGATAACGGGTGTCGATATGCTTACTCCGGTCATGGTATACCGGATTCTTGCAAAGCGATATCGCGGATTTGTTGTCAATCCTCAAGACCACTGCATCTTCTTTTTCCTTTCTAAGATCCGCCAAGAGGCGACTCAGCCATGTGCCTAGACATGCTGTAGTCGCAGCTGCAATGTATTCCGCTTCGCAAGAGGAAAGGGCCACTACCTTCTGTTTCTGAGAGACCCAAGTGATCAGGTTCCCACCGTAGAAGTAGGCAGCACCTGTGGTACTCTTCCGGTCATCTATATCACCGGCAAGGTCGCTGTCGCTATACCGACTAACCGCGTTTCCTCCTTCTTGGTATAAATCTGCCCGGATCAAGTGTGCCGCGTATGTACGAGAATCGCTTCATCAGCGGCCATGTGTTGAGTGGTCGGCTTCTCCATGAATCGACTTATGATCCCAACCGAGTAGCGATGTGCGGCCTAGTGTTCACCGGTATCGAGGCTCCCTACAATCTTTGCGGTAGTAGGTTGCATCAGCAGGAGGTTCTTCACTGAGCTTGCTCAACTTGGTCCTTGGTTCCATGGGGGCTTGGCAGGGATTGCAATCAGACATTCCGGTTCTCTCAAGGATTTTCTTTGCATACCCTACTTGGCACATGGTGATCCCAGAGGGCGCTTGTGACACCTCGATCCCCAGATAATACGAGAGTAACCCGAGGTCACCCATGTGGAACAACTCCATCATTTGTTTCTTGAATATGCCAACCTCCTTGTCATCAGACCCGGTTATAATCAGGTCATCCACATAAACCCCAATTAGAAGCTTTGATTCTCCAGTACACCTTTTGTACACCGCGTGCTCGAGTGGGCTTCTCTCGAATCCGAGTGATGTGAGGCTCCTGTCCAGCTTGAAGTTCCATGCTCGGGGGGCTTGACGAAGACCATACAAGGCTTTTTTGAGCTTGAGAACCTTATGCTCATTGTCCTTGTCTTTGTACCCGGGTGGTTGGAAGACATAGACCTCCTCTTCCAATTCTCTATTGAGAAAGGCTGATTTAACATCCATGTGATGCACATGCCACCCTTCCTGTGCGGCCAGGGCAAAGAGCAGCCGCACTGTTTTGAGCCTTGCCACGGGTGCAAAGACTTCATCAAAATCCACTCCTTTGCGCTGCACATAGCCTTTAGCCACCAGTCTTGCTTTGTGTTTCACTACCGCTCCTTTGGAGTCCTTCTTGATCTTGAAGACCCATTTTAGGCCTATTGGTCTGTGGCCATCTGGAAGATCCACCATCTCCCAGGTACTATTTTGGTGTATGGCCTCCAATTGACTTCCATTGCGCCTCACTGCGTGCTTCTTTGCCTCTTCATAGCTTGTAGGCTCCTCGGCTCCTAGAAGGCATAGCCCAACTTCATCTTCAAGATCAATGGGTGTAGATGTATCATATACATCTTGAAGAGATCTATAGCCTCGAGGTCCAGGCTCCCCGTCGTACACCGAGCTCGAGGCTCGCCGTGGCCAACGCGGGTGTCGCGATCGGGTTGTTCGCCACCATCGATCCCGCCGGCGACCACGGGAGTGCGGCTCCGTCCTCCCTCCCGGCCCGGACCGCAGCCACTGGTGTGGCGGTTCCGACTCCGCCTCTTCCCTTCTGTTCCTCAGAATGGGTTGAGGAGGAAAATTCTCAATTGTGAAGACATTACCTTCCCTCCTTGCATCTCTGCCTGGTACTAGGTTCCAATCCCATTGCTTGTCTTCTTGGAACACGACATCTCGTGTTACATGGATCTTCTTTGTTACCGGATTATACACTCGGTAGGCTTTGGAACCCTGTTGATATCCCAGCAATACCATGGGCATGCTTCGGTCTGCATGCTTCTTGGGGAATGGAGTCACTGGCTTGACATGGGCGAGGCAACCGAATGTTCTCAAGTGATGCACCTTGGGCTTCCTCTAAAACCAAACTTCGTAGGGCGTTTTCCCGACAACGCTTTTAGTCGGTGCGCGATTCAGCAGATAAACCGCCGTGGTCACTGCCTCACCCCAGAAGCAGCCAGGCATGTTCTTGCTCTTCAACAGGCTCCGCGCCATTGCCACCACTGTCTGATTTCTTCGCTCAACCACACCGTTTTGCTGGGGCGAGTATGGTGCGGTGAGGAAGTGCTTGATTCCATGCTTGTCACAGAAAGCTTCAACCTCTTTTGACGTGAATTCTCCCCCCTGTCAGTCCGGAGGGATTTGAGCTTCAAGTCCACCTCTATCTCAGCTGCCGTCTTGATTTTTTTCAGGGCATCAAGTGCCTCATCTTTTGTTTTCAGCAGTGAGATCCACATATACCTGCTGAAATCATCAACTAATAGAAGAAAATATCTGTTACCTCCCGCTGTTGGCGGTGAAATTGGCCCACATAAGTCACCATGGATCAGTTCCAGAGGTCTATTTGCTCGGTAGCTTGCTTCAAGAGGGAAAGGTGCACGGCGTTGTTTCCCGACGAGGCAGCCATCACACACTTGATCAATGTGATCCAGGTGCGGCAGCCGCACTACCATGGCTTTGTTAGCTAGATTTCGGAGTGCTTGGAAATTCAGGTGGCCATAGCGAGCATGCCATAACCAAGCATCCTCCTTTATGCTCGTCAGTAGGCGCACTGGTTCGACAATATTCAGGTTGAGGATATAGAGTCGATTTCGGACCTCGGCCTTGGCGGCTGACTTCTCTTTGCGATCAAAGATGCATAGGTGATTGTCTTGAGTACCATGCGGCACCCGTTCTCCTCCAACCGCCGAGGCTTACAATGTTGCTCTGCGATGCGTGGTATGTAGTAGGCGTCCGTAAGAATGCGGTGTTCACCATTTTGCACTTGAAAGAGCGGTGCGGCGTCCACGGATCTCGACCGCGAGCCATCTCTAAACCTCGACGGTGCCTCCCACGACTTGTCCACGTGAACTTCTCCTTGCTTCTGTCATGTGATTGCTTGCACGGTATCTAGATACCAGAATCACTCACATACCTTGTTGCGCCTCCCAAATCTGGAACAACACGTTCCTCATTGAGCATCACCTGGACGGTTGGCTCCTTGGTGGCTTGCACTAGTGCGCAGGTTTGTGCTACGAGCAAGGTTGGCTCGTCGTTATCCTTCTCGGCTAAATGAACTCGTTCGTCTTTCTTCTTGAATCGGCATTCTGAGGCATAATGCCCCATGTGGTTGCAGTTGTAGCATTTGATCTTCTTCTTGTAGTCTTGATTGTCATCGTGACCTTCCTCGGCATGGCCATTGCCGCGGCCGTGCCCGCGCCCGCGTCCCCGGCCGCGCCAGTTGCCTTTGACGCGCCCCTTGGACGTGCCCAAGCTGGAGCCCTCGCCGGACTCCTTCTCCTTTGCGTTCTACTCCTTCCAGGTCAGTAGGACGTGCTCATTATCATCCCCGCCACTGACACGGACCCTCTCCTCGAAGGTCTTGAGGCGGCCAATCGCCTCCTCCACGGTCATCGTCGTTAGATCAGCAAATTGCTCGATCGACGTGTCAATCGGCAGGAATTTATTGGGGACGGCACGAAGGAGCTTCTTCACGACGGTGCTTTCATCAAGTTTGCCGCCCAGACCAGCAACCTTGCTGACTATTGCAGTCAGTTTTTCAGCGAAATCATCTACCGTCTCCATCTCCTTCATGCGGAGGATTTCAAACTCACTTTTGAGAGTTTGGAGTTTCGCCGCCTTGACGCGATCTGCGCCTACGTACATGGTCTTGAGCGTCTGCCAAGCCTTCTCCGCCGTCTCCTTCTCTGCTATCAGCAGCAGGCTTTCTTCGGGGATGGCTTCATAGATGGCGGCGAGAGCCATCTTGTCCTTCCTTGTCTCCACATCCGTTCCGGGCTCGATGGCATCCCAGACGCCTTGAGCTTGCAAGTAGACACGCATCTTGATAGCCCATACAGCATAGTTCGTCTTGGTCAGCATCGGATAGTGGAGAGTTACGCCGGAAAGTTTGTTAGTCCGCGCGCCCGTGGCAGCAACGTCATCACCGCCGGAGCTACTGCTTCGTGGCATGATCTTTGGCATACAACCCTCGCTCTGATACCAAATGTTGGCCCAGGGACTCTCTCAGACTCTCTCACACACTCAGTTGGAACTACAAGAAAACTCACTGTAGTCGAGGAAGAAGAATAGGATTCCCTCTCTATTTTTCGTTGCTACAAGTGTTTGCCTTGAAGATTAAAATTTATTGAGTGCTGATGGTCCCTTTTTATACATGTCAAAGTGCAAACTACTTTTGCCTATCTTTTAGCAACGTTATTCCTAAGGAATAGGTAAGCTTGAGAATAGGTAACCTAGAGAATAGGTCAAACAAATGACCAAATCAAAATAAATACAAAAACAAATAACGTTAACAAGATTATTTGTAATAAATCTCTGAATACCCACCATATCATGTAAGAAAGCATTTTTTAAATACATCTGAAAATTTGGCCAATTATGAACTCTTGCGATTTGCGGGAAGTGTGTAACAGTACTCATCTAGAGAAGAATAGCAAAACTTATCATCATAATCAATGTCATACTGTCGTGTAAAGCCACAAGCTAGAAGACGGATTTTAAAATTTCCACCAAATATGGGTAATTATTATGAAACTCATTCAAGTTTGGTCACTTATTATGAAACCCTAACATTATTTTTTCATTACAAAGCATCCGATAATTAAAAAATATTAAATTACATCTGTATTCCAAAACTACCCTCTTCTTCTTACCATTGACTTTTTTTCCCTTTCTCTTCAAGACAACACAAACTAGAGGAGTTGTAATCCCCAAACTAACATTCAAATGACTCGTGAATGATATAGATTACCCTGTTCTATAGGGTGCTCTAATGAAATCCTTACTCCTAAAATCAAAGGGTTCAAAGTGATTACCTTGATCTTCTTTTAATTTTCTCTTTATAAATGGACCATTTTACTTGGTTTTATCCGAAGAGAGGGAAGATGGGTTTCGTAATATTTTAAGGAAGAAGAGAAGCACTATTGAGGGGCACTTTAGAGAAAGAGATAGAAATTTAAATTGTTTTAAAAGTTTGGAAAAATTGTGTCAAGGCCCCAAAAAAAAGGTAGATGTGCCCAGCCCCCCCTTAATTTTTTTTGTGTTAGGAAGCCCCCAAAAACAAAAGTAGATGTGATTCAGCCCCTTTTTAGCTTTCCACATCATCAATGAGAGAATTTTTTTTAAAAAACCTCATTATACCCTTCATCTCTTCCCCCAAAACTTGCCTGCTCTCTCTCTCTCTCCTCTCTTCTTCAACCCAAGCTCCTGTAAGCTCAAGAGAACCCAAAAATCCGGTTGAACTCCTTCCACTCTCCTCCTCCTCCTCTCCTTCCTCTCCTTCCTCTCCTTCCTCTCCTTCCTCTCCTTCCTCTCCTTCCTCTCCTTCCTCTCCTTCCTCTCCTTCCTCTCCTTCCTCTCCTTCCTCTCCTTCCTCTCCTTCCTCTCCTTCCTCTCCTTCCTCTCCTTCCTCTCCTTCCTCTCCTTCCTCTCCTTCCTCTCCTTCCTCTCCTTCCTCTCCTTCCTCTCCTTCCTCTCCTTCCTCTCCTTCCTCTCCTTCCTCTCCTTCCTCTCCTTCCTCTCCTTCCTCTCCTTCCTCTCCTTCCTCTCCTTCCTCTCCTTCCTCTCCTTCCTCTCCTTCCTCTCCTTCCTCTCCTCCACCTCCCTCACCAATCAAGTCTCCGTCGCCATTTCGACCTCACCCGATCTCGAGTGCATCTCGACCTCTCTCGCATCGACACCACACTTCACCATTCGCAGTCCCTCGACCCTGCTCGACGATCGCTCGACGTCAAAGACTATGACTCTATCACTGCATATGGGGGAGGATTGTACTGAGTTCATGATGTCGAAGATCAAGGGATTGGGGTTCGTTGATCTGAATTTGGTTCAAAGGCGTGAAGAGATTAAGTACTGGGAGTTTTAATGTAGTGGTGCAGGAGCTAATTGGTTGATTGTAAAAACTTGTATGCATGTTTATATTGTGTTACTAAAAATTAAACAAGTTTGGATGAAAATTAACCTAAAGCAGTGAAAGTTAACATTCAATAAGAAAAGTTAACATACTAGAAGGAAAGTTAACACGTTCACTTAAAAGTTAACATACAACCCTAAACGTTAACATAAAACCCTCAAAGTTAGCATATAGCTGTGATACTTAACACAGGACATGAAGAGTTAACATGTAACCATTAAAGTTGACATTTACGGTTTGTCGGTGTGATTTGTATGGGAAGTGCCACGAGTTGTGAAAGTTAACTTTCAACCTAACATGTTAACTTGCATTTGAACAGGTTGACTAATGGATTTTCCTGTTATCTTTCAAATAATCATGTAAAATTAAGGTGAAACAGTAAATATATGTTGTAAGAAAAATTATGGAATATATGATGTAAAAACTATAAGGAATGCAATAAGAACTATAAAAGTTAACATTGTTAATTTTCATCTTAACATGTTAACATTCAACGTAACATGTTAACTTCGGCCGATCATGTTAACTTTCATTCATTATAGGTTAACTTTCATCCAAACATGTTAACTTTCATTATAGGTTAACTTTCAGTAGAACATGTTAATTTTCGGATGAAAATGTTGACTAATGGGTTTTCTGTTATCTTTCAAATAATCATGTAAGATTTCATTTGAATCGATAAATATATGTTGTAGAGGAAAATTTATGGAATATATGATGTAAAAATATAATGAATGTAATAAGAACTATAAAAGTTAACATTGTTAACTTATATCTTAACATGTTAACTTTCAACGAACATGTTAACTTTCAACGAACATGTTAACTTTCATTCAGTATAGGTTAACTTTCATCCGAACATGTTAACTTTTATTCCTATAGGTTAACTTTCATCGAACATGTTAACTTTTAGTGAAAGTTAACATATTCTAGTAAAGTTAACATCAAATAGTGATAGTTAACGTCTTCATTGAAAGTTAACATGAAAACCAAAATTAATATTTTTAGGTGAAAGTTAACAATAAGCGGAGATAGTTAACATGAAAATGAATAGCCAATATACAATAAACATGTAAGGAATATCAGTTGTAAGAATGTAAGAAAGTTTTGTTATCTACGTTTAGGGTTTTATGCTAACTTTTAGGATTTTATGCTAACTTTTTGGTTTGATTAGAAGAAGGGTGGGTTTAGTAATGAAGGGATCGACATAAAACCCTAAAAGTTAGCATAAAATCCTAAAGTTAACATGAAATCTAAAAGTTAGCATAAAACCCTAAAAGTTAACATAAAACCCTAAAAGTTAACATAAAACCCTAAAAGTTAGCATAAAGGCGTGATATCACAGTTTATGTTAAATATCACGACTTTATGCTAACTTTTAGGGTTTCATGTTAACTTTTAGGGTTTCATATTAACTTTAAGGTTTTATGCTAACTTTTAGGGTTTCATGTTAAATTTTAGGGTTTTATGTTAACTTTTAGGTTTTATGCTAACTTTTAGAGTTTTATGTTAACTTTTAAGTGAACACATTAACTTATACATGAAGTGTTAATAAAAATATCGAAGATAATATTATAGTTGACTTTAAAATCATTTGGTTTATTAATTTGCGCAAGAGTGATATTAGTCATACGCCTTTAGGAAATACTTTTACTTGAGAGGATCCCAAATGATTGCCCGCCTAGTGAGAGTGTAATGAGATCGATGATATTCTCAACAACACTCCCATCATTGAGATGAAATCGAGCTATTCATGTTCTTGTTAACTATTTAAGTCTATTTTAACTTCTAGGCGACTCGCTTGATTCTTCCGTCCTCGTCTTTTTATTAGGCGCTCAACTTTCATTGAACATGTCAACTTTTGATGTTACTCATTAACTTTCGTTGAACATGTTAACTTTAACGTTGTTGTTAACTTTCATCCGAACATGTTAACTTTTGGCCTTTCTTGTTAACTTTCATCCAAACATGTTAACTTTTAACGTTGATGTTAACTTTCAACGAGAACATGTTAACTTTTAGTATTTCCTATTAAGCGTCCATTGAACATGTTAACTTTCATGTTAAATATAGTTCATCATCCACATCTATTATTAATACAACTAAAATCGGTAACACAATATAAACATGCATACAAGTTTTACAATCGAGAGCGATAGTGGGCGATGTATTCATGAAGGAGGCGGGTCATCGTGTCATCGCTGAGGGATTAGAGACTTGATCGGCTAGGAGGCCGTGAAGGAGAGGAAGGAGAGGAGGATGAATGAATCGTGGAGGAGAGGAGAGGGAGGAGAGGAGTACCAGGAGGTGCTGAGATAGGGCGGAGAGAGGATGGAGTCGAAGGACGCCGAGAGAGCCGTGACGCATGCATCGGAAGGAGGTGGGTCACGACGCCGGTGAGGATCGAGACTTGATCCAGGGAGGCGTGGAGGAGTGGGAGAGGAGGAGGACGAATCAAAGCAGAGTTTAGATCTAGGGTTTGGTTCTCGAGATACAAGAGTATGAGGAGAGAAGAGAGAGAAAGAAACGAGGAGAGTACATCATTTAAAGGGTAATGCATCGCTGGAGAAAAGATGGGTTATGGGGAGCGAGGAGGAGAGAAGAAGAGAAGAAAGGAGCAGGTGGGAGAGGAAGAGGAGAAGAGAGAGGAGGAGGAGAGGAAGAAGAAGGCAAGGGTAATGAAGTTTTGGGTTATTTTAAAGAAAGGACCAAACACATTGAAACACATTGATGGGGCTTTTTGGGGTGTGAATAAGGAAATAATTGGGGGTTTGGGCACATCTCATCTTTTTTTGGGGCCTTGACACAATTTTTCCTAAAAGTTTTCTAACAAAGGGGAGTTGTAATGAAAAATTAATAATAATAACATCAGGAGGTTTCATATAAGTCGTCAAACCTAAAGGGATTTCATAATAATTATCATTCAAATTTCATATTAAATTTCCAAAATTTTATAATGACTAATCTACTTTTTCTTAATTAATATACATAAAGAGAAATTGATGAACTACTCCTAAAGGCAAAAATGGCATCATACTCTCAAAATACCACTTCTTACCAAAACTGTCATTATTGCAAAACTAATCAATCATTTCTATTTTAAATATTTGCGGTAAATTACACCAAAATCCCAATAAATTTTCATTCTGTGCAGCAAACCCCAAAAGTTTAGAACTCTCATCAAAACCCCAATACCTTTGGCAATTTCAAAAAGCCCATAATTTTACATGGACAAAATGAAGGGACTATGTGTAATTTTTAATATAGAGTATTAGTCACTCAACTTTCGGTGAACATGTTAACTTTTGATGTTACTCATTAACTTTCGTTGAACATGTTAACTTTAACGTTGTTGTTAACTTTCATCCGAACATGTTAACTTTTGGCCTTTCTTGTTAACTTTCGGTGAACATGTTAACTTTAACGTTGATGTTAACTTTCGGTGAACATGTTAACTTTTAGTATTTCCTATTAAGCGTCCATTGAACATGTTAACTTTCATGTTAAATATAGTTCATCATCCACATCTATTATTAATACAACTAAAATCAGTAACACAATATAAACATGCATACAAGTTTTTACAATCGAGAGAGCGATAGTGGGCGATGTATTCATGAAGGAGGCGGGTCATCGTGCCGACGTCGGTGAGGGATTAGAGACTTGATCGGCTAGGGAGGCCGTGAAGGAGAGGAAGGAGAGGAGGATGAATGAATCAGGGAGGGAGAGGAGAGGGGAGGAGGAGCCGGGGCGAGTACGCAGGAGGTCAGCGGCTGAGATAGGGGCAGGAGGAGAGGATGGAGTCGAGGCGGACGCCGAGCGGTGGACGATGCCGTGGAAGGAAAATCAAGGACAATGGAGGAGGGGATCGACTTGAGGTGGAGTGGGAGGGATGGAGGGGACGAATGGAGCAAGAGTATGAGTGAGAGAAGAGAGAAAGAATGATTTGGGAAGAATGGAGAAAGATGGAAGAAAGGGGGAGGGAGAGGAAGAAGAGAAGAAAGGAGCAGGTAGGGGAGAGGAAGAGGAGAAAGAGACAGAGGAGGAGGAGAGGAAGAAGAAGGCAAGGTATTTTGAAGTTTGTGGGGTTATTTTATGGTAAAGTGTGAAAAGGACCTGAAACACATTGAAACACATTGATGGGGCTTTTTTGGGGCGACAAAGGAAATAATTGGGGGGGTTTGGGCACATCTCATCTTTTTTTTTTGGGGCCTTGACACAATTTTTCCTAAAAGTTTTCTAACAAAAGGGGGAGTTGTAATGAAAAATTAATAATAATAACATCAGGAGGTTTCATATAAGTCGTCAAACCTAAAGGGGATTTCATAATAATTATCATTCAAATTTCATATTAAATTTCCAAAATTTTATAATGACTAATCTACTTTTTCTTAATTAATATACATAAAGAGAAATTGATGAACTACTCCTAAAGGCAAAAAATGGCATCATACTCTCAAAATACCACTTCTTACCAAAACTGTCATTATTGCAAAACTAATCAATCATTTCTATTTTTAAATATTTGCGGTAAATTACACCAAAATCCCAATAAATTTTCATTCTGTGCAGCAAACCCCCAAAAGTTTAGAACTCTCATCAAAACCCCAATACCTTTGGCAATTTCAAAAAAGCCCATAATTTTACATGGACAAAATGAAGGGACTATGTGTAATTTTTTAATATAGAGTATTAGTCACTCAAAATCATCAAAATTGCTATTAGATCCCCTAATTCTCATAATTTGTTTCAAATTAATCTTTCTAATTCATACTTCTACTCTTGATTGGAGTAATTTTCAAAATAACTTAAGATCTGGGGGACATAATAGCAGTTTCAATGTTGAGGGATTAATTTAATAATAACTTGAGAATTGAGGGACCAAATAGCAATTTACATGATTTGAGGGTCTAATTTCAAAATGCCAAAGGTTTAAGGGGCTACCACCGGGAACTCTTACACAAAAAACTCACTGAAGTGTCATAATACGCTGACAAGCTTTTTCTAATATAAAATTTCAATCATCAGCCTTCACGCAAGCTTTTGCTTTTCAACCTTCAGACTAGTATGCAGCCCGTCCGATGGACGGATTAGTGCTCTTTGTTAAATATAAAAATTTTCTCAAGTATTAATGTCCTTCAATGGAAGGATTAGTGTTATTTGGTAATGCCGCTTATATATCAATTCTGTGTGTTTTCCTTTTAATTCTAATTGAATTTAATTTTTTGTAATAATTATTAAAGATAAGTTTTGATTCATTTGATTAGAAAATATCTTATTGTTGACTCTAAATTTCTTTAAATTATCTATATATATATATATATATATATATATATATATATATATATATATATATATATATATATATATATATATATATATATATATATATATATATATATATATATATATATATATATATATATATATATAATTTGATATAGAGATATATGAGAATATTAATTTAGTTGATTGATGATCTTAGAAATAACAATGTAAAATATAATCATTGCATTGTTAAAGAATAACAAATAACAAATACTTAACTGTAATGGCCTAAATATAATTTGAATAGGGTAAATATGAAATTAATGCGCTAATATAACATTCATAAAAATTCCAAAACAAAGTTCAATCATTACATTATTCATATATTATATATTAATTACCATTTAAAAGCCTACTATTACGAAAATCCCAACTGGACCATTGCATTATTATCTAAATATTATTGAGAATTGCAAGATCATTAAGCAAGAACTCCACCGGTGCTTGAAATAATTATTGAGAATTGCAAGATCCCTATTTGCAAGGTAATGCACTATAAAGATCAGCATGGAAACTTTGGGTCTATACCGTATTCTAAAGAACCACCTGCAACATCATTGTCATAGTTGAAATAATTAGCTTGAAAAACTTCAAGCATGTTGCTATTACATCAAAAAATTCTATGTAAAAACTAACTAAAACCATGATCCTTAATAGAATTGGTTAAAGGTTATACTATTACTGGCTACGTTAATGAATGTTTGACAATAGGCAAACAAACTTCAATTCTTCAAGTCTGAGGCGATTTGGTTCTTGACTGCATCCATTATCAAAGATTCATGAAATTCGAGAAGGTGATCATTTATCTTTTATCCTATGAAGAGAAAGAATTACAATTAGTTGTAGATTCAAAAGGTTATTTCATATTCTCAAATCGATATAGTTATTGAAAATTTCATATTCTCAAATCAAACATAGTTATTGAAAATAGAAAATGAGACATGAAGCTAATGAGTAACAACACGTTTATCGACATTTTAGAAACCTAAAGAGTGAATGTTGATAAAAATAAAATTAAGGAACTAAGAATAAGAGTAAAATCCATGAATATGCAAACCTCAAGTATATGTATTTCGCAACAGTTGCATACTCTGGGAAAAAAACATCATTAGCCATTATATACTTATTTCAAGTACTTTGTTTAGCAATTAGACATTCAAAACCCTAACATTTGCAACACCAAAATAATAAAGTTGCTTATGTTGGCATATTACACCCATGTAAGGATTAAATCAATAAAATTTACACATCATATGAAAAACTATGCTTTATGCCTAATTCTCTCGGATCAACAGTATGAAGTTTGTTTGAAGATGAATGCTAAGTTGTATATATAACCTTCAAAGCGCATGTTGTAAAAAATTAGTAAGATAAAAGCTTCGTCACGACTCATTATAACTTTGGGAAGATGATTCATGATACTGTGATTGTGATGGACTCTGGCTAACAATGTTGCTAGATTCTTGTTCCTTTTTTTATCTCAAACTAAGATCTATAGCGGACTATCAAGTTAGAGTTTGTTTAACAAAACTCAGGGTTGACATCACACAAACACAAATAAACATAGGAAGCATAGAGACCAAAGTGATGCATTATTTTAAGCTTGAAAATAAACATTATCATCTAAAGGATGATAAAGCACTAACCGAAAACTCCACTTTCAAAAACTATCATGGAATAACTTTTTCCATTGTTGGCCTAACAAATGGAGATTCATTGGTTCAAAGTAAAGCAAATTTCAATAAAAAAAAACACCACTTCTATTGTCCACCTTTAGACAATAAAATTTGTTATTACTATAAGATGTTTCAAACAATAGCTTGATATGTCATATATGCAATAAAAAGCAATTTAGTTTTACATCTTCCATATTAAATTTAGCTCATTATATTTGAGTGCTCAAAATGTAGCAAAAAAACTCGTGAACGACCATACATTATTTAAGATAAAAGAAGAGCAGCTCCCAACAAATTTCAATGCAACACTATATTCACTTTTCATCACAAATTCGACATTCATAGATAAAAATATATGAATAAGCTATAGGAGCAGTTGGGGAAAAAGATCCAACTCTATTGAAAAATAGGAAAAGTGAAAAAGATAACACTTGACATTTTTATGTTATATTAAAGGCAGAAAGAAATGAAAATGCATAGGCATCGAATGATGTAATCATCTACATAGTTGCTACCTCATAATTTTGTAATCAACACTCATAGCACAAATAGTACTTGCAACATAGTCACACTGTAGAATATTTATTAACTTCATTCACATTTATTACACAATGTTAATTTATTGAACGTGGAAGCAAATGTCTGTCGTAGGTCTTTGATAGTGGACTCGTAGCACAAATACTACTTGCAACATACAAACATACATACATATATTCAAAGAATCAATTTGATAGTAGTAACATTTATTAAGGGTGCATGAGAGATGAGTTCCACCTTACATAGTCATAGATTAGTGATAGCTTATGCTTGTTATAGATAAAATACATAAAACAGTTAAAATTAAGCATTGCTACCATCACTTAGCTAAAAATGCATGTCCAACCTCATTTTAGATATAATATAGAAAGATTTTAAGATTCAATAAAGCAAGAAATAATTTTTATAAATAGAATAATGCTGCTATCATTATTTCAATATTCCTGAATGTGTTCTCTGATGCTAAATTCCAGCAAAATCCAAATTTGTATCTGCAAAGCAAAGGCACAGATGGAAGAATTAAACTCTACGTCAAATACAAAGCAAAGCATTAGCTATAAGTACAAAATCAATTTTGTATATGCTACAAAATGTTGTTGAAAATGTTTCTATTCTTTGTTGTACTTGGACAAAATTTTTGTTAAGTAATTTTTAACGATACATTATCTAAGACATTTTCTACAATTGGGAACACTTCATGTACATAAATAAAAATATACTATCATAGATAGTGCTAAGAGGAGACCTTCGTGTACGAATATTATATAAATCTATCTCCAGTTAACAATATTAAGTAAAGCGCTTTCGGAAGAATAAAACTACATTTTGAATGGATTTTTCTAATAATTTTGAACATGCGCTCTAAACAATTTTACTGAACAACCCAAGGAAAGCCATACACATGATGGAGTTCAAATGGGTGGAGCCATGTATGACAACAATATACATCTTATACCTCTTATTAAATAGCAACACAACAAATATTGAGAAAGAACAATAAATACTAATAAATGAGATGGTTATAAAATATTTGCCTATACAATACTGTAGTTTCTAGCCTATAAATGAAAGAAGAATCTATAAATAGCAATATCTTTTTGGCAAAATTATGACATGTACAGCACTTTGCATCTATCACTATTTGCGAGGTAATGCACTCTGAAGATTAGCATGGAAACTATGGGTCTATGCCGTATTCTAAAGAACCACCTGCAATATCATTGTCGTACTTGAAATAATTAGCTTGAGAAACTTCAAGAGTGTTACTATTACATTAAAAAATTCCATGTAAAAACTAACTAAAACCAATATCCTTAACAGAATTAGTTAAAGTCTATATACTATACTGGCTACAATAATGAATGTTTGGTGATAAGCAGGCAAACTTTAATTCTCAAAGTCTGAGACGATTGGTTCTTGAGTGCATCCATTACCGAAGAATCATGAAATTCGAGAAGGTGATCATCTATCTTTCATCCTATGAAGAGAAAAGATTACAATTAGTTGTAGGTTTAAAAGGTCATTTCATATTCTCAAATAAGATATAGTTATTAAAAATTTCATATTCTCAAATCAAATATAGTTATTGCAAAAAGATAATGAGTCATGAAGCTAATGAGTAATAGCACATTTATCGACATTTTAGAAACCTAAAGACACTACCACATTATACGCCTATGGGGACGGTTGGGAACCGTCCCCCTAGACCGAACAACCGTCTCCGTACATCTATAGGAACGGTTCTCCATCCGATACAATTGCCGCCGTGGTCTTTAACCTAAGGCAATGGCTTTTGACCCTAGCGTGACGATTTGTAAACTGTAGCGCTTGTAGCCAAGGGGGACGGTTTAGCTATAGGGACGGTTCGTATTTTCAGCTTATGCCAACGCTTATACATCAAAGGGGATGTTTTTTAGTTGTAACCTATAACTACGCTTATTTAGCAAAGGAAACGGTTTTCAAATTTTTGCTATGTTGACAGCTACGTATCAACAGGGACGGTTTTCAATTTTGAACTATGCAAACGCTTTCCAAGCAACGGGGACGGTTTTCTATTTTGAACTATGCAAACGCTTTCCAAGCAACGGGGACGGTTTTCTATTTTGAACTATGCAAACGTTTTCCAAGCAAAGGGGACAGTTTAAATTTAGAAAGATAGCAACATTTATCTAGCTAAGAGGACGGTTTAAGTTTAGAAATATTACAACACTTATCTAGCTAAGGGGACGGTTTTTAAAAAAAATTCAAAAATCTCCCCTTCATTTGGGCTCGATTTTTATCTGCTCATTTTAGAATCACAAATATAGAAATGATATACTGCAAGTTTTAAAATAAACTATAGTATAAAAATAAAAATCAATTCATTACAAGCAAGAAAAATATTGCAATAATAAGATTGAGATTCATTACACGTTCTTGCTTTTGTCCAAAATACATATAATTCCTCCATTCGATTAAAACAAAAGAGTCAGCAACTTAATTGAAAGGTTTCTATTGAGTCGAATAAGATCTAACTCGTTAGGACTAACAAGTCTCCTAGTAAGCGATAAGTAGAGATCTTGATCAGCCAGCATTAATTTCCCTGCATAAATAGAGATAAAATAATAAGCATATGAGAATGAATAAACATAGAGTATAGGGGGAAAGCATGCTTTCGGTTATGTTGAACAGAAGTAGAATAATCTTTGAAAGACACTTTCGTATACAAAATTTAATATAAATCAAGCATAACAAATCTTTATGTATCTTTAAGAACTTAGTTAAAACAAACCTGATGCACTCATTCTCTTTTCTTAATAGATTAATTAGATTCACATTTTTCAACACAACATAAATTAGTAATGCATGTGATGATGGCGTCCCATGTCTAATAGGCATATAAAACTTACCCAGTATTATCTCATAGAAAAGGGCGAAAGCGAGACAAAACTATGTCAAACGACTACCACTATACTACACCAAAACTCCAACGTTGATGGATAATCCCATTTTATATACATGACTAGCATTACATGCCCAAACCAAATATCTCAATCCCTCGCATGATAATCACAAACCTGATGTACTCATTCTCTTTTCTTAATAGATTATTTAGTTTCACTTCAACACATCATAAATTAGTAACGCATATAATGATGGCGTCCCATGTCTAATAAGCATATAAAACTTACCCAGTATTATCTCATAGAAAAAGGCGAAAGCGAGACAAAACCATGTCAAACGACTACCACTATACTACACCAAAACTCCAAAGTTGATGGATAATCCCAATTATATACATGACTAGCATTACATGCCCAAACCAAATATCTCAATCCCTCAAATGATAATCACAAACCACCAAAGCAACCAGGCCACATCACTAATCAATCCAAAAAAATAAAAAAAGAGAAAATGAGAGATATAACAATAGGAAATTTACCTCATTAGGTGGATTATGACTGTTTCCATAGGAGCGAGCATGAACATGATCTGGAGCACTATTACCTTCCTCAGGTGATCTTGTCCGTGCTAAAAGTCTTGTAATAGCAGCCGGATCAATTTGTTGTCCGAATGTTTCTTGTAAGAGTTCGGCGAAACCTTGAACCAGATCTGCCTTTTGCGTTTCAAACTTTTTCATCAAATCATGCTCAATCTTTTGTGATATAGTTTGAACAACAGACTGTGGGACTTGCTCAAACGGATCAACAATTTTCTTATCTTTGTTTTGAAGCATAGTTTTAGTGACACCCCTCCCCATAAGGCGAACACGTCCAGGATGTTCATGCTTCTTGACTAGATCCCATACATCATCAAGTTCGTCTTGATCTTTGAGTTCTAAAGTACCCTACATTAGCAGCATTTATTTTTAGTTGATATGCATGTTATATGAAAGTTATACAATAAAATAAAGCGGCATTTCTTACTATCATCTCGTCTGTTTTTTCGCTTGCGGCGTTTTCTTCTCTTTACGTGTCTCAATGAACACTTCAGCTTCAGTTGGAGGTCTTCCCAGCTCCTTTTCCTATAGTAAAGACATGATAAATAAAAATATCAATATATATGGTAGAACAAACAAAAAGAATGGATGCAATCTTATAGTTCATAAAAAATAATAAAGTAAAACCAATAAAATTACCATTTATTTGCGGATCCTGGCAAAACTTATTGACCCCGTAGTGTGTACATATTCCTGACCATCACAATCTGCTTTGTTTGTCTCACTCATTTTCTACACATACATGAAACCAAGGTTTCCTTAGCAATCAAAATAAGAAAGAAATGTGTCACTCCTTACTATGACATTAAACTGAAAAGAGAGAAAAACAAAATGAAGATTCATGAATTCACAATTCAAAAGGATATCCAGAATTGTAAACTAACCATGATGGAAAAGTGAGCCTTAAAGAACAATGAACTAGAACTAACCATGAGTGTCTGCATTGTCATCATCACTCTCGCTATGGATGTTCGATCTTGATGGCAGCCCCTCACCATGGAAAACCCATTTGTAATAGTTCTCTATAAATCCCTTGACAATCAAGTGATCGTAGACTGTATTTCGCTGATACCAAAGACGATTACAGCAAACACGACAAGGGCAACATATTTCATTTCCTTGAGCTGCTCTTGCAAATGCTCTATCAAGAAAGTCATTCACTTTTTCGATATACTCAGCACTTACACGAGAAGTATTATACATCCAACCTCTATTTCTGTCCATAACTTGCATCCACTGGTGGTAAACAAAAACATCGAGATATTAATTATATATGAATCAAATTTACTAATAATGCATATGAATCAAAAATATAAATAGCGTGTCAAAAATATTTTATACGATCAATCCCTTTCAGGAATAACTATTTTTCTAAGACTAGCATAAATAAACTAACACACACACACACACACACACATATATATATATATAGAGGTTTGCTATGAACCTCTTAAGTGGACAAGGAAAGTTGTCCACCCAACTTTTCCTCCCTCCATCTTCTCTTGAGATGTGTAGCATGAACAAATAAAAAAATAAATTCATATCTTGCATGGGTCCCAAGGGAAAATGGAGGGAGGAAAAGTTGGGTGGACAACTTTACTTATCCACTTAAGTGGATCAAAGTTCTTCTATATATATATATATATATATATATATATATATATATATATATATATATATATATATATAAATAATACTAAAAGTGGATAGCCATGTTAAAACATTTCTTCCCAAAATACCCTCCAACTTATCCATTCATACATACATGAAGACACACATATTCAAATTTTTATATCTCTTGATGATAAAATACATGCATACATGAACACTCTTACATACATAATATAAAACCAATAAATGAAAATATAGAAATGCTAATTGCATTGAGACTTATTTATTATTTAGTGGATACCAAATGAACCTGATGTACACTCTGTTTTACATTTAAATCCAAATTAAATATTAGTCAAGCTACAGTTACGTTTGAATTAAATGGACATGTTAATTTGGGTCATTTAAATCCAAATTTAATATTAGTCAAGCTACAATTACGTTTGAGTTTAGTGGACATGTTAATTTGCATCCTATGTACGTACAATTCTTTCACTTAATTCATTTGCTATAATTCATTTGCTGCTCATTTGAATGAAAAAGCAGGCAATGTCAAAACCCTCGCGAGCAAGGGATTCCAGATTCTGTAGAACAATGTCTTGGGCTCAATGTTCTTGCTCCTGCCAATAATTTCTAAGCCAACCAAGAAATATGCGAACCTAGAAATGAATAGTCAGAACACTTAAAACTACTATGTCATGCTCTTAAAACTGATGAACTTCTTCGACAAATGACTCTCATAAGGTTGTTTCTATTCCAACCCTGCACAGCTGTTAGGTTTTATTAACTGGTTTGGACTAGAGGCTGTAGCTTTAGCATCCTTTCAAGTGATTTATTCAGTCAGAAGTTATATTATTTCAATTGTCAGACTTATAGTTACTTATGAGAAATTTAATTAGAGGCGTTCACTGAGCACATAAACTTTCTAAATATATTATTCATTTAAACTTTTACACATATGTTGAAGGAACTATCTCTCATTACCTAACACAGTCACATTCATATGAAGATAATATTTTTCTTGTTTATAAATTAGAATTAGGGGTCTGTTTAAATATGAAGAGTAAATACACTTGAACCAAGATTCATACATCTAAGACAGATATATGCATTTGTCATGCTACAGATATATGCATTTTTATTCTGATCAAGCTGAATATAAATGTGTCCACAGTCTAAAAGGAGAAACAAACTAATCAGATATGATCAAAAGAATATTCCGATATTGAAATTTCAAGATAAAGTATGTTTCTTCTATCTCAATTACCTTCAAGCATTCACAATTTTCAGGGTAAACCTCCAACACCTTCTCAAAGTTTGAAAGGGAACTTCTAAGATCTCCTGCCTTCAATTGGACTTGTCCCAGACCTGCTCAACAGGGCACAACCAATGATTAAGAAAAATGAAAATCAAGTATGACAGTAGAATGGAAAGAAAAATGTCGTAAAGTATACAACCATTCAACTACTAGCAAGAAACATGCCTCAATTAGTTAACATGCCTAAGGTCTGATTAGTTCGAAGAGACAGTCGGACGAGAGGGAGTCGGGGAGAGGCGGAGAACGAGGGGGAGCGGAGGGGAGGTGGTGGACGACCGCGAATCAAAGAGAGGTGGCGGACTAGGTCGGGATGGTCGGCAAACAAGTGGAGGTGTGGGACGAGGGAAGTGATGGAGAGTTGACGGACGAGGGGAGCCGACGAGAAGAGGGAAACGAGGTCAAGATGGAGAGCCGGCGGATTTTGCTCCGTCGAGGTGAGGTTGCGGACGAAAGGGGCGCGATTCACAGCGGCGAGAAAAAAGCCCTAGGGCTCAGCGATGCAAAAATATCACGATTTAATTTTGATCGGTTGAAGGTTAACAGGAAAGAAAAATACATTTGCATTTTGGTTAAAAGTTGGGCGCGAACATAAAGCCCATAATAAAACCGTCCCTTTAGCCCATTACAAAATTTTATTGCAATTCTAACCCAAGCCCAACGCTTAAGTTTAAAGCGTTGTCTTAGACTCTCTTTGTGACGGTTGGAACCGTCACAGAACAGTTCCCTTAGGCAACAAAGGGAACGGTTTTAAACCGTACCCAACGAACCGTCCCCATAAGCCCATTATGTGGTAGTGAGAGTGAATGATTGATAAAAATAAAATTAAGGAACTAAAAATAAGAGTAAAATTCATGATGATGCAAACCTCAAGTATATGTATGTCGCAACAGTTGCATACTCTGAGACAAAAACATCATTAGTCATTATATACTTATTTCAGTTCTTTGTTTAGCAATTAGACATTCATAACCCTAACATCTTCAGAGAACATCACTATAGTACTAAAAGCTTCAATTATTTATCATAATTGAGAACAAATATTACTAAACAAATATATATATATATATATATATATATATATATATATATATATATATATATGAGATTAATGGGTATCATATGTCATATGAGGGATTCTCTCATATACAATGATGTGGCACAATCTCCACCAAGTGTGGATATGAGGCATTCTCTCCTACTTTATTGACTTGGTGGAGATTGTGCCACATCATTGTATATGAGGAACCCTCATATGACATATGATACTCATTAATCTATATATATATATATATATATATATATATATATATATAGAGAGAGAGAGCAATGCTCTATAAACTTAAGTTGATAGGAATAGTCATTCACCAACTTTTCTATCCATTGATGTCTATCCATTGATGTTGCCTTGGGATCCGTAAAAGATATAAAGCCCACTTTGAGATTTGTGTGCATCTTGATTTCACGGATCTCAAGGCAAGATCAATGGATATAAAGTTGGTGGACACTCCTCCCTATCAACTTAAGTTTATAGGAGCCTTGCTCTATATATATATATATATATACATTAAATGCGACGAAAATGTCATTGGGAATCTCTTAATTATGGACTTAAATGCTACATACCAAATATATAAACAGTAAAAAATCAATTAGTACTGAATTATAGGATTCATACCTAAATTAAAATAAATTGAGATCTGTACAGAAAACATCACTATAACCTACAAAGAGAATCCATCAAAAACCAAAAAGCACCCAAAAAAAGAAATCCAAAAGCCCCAATGGAAAATCAACCTAAAGCACAAAAAAGACTATAAAAGAATCATGAATCTGGTCGGCTACGGGGACCTGAATCTAATGAGGCTACACTGCAGCAAAAATAAAAATAGAAAATGCAAATTTACCTCCATAAGCATTTCTACCTAGAAACAAAATGCATCAACAATTGAAAGAAAATGCTTCACAGTCCTTACAAAAATAAGAATAAACAATAAAAAAAATTAAAATCTAAGTTAACAAAGAAAAAGAAATTTTCCTTAACTAAACAAAATGCAAATTTCTCTACCTAAAAAAGAAACTACGTTAAATAGAAAGAAACTGTAAATTTGCTTACCAAAACAAACCTTCTTCCCGTAGTCCCTGCAAAAATATGAATAACCCAAAATCAAAATCTAAGTAGACAAACCAATTTTGTTGTTTTGAAGTAAGAATATAATTAAAGGGTAAAATTAACATAGAACACACTTTTTTAACAGTATAAGATATGATAAAATGAGCTACTAAGAGATAGACATGTAATGAGACACAACTTAAAAGTCACATCAAAAGATGTAGGCCTCACATTTGTATCACTCATTTTGCTATAGCAATGGCATGCAAACTGAACAAAACCCATGAGGAAATAGGATACTCATTTGGCACATTCTAAAGTCTTTTTTCCCCACCATTTACTGAACAAAACCGAGAAAAAAAAATAAGAAAGATGTCATTTATCTGACCACCAAAACCAATAAAAGAATGAGAGTAAGCCAAAGCACTTGAAAAGTTATCCCACCACTACCAGTCATATTGATAATAGATAGAAGACTGTAACTGAATTCCCAGAAATCCGCAACAACCAGTCAAACAATTATTAGAATACCAGAGTACCACATGAGATTTTCAAAAATCATAAACACAGAAGCAATTAAAATGAACCAGGCCTTGTCTTCCAAAGTTGTAAAAGTTCCCTCAATCATTTATGAAGTATAACAATGTTATGTAGTGCAGTAAAATTAAAACCTTCCAAATATGTGATTATCATGTCCCAGTCCTCTTTTAATATGTAACTATCTTGGACTGTGAGACCCTCAATCATGGACTCTATCGGCTCTTTCTACTCTCCGGCGACACAAATATAATACTTGCGCATGTTCCACAAAAAATAATGTTAATCAATTAATAAATATCATAAAAGTCTCTAAACTTGTTCTTTAAAAGAGAATATAACTGAAACTTTCAACCAAGAAACATTAAAACCATTTTCACCCATCCATACACATACTTACAATAGCATATCTATTGCAAACCGAGATCATTACATTTTAGAAGATTCAAATAATCACCGAGTTCATAGCCAGCCCTCTAGCAATCCATTTGCTTCACTGAAGATCTACATCAAATTTTATTAATGGAGAGAATATAACTAAGAAAAATGAGAACTCACTGAATAATCTTTGGTGAAGATGTTAGCATGAAAATGAACTCGAGGATCCAAGCCGCGAAAATAGCACAAATGAAGGAGGGAATCCAATGGCCAAAATGTTACCATGTACCATGACAATTGTCAATATGTATCCATGCATTTGCCTGATAAGTTCACAAAACTAAATAATCATGGTCATTGTCATTGAAAAGGGAAGAAATGATATGAAAATAGAGGATATAAATGGAAAATAGAGATGCATTACTAAAAGTCTAGTTTAGTTGGAAATAGAAGCAGAGCATAGTATAACTAATATTTTAAGTTAGGATTAATTGAGGATTACCCCATTTGTTTGAACTAATTACCCTCTATTTTTATCAAAATTTTGAACTATCAGGAATCGTTTCTTTCAGAATTAAAAAATAAAATTATCTTTAGAACATATACTAATATCCATCTAAACTATAATTTGTCATAAACTACCATAATTTGTCAACAAACATTGCATTATGTCTAAATAGCAAGAAAAACATACATATATATATATATATATATATATATATATATATATATATATATATATATATATATATATATATATATATATATATATATATATATATATAAAATGAAATTAGAAAAAGAGAAAAAGAAATAGAGATTACCTCCATGTAATCTCCAAGTAAAAAGAGAGCAAGAGAAAATGTGAGGAACAATATATGTCAAATTCAGTTTATCCTTCCATAAAAGAATTGACCTTACTTCATTATTTTTATTTCTAACTTTTATATCTCTATCTATAAAAGAACAATCAAAGCCATTTTAATTCTAGCTTTGTGGTCTCTATCTGTAAATAGAACAAACAAAGCATAAAATTTATTACTTTGGAAAAATTAACATGATAATTTTTAATGTGAATAGCCAAAATAGCGAACAAAAAACTTATGCCATATTTAGAAGAACACTATCTTATTTTTATGCAAGCGGTGGATAATAAAATGATACAGAGACTATATCTCGTGTAAAATGCAATCTGTGCAAGCTTGGATTAATATCAGAAGCAAAGATGTAAGTTCTATTTGAAAGGTTCGGAATAAGAACAGATCTTCTGAAAATTAAAAATACCTTTAAAGCTTTGAGAGTACAAATCTTCTTAGTGTGTCCTCATTGCTCGCTGTAATTGTAGTACTCTAGTTTCAAGATTGTTCAATTATTCAACACTGCAAGCCAAAAAGTAATGCATTTAGTTTCTTAGCTGAAAGGATCCTTGAAGCATTTTTTTCTAGAACTTTGAAGCATTTTTTTACTAGAACTTTGTAAGCTATATAGTTTTTCATGCTTGGTTTTTCAATTTAGCATTTCATCAAACAATATGAGCTTATAACTCAACGATAACGCATTCAGACAAACATATATAAGTAACTAAATGTCAGAAAATTCCCATCAAAATTCAAAATCTAATCTTAATTTTATTACAACCAATAGAGAAAAATTGTATTTAAAGAGATAACAAATAATTTTTGAGAGTTTTCAATTCTACAACTAATCAAGACCATATTATTGATCTTTTATGAAATTATCAAATCATAAACAAAAAATAACATGAATTCAAATTAACTCTATACAATGAAAAGTAAAATATCCAAAAAAAATTTTATGGTGCCTAATGCAACAAAATGTCAGAATCAACTACTTAGGTATTCGCATACAATTGTAACACTCTAAAAGAGAACTAATCTTGATTAGCCAAATGCACATAGCGACACATGAAAACATAGACAAAGATACACATATACTACTCACCATGGAAAAATCCCATCCAAATAAATGCTAACACCCATGATCACAATCTCAAATTATAAATTAGAAACCAGAATCAATAAATATAACTCACCCTCATCTTCTACTGCTCCCACCATTCTTTTCTCATATCTCTCAAAATGCTCCAAATCAAGCTCTTGCTTGAAAGACCTAACTAAAGCCTATGTCATCCTCTCATGCGATTATCATACCAAAAGACCCATTTAATTTCAAGATAAATCACACAAAATGAACTTTAAGGGCTCCAAAACTATGAAGAGCAAAAGAGAAGTTATAGAATCCTAACCGATGTGGGACTAAATTAAAGGAAAGCAAGATACCCTAACTACTATATTTAACATGGAGATTTTAATAAACTCTTTCATAAAAAACCATCAGATTACATGACGAATTTCAGAGAATAAGAGCTTAACGTTCGTAAATCTAACACATTTAAGATAATCACACATAATAAAGTAAAATATGCTAAACCTGACAACATTGATCACACAATTTAACAAAGTTAAGAAAACCTATTTTAATCTATACCATCAATTTAAAAATAATATTTTCAAGAAAAATTTGTGAAAAAAGATAGTTGCAGGTGGTTTTTAATCTATACCATTTGAAGAACTTAGTTTTGTGCTTCCTTCTTCATTGGGTTTCATCTGCAACATACACCGCAAATTCTAAACTAATGTTTCTTGTCGAGAATCAATTTTCAAGATAAAATCACAATGTGTCCCAAAATCAAAATTCTCTCTCTAATTCACATAAAAGATTCAAATTTTTTGAAATTTGACAAATAATTACATGTAATAACTCACCTGATCTGAGGCCGGATATCTGTAATATGCCAATCCAACATCCCGGAATTTGCCATCAACAACTTGAAAACAAAAAAAAAAGAGAAATTTTTATCCAAAAACCCAAAATTACTCAACTAAAATTTAATTTTAACACAAAACTCATGTCAAATTCATCATTCATAAAAAAAATTATACCTTCCTCATTTAGAGAAACGCCAAGATCCAAACTTTAAAGCATAAATGTAGATGTCAACATTCTGTTGAGGCGGCAAGCTGGAGTTAATTGAAGGCGATGGAGATTTGACCGGCGAGATGGAGTTGGAAGTGGCGAGGCCTCTAGCGGCAGAAAGTCTTATGCGGCGGTGAAGGATTTGGCAGCAAGGCCGAGGTGGAGGCGGCGGTGCTAGTAGGACGGGGTTTTGGGTCGGATTTTTAGAGAGAGAAAAGAGAAGGGATGAAATGGGATTTTTTTTTTCAGATCCAAGGAGGGTGAGGGTCTTAGTAATGGAATGAAATTTTAAGGGTTAAAAATGGGAGTTCCCATGCTCGGCCAGCCATGGATCTTGGGCCGAGATGGCCCGACTGAGGGCGGCCAAGGAGTCGTGGTAGGCCGCAGGGGGGGTTGTGCTCCGAGGCGAGGCGGTAGTCGACGGAGACAATCAGGTTTTGGGATTTGGCGGCGAGGGGGTTGAGGAGGGAGTGGTGGGTCCGGAAGAAGGCGGATTCGATGCAGAAAGAACCACCGTGGAAGTAGATCAGGATGGGGAATTTCTTGGGAATCTCATCCAGCTTTGCGAGGTATAGGCGGGCGGAGACGCCGGTGGCAGGGTCGATGAGGACGTCTTTGGCGGCGACGCCGGTGGCGGGGTCGAGGCCGGAGGGTATATGTATCGTTGGAGCATAGCAAGCTTCGATTTGAGGGAGGGAGGGAGGGAGAGAGAGAGAGAGAGAGAAAGGGGAACAGAAGAGAAGAGAAAAAGAACATGGATGAGACTGGGTAGAGAGAGAAAGGGGAAGAGTAATAATTGTAAAAGGGCTGTTTAGTGGAGCTGGCTAGGTGTATGACATTGTCGGTTGGGGGTTCCACGAAAATTACTGTATTGCTCTTTTGCGCCTCTCATTTCCCCTTGCCTAACCTTTGAGTTTGTTCAACAAACTCGAATTTTTCGAGCTTCTACATTAGCGCTTAGCCTTGATATTGCTGCTTGGATCCTTGACGCCTGTAACACTTGAGGCGCACTTCCTATCATAGAATTCTACAGTACAGTATTCGACATGTTCATCGTGTGAAAGCTCCATTACCACCTCATCTCCAAATCTGTTGCAGGTTTCTCCCTCACTTCACCTTCTTCTTCTTCTTCTTGAATTATAAACATTTCACGCCTTAAGCATGCATCAATCATCCTCAATAAATAAGCTTCTGCCTATCTGCATACCATTGATCTCGAAGTTGTTCTAATTGTTCAAACAGCTTTGTGTTGTCTAATCTTGTCATATCTTCAATGTGATTCTGCAGAGAGACCATAAAATAATAAATAAATAAACTTTTGTAAGAAACAAGGGGATCAATAAATACTGCACAAGGATTGAAAGTAGTCACCTGTGATGCTCTTGCCTTCAACTTCTCCTGTGTCCCTTTGATTTCCTTGTGCAATTGATCAACAACGTTCTTTGGCTTCTTTTGGTTGCCAACCTGTACCTTGTTATGACAGAAACAAATTTTATATCTCCACCATAAGATTTTGAAAAATATCCCCTCTCCCTACCAACTTGTTCCAAATTCTTTTGATAAATTACACTAAACCCCAATGAAGGTTCAGCGTAGGCAGTAAACCCCAATGAACTTTCAAAATCACACCCACTACTACAATCAAGGCCAGTCCAACGGTTGGAAAACAGCCCCAACGGTTGGAATATTAAAACGGGATAGTTACACTGATTGTCCAGTCTCGACTACTAAAAGATCAGTCTTAACCTAATAGTGATTAGATAAGACTGAATTGTAAATAACAATTACTATAGTAACATTATTATCAACAGGGCACACATTATGAATTCGACGATCCATTTTTAAAAATAGATTGTTAAATTACTAGATTTACCGATGTGACTACTAAGAGGCTAACAAAGCGACTATCTCTTAGATGAAAATGGGCTGTTAGCCTATTTTCAATTTTGCCAATTATTAATAGTCATTATTCTCACCAACTTTTCTTTGTTTATATTACCCATTAGTATGCCAATTTTGAATTTCATTAAATATGCCCAAATTTTGTATTTTTTTTGCCAAACAGGGATTATAGTCCCAACCATTTAGCATATTAGCTCCCACTCCCACCCTCCAAAAAAAAACCTTCTTTCCTACTTTCTTCCTTTTCACTTAATTGTTTGTTATAGATCACTTGGGTTTTTTTAATATTTTTTTCTTTGTTTATATTAACTATTTGTATGCCAATTTTGAATTTTATTAATATGCCCAAAATTTGAATCTTTTTGCCAAACAGATATTATAGTCCCAAACATTTAGCATATTAGCTTCCACCCCCAAAAATGGTCATGATCCCCACCACCAACAAAAATATTGGTGCAGACTACTTAATTTAGTTAGACTGTCAATCCATGTGGAAATAAACACCAAATTAGACTAGAATAGTCCCAGGATAACACAGTCTAGGACTATATTCTGAAGTTAACAATACCCTCTAGTCATAAGATAAAAAACAAACATGGCCTTAAGAATCATATTTGCTCCAAACAATTGTTAGATTTCAAAGTAGAAAACTATTAGATAGTAATTGAACGTTTTATCTATACAAAATTGTAAAGGAATGGCAAAAGATGTACCGATTTTTAACACAATATTTACATGAAAGAAAATTGAAATTTAGGGAATTTTGTTGATACACAAATTTAAAATAAAAGAAAATAGAAATTAGGTAGAAAGATAATAATTTGGATAGGTTAAATTATTTAACTTTTAAAGGAAGTGAAAAATAGAATTTTTATAGGTTAAATAACTTAATTTGTGCAAGAATTAAATTACAGAACCTTCATGTGAAAGCACGATACAAATAGAGATGTGAATGTAGTTGGAGAGTTCTGACCAATCATAAAATCTGTTTATATACTTATTTGTATTTCCTAAAATAACTTTTCTCCCTAATAGAAGTTAGGGTTAGTTATGATTTTGGGTGGGGAAGACTTCTTAACTTTCCCGTCTATTTAATCGGAGATGTGACATAGATTTTCATAGAAATAAATTATGAACTATGCCATAGGCGCTCCAACAATTCTTTTTGGATTACTAAAGTTGTTGGCTGTTCTTATTTATCTAAAGAACTTGTGCCTGAATTTTGCCTAACCGCTGCGTGACCATCAATATCAATTCAGATTTAATGTTACTTGTTGAAAATCATTTATTATTTGTACAATTAATGTTTCCCAGGAGAAGGAAGATATGAATCATGTAGAAATTGTTAGAAGAACATAATAATTCAAAACAAAGAACAAATTTATGTCTTGTACATCATAATCAATTTCTCATACATAGAAAACAAAGAGGGGAAAATGATCTTTTTCACGAAAATTCCGATTTGCATTCTTGCGAAGCAACCTTTAGTTCGTTTGCCGTCCTCTTCACCTTAAACTCGCAAGTAACTTTCAACCCCCTCCTCCTGCTTCGTAGTCTTCTGAGTCCCTCGTTCATCACAGGGATATCGGCCGATAAAGAAAGAGGAACATCAATATCAGTGAGCTCTTTTGCCGTAGAAGTCAAGTCTTGCTGCAACTTAGCATCTGAACTCTTAAGAGCGAGCTTGATCTCTGCGGTATCCTTAGTCTCTATAAGGAAGTTGGGTGGCTCGGTGGATGCAATTTGCTTTCCTTCATGAGACAAATCTACTTTCCCATCTCTTTTGTGGTAGAGATCCACTAATATACTTGGGTTTCGGACTTTCATCGTGATGTCGAGCTGATGATCTTGCTCCCCGCCGATAATAGCAACACGATCAACATCGAAACGAGGGACACTTGGATTCCACGTAAAATAAGAAAATAAAAAAATTATTGTGATAAGCAATGCAATGAATATGGTGAGGAGGACTAGCCAAAATGGGCAACTAGGCCCTCCTCCGACCACCAGTATTTAGTGATGGTGGGACCCCCTGCTCCATTACTAGATGATAATGGAGAGGGAATGGATTTATTAGATGATAATGGAGTGGGATGGAGAAATAAGAGGGAAGGAGATGACATTTATACAAATTTTAAGATTGCTCTTTGCCTCAAAAAGAGAGGACAAACTGAATACACGCACAACAATACCTAACTAACGAACACGTTCTATGTAAAGATGGTGTTTCTCATTGTTTTTGACTCGGTCCCTCTTTGATTTTGTCCAAAGTTAGTTATCCTTAAACATAGCTGTTTTTGACTTGGTCCCTCTTTGATTTTGTCCAAAGTTAGTTATCCTTCAACATTGAAAATGTTTCTTTCGCTTTATCTTTGAGATTCAAATCTCATGCTATTATCTCGTCATTTTAATGGTTTTGCCTAGCCTTTAGCCTTTGGTTGCCATCGATTTGCTCTCTTTGGCTTTATCTTAGAGATTCAAATCTCGTGCTATTATCTCGTCATTTTATTGGTTTTGCCTAGCCTTTAACCTTTGGTTACCATCGATTTACTCTCTTTTTTGGGCTTGAAAATTTTGTGGGACACTGGTTTTTTTTCAAAGCATTTATTGATTTGTAGATTATAAAGCCACTCATAAGGAGTCAGAATGGAGAGTATGATCTTGAGACTCTTGACCTTATGATTCACCCCAGATGAGGAGTTTAACACCTGGTGCTTATTCTTGGAAGCTTTGACATATTAAGGGAGGATATTTGTTAAGCTTCTTGGAATGATAGCCCACACTCACCATTTTGTTCTACATTTAAAGCTACAATCAACTCTAGGTATTTTAAAATGTGGTCATGATGTGATATTGTGTCGTTTGCTTACTCATTAAAATTGGATTAAGTGATGCAAATTCAACTAGAAGTTGTAAAAGTCAGTTCTCTACGTTCAGTGCGGGAGTATTACGGAGCTTTGCATGCTTTGTTTTTTTTTCTATTTAATATAACCTGATTAGTTTGAATCTACAACAAAGATCTCTTAATGCGCATCAATTAGGAAAAAATGATAATATTATAATTAATAGTTGGGGCAAAAAGACTAGAGATAGACCTAAGAAAACTTAGTTAGAAGGAATTAAGAATGATATGATAATGGTTAACTTAACGGGGGAGATAATAAAAAATCGAACAGAATGGAAGAAGATGATTCATGTAGCCGACTCCGAGCATATAAAGACTATTGTTGTTGTTGTTTAAATGTTAAACTTTCAAGCATATGACAATATACAATGACAGCTTCAAAAGGTTTTAGATGGATTTCATTTGGATGTTGAACCTCTAGCAATAATATTGCCATATGTTTATTTTGGATAAATTTCATTACATTACCCAATACTTTAGGGTATTTACCACAATATCCCCAAGGATTTTGTTTTTTCCCCGTAACACTCAAAACTTTTCTCACTTAACTCACTAAGTGATAAAAAAAAGATCTTATCATATAAATCTTTTTATTTTGATCTCTGTACTAAACCCCAAAAGATAACCCCCATAAATTAGAACTGGAAAACAACATAAAAAAGGCATTTTGAAAGTTAAAAGAGTTCAATATGATTAACCCAAAAGATATTGGAGGTTTTTCGCCAAAGTTATTGGGGGTTTAGTGTGGTTTTGGGAGCTCATAGGCGTTTACTGCAAAATGCTTAAGTTCATGGTGGTTTAGTGTAACTTACCTTCTTTTTTTTTCTAGCAATAAATGCCCAATGCTTCCTCTCAAACGGAAATTTCTTGCCTACTCATGGAGCACCAAGGTGGCATGCTCCACTTCATTACAAAGCGACATGTGGCACTAAATTAAATTCTAACTATGGGGTTTTAGCACTAAATTAAATTTCAACCATGCTAATAAAGTTAAACGTGGACATTAAGTGCTAAAGCCCCATAGTTGGAATTTAATTTAGTGCCACGTGTCGCTTTGTAATTGAACTGGAGCATGCCACATTGGTGCTCCATGAGTAGGCAAGAAATTTCCCTCTCAGACCCCTCCTCCGTTCGGCAACTCCTCATCTACGTCGCAGTCTCAATCTTTCCCTCATGCTCTCCAACTGTTCAACAGAATTCCCCACCCATATTCCTTCACTTTCTCCACCCTCATCCACAGAGCCCCTCTTTGCTCGCATGAAGTGGTCCCAATCTCGACTTTGCTCGCCACAAAGTTGCATTCCAAGATCGTGAAGCTTGACCTCGAATCTGATGATTTTGAACGCAACGACATGATTAGTTTTTACGCAAAATGTGGTGATTCATCTGTTGCCACAGCACTTTTCGATGGGCATTGCGAGGTCGGCTCTTATTGCCGGGTACGTGATGGGAGGGGAGTTGGATTTCGCGAGAAGGTCGTTTCATGACACTGAGGTGAAGGATTTTTGGTTTCTCAGAAAGTGATGATTACTGGGTATGTGAAGAGAGGGGGAGATGGATAGGCGAGAGATTCGTTTGATTTCGTAACGGCAAGAGGTATAACTGTTTCTTGGAAAGTGATGAATTGCTGGGTATGCAAAGTGTGGGTTTCAAAATAAAGCTCTGGAGACGTTTGATGAGATGAGACGAGCAGGAAAGAGACCCGATGAGGTCACGATGCTGAGCTTGATAGGGGCGTGTGCTATTGGTGAAATTGGCACTGGCATAAAGTTGTTTTTCTCTATTGAGAGAGTAAATGTGCATATTGGAAATGCTTTGATTGACATGTACGCAAAATGTGGGAGTACTGAGAGAGCGATGCAAGTGTTTCGAGGGATGAGAGAGAGAGGGATGTATCAAGTTGGTATTCAATGTCCATAGTAGACACGCCAGAGAGTCAGTTTGTCTGTTTGAGGAAATGAGGAGGCATGAGAGTGATGGCCGGATGAAATTACCTTTGTAAGCATTTTCGTTGCGTGCGTGGTGGAATGGTGGATGATGGGAGAAAGTACTATAATCTTACGAGAAATGAGAGTGAGATTGAACCAAACGTTAAGCATTGCGGATGTATGGTTGACATGCTCGGGCGAGCTGGGTTTCTAGAAGAAGTGTTTGAGTTTGTCGATGAGATGAAGATTGACGCAAACCCAATAATATGGAGAGCATTGCTTGGAGCTTGTAAGGATCATGGGAATGTTGAGTTGGGAAGAGGAGCAAATGAGGAGCTTTTGATGATGAAATGGAAGGACGAGAGTGGGAGTGGAGCCTATGCGTTGTTGTCTAATATTTATGCTTCTTTGGAGATTGATGGATTGTAGTGGTGTGATGAAGGAAGCAGGTTCTGTCCACATCGAGGCAGGTAGAATGTTGATCAGGGAAAAAGCTCATATGTTGCATTGTTTTCTGGTTTCAGAACCCTAGATTGAACATGGTTTTACTATGTTTACATGAGTTGTCAGAATGTGCAAAAGCTGGTAGGTTCAAAACAAATTCCTATTCATGTCTTTTGAAGGTCATCTGCATGACTGCATGCGAGATGGACATATCAGCCTGAAGCAGTCTCTTAATTGCTAGTTTTAGTTAAATGAAAAATGACAGACAAGTCTTTAATCAAATATTTGGTGCCAGCACAATATAATATCATATGTCATCAGAATTTAGGAGCATCAACAGAGCTGGATTCTAGTATTGATCACATTGTTCCTGCCTAGAAAATGAAAGTGAAGGCGATAAATAAAAAGGCCCATATCAATGCCGTCAGAAATGAAATATGCGCAAAAACTGATATATCCGGAAATTCATATTAACATCTTGTGATTGTCATCTGCATGAGAAATAGATATGGCATATTCAAGTAGACTCCTAACATCAAGTTTCAGCTA
Source organism: Asparagus setaceus (assembly GCA_012295165.1). Taxonomy (NCBI): domain Eukaryota; kingdom Viridiplantae; phylum Streptophyta; class Magnoliopsida; order Asparagales; family Asparagaceae; genus Asparagus; species Asparagus setaceus. Next base: position 20,032,037 of record CM022706.1, read on the forward strand.
CATCAAATTGCCAGGGTAGTTCTCAATCAAATATTTGGTGCTAGCATATATAGTACCATCATGAAATGAGAATCTAGGAGCATCAAGAGAGATGGACTATGACACTGATCACATTGTTCTTGTCAAAAAAAAATTGAAGGCGAAATATACAAATAAATAAATAAATAAAATCTATGAAGTTCAAAATTCAACAACTCATATCAGCTAATCCATACTCATTCCGATCCTGAACAGTTAGTAAACAGAGAGGTATGCACATTTTCTGCGACGTACTTTGGACACACCATATATTTATCTTGTACTGTGAATTTTTCTAACAATAAAGTTTCAAGTACATGATTTTGTGCGTTATCTCTTTTAAAATTCTGTTGCACACAACACCAGAGGTGGCAATCTTTGGTTACTAAAACTACGGGGTCTGTCGTACTTCCTTATATTGAGGAACTATATCTTAGAAACTTCCTTCTGATGATGATGGTGCTTCTTCTTCTTCTCCTCCTCCCATTCCTTTCGTCGTTCATCAATCTTTGCACGGACACTGGTCCATAATCCAGGATATGGTTCATAATGAAAAAGTTTCTGAAGTACCTGCAAGTTAATGGCAAGTCCTTGAGTTTTTCATTTCTACCCTTTCAACTTTAAACAATGTGCTGATTACCTCAATGAGAACAAAGCATGGTGCCATCAAAAGCGCTTGAGAGAGGTAGTCGAAAAGGCTGGAGAGTTAGGAAAAAACTTAACAGAATAGATGAGGGATTTTAAGGATTGAAAATGGTTTTTTTTTCAAGGGGAATTAGAGGGTTTCAACACCTCGTTTGGTATGTGGGAATGGACTCAAGTGAGAATAGAATGAAGGTAAGAATGTAATGGAATTAATGTGAAAATGAAATGCTCATTCCTATTCTCATGTTTGGGTGCGATTAGAGAAATAAATTGGAATATCTTTAATAAGGGCATATCTGAAATTTATTTTATTATTTTTATTCTCACTTAAGTGAGAATATCAATTTCTTGATAACTCATTAGGAATAGCAATTCCCACGTTAAGTGGGAATGGATCCAAAAACACATCATGTTTAGTATGCATGAATGAGAAGTTAGAATTACATTTCATTCCCACATATTCCCGAGTACGCGCAAAAGAATGCATTTCAAGGATTGGAGAGATATTACCAGAAGCGGTTAACACCGCATTCCTTAATTTAAATAATATATCAGTTTAGATGGAAATATCTCATAATTGGATGGTTCAAATATCACCTCACAAGATAAAATATCATCTCACAAATCTAGTAGCTGGATAAGAAAATATCAAATATTATCTTGAACAAATCTTGAATTTTTAACAGAATCCATTTTTTAATAAAAATTAATCGAAGCATTATTTTTCTTTTATCCGTGGAGTTTTTGTTTATGCGGGATATTCAGAGATTGCCATGTGGATGGTTTCGTTACAGTTGTATTAGTAGTATAACATAGACTCCTAATTTTTTTTTTGCTGATAAAATTACCTTAGTAGAGAATTTTTCTATAGCCGACCACAAACATTTAGTGGCAGCAATATTGGTAGTATAATATAGATTTTCAAAAAGTGTTTTTTTACTGATAAAATTACCTCAGTGGAGATCCTTTTCTATAGCTGACCAAACATTTAAGATAAAAGCTTTATAGTTATTGTTATAGAAATCTTTTTCTAGCTGTTTATCGAATAAGGTGATAAGGAAGCTTACTTCAGATGAGACTAGAAGTTATGTAAATAGTTGGCTCATTGATGAGGAGTTATCCAGTTGGGACGATCCAAGACATTAAATGTATACCTAAAGGATATCAACTATTGGATCAATGCACGCATCTTGAAATCCAATAATCTAAGCGATGACATTCACTTAGTGCACATTTAATGCTATGGACTTGGGGTACAATACTTTTCCCTCCAGTTGAGTATCTCTTAGAAGTTTCAAGGGATTATTTAAGGATTTTTATCATATTTCACCTTCAAATCTTTGTTGATTCTATATTGGACCCTCAAATCTTCATCTTTCTAAATTGAGTTCGAAATCATTGTGTTTGTTTGTTCATATTTGTTCATAACGAAGGTTAATTAAAAATTTCAACTTAAAATTGTTGGGTGTAATTTAAACCAACTGCATGGATTTGAAGGTCTAATTTAAATATATGAATAGTTTGGAGTCATGTAAAATTAACAAAGACCTGGGTCTAATATGAGAAATTACTCCATAGTTTCTCTCAACTTAACAACTTAACTAACTTCATCCAGAACATAGCTTCAAGAATAGCAGTACTCATCTAGACAAGAATAGCAAAACATATCATCATAATCAATGTCATACTGTCGTGTGAAGCCGCAAGCTACAAGAAGGATTTTCCACCACCTAATACTACCATCAGCATATAGTTTGATCTTGTAAATCTATTTGCAACTAGGAGCCTGCTTTCCTACAGGTAAAACGGTAAGCTTCTAAGTTTCTGGTTTCTGAAGTGTGAGTGTACTGTAGAAATCTGGTTTATTTAAGATGAGCATCCCCTAGCTTGGTTTTGGTATAGTTATTGTCTGAAATCAGGCTAGATCCAAGTAGTGAAACTGTTAACTTTAGCGACGAGCTGCATTAACTATCTATTTTCTTTTTAAGTAGTGATAACTACACTGCGACTCCTACGTTAATTTTACACTATTAGAGAGAAACATGTCCCGATTTATTCTTTTTAACATTTTTCAAAATTAATAATGCATTTAGGGAGTTCACAGTTCTCTCTTTTGTAGTATAGAAATAGTGTGGAGAATAGTGTGTAGTTATTATTATGTTTTTTCGCCTTTGTGCCATACGATATTTCTAAAGCGCGGGTTTTGTAGGTGGGCCTGGCCCATTCTTTTAATGCGGTCCACAATAAAATACAAACACCCAGCCCGTTGACACCAACGGCTGATTAGCTTCTTGTCCACCCATCCATCATTATCATATATATACGAAGCTCCCAACGAACCGGTAGTCAGCCATCGTATTTCTCTCTCTAAATCACCAACATCATCAGAAACCGCCGCCTTTGTTTTGAGTCCTGAGCCATGGCTGAATCCGAGCAGCAGAAAGCCCCATCCCTAGCTGAGGTATTTTAATATTATTTTCTCTAATTTTCTTTTCTTTTTCCCCTCTCCTTTATTTCTATGTGAATTGTTTGTTACCGAGCCGAATCTGATCGCTTTTTTATCAAAGATTTTTCGGATTACAGCCTGATGCTTGTAGATCTGACGATCGGAATATCGCTAGGTCTACTTTGGGGAAAAGCAGTAGGATTTGAGACCAAATCGCTAAATTGCAAAATTTAATAAAAGCCCATAAATAAAAAAATGACAATCTAAGGAGTTTTAGAAACTTTTTTCTCCCTCTATTGAGATTGAACGGGAAAATTGCCTTATTTATGCATCACGAAATATTTTATAATCAATCAAATGTATTGAAATATTTAACAATATATTAAAAAATGAAAAATATGTTTATATACTTATTGAATCATCTCTAGAATCGTAGTTGTCCCCAATATGTTTCATGCGTTAATGTTATCATCCCCAAATTCTTATTTTCATGCTTTCTTGATTAAGATTTATTTTGATTATCATGCTATCATATCGCGGATGTATTTTGTACCTATGGTATCATCAAAATGGACTAATATAAAGATTGGTAAGCTCTACGTGCTATAAGGAAATAGTACTTCAAATTACTTCAGTTGCGCTTATTTACACTCTTAGTTTTCTGATTTTGCCGTTTGTCAATTGCTTCATTAAACTGCGCCCCAAAATAAAATTGGGCACTTACTGACCATACCCTTATAGCTGAAAAGCGATCACCGGATCCCAACTTGGTTTGAGAATGGGTTTTCTTGTGGAGCATGGAGCAGGGTCGGGGGTGGGGTCTTGTGGTTTATATGTGGGGTCACCAAAGCTTGTTAGTGGGGTAGTTTTTCTAGAGGGTGGGTTTTTGAGTATGTTGAGTTCCTAGTCCTCATTGAGCAAAATGGGGTCACATGACCCCACTTTGCTTAAGGTGGATCCGTCCCTGCTGTAGTAGATCGATCAATTAGATACTATACTTCCAAATGAAGCCCCACATTTTCGAGGTTTCTATGAATCGAAGCAGCTATCAAGTTTAATTATGAATTTATTTGATGTTGTTGAAGTAATATACATCTCGATCAATTATTTGGGGTTTTTAGATTTTATTATCTCCACCATATCTGCACCTCATGCCAGCAGCACACAGGAAGATGCTTGTAAAAGTTTGGATTTTTTTTTTGTTGGCACACTACAACTCATGTTTCTTCTAAATAAACTTCTTCTTTTGTCCGTTTCTACTTCCAGCGGAGCTAAATTGAAAGCTTTTAGAACAGTTTCTTACTTAACTCTGGAAAGCATAGCCTTGAAGTGAAAACTCGAGGTTCTTTTACCATCTTCATTAATGGGCATTTGATTTCATACGGTTGGTCGACGGACATATTTGTGTTGCATTTATCTATTATTGTTAGAGTAGCTAGTTTCCTAGGTGGATACTTCGTGATTTAGAGCAAAATTATTTCAGTTTTGAAGCTGGTAAGTTTGTTGATGGAAATACAGACTGCAACCTTATTCTTTAGTCGCTGACTGTCCTTTACTCAAACAAATATAGCCTTAGATTTTGGTTAATATTATAAATTCTTTGGATATGTTCTGTTGGTTCATTTTGTTTTTATCTGTACATTTTATTCTAATTTCCTATAGGTGCAGATGGTATCTTGCTGCGCCTTAACCATTTGCCAAGCTTAAGTTTTGGTGGTTAAATTAGTGTTGAACAATATGTCATGGTCAATCTATTTGTCTATTATTTAATTTTCTAAATAAAGTCACAAAGTTGCGAAACATGTATGTAGTATTCATGCTCATTTGGCAATGTGTAATGCATAATAAGATCATATGCCTCAAAAGTAAATTTTGCGGAATTACAAGTACATGTGACTTTTTTTTAAATATGTAATACATAAATGCTGAAAGTCAACCCTCCCCACGCCCCCACCCCAAAAAAAAAAAACTAACCCCCAAAATAAAGAAAAAGATGAAATGTCTACAGATTGAGAGATCTTGTAGACTATTTTGTGAGTATTATAGCCTATTGTGCAATGTACTAAGCATAATTCATAAACTACATCAAGATTTCAATACGTTAATTAATAAACTCACAAACCAAATTCAACACCAGATCAAAATGAAGATCATCATCTCTTAATCTACCTATTTTCTTAGTTACATAGAAAGTAATAGTTGTGTGATTGCTTTTTCACTAATCCTAATATATGAGAGGAAATGAAAGCCTCCTTGCCTAATAGTGGTAAAAGGAAATGGGAAAATCTTGAACTAATGAAATAAAGAAGGTAGATAACAGAAAAAGAATAACAAACCTTGCGGTCGACCATAACCAAGGATAGAGAAGGGAAGGGAAAGAGAGATCATCAATTAGACTGAGAGAAAAAGGGGAGTGGAAGAGAAAGAAAAAGAGTTACAAACCTTGCTGTGTTGGTAGACCATAACCAAGGATAGAGAAGGGAAGGGAAAGAGAGAAGGGGAGTGGAAGATAATGTCAGTTTATGTTCAGGTTCTTTCCAGTTGAGTTTGGTTATATTAGGTCAGAATTTAGGTTTTAAAATTGAAAAAATTATAGTTATTTGTGTAATCGAATATATATAGGTGTATAAACCATATAGAAAAATTATCTAGCTTGTTCGCACAATTAGAGCTTGCAGCCCTCATTTGCGATGCCGTGCTTTTCTGCGTGAAATTCTTGTTTTTTTTAATGATGTTAACTCATCTCATGTAGGAATGGTCACTACCACAAAAGGAGCAACAACCTGTGCTGATTGAGGCTCCAGTTGAAGCAGCTGAGGAGAAGCCTACTGAGATTACTTCCGATGTTGTTGCTGAGAATAAGACTGATGAAATCCCTGCTGCAGATGAAAGTACTGCTGTTGCTGAGGAGAGTAATGAAACTGCTGAGCAAGAAGCGGCAGAATCTGAGGAAGCTACTGAAGAACAACCAGAAATAAAGGTTAGTGTTTCTGTGGCTAGATCAGTTCCCTTTTTTAGTAATCAATAGCTTTAGATGTCTGGAGACAGTAAACCCTCTTTCAGTTAACCTGTTTAATAAACATTACTTTTGATTTGTAGATTGAGACAGCCCCAGCAGATTTTCGTTTCCCAACTACAAATCAAACAAGGCATTGTTTTACTCGCTATATTGAGTACCATAGGTATTGTTCAGCTAGGATGTTAAGTTTATAAATTTCATTTTCCTTTTTAATCTAAGGATGGTTTACTATTTTTGCAGCAATCTATGTGCTGTATACCTTAATATTTATTTCCTTTTAATGGCTGAGTGCGGCTGATTTCAGATGCATAGCTGCTAAAGGGGAAGACGCTCCTGAGTGCAATAAGTTTGCAAAATATTATCGTGCACTTTGTCCTGGTGAATGGGTACTGACTATTTCCTTCTATCTTCCTATACTTGCAATGTCAGATGATTAGTTTTAATTTATTTCATTGATTTTACAGAGTATGCACTGCACTTTAAAATGCTTTTTGTGGTATCTGTACTATGATCTGTTTTCAAATTTGTATGAATAGATCTGGTTCGTAGGAATATCCAGATATGTGGTTCATATTTAAGGAACTAAATTCTCATGTGAATGTGGAAAGCTACAGGGTGCTATTGTTTTTGTTAGACACCGACAGAAGAGCCAAGTTCCATTTAGTTTACACGAGCCTTTGACGCGTGCACACGCGAGTAGCACACTAGTGCACGCGCACACACGCACTCGCGTGTCGCACTCACACGCGCGAGTAACGCAGGCACTCACGTACACATGCAGACATGCGCACACTGAAAAAGCTTCTCAATCACTTAGGCATAAATGAAGTGTGCACTTCGAGCCCCATGCAGTGCTTCTCTTTGAAGCACATACTTCAGATGTGATTGGATGGTAAAAAAAAAGATTTTTAACTAAATAATTAAAATGCCCCCATCTATTCTTTTTTCTCTTTGTTAGTCTCAAAGATTTCCCTTTTTTTATTGAAATTAATAACTGAAAGCAATTATCTTATCTAATCCTACCGTAGGTTTTCATCTTTTGTGTTCTCCTAGCTGACACCTTTTTTGCTAATTCTACTTGTTTTCTATCAATTCTGAATTTTAGATTGAGTTCTCGTTTCGCTATGTAGGTGGATGGGTTGTATATTCATATCTATCTTTTCTCTATTTTGTGCTTTGTGCACATTTTCTTGTTTGTTTTTTACCGAATCTTGAATCAAGGCAACAATGGGGTCAGTTTTTCAATAAGAAATTGTATCTTTAGGCCATGTGTCGTCAAATATGTCGATGCAACTAATAAGATATATGTCTTGTATATGTATTTATTATTATTTGCACTGATACTTAGCACATTTCATTCTCATTTACCAGTCATGACCTGAGTGTGTCTATTTGTAGATTATTATACCACTATTTATTATGTGTAATATTATAAATTTAAAAATTAAAATATAATTAATTAATGAGGCTTACGCCTCGTGCCTTGAAACTTATGCCTCACTTCATGAAAAGGTCCATCGCTTTGCCTTGCGCTTTTGCCTTTTTAAACGTAGTTGTATATGCATACATGTACATATACATATGTGCATATATACTTATATATACATACACATAGGCACACGCACGCACCCTCACATCCCCACACACACACACGAAATTTGCTAAATGAGCTACCAAGAGATAGACTTGTTGTGAGACCCACCATTCTTGCAGCTTGTTAAATCAGAGATGGTGGACCTCACTTACTACTCTTCGTAGCTTATTTTGTTAAATGAGGTGCCAGCTCATGTCCAATATGCCCTACAGACACAGTTTTGGACATTACTGATTACTTCTAAAAGATCCATGCAACTTTGGATGATGAGTTCATAATGTTAGTAATAACCTTCTAGACCTATACCAGATAGTCTCACAATTTTCTTATACCGTGGGAACAATAATCAGAAGCTATGTCACGATCTCCGACATGTCTTTAACAAGATTTTTGGCAGACATACAACACCCACCACATATACTAGCAAAAATTCTGAATTTCTCGCGTCTGTATTTCAGCGAAGCAAATGGCTTTGATTGGTTCTTTTCATACATTTTATTAGTAGCCAACTGTAACCAAATCCTCTGAATGCTTCTGGATTTCATGCATGCAATACTATTAAGCTGTGTATACTTTAACATGCGTGTCAGTGAAATTTAAATGTTCCTTTTATTGGTTCACTCTTTATGTGTGAAGATTCAAATACATGAAGGATATTAAGACTGCTAGGTGCTCCTCACTCCCATCCCCCACCCCCACCACCCACCACCAAAAAAAAAAAAAAAAGGAGGAAAGAATGAGCACTTAAATCTGCCTGGTATTTTTTAAAACAGTGACATGTCTCAATGCGCAATTAGTAACTAATTGTTTTAAGTATGTGTTCACGAATATTTGGGAAGCATTTGAGAAGTGTGAAGAAGTTTTTGAGTTCATAAATATTACAAAATTGAGAGAACATGTTTGCAAAGAATCTGATACGTTCAAGAAGTTACCAACAAGTACTGGTGTTCAACATGTGTGTCCAAAATACATAGGTTACCTGTATTTCGCATCACAAAAACAAACTATGCACCTTCTAGTGATCTATGAACTGATCCTGTTACCTCATTAAAAAGAGCCCTGAGCAGAAGCGGAGTCGTATTGCCATAGACAAAATATCTGCTGTCTACTTTCTTCGTAAGAATGTTGGCTTCTTAATTCTTGTTGCAGTTGTGCATTGTGAGCTTGAATAATCTTCTATCCATTTAACTTTTATGCTTGGTCTCTTGCTCGAAAATTTGCAATTGTTCTCTTCACCCCCTTAATTGAAGAGGAAGCCTAAGAGAAGAACAGCGCTAACTGTTTGCCTTCATTGAAGAGGAAACCTAAAAGAAGAATAGCACTAACTTTATTAACGACAATAATTGTCCCTGTTAATTTTGTTCTATTTTCCGTGTCTTTTGAGTGAAAAGAATTTGTTCAATGTGTGCAGGTAGACAGATGGAACGAGCAAAGAGAAAATGGAACCTTCCCTGGTCCTCTGTAGATGACCGACCACACTGTCATGAGTATAACCATTGTCTCATTTTCGGGGCGATGGGATTTTATTATGCTGTTTAGAATCGAGAGACTTCATAGGCATCTTTCTTCGGGAAAAAATGATCTAATAAAAGGCTTTTGACCTGTACCAAGTCTTTAAGAAAAAGGATTTTTGAATACTTGTGAAACAACTGGAGACTGATTTCTTACAGTTTCTGCAGCATTCAGATGTTTCATTTAACATCTTCAGGTTTGGAGAGTTTTTCTTCAATAAGTACATATTATTGTCTTTTAATAGTTTTTTGTTTAGCATATATGTGCTGGAATAGAAAGCGATCAGTTATCCTGTAGTTGTGCATATGCAAGAAACTCAGTTTGTCCCATAAGCAAATAGATTTTGCTACAATAACCTTGCACCTTCATCATAAATTTAATGTTTTGACTTTATAAATGGACCAACTTTGCTCAACAAACAGATGGATCATTGTGAAGATTAATTGATGTATCATGCATGTTTCTTCTTAAAACTGCATCTGCCATACAAAATTAAGACTTAACATACCAAAGAATCTAAAATGAGGCGACATCAACGGGAAAAATCCGTCTAATATCTTGTTAAAAGAGAATTTCAATACCACCAATAAACTAGCTACGTCCACAATAATCTCTTGTGAAATTATTGTGATGATCATCAGAAGCCGCAGAAGTCATCGGTCGTGTAGCGACCAGGGTAATTGGCCTCTGAGCATCCTTTGTCGCATGCAGCGGCACAATCGTCGCGACTGGCCCCGGGGATCGTCATGCATTGGTCCCTCATGCACGGGCAGAAACAATCTTCGCTCTGCGCATCCGCGGCCGCAGCGATAGCCACCACGATGGTGATCAGGAGCAGTGCACGAATCTTGATGCCGCCCATGATCTCTTGTGCTCTTTCACGAGGGGATTTTTATTTTCTTTATTCTTTAATTTTTTTTTGGTTATTTGTTTTCTGGAACGAGGGTTTAATAGGAGAGGGAATACAGGTTGGTTAAGGATTTGATTTTTGTGTAGACTGATGTGGGACCCGCAGTTTAAGGGGAGCCTTGGTTCTTCTTTGAAGATTTGCGGTCAGCGTGGATGGTCAACGGTCAATTATAAGCGGTGAACGATACACAAGCAACACATTTTGTTATTAGGCTACTTTATGCGGGACAAAGCTTTATCTGCTATTTTATACATGATTTCAGTCCCTGCTTTATATCACTCTCTATATAAAAAGTGTCTAACAGCAGGTTGGTTTCGACTGTCATTTCCTACTTAGGAGTAATATTAGGAGTAATATGGCGAAATTGCCCACTAAGTATAACATGAAGATGTATAGCCTCACAGCTCTTTGGTTTTTGGGTAACATGCAAAGGACAAAAAACCTCCAGCAGGGTTTTGGGTAAGAAGCATCGCCACTGGATTTTTCCTCTCAGGGGCTGTTTGGTTACTTTCCTTCATTTTTCAATACCCACTTTCCTTCACTTTTTGGTGTTCTCCTCACATTCTTAGAAGAGTGTTTCTTGTGTTTGTTTCGTCAAAAAATATGGGGCATAATTACTTTCCATCACTTTCTTTAGTTTTGTTCAAATTGAAAAGACAAGAAAGTAGTTGATGTGTGACTTGATTCCCTCATTTTCCAGTATTTGGTTCAAACTAAAAAATAGAAGAAACCATGGTTGTGATCACCATGATGTGCTTACCACTCAAATAGGACAAAACTAATTTCAAAATATGATCACTTGAGGGAGGAATTTTAAAACATTTAACAAATTGAGGGTATAGTTTTAAATATAATGTAGTAATTTGCAAAATTTATAAAGATTTGAGGGACTAATTACGAACATTTAAGGGAGTAATTCCAAATCTTTAACTATTAGAGACTAATTTTAAGTTTTATGAACCCATTTGAGAGACTAATTCAAAATATGAACATTTGAGGTAGGAAATTGAAAGTGATTAAAGATTTGGGGAGTAGTTTTAAATTTAAGGGGTAATTTGCAAAATGTTTAGAGATTTTAGGTACTAATTCCAATTTATTATGGACATTTAAGGGGTAATTCCAAACCTCTAAAGATTTGATAAACTAATATTAAGTTTGATGAAGTAATTTTCAAAATTTTAAAGGATTTGAAGAAATAACTGTAAGTAATTATTAATTGACTGACTAATATCAATAATTGTGATGTTGAGGGACATTTATGAAAATTATCACTACAAAATAATCTACCATGCCAAATTGAGAGTTCACGGGACTGCTAGTCCCGTGAATTTTGCAGGAACAAAATCCACGAGACTAGTAGTCCAGTTCATTTGCTGGGCGTGCACAAAAACATGCACGCACAGTGAACGGGACTACTAGTCCCGTGGAATATGCAGCAACATAATCCACGGGACTGGTAGTCTCATGGATTTCCTGGAAACACATTAACTCACAGTTATGCAGTGCAATTTGACCTGAACTGAAACATATTGGCGAGAGAACTGAAACATGATTTGTATTCCAAATTAACGTTTACTCATTCACTTGACGAGAGAACTGGAACATAACATCTAAAATAGTAAACCCACACTTATCAAGTAATTCATGATTACAAAAAAAATCAAAGTTTTTAAAAAGAAATTTTGACTTGAAATCCACGATAGATCTTGCATAGTTAATAAGAATGATTGAAGTTCAATATAAATGTGCTGATTACAGGTAACAAGCATGAAATTTATCAAAAAAATTATTATTTGGAAGTCAAAGTGGTTCTGACCTTGTTATTTAATCTGGTTTCACTACAGGAGCCAGCTTGAGGATATGGAGATCAGAAGCACATATCCTCTCGGCTTTCTTATGTCTGTTATTGTTCTCACTAGCAGTATCATTGGGAGAATGACTTAAAGCTTCAGTAGTTGAGTTTCTCGACATTTCTCTTGCTAAACTCACCATTCAAGCTTCTTAAAAAACCTGTATAAACATGTTATTTACTGATACAATCAAGCTTCTTAAAAAACCAAAACACTCAAAGCAATTGTATACACATCGCAGCAACACATATAAGCTCCATACATCAATATATCGCAATAAAACCTAAGATATAATATATTTTGCATTACATATTATCCATATCGATGGTTTGAATGGTTTCAATACAAATATTTCATACATTCCATACAAATATATAATATCGATTCAATGCTCTATGAATCCTCCGCAATATCCTTTGGAATAGTGGTCGTGATGAACCTCTTCCTGATTGTGCCTGACCCTCGTTTGCAATGGCCTCAATATCATCAAAAGCATTTATCTGCATTTAAGATCAAAAATTGCAATTCTTAAGCAATTGTAGCAATACGAAACAAGTGATGAGCTTACCATCCGGTTTAACTTACAAATTCTCTCCCTTGGCAGTATCCATCATTATTGTATTTGCAGAACTTGAAACAGCAGGATTCACTGGGTTTTGAAATATGATTTCTCACTGCAGTGAACTTACTTGAATAATGAATTATGATAAGTGCCAGCAAAAATATTGAAAATATAGCTCCGGAAATTAAAGTTCATGCTCAGATATAGCTGAAATATGAAACAGAATCTCCAGTTCAAATAATTCTGGAGCCAAAAAGTATAACTATATGTCATGCTAGAGTTCTAGCAAGTTGATTGTCAATGACATAACTGAGGCAACTATGTAGAAACATTTGCAGCTTTTCATAGCATGTTTAAAAAATAACGATTACATGATTTTAACAATTATACAAAGTATGTTGGGTATGATGGCGATTTCGGTGAATATATATGAGATATTGAATGAAGGATGAACCAAGAAGTTTTCATATGCAACCCCAAGAGTCCTTACTCCTTAGTATGTCCATACTTTCACAGCTACAGTTTCAATAATTCCCATGTTATGATTTGCTTAGCAGTTGAATCTTTGACGCTTTGAAAATCATTTACCTCTCTTGTAACCATTGTGCAATTCATGAGATGGTGAACGAAAACATGTTTAAACTACATGAAATTAAAATTATTACAATAACGAGCTGGGTAAGAGGCATTATATATATATATGGAACACACACGCACACACCATAATAGGAACTTATAAGGTCCAAACCGAGGATTGAAATATTGGGTCAATTACGGTTTTGGTGCATCCTTTTTGTATTTGGTGGTTTTAAATTTTAATAATTTGTTAGTGGAATTATCAGTGAATTATCCTTGTTAGAATAATTTAGAATATAATCAGAAGCTTTTTTTTTTCCCTCCACCTATATTAGACTTTATTAGATAGCATTGGTCTGTACTAGTCGCTTATTAGCCATATCCACAGAGTCAGTCGGTTTAGACTCAATCGGATTGGCTTGCTTAAATCTAATGTGATATGGCTGTATAACTGTTTCGGCCAATACCTCAGAGTCCAAACCCTGTTATAAAGCACGCGGTAAATTTACATATTTAATCCCTACTTGCGTATCATATCACCATAAACATCTAACAACTCATTTGTTATGAGTAAGAACAACTAGAAATCCAATGCATGTGGAATTTATTCATAATACACAAAGCGATGAGGAGATTGCAATAAAATTGCACCCAGATCATCGATGACCAAGAATTATCTTTAAAAAAAATTAAATCTAATGAGCTTCATTAAGAGATCAGAAAAATTCTTGGTCTACATTATCTAGCTGGAAAAACAAACAAAATATTTAAAAAAAGAAAAGAATAAATAATTCACCTCAATTTTAGCCGAGGGAGCGTACCACCAAGATCCCCCATATGAATCTCACTCCCCTCAGTATCCATCATCACGGCAACAACAAACCCCTTCTCCTCATTAAGTCTCCTCAGTTGCCTTATCACGTCCCGATGCCACTCGTGGGTCCCATGGCAATATCCTCTCTTGCATATCACCAAAAATTGGGCTGACGAGATCGCGTGGCGGAACTGGGAACGACAGGGAAGAAGATGATCGAGAGGGTGACGAGATCGCTAGGAAGGCGAAGGCGGAGTGGTGACGAGATCGCTGGGAACGAGAGAAAACCGAAACCCTACTTTCCTGCTTTTTTCCTAAGCGCTTTCCCTTTTTTTTTTTTTTTTTTGACAAACCAAACAGCTAATTGTGGGGGATGAAAATTTTCCGCAATCAGATTTCTGGTGGGCTTTTTCTGCTGTTTTGGGACCAACCAAACAGCCCCTCATATAAGTGCTCGTGACATTAATCAGAAAACCCACCCCACGCCATGTGGACCCCACACAATCTCAACTTCCCCGCACCCATTCACTGTCCTCGCCCTCTATCCGCCGCTTTCCCTATCACGACTCCCTCTTCGCCCACTACCAAAAACAAAAGCTAATCGTTCTCCCTTTCTCATCGATCTCCTGAAACCCTAAAAATCCTAATTGAAGAAACCCTGGGCATCCCAAAGGCGGCACGAGACGTTTTTGGTGTTCTCCTTTGCTCCTGTTAGAACTCACGAAGGTGAGACCTCTCTCTTTTGGTGAAATTTGGAGTCACAAAGATGAGACCTTTCCTCGTTTTGTTTTGTTCCATATTTTGATTGGGATTTGGTGTGAGATAAAGATATCACTGTCAATCTCTGTGGGAGTGTTTTCTCTTTTTCTTTTTTGGATTAGGAAAATGTGGGAAATGTTAAAATTGGATTTTGGGTTGAAGAAACTAATTTTAGTTTGATTAAGTGATTATTTTCATTCTTGCATTGTTCCTATAGATGAATTTCTATTGACAATTGATTTCTTAAAATCTGAAGAATGCCTTTTGTTCTGAACCCAAATGTTTGGGGTTGAGCCCAATAAATAATTTATACATTTAATTTCCCAGACTACAAAATTCATAGATTAATTATTGCAAATTTCATGTAAGTAACAATATCTTTAATTAGTTTAAACAGAATTGAGTATTTTCTTCACAAAGAAGTTATTAATCACAAATATTTGAGATAAGAAAAGTGTTGTTTTTATTGACCTTGCAAATTGTCAGTAGCTCCCCGGAGCTTGGCTTTGGAAATTCTTTCATCCAATTAATGCAATGGAAAATACAAGGATATTTTCATGGAAACTGCAAATATATTTTGATTCATATCATTAAATTCTAAAGATATTTTTATGAAAAATACAAGGATATATTGTCCATCGAGATGTGAATCAAAAGTTTAGCTTATGATATGTCAGGTTAGGATTTATGTAAAGAAGAGGCATAACCTACAACTTACTCAGCAACTGAGCTAGTAATCTACCGCAAATTGGTCTTGTATAAAACTTGTAAGTGTAATTAAGAATCTTAATTTATCGAATATTATTCATTCTTAGCAAAGCCATTGTCGTTGTATTACATCCCTTTTCATTTCATGTCTTATAGGGAATGGGAAGAATTTATTGAGTTTGCATTGGTATATTACTACTGAATTTTGATGATGGTTAGCTTGGCGTTTGAGACGTAGGTTTCTAATAGAAATATTAAATATTGTTGCTATATGAATGACGCATCGCATTTTTTGTGATATGCATGTGAATTTCTCTCTGATGCAAGTATTCTCAAAGCATTCACCACAATCAACCTATTGAACGATTCATGATCTGCAACAACAATAGAGAGCAGCACGTGCAACGCACGTGCCCCTCTCGCTAGTCATACAAACAAAGAGATGAACATGTTTTCCTCTCCGTGACTCAACTCTTCATGGCATTGTTAGGTCATGCATAAGTCAAGACATAAGGCGCCAAGGCGGACATAATCCTTAGACGTAGGGCCAAAGTCGAACTTAGGAAGTATGTTACTAGATGGACATGCTTATAGCATTGAGATCCTATTTAATCTAGTATGAAAATTTCTTAATGATGATCTGTCGACAATTTTACTTACCATTAGTGTACTATGATGTGATATTATTCTCAGCTTTATTTACGGATGTACATCAGTATATTTATTTTTTTCTCGTGTATATTTCTAAAAAGAGGTTTGATCTCCGCTAGGTAGCAAAAAGGTATAATTGTCTGGATCTGGCCCATGTCGTATTATATTTGGGCTTAGGCCAGGCCGAATGTCCAAACGACTTTGCAACTCTCCAATAGTACTGGGGAAGAAATAAAGTAGTACCTAGTTGTTCTCAAGTCAGAAAGATCAAGATCTACTCCACATAATACTAGCCTACAAAGTTACAAAGAGAACAATAGATCATGATGATCATGGACATCTTCTTCGATGATGTGATGCGTCTCTATTTCTTCTTTACAGCTGCTTTGTTTATTATTTATTATGTTCAATCAATAATATAGTATTATCATCACTTTCTATTTCGAACATATGATCTACATCCACCTCAAATTGGTCTTGTATAAAACTTGTAAGTGTAATTAAGAATCTTAATTTATCGAATATTATTCATTCTTAGCAAAGCCATTGTCGTTGTATTACATCCTTTTCATTTCATGTCTTATAGGGAATGGGAAGAATTTATTGAGTTTGCATTGGTATATTACTACTGAATTTTGATGATGGTTAGCTTGGCGTTTGAGACGTAGGTTTCTAATAGAAATATTAAATATTGTTGCTATATGAATGGCGATCGCATTTTTGTGATATGCATGTGAATTTCTCTCTGATGCAAGTATTCTCAAAGCATTCACCACAATCAACCTATTGAACGATTCATGATCTGCAACAACAATAGAGAGCAGCACGTGCAACGCAGTTCGTGCCCCTCTCGCTAGTCATACAAACAAAGAGATGAACATGTTTTCCTCTCCGTGACTCAACTCTTCATGGCATTGTTAGGTCATGCATAAGTCAAGACATAAGGCGCCAAGGCGGACATAATCCTTAGACGTAGGGCCAAAGTCGAACTTAGGAAGTATGTTACTAGATGGACATGCTTATAGCATTGAGATCCTATTTAATCTAGTATGAAAATTTCTTAATGATGATCTGTCGACAATTTTACTTACCATTAGTGTACTATGATGTGATATTATTCTCAGCTTTATTTACGGATGTACATCAGTATATTTATTTTTTTCTCGTGTATATTTCTAAAAAGAGGTTTGATCTCCGCTAGGTAGCAAAAAGGTATAATTGTCTGGATCTGGCCCATGTCGTATTATATTTGGGCTTAGGCCAGGCCGAATGTCCAAACGACTTTGCAACTCTCCAATAGTACTGGGGAAGAAATAAAGTAGTACCTAGTTGTTCTCAAGTCAGAAAGATCAAGATCTACTCCACATAATACTAGCCTACAAAGTTACAAAGAGAACAATAGATCATGATGATCATGGACATCTTCTTCGATGATGTGATGCGTCTCTATTTCTTCTTTACAGCTGCTTTGTTTATTATTTATTATGTTCAATCAATAATATAGTATTATCATCACTTTCTATTTCGAACATATGATCTACATCCACCTCAAATGAGAATATTCTTGCATGAACACTGGTACCTTGCCTTATTTGCTTACTCAGTCAAGCCATACACTTACCAGAAAAATAATCACAATTTCTTTTCTTTTGAGAGGAAATGTGAACCATGAGACCATGCTATATTTCATTAGCGTAAATAATGTAACAAGGGCTTTTTTTTTTTTGGGTGAATCAAAACGATATATTAGGAAAATACAATTAAATATCACCCCTTTCTTGATTTTATTTCCTTGGGTGAAATAAGCAAAGCCCACACTTTGTGTAGATTTCTTGTTGTCTTCTTATCTATCCATCCATATTGTGCATCTAATGCTCTTCCCTTGAAGTAGTAAGTCAAAAGCTTTGTTTATGTCCTTAAAATCAACTTGATGTGTGATAAAGTCATCTAAATTTAACTCCTGTCCAATAAGAAAAAAACACTAAGATAATAAGAATATGACCAATGTGCATAACAATTTCATAGAGTAAAGATTGTAAATTAAGAGTGTCACCTTATTAAAATATTGTTGTCCGAGAATTGGGATATCTGTCTTGGCTTTGATTCCTCCAAACAGTGACCCCGTGATGCTCCTACCATACAAGAGCTCTGGGGATTTTATGGATAGAGGTGCACCATGCAGCTCCACACCAAGGACTACAGTTTTGCCCCACCCCTAATCACAGATAATATAAACCAAAATAATCTTCTTATGTACAATTTATACTAGTACTGATCATGAGGGGGGAAAAGAGATCACAATAGGGGAGAATTTCACCAAAACCCCGAAAAGTTTATTCCATTACGACTTAACCCCAAACAAATTTGAAAATGTCACTTAAACCAGAAAGTGTTTTTTTTTTCCGAATCTATTTTCAGATAACCGCCAGCTCTTTGGAGTTTATCTGATAAAGTTTTGAGAGTTAAGTGATATTTTTAAACTTTCTTTTTTTACAACAAAAAAAAGAAAGAAAGAAAACTATTACAGTAGTGTTGAATAATGATTTTCTTAGGTTATGACCCTCCGTTACCTAAAGTTGAATGTTAGGTTATGACCCTCCATTACCTAAAGTTGAATGTGATATATGGAAGGTACAACAATCTTATTAAATAAAAAATGATTATGATTTAGAGAACAAGAGATTGGATAACCTTTCGGGAACTAGAAAATGCCTCACTCATCAAGGACGCTAAGCCAATGCACTCGAAGCAATAATCTGCGCCCCCATTGGTCATCTCAACTATCACCTGTTTGAGATTTCCAAACGTGAGAGCAAAAATGAGATAATATCTCTAGCTCTTCATTTTAATACTAACTTTAAAAAAAAAAAAAAAAAGAACTCTTTCATTTTCATGCTGCAAAGGCTCAAACCTCGCTTACGGACTTTTCTCCAATATCCTTTGGGTTAATGAAATCAGTAAGCCCAAACTTCTTCCCTGCAAAAAACAAGGAAAAGAACACGATATGAGAAAAACAAGATATTTGATCAAAACATGCCCTCTTTTTCTTAGCAAAAATAAGGCAAGGTTTACTATTCAAAATATATGAAAGCGTATGAAAAACCGGCTAATACAAAGCAATGTAACTGACATGAATATCAAAATTTATAAGATTTCAAAAATAGTGCACTTTTTCCCGTTTCTATGATATAATTATCTGCATGAACAGGGGCCGATCCATATGGTTGATTAGGGGTGTAGTTGCATTCTAGCAATCTAAAATTTGTATTTTAAAGACCTTTATTATCACAATTTGCCTCCCCCCCATAGTTTTAAAAATTTTGCACCTCATCTTGAATTTTCAAACAACTTGCATTTAGCATTTACAAATCAGTAGCCTACTATAATTTAGCTCATTTGAAATTAGTAGCACATTTTCATTTAGGTAAATAGATATTTATTGTCCGTCCTATTAAGATTTTTTTTCCCATCATCGTGCACACTGCATAGACTCAGATTTAGACCTAGTCCTAATTTGATCTTTATGAACTATGATGTCTATATACATTGGTAGAAGATAATCATCCAATAATTGATAAAGAGAAAGAGAAGAAATACCCATTTCAAACTTGTCCGGGTTCAAATCAACACCTATGATCTTAGCTGCGCCATGAATCCTTGCCCCTTCTGCCACCTGCAGAGAAACCAATATAACAAAATTTTAGTGGAGTATGCATTATATTTGTAAAAGTGTAAACAATACCTTTTTATGTGTGATTGGCACTTACTTTTGGTCGGAATCTTCATCTTTCTCTTTTCTTTTCTCTTTTTATTCCTTATTCTATTAAAATGCATGTGCGTTTTATTTATCACTCAGCATGCTCAATGATTTAGGCGTACAAAAATTATGCAGTTTGCTCTTTCTTTTCTCATAATTCATAATTATATAATCATATTGTCAAAGGCCCTCTTTTCCCTTAAAAAATACTACAATAGTAAATTAAAGATGGTAATCAAAAGTGGCCTAAATTATTGGGTGGATTCCTTGCACCCTCATAGAAATATTCATTATCTGACACAAGTTGGTTAGTCAATGAGAAAAGACATAATTGAAAATATCTAGGGGTGAAAGCAATTTACCTTTTGCTTTTAGTAAGTATATATCAACCTCAAAATCATTCAAGAATCAAGAGTGCCCAACAAAATAAACTAGCACATGCAAGAAACTAGAAAAAGACGATATAATTCAAATGAGGTTAAAAACAACATGTGGGTACCAGTGTGTAAAGGGAGAAAAAAGAATTTAGGATATTGTATGTTTTATAATTTAGCTCTTGTTTGGATCAAACTAGTGAAACATTACTCGATCCCCACACCAAACCACAAACATGAAAGTTGAAAAATAAGGCACAACCTAATTGAGTTGGTAAGCTACATATGAGTAATACTCCAATATCTTATGCTTCGACTCTCCTGAAGAGCACCCATAGGAATTTAATTTTCTAAAACACCTGAGGCCATGCGTTGGGGGGTGCCTCTTAACCACTCCTAGAGTTTGGGGTACCCCTTAGCCACTCCTGGGGTTTGAAACTCATAGTCCGAAGGATCATGAGGAAGTTCTCTCGCCAAAAAAAAAAAAGAAAAAAAGAAAAAAGGAAAAAAGAAATAAGGCACTAACTATTGCCAATGGACAGCAACTCCACACCTTGGTGCATGCAGCTGTAACATGGGACGGTGGATCATTGGATTATATAATTTTTAAAGATATTCTAAAAGTTCTTTAAGGCTGAATTTCAAAAACTTATTATCATGTGTAATGGCTTTTATTTAAAGAGAACTACTGATTAATTTCCGTTGTTCTTTAAACAATATATATTGTATTTGATAATTTTTTGAATATGATACCTAGCTTGCAAATAACTATGATGAATTAGATTTAATACAGTGAAAGAAAAATGAAATTCACACGGCACAACGTACGTAAGCAAGTTAATATTAGTAATTACCGCAAGACCAACAGCCCCAAGTCCAAAGATGGCGACGGTGGACCCTTTCTCCACAGCAGCAACCTTCCAAGCTGCTCCAACACCTATAATTTTCCAAATTAGAATACATAGACAAGTTTATATGAATATAATAGTAGGAATATAAAACCTTTTCACTCTTCTTCTTTTTCATTCATTTATTTATTTATTTATTTATTATTTTTTTATTTTTTTTATTTTTTTATTTTTTGTGAGAGACCATGTCACAATTAACTTCATTATATTAAGCAAATAGAATAGCTCCTCAAAGATATTCTAGAAGCACCAAGCACCACTTAAATTCAAAGCAGTGCTGCGAAGCAGGTGAGGAACTTGGTCATAAGTCCTCATATAATTGAGTTGCAGATATTTAATAAAATTTACACAATTTCGAACCTTGTAAGCCAAGTGCGCGACAAAAAGAGCATTGGAAGCTACTCTTAATTATCCAATTAATATTATTAATTTATAGCGTCCAATTAACTTTTTCACTCTTAGGAAGACTCATTATAATTAATTTTATCCTTTCAAAATTTCATCCGGCATAAAAAGAGTCAAAAGAAAATTTCAGTCGAAATCCATACATCATGAGTAATTAATAAATTACAAAGCTTGTTGGTACGTAATAACTTACCGGTGGAAACACCGCAACTGAGCAAGCAAGCCAACTCCGGGGGCAAGCGAGGGTCCACCTTGGTCACGTGCACCACGTCCACCACAGTGTACTCAACGAAGCTCGACACGCAGAGACAATTATGAATCTCCTCCCCCTTTGAGTCCTTGAATCTGTTGGTCCCGTCACGGGGCATTCCCTTGAATTTGAACGGGAGCAGCGAGCAAATGTTGCTCCTCTCCGATCTGCAGTCAACGCACTGCTCACAGTGTGCTAGAAATGTGGGGACCACCGTGTCGCCTACCTGGATGTCCTCCACGTGTTCCCCCACGCTCTCCACCGTTCTATCACAGCCGCCGTTGGATTAAGATCATATGGTTTGAGTAGATTAAATTGCGCAACTTAAAAGTGACTACTAAAATTTGATCCCAATATCCTATCAAAACCTTGTACAATGCAGTACAGTCTAAGCCATGTAGAGGGCAATTTAATCCAATATATCCCTCACGGGGAAACCATTTGGTTCAGAACGTCCTGTACAGTGAGGACCATTCTGATAGGATTTGTAGTTAGAAAAATACTAAGTATTATGTAATATTGTCCAGAAAATGATAGAAATATAGAAAGCAATCTAGTCAAGAATATCAATGTTTTTTTCCATATGTAGTGGTCATAACCCTTTACCTCCGATTTCCAAAAGTAACAAATCTTGCAATTGTTTATCAATTTGCAATTCTTTAATCTTTATAGACTTTTGTTAAGAGTTTAAAAGAGTAGGAACTTTTTTTAGTATATTAGTTATTTGTTTATTGAAGGAAATAATTTAATCACGCCCGCGCAATTTGTTTTGAGTACCTATCACTTAAAAATGAGACACCAAGACAGCATCAACTTTTGGAGTTATCTCCCATAACACAGCTCACACAAAAGAGAGTAGGTACTAAAAAGTCTTGTGTAGCCCCCAAAATGAACCAAACAAGTAATAATCAAATGATATCTAAAAGACTAAAATGTCCGTTGACAAGAAAGTAAAAGAGAGAGATATGAACAATTTAACTGAACTTAATTTGTCACAAAGCTGAAAAAGATGTAGTGGTAAAGTATGTATAGAAAATTGGGTTAATTGCATATATACCCTTTATACTTGTACTACGAGAGTGTTAATTGTTTATATCCTCTGGACTATTTATTAGCATATATATATATATATATATATATATATATATATATATATATATATATATATATATATATATATATATTCTAAAAGATGTTACTATTCTCTGTGCAGAGATGTGTAAGAATTATGTGACGATAAATTATTTTATCCTCAATTTTGATTACATAGTTTGTTTTAAAAATAATGGCTGTTTTGAAATCAATATGTAGGAGTACTAGTATGGTAGTTTATTAGATTACAAATGGTTGTATGCACTACGATTAGCTGTCAACAAATTCCGAATATAATACTAAACAATAGTTAAAACAACAGTTATAGCTATTAATAAGTAGCCAAACATCTGGTCAGTAAAATAAGCAATTTAACCGGACTAAACATGTTTAAAAAAAAGTTTTTCTTTTATTAATTTTTTTCGAAGAGATATAAAGAATTTCAACAGTAACAACAACAAATGAGATTTTTAGGAGTACCCGACAGCCTCATGTCCAAAAATCCTTGGAAAAATCCCAGGAAACTCCTGTAAAAAAAAAAAAAGAAGAAAAAATAAAGGATTAATAAAAACCACAAATAAAACCTCCAGCAGTAACGAGTACCGCACGGTTATCTTACCTTCATCTTCCACAAGGTGACATCGCTGTGACAGAGCGAGGTGCATATAATCTTTATCCTCACCTCCCATGCTTTGGGAGGCTCGACCTCCACCTCCTCTATCACCAGCGGCTCTCCCGCCACTCTGCTCACCGCCGCTGTTTATGGTCACCCCACCAAGAGAGAACTTAGCTTGTTAAAAATGACAATTATATTTCATAAAGAAATGAGCTCATTAGTTTACCTCTGCATCGGATGGGCTTGTTGGGGCTGCCACCGTTCTCCATTTGAGCCGTCGTGTTCTGGTCACCGCCTCGGGTGGGGCTTGGGGTAAGGATTTATACGAAGCTCGTGCGATGTTATATTGTACCTGCGGATCAAGCTAATGTTGTTGGTGGTCCGCAGAGCGACCGAGTCGCTGAGGCGCTCTTGGAGTGGAGCCTAACGAACGGGTCGAAACTATTATTTTGATACGGGTTAGGTCGCAGTGCGGTCACCGCTGAATGGTGAGATTACCGTTTGTTCGATCACTGAACGAAACGGATGAGATTCGTTTGAGCTGTTGAGTGGTTGTTAGAACCGCTGATTTCTTTTTCTCTGACTTCTCTTTTGTCTCTGGTTTTATAATAATCTGTTTATTTTTTTTTACAAAAATTACTCTTTATTTATTGTTTATTCTTGCATAATTGGTTAACGTGCAAGTGAGTTGGTTTATGAATTCATAAAGCAAAATTACACTGAAGATCTGTATGAACCATGCATGTGGTTAAACTATTTGATTGAATGTATTTAATGTTTATTTAGAACTATATAATTTCGAGACTGAGAGATTTTTATGCATTGGCTTATAGTAGGCGTTTGAGGGAGAATGAAGCTTATATAATTAGCTGCTATTTTTGTTTTTCGTTTCTGTTTTTATTATAAGCTGTTAAATTTTTTTTAAAATTTTTACTTTGTTTTCTCTACTTGTACATTAGGCTAAGGTGCAAGTGAATTGGTTATGTATACAGCATGTTATATATTGCAACATAGTGCGGCATGTGACACTGATAAATTATCTGTTTGATTATATTTATAAATGCTTTATTTAAAAGAATATGGTTTTACAAAAATCAGAATACTTTTATTTCATCTGTTGGATTTCACTCGATGTATTACCGAAGACTTAAGACATTTTATCTCAAACTGACAACAAAGGTCCTAACAGAAAGATGATAAATGAGATTGAATATATAGAAGGGGAAAAACCCAAAAAAATGGTGAGAGGTTTGTTATGAAATTTGAACAGAAATTTGTATACTAGCGTTTATTAAAATTAGATGATGAAAGTAACAACCTATTTTGGGTATTTAGCAGGCTAGAATATCCGTGTGATGCTCCACTCCTTTTCTCCAAAAAAAAAAAAAAAAGAAAAAAAAAAAGAATACAGATAATGGAAAAGTCAAAGTGAAGATAAAAGAAGAAAGAATAAAGATAATGGAAAAGTCAAAGTGAAGATAAAGGGTAATTTCACTTTCTCAAGTGTCGCCCTCATTTCCCATGTGTACAGTTTTAAATTTCCTAGAGAGGGATCAAAGCAAATATCAATGAAGATACAGAATAAAATTCAACTCTTTGTATCTCAAGTGTCACCCTCATTTCCCATGTGTACAGTTTTAATTTCACTTTCTCCCATGCCTATTTCAGTATTTTTATCCCTTTCACATTTTTAGAGCTAGCTATCTTCTTCAAAGAGTAATTAATAGATAACGAGCAGAGACGAGGTGAGCCAAATTGAATAAGAAAGCGAGCTTAAAGACATAAGAGCAATTTGGCGCATGAAGTCAAATGGAAAAGTCAGACCCGTGTATTCTCCAAGAGTAATAATATCAACACACACATATTTTCTGATAGGACAAATTTTGAAAATCGACCGTTTTTCAAACTTTAATAGCAAAAATGACCGTTTCAGAAAAAAAATGGGCAAAATCGACCGTAAGCGGTCGATTTTGCTGAAAAGGATTTTGAATTATACGGGACTAGTAGTCCCATGTAATTAAGCCATGCTAATCCCGCCATTAGTCACGGCCAAATCCCGCATGCTCAGGAAATGGACGGGACTAGTAGTCCCGACCATTTCCTGGGCAAGTCTCTATTTAAAATTCGAGATTCCTAGTCCCGAGTTTTAAACAGAGGCTCACGCCTGTTGCCCAGGAAATGGACGAGACTACTAGTCCCGTTCATTTCCTGGGAAAGTCTCTGTTTAAAATTCGGGACTCCTAGTCCCGAGTTTTAAACAGAGGCTCATGTCCAGGAAATGGACGGGACTACTAGTGCCGTCCATTTCCTGGGCACTCCCTTGTGCACGTTTTTTGTGCACTTTTTTTGTCATTTCCTGTTAAAATTTTGCAATCATCTCTGCTTTTATGTATTACCTTTACAAATCTAAAAACGAACTCACGTCGAATCATATCGTAATAAATCTAACAAATTCCCACCACAAACTCATTTACAAATCCAAAAATCATCACATTGATACATACCATAATCTACCCATGAGATCATCACACCACACATTGAAAATTCAAATATGTTTCACATACTACGTCAGTACATATTGGAACAAAGTCAAAACACAAATAACATACCAAAATAGGTTTGTAATGTATATAACGATAATGATTAGTATACATACATCCAAGAACTCTTCTGCTCCTCATCAGTCTTCGTCCTCCTCCATCCCGAGCTTGGACGAGATCGTTATCCGGTTGAGTTTGTGGTTGTGATGGTCTAGCTTCATCGTCTACTTGTTGGGAAGGTCTAGCTTCATCGTCGTTTCTGCATCGTCCTCGTCTTCGTCGTCGTGGTTGACGTGCGTCTATGGTATCGAGAGTGTCCTGTTGCATGACCTCTCGTCCATCATGAAGGTCTTCATGAGTTAGGCTTAAGGCTTAGCGAAGCCTCCGCACTATCGACTGATATATCGATACATGTTGTTGTGCTTCGGGATATGTACCTGTGATAGGAATTGAACTCGGTATCACCATACAAATTTAAAAAAATTTAAAATTTCAAAATTAATTTTATATTACCTCCTTGAGCCAATTCTAAGCCATGATTTGCAATGGTTTCAACATCATCTATTGCTGCTATCTGCAATTATTCCCAAAAAATACATGTTAGCAATATCGAGAATACCAATCAAAAATGGACATTAAATCAAAATATGAAAATACTTACAAATTCTCTCTCATCTATACCCCGGGGCACGTAACCTTTTTGCAACTCAACCGGTGCTGTGATCACATGGATTACCCACTTCGAGTTATCCCCCAATACCAAATGTAGTAATCCGATTCACGGGGAGTTGGCTCAATTTGCTCAACAAGACAGAAATGTCTCCCGTTCCAACGCTCTATGTAACCACGATGCTTTCGGTACTTGATCTGTTGATGGGCTCCTTTCTTTGTCTTCCTCTCTATTCTTTCAACAAATTGTGGAACATGTTGTGCCGCGATGAAATTGTCGAAGCAGCGGTCCGTACATGCATCTCTACTATCTCAAAACATATAAGAGGAACTCGGCTCTCCATGTTCTTTGGGTATTACGTGCATATCGGTGGTAGGCGATTGAGAAACGAAGTGTACGGCTCCCATTCCATCTATAGAATATTACACAATTTTTTTTTGCAAATCATTAAAATTAAAAGACATAAAAGAAAAAGCTCATTTTTGTAGAAAAGATACCTGAAAAACCTTCATACGGTCAAGCTCATTTCGGTAAAAATCTAACTGTCTAGCCGGGGTCTGGTCATAACCTTTTTGGACATTCCATCTGTGTTGTTTTTAAAATTTAGTATCAACAACGATAACTACAATTATATTTGCTACATCAAAAAATAGTTACCTGCATCCCAGTTGAATGTGTCCATCTAATTGTATATGCACGCATAGTCTCGGCTTCAAATGAAGTCTCTCCCATGCCCAAACTTGAAGTAAGGTTAGGCACCCTTTGAAGTCACGGTTTTGCATGAGTGCCACCGTGGACATCTCTCTGTAAAGATACGCCAAAACGGCACTACCCCACGATAACGCACCGCATGCGTCCAAGTCCTCGAGGAGTGGTAACCACCTAGCATGTTCACAACATTGCAATTTATTAAAAGAAGTTCAAGTCAATTAAATACAGATTCAAAATACAATTATACACATACCTCGCATGCACTTTATCTTTACTCGAATTTGGAAATAATATCGAATCGATCACGTGCATAATATATGCACGTGCATGTTGCTCAATCAATATCTGTGGCGCATCAATAGGCAATGGCTCTGAGAAGGCCTCTTTCAACCACTTCAATCTAATATTCCCTCCGGACATTGACTCCGGAGCTACCCCCAACAACGATTCATATTTGGTCCGCCATATAGCTCTATCACTGCCAGTAACACAAGGACCATCTACGCGGAGACCGAGTATGATAGATACATCTTGTAGAGTAATGGTCGCCTCTCCCATTCGTAAGTGAAAAGTATTGGTCTTTGGTCTCCATCTATCTATCAAGGCGGTGAGAAGGGGCCAATCTAACTTCATCCAACGGAGCTTTGAACATGTCAAGAAACCGGCACGTCCTACAGCTGTAATGATACTGTTTCGGTCGAAAGCAGGTTTCTTTGTCATTTCCATCGCAAAATGTTTAGACAATGAAAATAAGAGAAAATTACACGTGTAACTCTCTATTACAAAAGAATTATAGTCGCTTTCTCACAAACACGAACAGTAGACACTACACGTGTAGATCTCCTGCTTGCGTGGATTCTTTACCTGTGCCGGGGATGCGTAATCCGTGGACCACCTAAGCAACGATCGTCGAATTAACGGGGCTGAGTTGATGCTTCGCAAAGGAAACAAGAACTTAAGCTAGCAAGGTAAGATATCTGCTCTTCCCAATAATAAGTCTAAGCTTAAACTTGAGGGATCTCCACGTGGATGATGTTCTTGGATACTTGAAGCTTGAAATCTCCTTTTCTCTCTCTTTACACAAGACTCTTAGCTTAAGAAGTTCTTGATCTCCAAAACTCTGCTCTCCAAACCTCGATCCCCTGCCCAAGTGGACGTAGGGGAGTATTTATAGCCTTTGGGGGGCGTCCCATCTGAAAAGAACACGAATTTTCAAATGTCCAAGACCGTAGTGGAAGCGGTATAATTTGCCCGGCGCATCGGCTGTCGCGCATGATGGCGGCGGTGTTAACTACCAGCGCTCAAGAGGCGTCTTCGCTGTTGTAACGGCTTTCCTCTATTTTATGCATGATTAAATGCCCTAATTTCACGCTTAGTGGGCGTATTTTCAGTGTGTAACAGTCCACTAATGTAGCTGAACGTCTCTTTGCATTGAAAACATCAAGTGGGCCCCACGAGCATTAATTTGAATGCTTCAAGAGCGCATGTTAGATGTTCTTGGTGTCTCGCCTTTGGCACGACACCAGTAA
The DNA here is from genome assembly GCA_012295165.1 of Asparagus setaceus. Lineage (NCBI taxonomy): Eukaryota > Viridiplantae > Streptophyta > Magnoliopsida > Asparagales > Asparagaceae > Asparagus > Asparagus setaceus. Next base: position 20,060,953 of record CM022706.1, read on the forward strand.
GTGTCTCACCAATGGCGAGACACAATAAGGTGTCGCGCCAATAGCGCAACACAAGAAAGTGTCTTGCCAATGGTGTAGGCATTAAAAATTGCTTATCAGTACCCGAACAAGACTTGTAAACGGTGGGTTGACAACCGACGATCCGTACGACAGCGCGACCCAGAACTCACGACGGCGATTACACCGCAAAACGCGTAGAGCGAGTCGACGAGCACATGAAGTGAGTCGGCAAGACGTACGAGCCAATGAAACGACGTGTCGTGGAAAAAAACCCGACGACGAAGTTCGACGTGTCGAGTTGACTAAACTCAAACGTCGACGAGACGGAATCAACCGTACTTAGTCCGTCAATGCAAACGAGCCGTTTGAGCTCTGAAAGTTGATCGGATACGGACTCAAACACAACGGCGACATCACCGGAGCAAAACTAAGCCCGGAAGACCGAAAGAGTCGACGGAAAACGACGCGAATCGACGGAAAATGACACGAAGCGGCGAACCTCGGCCAATTTGGCGAGGTACCTCGACAAGTGGTAGGAGGCTCGGCCACTTTGGCCGAGCCACCTCGGCCAACTTGGCCGAGCAAGTGGCCGAGCCACCAAGGTGGCCGGCGCACACCCCCCCTATTGTATAAATAGGGGGGGGTCTTGTTGGTTCCAGAGGCGGATTTTTTTGGACTCAAGGCGGGATTTTCTGGATTTCAGACTTGACTTTCAGAGGCTTGGACTTGAGCTGGACTTTCTGATCTTCTGAAGAATTCTCGCGAGACCTACGAGCCGTCGACGCCCAGTTCCGAGCACGAGTTCAGTCGACAATCGCGAGGCAAGCGAACTTCGGTCGACTCTGGTCGGCGTGATTTCTCTAGTAGATCTCACCGCTCGGCGATCCTCTCCTTCGTGAGTGTGATCCCGGCGATCCTCTCGCCGTGAGTGTGATCCCGGCGATCCTCTCCTTCGTGAGTGTGATCCCCTCGGTAACCGTTTCCTTCGTGAAGCGAGCCCTTCCGTCTGTAGTTCCAGAACCCGGGTTTCCACCAGGATCTGAAATTGCGCGGTGGTCCACGGACGAATAAAAAGTCCCCGGCACAGGCGAAGAACCCACACCAGCGAGGATCCCGTATAATAGAGATCCGAGCGTTTGTTCAGGAAAAAGTTGTAATTTTTATTTTCATTGTACGCCTTAAAATAAAAGGCATTTCTTTTGAATTTTGTTGTAGGCCAACGAAGCTGTAAACGGATTCAACCACAATGAATAACAAACCAACTTTCCCCGCGAACAAGCTGGCGACCACAGTGGGAGCCAACGGCTTTAACAAAGAAGCCGTCGTGTCGCAATCGCGGATCCAGATCCCGGTGATAGAAGAGGTCGAGTTCGAGTTCGACCAAAAGAAGTACGAGGAGTACCTCTTGTTCGCGGTAAAAGTCGGTTTGATTGTCATTGATTTGAACTTGCTTACAGCTTCTTTGGCCTACAACAAAATTCAAAAGAAATGCCTTTTATTTTAAGGCGTACAATCAAAAAAAAGATTACAACTTTTTCCTTTATGAACAAACACGAGGATCTCTGTTATATCGAGGTCCTCGCTTGCGTGGGTTCTTTGCCCGTCGGGACTTTTGTGTCCGTGGACCACCGCAATTCGATCCGTAGAGACCGGGTTCGAACTACAGACGGAAGGGCTCGTTTCACGAAGGAAACGGCTCTAAGGGGATCACACTCACGAAGGAGAGGATCGCCTTCGGGGATCACACTCACGAAGGAGAGGATCACCGGAGCGGGTGAGATCTACTAGGAGAAATCACAGCGCTATCCCTGAGATTAAGACGAAGCTTAATCTAGAGGGTATCTATAGTTCGACCCGAATTGATTACCTTCGCTTGTAGATCGGGCGTCGGTGAACTTGTGCTCGCCGGTGCTCGAACCGCAGGCCGATCGCCGTGGATCTCGCAAGAATTCTTCAGAAGATCTCCCGAAATCCGCGCTCTTAAAATCCAATCCGAAATCTCGTCCGAAGCCCCAAAAATCCCCGTCCGAATCCCCCTTGAAGAAGCCGACCCCCCCTATTTATACACATCGAAAGGGGTTCAGTAGCTTCGACCACCAGAACCACCTGACAAGATGGCGAGGTACCTCGACCAAGTTGGCGTAGCGCCGCTCATTGTTTTCGTCATTTTTTCGCGTCGTTTTCGTTTTCCGTCTCTCGGCTTCGGTTCCGTCTATACTTGATTAGGGACTAATTCTTGGTTCGTTCCGGTTCAATGGTCCTGAAATCCGATCGTCCGTTCAAGTCCGGTTTAAACCGTGCTTGTGGCAATGGGTTCGCCGTCGAGTTCGCGTCTTAACGATTCGACGTCAGTATCATTCGATGGGTTGTCATTCGCCGACTCCCGTCACGAGTTGGTTTCGGATGTAAGTATTTTCAACGCCACAGATATTCTCCAAAGCCGCCTCGCCTCGATTCTTGATGAGTGCGGGATGCTTTGGACATGATGGTTCCGACCGATTCGGTGAGGGTCCCAAAAGATAGCTTCAAGTCTTGATTCTTTCGGACCATCCAGTTCTTTGTAGGATTTACGATAAGATCCGCGGTCTTGCATTTATTGTCTGACCGCTTGTTAAAATCTTGATTCGAAGCCGGTGGGTGAGTTTTGTTTGTAAATCGTCATACCCGTTATAAGGTCGTGACTCAATCTATGTACGATGAATTCAACGCCTTTTACTAACTGAATATTTTCTGATTTCAGTTGATTATTCCTCGGGAGCTTTTCCAGCTTACGCGGTTGATGGACGTCATAGTGACTATTATTCCACGTGTGATGATCCCGCGATTTTTATCTCGCCTCGATTTGCACCCGGCACATCAGCGGAGACGATCCAGGCTGTATTTGAGGGGAGTTCCCGCATTCTCCGACGATTGGTCACCGATGCGCCACTCGTAAAAGACACCAGCTCCACTGAACCTTTGCGAAAAACAGATTATCTATTCGGCGACTCAGTTAAGGATCCGGATACAGCTTTTGTCGAGAGCGAGCGGTGGTTGAACCAAGACGACGGGGGTCCCTTGTATATTCCTCGGATACCTCGTCAGCTCTCATTGACTGATTTCAGACACCACGCCGTGACACGCCGTATGTCCTGGCGTCTGACCGAGGAGCGTGATCATATTCATTGCGGATTTATTACCCAGCAGCCAGTTCCGGGTTCCAACAGGAATCGCGTCATCGGCCTTCACCCTGGGGTTGTAGGGCTGGACACACCGCCCCGTGATGAGCTCTTTGTTCCTGCCGACTCAAGAATCGCCGCTATGTTGGGCGAGATGCCGCCATCTAGTCATAGATTTTACGACCGGGTTCACTCATCGTAAACATTGGTGGGGTCGCCTGACCAATTACATCCTCAGCCGATGGGATGGAGAACTTCGTGCTTGCGGTCTGTATTCAGCGATTCGTGCCACCATGTATGGCCTTCCAATCAGCGTCAATCATTTCTTCGCCTTATTTGAGCTCTACAATCCAGATTCAAATACATTTTTCACGAAACACGGCGAGTTGGGGCTGGCTCTACATGAGATGTATCGGATTTCCGATTTACCCATGGGGAAGATGCTGTATCAAGAGTATTTCCCTTCCAATCAGGAACTGAGTCGGCTGAAGAAACACACACCTGATCGTCACAAAATTTTGTGGGATCTCACTTGTCATTATCATATAGCTCTGGCCCAATCTGAACCTTGCGCCAAAAGGAAATCGCAAGTGAGTCTGAAGCAATTTGCCAATTACTTGTTCCAGCATTTGGAGGACAAATCTGGCGAGGAAATATGTGAACTGTCACCGCTCACTCCTTCGAAGGTTAATGAACTGATCGAGAGGTCCGAGGCTAACTCTTATACGCTCAGCTACGCCGAAGATGGTTTTCCCCCAGGGACCAAGTTTGCAACCTTTCTGTGGCATGCGGTAAAGCCTATCCAACCGACAACTCTTCTAGCCGGCTATCTTGCAATCTGGCTAAAGAAATGTGTGGTTCCATATCAATCTGATGATGCTTTACCTTTGGAGGTCCTTTACCCTGCAGTTCAGCTTGCCCACAAGAAGGAACTCTCTCTCCTTTCGGTAATGGTGGCCAATATTCACCGTGGATTGCGGCATATAGTCCGAGCGTTTACTCGAGAAAAGGCGAACCATCATCACGTATTCCTTCCGTCCGAGTAGAGCTCCCATATACCTATTTGATGGCCTGGTTGGTCCTTCATCGTCCCGACATGATGTCGGCACCGGGTTCCACAGATTCGTCTACTCCTTTCTTGCGGTTGGTAGAGGATTGCAGATGGAAGGGGCGTGGCTTTGCAGAGATCAAGAAACGATGCATTCACAAAGGGTGGATCTTTTCCGGATATTTTCCTCGATTCTCGGTCAATATGGTGAGTCCTTGGTTGACGAGGAGGTGCCAAGACACGCCAGACTTCACTTGACATTGGTCGCTTCAACCGGCTAGTGAATATCGTGCCGTGGTATCTCACTTTCCGAGTAAAGGAGGAATGCTTCATTGAGCCTTATTTTCCTCGTCGTTTTGCTTGCCGGTTCGGTTCACGACCAACTTTATGTTGGGAACCCGAACCGACGCCTTCGTGCTCGAGGTGGACTTGTGGATGGCCTTCGAGCATGGTTGTGGAGCGCCATGGGATGTACCGGTGCTAGATTGATCTCGAGCTCGGACCGCCACCGGAGTCAACATTCCTTCATTGTAGTTGGCTATTAGTAGCTAACGAGCGATCCACTGTGAGGGCTATCTCGCACTGGTGGCCGGCATCGTTGCGAGCCGACACTCGGACATCTCCGTGATGTCGCCGTTCGAGGAAGCGCCGGCAATCTCGTCCACCGATTGAGGCTGAGGGGGAATTCCACGACTCTGGTGCTGGGACTTTAGAAGAGGACCAAGCGGAGGCTGCGAACCTTGGTACTCTCTCTCTTTTTTTTCCTTCTTTTTCTCATCCTTTCTATTGGATTCCTCATCCAACTGAACTTTCGTGAAAATCACAAGAAGAGGAATTTCGACCTTCTCGAGGGTTAAGCGAAAGAGATTAGCCCATAAGACTCGGGTGAATTCTCGGTCCTTTGATATAGACTTGACCAGCGATGATCCAACAATGATGAGGTAGCAATTCGCCATGATGTAACCTGAAGTTTTCGGCTTTTGGAGACTAACGTTTCTCCGTTTGCATGCAGGGGGTTTTAGAGATTATGATTCTGGTTTTGATTTTCCTCACGACAATCCTGCTGGGCTCAGTTCTGCTCATGCTGAGCCAAGTTTTACTCAACAGATGTATGGAGCTATGGCGGAGGAGGCTGATGTAGGACCTGATTCGGTGAACCCAGGTACATCTAACATCGATAACTCCTCTTCTAGATGGCGAATGCGAGAATTGAACGACTCGGAATTCGTACCCCCATTAATTGTCTCTTTGCTTTTTTGCCCTTTTAGAAGGATTGCAGGAGACAAATGCACGAACCGAGGCTAGGCAAGCTAATTCCACTGTAGGAGGTAAGTAGCTTTACCTATTGTTCGTCAACTCTTAGATGCATTCGTTTTCCTAATGCCTTCTTTTTCAGACTTCTCAATGGAAGATTTCGTGGAAGCTGGTTTATACGGCAATACTTCCATGGATGACCTGTTACGCACTTGGTCACAGGATGGCAATGCATTCGGTGAAGATTTACCTGAAGCTACCATCCCTGAAGAAGGTATGAATTTTCTCTTCGATTAATTATAGGACCAGCCGTTTGGCCAATACCTCTATAATTAAAAGAGGCTGAGACGTTCCCTTTGTGTAGTGGCAGGGACTCCTCTTTCCGCTGCTTTCTCGGAATCAGCTACCACAGCGACCGTTGAGATAGATGAGCACACTGAGGGCTCAGCTGCGGTTGACAGCATCCCAGCGATAGATACGCCTCTGGTAGACTCACTAGTCTCTGAAACTACACCGAAGGAGACGGGTAAGAGTCCTTTAGCCAAATAAGTTTTCGCCAATTTTTGGTGAAGATTCTAAAGTCCTCTCTTCTTCTGTGTAGAGCCTACATCTCGACTCCATGATCTGGTGAGAGCGTTGATGCTGGATGAAGATCCATCCCATCTTATTATCTGTTTGGAAGTACGCTCATTCTTTTCTCTGGTGAACACGGTGATCGAAAAGGTCCTTCATGGCGGGCTTTCTCTTCATCAGTTCAGGCCACTGCTTGATCCCCGGATGGCCTTGATACGGGATATGGGTTATCCCGAGCTGGCTCAGGCCATTGTTGACGACCTCGCCCATCTGGAGGGAAAGCTTCAGAGACTGCAAGAACTGCGGGCAGCTGGGGCTTCCTCATTCATAGCTGCTCATACCGACTTGCGTTTAGAGGCATGGCGCGATGCTCGTGTTTTACCGGGCTCAAGTCCGTGATGCAGAGATCATCACCGAGCTGTTGTTGCTGAGACATATTCTTCCTTAAGCCACATCCAGACTGATATTGTGGCGAGTGCGGAGAGGATAATACTGCTCAGGGGAGAGCTCCATGCTGAGGAAGATAGGATGAGCAGTTTGGAGCTGGCCAAGGCCAACAAGGAAGAAGCCCTCACCGTTGCGTCTAGGGAACTCGATCTGTCGAAGCAGAAACTGGCTGAGCTCGAGGAGGCAACCACGAAGACACTGAACACCGATGAGGATTCCTTCAGGTCGAAGTTGCAGAAGAACTCCACCGGGCTTACAATGGTGAAGTGTCTCACCAACAACAAATCCTTTGTCATAGACTTGATGTTTAAGCGGTTGTAGCTCCTTCTATATTTGCTTCAAATGAATAAGATCCATCCCTTTCATTGTTTATTATGATTCTTTTACTTCGCCGTAAATAATTAACCATAATACTTATAGGATTTTGGCAAACCCTCAGCCCTCAACGGGTTTGATTAGCCTTTACCAACCACCATTTGAGTTGGGCTAGCGTGCGGATTATCTGGATCCGTACCGCACGTGACGTTGTGCTAAAAGAATGAAACTCTTCTAGACTTGTTGCTATGATATTGAATACATAGGCTTCAGACTCTTTTACGGGCAAGAGACCACGACAGCGCGTGTTACGCGTAGACTCATCCCTTCTTAGGCTTGGGATAAAATGCCCGAATCAAACTCGGTGTCTTCTTCAATCGGAAAAAGACTAAACCCGACAGCAGCGTGTTAGGCGTTGGCTTTATCCCTTCTTAGGCTTGGGATAAAATACCCCGAGAATCAAACTCGGTGTCTTCTTTAATCGGAAAAAGACTAAACCCGACAGCAGCGTGTTAAGCGTTGGCTTTATCCCTTCTTAGGCGGGATAAAATGCCCCGGACTTCGAACTCGGTGTCTTCTTCAATCGGAGAAAGACTAAACCGACAGCGTGTGAGGCGTTGACTTTAGGGTTATTGGCCAACCCCCAGCCTTCAACGGGTTTGATGAGCCTTTACCAACTACCGTTTGAGTTGGGCTAGCATGTAGATTATCTAAATCCGTTCTACACACAACGTTGTGCTAAAAGAATGAAACTCTCTTAGACTTAATGCTACGATGTTGAATCGTAGGCCGTCTTTTCATGGGAAGACTAACCCGACAACGCGTGTTAGGCGTTGGCTTTATCCCTTCTTAGGCTTCGGGATAAAATACCCCAGAATCAAACTCTGGTGTCTTCTTCAATCGGAAAAAGACTAAACCGGCAACGCGTGTAAGGCGTTGGCTTTATCCCTTCTTAGGCTTCGGGATAAAATGCCCCAAGATGAATCTTGGTGTCTTCTTTTGACCGGAGAATGACTGAACCGGAATAAGATTGATTGAGGTGGGAAAAGAAGAAAGTGGGATCCCCACTTCGAGAACCGAAAAGACTCAGGCGACCTTCAGGCGGACAACCTGGTCTGAAAATCTCGGCGCATACCTTCAGTCGGCGCTACCTAAGATAGAGATGGACTAAGAGTGGGATCTCCACTCCGAGAACCGAAGAGACTCAGGTGACCTTCGGTCGGACAACCTGGTCTGAAAATCCCGGCGCATACCTTCAGTCGGTGCTACCTAAGATGAAAGATGGAACTAAGAGTGGGATCTCCACTCCGAGAACCGAAGAGACTCAGATGACCTTCAGGCGGACAATCTGGTCTGAAAATCCCGGCGCATACCTTCAGTCGGCGCTACCTAGGATGAGAGATGGAACTAAGAACCCCTCCGTTTATCATGAAAGGGATCTGATGCTTGGAGAGGAAGAATTTTATATTCTATCTCCGGCATAAAAGGGATTTTGATTGGGCCTCTTGTTCATAGAAGGAATCAAGAGGAGATTGTGGCAATGTACCATAAAATTTGTAGGCCCACCGTCAAGGAATTTGATCGGTGGGGGAAAATATGATGGAGGATAAATCTAGGGTTATCCTCAAGGAAAGTGGGTAACACATCCCACGAGGAACTTCCCGTTGAAACGGGTTATCCTGAAGATACTAAGGGTAGTATTTCTTCAGGAACTTCCCATTTATCGGCATTAATTGCTGGTCGCCATTTTGGGTAATTAGGCGGTATGCACCATTAGAGTAGACCGTTTCTATTACAAACGGACCCTCCCATTTAGGTTCGAATTTACCTTTCTTTTTGGAAGTGAGGATTATCGGTCGTCGAGCAGCGAGGACCAAATCTCCTTCTTTGAAACTCCGTTGTCGTACTTTCTTGTTGAAAGCTCTCGACATCCTAGCTTGGTAGAACTCAATGCATTGTTGAGCTTCCAGGCGCTTTTCATCTAACATCTCGAGTTCTTCGAGACGTTTCTGATGTTGTTCTTCAATCGTCATCTCCGCTGGCGAGGGCTGGCGGAGGACTATCTGATTTCAATGGGAGAACCGCTTCACACCCGAGACCGTAGAATACGGGGTCTCTCGATTGGCGTCGCGTCTGATCGTCGCGATCGCCCGAGTGCTTCTCCGAGTTTATCATCCCAGTCTCGCTTGTTACTCTTCACAAGCTTCGACAGAATTTTGATGATTGTCTTGTTGAACGCCTCAGCTAATCCATTTGCAGCTGGATTATAGGCTGTTGACGAGACGTCTTGTATCTTGAATTTCTCGCAAAACCTGATGAAGGAATTGCTGATGAATTGGGGACCATTGTCATGCACGATCCGTCTTGGGACACCGTGTCGGTAAATGACATGGTGTTTGATAAATTTGACGACAGTACTCGCCTTTACTTCTTTTAGCGGGATTGCTTCAGCCCACTTGGAGAAGTAGTCGGTAATCGCTAGAATAAACCGATCGCCTTTGACTGACGGAGGAAAAATGGGACCTACAACATCCATTCCCCATGTCTCGAATGGCCGTGATGTCAAGGATGCAACCGCCAGAGGTCGATGCATATAATTCGCGGAATTTGACACGCTGGCATTTCCGAAATGCATCGACCGCCATTAATCATCGTGGGCCAAAAGTAGCCCATTCTCCGATTCGATCGTAGAGCTTGGGACCGGTAGTGCACCACATTCACCTTCGTGTGCTTCCCGAAGGACCTCTTCTGCCTCTTTGTTTGAGAGGCATCGGAGCAAAAGACCATCGTACCCCCGGCGATATAGCATCTGGGTTTCTGTGTCGTAAAAGAATCTTGGAGCTCTTCGCCGGATTGACTCTCTCTCCTTCACGTCTTCTGGCAGAATACCATGTAAGACGTAATCGATGATAGGAAAGCGCCAATCTCGGGGCTCCAACTTGGTTTGGGTTGCATTTACCTCTTTGGTAACTATCCCTTTGTCTTCTTGTACCCCATCATATATTGGTACGAAGAGCTGGTGAGTCCTGACCGTAACTAATTGCTCGGTCTCGGAGGGTTGTGCTAACGACACAGCTAACGCCGCCAGTGCATCCGCATGAGCGTTCTGAAGGCGTGGGATATATTCGATGAAGAATTCTTCGAACGAGTCTGCCATTTCCACGGCTACCTGATGATAGGGGACCAGATCAGGGTTCCTAACCGTAGTCACCGCGGACTGCTTAACTATCGGTTGTGAATCTCCATGCGGCGAGATATTGACCCCGGCTCCTTGGCGAAACTAAGTCCAATAAGTAGCGCATTGTATTCACTCGTTATTAGAGCAAGGTTCAGTGAGTGAATAAGCACGGGGCATGACATGATTCCCCGGGGAAACTAAGACAACCCGACTCGGTGAAATCTTAGAACATCGGGGGCACTTGCCACATTGGTAGCTCGAGAGCTCCGTCAAAATACAATCGCCATATTTGTCGGTGCGATGTAGTGTTGACTTCACGAACTTCATCAGGAAGATCATCATATAGCTCAAGCGCATCCGTTGTCGGTGGCGAAAGAGATCACAAATCGCTTGTCCTTTGGTGACTTACGTTGTTTGAAGTGCAAGTCATATTGGGACAAGAGGAAGGCCATTCGCCGAGCGCCAACTCATTGAGGCGGTGGGTCATAAATATTCGGACGGTTACATTAGAGATAACATAAATCGTGCATCAGGCTAAATAGTGCGCATTTTACGAATCGCGAACACTAATGCAAGGCAACGCTTCGACCATTGGATATCGAGACTTCGACCAGACTAATGTTAAACCGGGTAATACTGCGTTACGTGACGGCTGGCGTCGTCTTCGCGCAGTAAAGTGCTTAACGAGTGATCCGTTGCCTTGGCGTAGATCAAAAGCGGTTTTCAGGCAGCGGTGCAACAAGAGCGGGGAGGTTTAGCGAGATAAGACTTGATCTCTTGAATGCCTTACGGCGGCGTCCCAAATAAATGACCGCCCTTCTTATTCAACTTTGAGAGCGGTTGGCACTTCGGATAGGTTCGATATGAACCGTCGGATGTGCATGTCGCCCTTGTAACCGAGTTCTCTCGGATTTCGGGGGTTGCAATTCTTGAATCGCCTTTATTTTATCAGGATCGACATGGATTCCTTTGTTGGTGGCAATGAAGCCAAGGAACTTACCATGGACATCCCAAGGAAGGATTTGGCGGGATTCATCTTTAGGCGATGGGCTCGCATGAGTTGAAAACCGTTCTAAGATCTTTGATGTGATCTCCTTTGTCACGGCTTTTCACGACCAAGTCGTCGACATAGCATTCGACCGTTTTCCGGAGATGGTCCTGGAAAATTTCCGTCATCGCTCGTTGATATGTGGCACCAGCATTTTGGGCGAGCGGCATGGTATGTAACAATATATACCGATGGAAGTTACGAGCGGCGTGTGTTTGGCATCATCGGGTGCATCTTGATCGATTGTATCAGAAACCATCCATGAGCGACATTCTTTCAAATCCACACGTATTGTCGACTATGACATCGTGATTGGTAGAGAAAGTCGTCTTTGGGGCAAGCGGCGTTGGTCTGTAGTCGACCACAGTCCTAATCGAACCATTCTTCTTCATGGCCAGGGACTATATTAGCCACCCAATCCGGATGTTGAATTTCCTCGATGAATCCGATTCTATGAGTTTCTTCACTTCGTCAACGATTGCCTCCAATATTTGTGGGCGAAACCGTCTTCTGGTTGCTTGGCGGAGTTTGACATCCGCCTTGATGTTGGCGATGTGTTGCCACATTAGGGTCGAGTCCTGGCATGTCCTCGTAGCTCCAAGCGAATACATCGATATACTCCCTGATTAGGGCGATCAACTCTTCCTTCTCTTCCGAGGAAAGAGTATTGCTGATGTTTATGAGCTTAGGATGCTCCTCATCACCCATATTAACCTGGACTACCTCGTCCTTAGTGGGGGGTTCTCTTTGTTCGAATCTATCCCCAAACTGCTCTCTGAGTTGATGGATCCATGGGTCTTCCCATGTTGGTGTAGGCGTTGAAAAATACTTACAAGGTCCCCGAAACCAACTCGTGACGGGGAGTCGGCGAATGACAACCCATCGAATGATACAGACGTCGAATCGTTAAGACGCAAACTCGACGGCGAACCCATAGCGTCACAAGCACGGTTTAAACCGGACTTGAACAGACGATCGGATCCCAGGACCGTTGAACCGGAACAAACCAAGAGTTAGTCTCGGAACCAAATACAGACGGAACCTAAGTCGGGAGAAGGCCAAGAGTCAGAATAGGCAGGGCCTAAACCAGAGGCAGAGAAAAGAAAAGCGGTAGCTTGGCGGAAAAAGCGGCGGCGACACCTCGACAAATGACCAAGGTGGCTCGGCCACTTTGGCCGAGCCACTGCCAATTTGGCCGAGGTGGCTCGACAAGTGGCGAGGTGCCTCGACCTGGCCGAACACCTCGGCAATTTGGTAGGTGGCTCGACAGTGGTGAAACCACCGAGGTGGCCGGCGCACATTCCCCCCCCTCTTGTATAAATAGGGGGGGGGGGGGTCTTGTTGAAGAGGGGGTCGGATTTTGGGACTTCGGACGGGGCTTTTGGAGAGAATTTGGAGGATTTGGCTTTTGGACTTGAGCGTGGAGTTTCGAGGATTTTCTAAAGAGTTCTCACGAGATCCACGAGCCGTCGACGCACCGTTCCGAGCACCGACGAGCACAAGTCCAGTCGACGTCTGATCTACAAGCGGAAGGTAACTGAATTCGGGTCGAACTACAGATACCCTCTAGGTTAAGCTTCGTCTTAACCTCAGGGATAGCGCTGTGATTTCTCCTTGTAGATCTCACCCGCTCCGGTGATCCTCTCCTTCGTGAGTGCGATCCCCGCAGGCGATCCTCTCCTTCGTGAGTGTGATTCCCTCAGGCGCTTCGTTTCCTTCGTGAAACGAGCCCCTTTACATCTGTAGTTCCAGAACCCGGGTCTCCACTTGGATCGGAATTGCGCGGTGGTCCACGGACACAAAAAGTCCCCGGCACAGGCAAAGAACCCACGCAAGCGAGGACCTCGATATAACAGATCCTCGTGTTTGTTCACAAGGATAAAAGTTGTAATCTTTTTTGATTTTCATTGTACGCCTTAAAATAAAAGGCATTTCTTTTGAATTTTGTTGTAGGCCAAAGAAGCTGTAAGCAAATTCAAATCAATGACAATCATCCCAACTTTTACCGCGAACAGTTGGCATATCTTCATCACCCTCAATAGTAGCAGGATCGACCGTAGCCATATTTGACATTAAAGCCTTGAAAGCTTCTCCGAGGCTGGTGTCAGAATCCCAAGCCGAAGAATCAGACGAATGTCCGTCTCCCCCACCGGGTGGATTATCATCAATCAGCCATGAGCATTCATCTTCTGAGGAGGATTCGTATCCCAATCGCCTTCTAAATGCATAGTAGTTATCCGGTTTCCCTCTTGGGACATATGCTGCTCTGGGAGGGACTCGAGGACCTCGCCCAAAACATAGACCTTCTCCTTGTGTCAAGTTATACCCCCATCTCTTCATGATACCCAGTGTTTCTGGACTATATCTGAATGTGTGGAGGATAGGTCCATTGTCGTCTTTGTCGTTTTCTAAGAAATGATTCGGCGTTGGAACTGCATCTCCTTTTCCGTAAACCAAGTCTTTTTCACTACTTGATCTTCGTGGGATGACGAGTGTTGTCCCAAGGGAGTCTTGGAACCGCTTTGTGTAAAGTAAGATGACCGAAGCCGTGTGCAACTCGATCATTGTATAAACTGTCATCACATCATTCAAAGACAAAGGATACTCTAAATCGTCATTTATTGATTCATCGGCAATTTGCCATTTACAATGTTCATCTGACGATTCTTCATCGTCAAGATTGATTACAAGGGGTACAATGTCATTTAAAACAAAACCTCCACTATAACCAAGCCCGCTTCGGATCGCTCTTCTTCACCGTCCGCGTTTGGGCCGATGATTCGCCGACTCATTACCGTAGAGGAGAGAATCGGTGAAATAATTCTCCATCCCCTTAAACGGTTGTTTGTCCGCGACCACCGCCTTGACTCATTATTCGTGTCTACATATTTGAGACACTGATGAAGAGTAGAGGGGACTATAACATTATTGTGGATCCAAGGTCGACCCAACAATAAGTTATAGGAAGTCTCCGCCAATCACATAGCAGTGACTTCGACTTTAAGTCCCCATTTGGCACTTTATCCGATTTTACCAAGCGCCGAGACTACCGGTGTTAAATCCGTGATCACCGGGTGCTGATGCCACCATCGCGTGAATTCCAAGATGATACATGAGGCGCAGGGGCATGATGCTCACAGCTGAACCCGGATCGACTTGGATTTGGTTAACTTCACTAGAGCCAATATACCCGGTGAAGTATAGCGCCTATCGTGTTTGAATTCCTCGCCCGCATATCCTCCTTGTAAAAGTGATGCGGGAAGTGTTTAGTCTAGGTTGCATTGTTGACTCTTTCTCCTCGACTTGGCCTAATCTCGGGTGAGGAAGACTTCAATCGGCAGGGCTTCCTCAAGGGCTTCTTGTCTTTTTTCGACAACCGCAACAGCTCATAAAGGGTGATCTTATGGGAATATTAGCCAATTGGGCCATGACGCCGGCTTATATGGGGAGTTCGTTCTTTCTTATCTCTTCCAATAGGGCTTAACGAATCGAGACCGCCGAGTTGAACTTCCCGTGGGTCGTCACGTGGCTTCTTTGCCCACTTGTCGCTTCGGTGTGAGTGAGGGGAGTCGCTGGCACCCCCCCTGACAGCCGCCTTGGCATTAGGGTCGGGACTTCCTGTACTTATATTTGTACTGTGGTCCGCTCCCGGTGGTGTGGGCTTCAGTTCTCTTCTGACAACCTGAATGTTACCACTGCTCGCCATCTCCTCCGAATTGCGAAGTAGCATGGCATGACTTTCCCTTCTGCTTTGATTTCTTCTTCAATGAAGAAGAGGCTACCCATTGCTCATCCTCAAGTAGGTCTGGGTGGATCCACAGGACTTCGCCATTTGGGGTTGTATATGATACAAGTCCTTTCTGGCGTTGCTTGTGTGGGTCGTCATTCACCGCCTTCATTGCGACTTTGACCATCGGTTTGGGCTCAAACCATGTTAATGGCACCGACCCAAAGTTATGGACACCGTGATTCGCTCCGACCTTCTTTTCTTTGGACGGCTTCATAGTAATGACCCCTACGTCAATTAAAGCTTGGATTTTATCCTTAAGGCTGAAACAGATTTAGTGGGGTGATGAATTGCCTGCGATACGCTAGCATTTTGGGTCATTCGTCTCACGCTTCCTCTTGATTCCGAATCGGAGGGAGCTTGATCTTGTTATTCTCGACGAGATACTTGAAGAGACCGGAATCTCGCCGCCCCTAAAGGAATAGGACTTCGGAATCTCGGCTCAGGCCTTCGCTTCGTGGCCCAGTTGCCACGCTGATTGTGCCTCGCCGTTTGCCGCCGTTGCCGCCGCCGGGTTGAGTTGAACGCTGGTTCGCGAACCGCCGCCTTGGCTTGCTCTTTCCCTGCCGCTGGGACAAAGTTACGCTGGAGTTTACTCGCTGGCCTCTTGGCTCTTCCGCTTTTTGAGGAATTTCCGCTTGTTTAACGACCTTTGTTCCACGCGAGATGTGCCGTTCATTGCCTCGAAAGCACGCTTCATCGACAAGTTGTGGTGTCCGAGGATGAACTCCTCGTTATTGATCCCGCAGCTTCATTGCCTTGTTCGAATCGCTTGACAAAGATATCCACGCTTTCCTCAGTTTTTTGCCGAAGAATAATGTCGATCGATACGATTGCCGCTCGAAGAAATTGGTGAAAACTCCATGTCGCCCCACTCGTGAATGCTCCCCGCAAGACGCGGTACTAATCGGGCCCCAAGAGTGCCAACGAATGACCGAACCATCGTGGGCTCGCTTCCTGATATTACCCCCGCATCGACTTGAAGTAGATCAAGTCGCGTTGGGAACCCTTCCCACAAACGGTGTGAAGTTTATTAAATTAAACTTAGACTGCAGGAATTGATTCCCACTCTAGGATATGGGCAAGGAATACTGTCTTTTCACCTCTTGAGCGAAATCAATGAGTTGATTTTTGCTCGAGGTCTTTGATTTTCGCTCTCATGAGCAACAAAGATCACGCTATGTGCGCTGCTATGGTTCGTGAGGGTTATCATCCTCCCTGCTTTCTCCCCGACCGAAGCCGTCTATCTTGATCGATGTCGCATACCGACTCGATTCACCTCTATGTTTTGTCAAGGCTTGATCTGTTGGTCGCGGCATTTCTCTCATCGTCTGCATGGCCAAATCCATCTCGCTTAAAGTTTTCAAGTTGTTTAGCCAACGCTCGCTCTAGCATTTTAGCCACTTGATCTATACCGATCATGAGCGCTTCGGGGCTCCTTCACTAGATATGATCGATGAGGCGACATGAGCCGATATCCGACGATCATCCTCCGTGGGTATCCCTTTCGAAGTTTGTCGATTCGACCGTCGGATAGTCCCGACCGCAAACGAAGTTAGCCGCTATGATGCGCGGGAATAGCCCGTGACACGTTCTTTGCTGGTCATATTATTAGTGACCTCGCAATTCATCTTCTCGATGCCATCCTTCAAGGAGTCGCTTTGACCTAGGTCTTGACGCGGTCGGTGCTAAGCCTCGAAGACCGACACTTTTCGAGTTTCGCCGGCAATTGCACTCGAGAGCACCGCTTTGATGAGCTTAGAGCACAAGTACGACGCATGTGAGTGGGGAATCCTTCCGAGATTTTCGCACCCCCGCTTCTTATCGCTTCATCGATGTGTACCGAGGACTCGCCATGTGTTGCGCGATCTCTGTATAACGTCGCCGCCATCGACGAGAGCGCCTCCTTCCGAATGGCCAAAACTACCGAAAGTAACCTTGACTTTCGCTATGTGAGCGCGGAAGTTTCGGGGACCTCGACTTGATCTTTAATCCTGGTGATGTTGCAGAATCTCCCGCTCTTTCTCGAACGGGTGCGCCTCCTCAGATGAGGAGTGACCCGTGATCCCTTCGTGAGGATCCAAGCGGCCCTGATAGTTGGTTTGGTGGTGGTGATGGAGTTGGCTTCACCACCGCCGTGTGCGTGCACCTTTGACCTTGAGGCTGGCCGACTTGGACTTTGGCGCCGAAGTTTGCACTTATAGCCTTCGCTTAGGTGTTGAGACAGAACGTGGCAATCGGGTTGGGGCACCGCTAGACTTGGGCCTCCAAACCCGGTGGTACCGGTGGCTTTTTCCACTTCCTTCTTCAACTCACGGAGCCTCGATGCACTAAAGCTGCAGCTCAAGAAGGAGGCGCGGCTTCCGGATGCACTGGTGTGGAGCGGTTCCGCTTGACACGGACCCACTCGCTGGTTGACGGCTTGATAGACTGCCGATCACTTGAGGCCGCCTAGTTCCGATCTTAGATCCGCCAGAAGCGACCCCATCCACGGATTGCATGGCCTTGGCATTTTGCGCCATGCTTTGTCGCCGCTTTGGCGGGCTCGCTGGAGAGTGCAGCATCATCGGCGTTCATCTCGGCGCCATCCGACTTCAGCGCCGGCGATTTCGCTACTGCTGGGCGGCGGGTTGGACTCACCGCCCCGGGCTCTACATCGGAGGCCCATCGGGTTCTCCCTTGCATGAGTCCTTCTTGAGCGGCGGGAGCGCTGATCTGGAGGACGAGGAAAGATACTCCTCAGATTTCCGCTGGTCAACTCGAACTCGACCTCTTCCTCCACCGATAGGGATCCGTGGCGCGACGACGACCTCCAATTTGAGGCCTGTGGCTCCCACTGTGGTCGCCCTTGTTCGCGTAAAAGTCGGTTTGATTGTCATTGATTTGAACTTGCTTGCCTTCTTTGGCCTACAACAAAATTCAAAAGAAATACCTTTTATTTTAACGCATAATCAAAAAAAGATTACAACTTTTTCCTTTATGAACAAACACGAGGATCTCTCTATATCGAGGTCCTCGCTATGCGGGTTCTTTGCCCGTGTCGGACTTTTGTGTTCGTGGACCACCGCAATTCGATCCGTAGAGACCCGGTTCCGAACTACAGACGTGAAGGCTCGCTTCATAAGGAAACGGTTCTTAAGGATCACACTCACGAAGGAGAGGATCGCCTGGGATCACACTCACGAAGGAGAGGATCGCCGAGCGGTGAGATCTACTAGGAGAAATCACATATCCCCGAGATTAAGACGGCTTAATCTAGAGGGTATCTCAGAATTCGACCCGGTCGCCACCTTCCGCTAGATCAGACGCCGACCGAACTTGTGTCACGGTGCTCGAACCGCGGCGTCGACCGCCGTGGATCTCGCAGAATTCTTCAAGATCTCCCGAACCAGGCTTTAAAATCCAATCCAAATCTCGTCCAAGCCCCAAAAATCCCCGTCCAATCCCCTTGAAGAGCCGACCCCCTATTTATACCATCGTAGTGGTCAGGGCTCGCCACTTGTTTGCCACCTCGCCACTTGCCGAGGTACGCCATACGAGGCGCTACCGCCGCTTTGCCGCTTTTTTTCCGCCGCTTTTCGGGCTTTCCATCTCGGCTTGGGTTCCGTCTATACTTGATTCCGGACTAACCTTGGTTCGCTCGTTCAACGGTCTTGAAATTGATCGTCTGCTCAAGTCCGGCGAACTGCGCTTGTGACGCTGGTTCGCTGGCCGAAGTTCAAGGCCTTAACGATTCGACGTCCGTATCATTCGATGGGTTGTCATTCGCCGACTTCGCCACGAAGTTGGTTTCGGGATGTAAGACCCAATCGGCCTCGTGATGCGAGGCTAAAAATCCACCACAACCGCCGCCGATTGCGTAACCCCTATCTTTGCCGGGTCGATTCCGCCAATGGCGCCGCTGACTTTCCAAGAGAGCCCGCCAGGAGACGCCACCGGGCGAAACAATTAGCACATGTGCAAAAGAATCGAGGGATGGGGTCCGCTATGAGGCGGATCTAAGATCTAAGTTGACTCGTAGGATCAAGTTCGAGATCGTGAGCCGCATTCTTACAGCGGGCGACAAATGAATGGGTCCGAAGTCAAACGGAACCGCTCTACGCTTCAGAGCGATCCAGCCGCTCTTGCGCAGTAGCACGGCTTTGGTGCAACAAGCCCGCGAGTTGAAGAAGGAGGCGCCAAGAAGTCGCCAATAAATCGGCTAGTTTGAAGCCCAAGTCCGCCGCTTCAACTCCGACGAACCAAAGATCCAAGCTCAGCTCTACCAAAGAAGCCAACTCTCGCCCCGCTCAAATCGAAATTGTGAGCACCTCAACAAAGCGTATTGACGCCGGTTACCTCCGTGTTCGGCGCTTCAAACTTCCGGCGGCTAACTTCGCCACGCACAGAAGCTTATCGCAAGGATCGCCTGGGTCCACTAAAGGAATCGCGTCACCCTCGATACATGGGTCGCACCCACAAAGACAAAAGATTCCTACTGCTGCATACCGACTAAAAGTCAAGTCCGAGAGTCCCACGAGTTTACCTCACACCGACGAAAGTCAGCGGTGACTTTCGGCAGCTCTACTTAAACAATCCAGACTGAAGGAGACGCTTTCATCCGATGATGAGAGCGCATACCGAGGGATCGTATGACATACGGAAGATTGCTCCGCACTCATGCCGACGAAGTTATATTACCGTACTGGGGGTACGAAGAAGGCTCGAAGGGGCTCCCCCAAGCCAACTCAGTCATGCTTATGCTCCAAGCTTATCAAAACAGTGCTCTCGGAGTGTAAGTGTTGCCAAGAAACTCCAGAAAGAGTCTCGGTCTTCCAGAGACTTAGCACCAACACGCCAAGACCTAGGTCAAGGCAATTCCGCAGAAGGATGACCTCCTCGAAAAGAATGAATTGCCCGCGGTCACTAATAATATGACCGCAAAGAACCGCCGCCACGACGCTTTGAAGCGCATCGCACGTTAACTCGCTTATGTCCGTGACTATCCGACGGTCCAGATACGACAAACTTCTGAGAGGGATACCCGCGAAGGATGAGGTGTCGGATATTGGTTCCGCAATCGCCTCTGATCATACTGTATCTAGTGAAGGGAGCCCCCAAGAAACGCTTATGATCAGTGCAGATCAAGTGGCTAAAATGCTGCAGCATTGAATAAGCAACGGAAAACTTCAAGCTAGAAATGGATATGGCCATGCAGACGATGAGAGAAATGCATGACCGCATCCAAGCCTTGACAAAACATCGAGGTGAATCGAGTCGACATCAACGTCGACCAAGATGACAAACATTCGCACTGTGAGGAAGCACAAGAGGATGATAACCTCCCGAACCACGCAACGCTGCATAATGTAGGTGTGGTCGCCATGAGAGCCAGAAGATCAAAGACCTCGAGAGCAAAATCAACTCTCTCGATTTCCGCCAAGAGGTGAAGAAAACCGCATCCCTTGCGGTATCCTAAGGAGGGAATCAATCCCATACCGCTAAGTTTAACTTAATAAACTTCACGCCATTTGATGGGAATGGTTCACCAACTCAACACCTGATATACTTCAAGTTCCACTTGGGGGTAATATCCGGAAACGAAGCCCTGATGGTTCGGTCATTCGTTGGTACCTTCAGGGGCTACCTTCGATTGGTGTACCGCCTCGCCGGAGCATTCATAGCCGGACGACATGGAGTCTAGCTTCCTCACCAATTTCTTCGACGACGATACCAAGTATCGATCGGGACATTGCTCGACGAGAAGCAAAGGGGCGGAGAAACAGTAGACGTCTTCGTCAAACGATTCCGGAATAAGGCGATGAATTGCCGGGATCCGATAACAGAGGAGTTCATCCTCCAGACCTGCCACAATAACTTGTCGATAGATGTGCTCGAGGCAATGGGGACAGCGCCATCTATAACGTGGAAGGATTTGAAGGTTCGTGGAGAGCAAGCTGAAAGATTCCTTAAGAGGAAGAAAGCAGAAAGAGGCCAGCCGGTAATAAACACGAACAAACAGAGTTTTGTGCCGCTGCGGCGAGGTAAAGCGCCAAAGAAAGTCTCAGACGCTTAATCAAACGCTCAATCGAACCACAATGCAGCTTGCAACAACGCATCACAAAGAATCGCGCCTCAATGGCGCCTAACAAAATCAAACCTTCCGCTCGAGGTTTCCCAAGACTTACTGCTCAAAGACGAGGAAGTTCCGCATCTTCAAATACCTTCGAGAACAATAAGATCCGCTTGCCCCATTGTGAACCAAGAGGAGGCAAACAAGGTTACAGATCCTAAGTAATCGCGCTACTACTGTATGTACATCATCCTACAAAGTTCTCATACCATCTCAAGGACAAGATTCAAGCCTTGATTGATGTTGAGTCATACTCCAAACCCTCTAAAGAGAAGAAGGTGGGAGCAAATGCCTCTCTATAAGCGCTCGGATCAGCCTCCTTGGATTGGTTTCAACCGACGCCGCTTATTAAGGTAGGAATGAAGATGGTGAACGAGGATCCGCACGCAATGAGAGAAGGGCTCGTACAGACACAACAAAGAACGGGAAATTGGGTTCACCCCGACTTGCCGGAAGACGAACATGGGCTACATCCTCGCAAAAAGAAGTCCAAGGAAAAGGCAAACTATGCCATGCCGCTCAAAGAATTCCGTAGAAGGATGATGAAAAGGTAGCCACCTTCCAATTTCTCGAAGAGGAGCCTCAAGTCTTCGCTACTAGGAGCCGACACGAATATAGTTACAAATATCCTGAGGCTCCAAACCCAAATGCTAAGACATCCGTAATCGGTGGCCAATGCACTTCACTGCAGAAAGGACAATGTAGGAAGAGATACCGCTAAAGAAAAGCAAACAAGTAAAGGAGAAGCAACCTCGGTCCGTGAAGCTCAACTCCGGCAAATTCCATTCAATCGCCCGGACAGAGGGATAGACCGGAACATCGAACTCTCCATACCGCTTCATGTCATGGCCCAATTGGCAAACATCCCGGCTAGAATAACTTCTACGAAGGCTCCGATTGTCGCGGAGACCCTGAAGCCTTACAAGAGGCTCTAGCCGATTCAAGTCTTTCTCACCCGATTAAGCCAAGTCCGTAAGAGTCGCCCAACAAGGTAACCTTGGGCTAAACACTTCCCCGTTACTTTTACAAAGGAGGATATGCGCATAAGGATTCCAAGCACGATAAGCCGCTATACTTCACCGGGTATATTGGCTCTAGTGAAGTTAACCGGATCCAAGTCGATCCGGTTCCACAGGAGCATCATGCCTCAAGGCCATGTATCACCTAGAATCCGCCAAGAGTCGGCATCAACAGCACAATGATCTATGGGTTTAACACCGCCTCTGGACGCTTGGTAAAATCCGGATAAAGTGCCAAATGGGGATTTAAAGTCCAAGTCACCGCTATGTGATTGACGCAGAGACTTCCTATAACTTATTGTTGGGTCGGACTTGGATCCACTGGAACGCTATAGTCTCATACTTCTACTTCATCATGTCTCAAATATGTAGACACTAATAATGAGGTCAAGACGGTGGTCTACAAACAACCGCTTAAGGATGGAGAATTATTTCACCATTCTCTCCTCTACGGTAATGAGTCCAAATCAATCATCGGCCCAAGGCACTGACAGCGGAAGAAGCCGATACCGGCCGCTTGATTATAGTGGTGGTTTTGTTTTAAACGACATTGTACCCCTTGTAATCAATCTTGACGATGAAGAATCGCCGATGAACATTGTAATTGGCAAATTGCCATGAATCAATAAATGACGCATTTAGAGTACCTTTGTCTTTGAATGATGTAATGACAAGTTTATACAACGATCCAGAAGTTGCACTTACCAACTCTGGCCATCTTGCTTTTACAAAAGCAGCCTAAGACTCCTTTGGGACAACACTCGCCATCCCACGTAAGATCAAGTGAAAAAGACTTGGTTTACTAAAAGGAGATGCCCAACGTCAATCATTTCTAGAAGAAGATGAAGATGACAATGGCCTATCCTCCACACATTCAGATATAGTCCGTAAACACCGGGTATCATGAAGAAGTGGGGTACAACGTGACACAAGGGGAAGGTCTATGTTTTGGGCAGGTCCTCGAAGTCCCTCCTAAAGCTGCATATGTCCCAAGAGGGAAGCTCGGATAACTACTACGATTTAGAAGGGGATTAGGATATGAATCCTCCTCGAAGATGAATGCTCATGGTCGATTGATAATAATCCACCCAATGAGGGCGACTTTGACATCTTCGCCCCGATTCTTCGGTTGGGATTCCGAACTTCTGGAGAAGCTTTCAAGGCTTTGATGTCAACTATGGCTACGGTCGATCCTCGCTACTATTGAGAGTGATGAAGATATGCCAACATGGGAAGACCCATGGATCCATCAACTCGCAGAGCGCTTGGGGATAGATTCGAACAAAGAGAACCCCCACTAAGGACGCAGGTAGTCCCAGTTAATATGGGTGACGAGGAGCATCCTAAGCTCATAAACATCAGCAATACTCTTCCCTCGAAGAGAAGGAAGAGTTGATCGCCTCTAATCGGAGTATATCGATGTATTCGCCGAGTTACGGGACATGCCAGACTCGACTAATGTGGCGACACATCGCCAACATCAAAGTGGATGTCAAACCCGCCAAGCAAATCAGAAGACGGTTTCGGGTCCACAAATCTTGCAGCAATCGTCGATTTATGAAGAAACTCATAGAATCGGATTCATCAAGGAAATTCAACATTCGGATTGGGTGGCTTAATATAGTCCCGGTCATGAAGAAGAATGGTTCGATTAGGGTCAGGTCGACTACGCAGACCTGAACGCTACTTGCCCAAAAGACTACTTTCCTCTTCCAATCACCATGTCATAGTCGACAATACGCGTGGATTTGAAAGAATGTCGCTCATGGATGGTTTCTCGATACAATCGATCAAGATGCACCCCGATGATGCCAAACACACGCCGCTCAACTTATCGGTATATATTGCTACACCGGCCATGCCGCTCGCCTCAAAATGCCGGCGCCACATATCGCCGAAGCAATGACTAAGATTTTCCAGATCATCTCCTGAAAACGAATGCTACGCCGACGACTTGGTCGTGAAAAGCCGCAAAGGAGATCACATCAAAGATCTTAGAACGGATTCGAGCTCATGCGAACTCATCGCCTAAAGATGAATCCCGCCAAATCCTTCCTTGAATGTCCAAAGGCAAGTTCCTCTGCTGGCTGCCACCGACAAAAGAATCCACGCCGATCCCGACGAAGGTATTCAAGAGTTGCAACTCCTCCGAAATCCGAGAGAACTCGGGATTGCAAGGGCGATTGGCACATCCGACAGCTCATATCGAACCTATCCGAAGTGCCAACCGCTTCTAAGTTGAACAAGAAGGGCGGTCGCTTATTTGGACGACGCTCCGCCGAAGCGCTCAAGAGATCAAGTTGTATCTCGCTAAACCTCCCCGCTCTTGTTGCACCGCTGGTCGAAAACCGCTTCGATTTACATCAAGGCAACGGATCACTGCTAAGCTTTACTCGCCAGACGACGATACGGTCACGTAACGTGCGTATTACCCGTTCTAACATTAGTCTGGGCCAGTCTCGATACCCAATGGTCGGAGAAGGCCTTGCATTAGTGTTCGCGATTCAAAATGCGCTTATTTAGCTCCGGACAGACGATTTATGTTATCTCTAACGTGAACCGGTCCGAATATTTATGACCCAACCGCCTCAATGAGTTGGCGCCATTAAATGGGCCTTGCTCTTGTCCCAATATGACTTGCACTTCAAACAACAAAGTCGGTCAAAGGACAAGCGACGGCGATCTTACGCCAACCCGCACAACAGACGCAGCTGAGCTATATGATGATCTTCCTGATGAAGTCCGAAGTCAACACTACATGCACCAACAAATATGGCGGATGTATTTTGATCGAGCTTCGGCCACTAATGGCAAGTGCCCCGATGTTCTAAAATCTCCACTGAGTCGAGTTGTCTTGATTTCCCGGGAATCATGTCATGCCCCGCGCTTATTCACTCACCAACCTTGTTTCAATAACGAGTCGAATATACGCGCTACTTATTGGACTTAGTTTCGCCAAGGAGCCGGGGTCGAGTATCTCAAGCATATGGCGCATTCACAATTGATAGTTAAGCATCCGCGGTGATTACGGTTAGGAATCCTCGACCGTCCCCTATCATCGATAGCCGCTGAAATGGCGGACTCGCTCAAGAATTCTTCATCGAATATATCCCACGCCCAAAACGCCACGCAGATGCACCGCGGCTAGTCATGGTCGTTAGCACAACCTTCGAGACCGAAAGCAATTAGTTACGGCCGTCATCAACTCTTTGTACCAATATATGATGGGGTACAAGAAGATGAAGGGTAATTACCAAAGAGGTACATGCAATCCAAACCAAATTGGAGCCCCGAGATTGGCTTTCCTATCATCGACTACGCCTTGCACGGTATTCTCGGAAGACGAAGGAGAGAGAGTCAATCCGCCAAGAGCTCCCAGATTCTTTTACAACACGTAGACCCGATGTTATATCGCCGGTATGACGGTCTTTACCCGATGCCTTTCAAACAAGGAGGCGTAAGAGGTCCTTCGAAGCGCACGGAAGGTGAGTGTGGAGCACACCACCGTCCCAAGCTCTACGATCGATCGAGAATGGGCTACTTTTGGCCCACAATGATTAATGACGCAATGAGCACGCTGGAAATGCCACGCTGCGGTCAAATTCACAAGAATTACATGCATCGCCTCCCCGAAAGCTTGCATCCTTCTCGCCACATCCCGCCATTCGAGACATGGGGAATGGACGTTGTAGGTCCCATTTTTCCGTCCGCCGCTAAAGGAGATCGGTTTATTCTAGCGATCACCGACTACTTCTCCAAGTGGGTCAAGCAATCCCGCTTAAAAGAAGTCAAGGCGAAAACCGCCATCAAGTTTATCAAACACCATGTCATCTATCGACACGGTCCCCGAGACGGATCGCATGACAACGGTCCCCAATTTATCGCCACCTTCATCGTTTTGCGTAAAAGTTCAAGATGATGTCTCGCCGACGTTCTATAATCCAAAAAGAAATGGATTAGCCGAGGCGCTCAACAAGACGATTATCAAGATTCGCCAAAGCTTGTGAAGAATAAAAGCTTAGACCGATGATAAACTCGAGAAGCACTCGGGCGATCGCGACAACCGCACGCGACGCCAACCGAGCGACCCCGCACTCGGGTTACGTGTGAAGCAATTCTCCGCTGGAAATCCATTCTCACGCCGCCTTCAACCGAGATGACGACCAAGAACAACATCAAAACGCCTCAAGAGCTTGAGATGTTGGATGAAAAGCGCCCGAAGCTCAACAATGCATTGAGTTCTACTAAGCTAGATGTCGAGCTTTCAACAAGAAAGTACGACAACGGAGTTTCAAAGAAGGGGATTTGGTCCGCCGCCGACGACCAATAATCCTCACTTCAAAAAGAAAGGTAAATTCAACCCAAATGGGAAGGACCGCTTATAGACACAGCCTATTCAAACGGCGCATATCGCCTTATCACATAAAATGGCTAATCGCAATTAATGCCGATAAATGGGAAGTTTCAAAAGTATTATCCTTAGTACATTCAGATAACCCATTTTGATGGGAAGTTCCTAAAATATCTCGCCATTTTCATGAGGATAACCCTAAGTTATTGTGTTTTCTCCAAAATTCTCTCTCACCGATCACCATTGACTGGGCCCACTAAAAATCTCCCCGGTCCAACCACTGAAAATCCCTCTCAATTCCCTCCACCTAACGAGAGGTCCACTTTTAAATTTTCGTTAGCAATCCTATAAAAGCCAAAGCTATCCGCATTCTTCCAAGATCTCCAGAGTGGAAACCCCACTCTTAGTTTATCATCTGAAATAGAACACATTCTTCCTTTCCCACATTTCACCCTGAGATAATACATTCTTCTCCTCTAGAAGCAAGAGATAGAACACATTCTTCCTCTCTTGTCTTAGATTCTCGGAGTGGAGATCCCACTCTTAGTTTCATCTTTCAAGATTCTCAAAATGGAGATCCCATTTTTAGTCTCTTTCACTGGAAACAGGACAAAAATCCTTCCTTTCCAATACCAGGAGATAGGAGACAAGATCCTCCTTCCTCTCCACTGATAAGAGATAGGATACAAAACCTTCCTCTCTTGTTCATCTAGCACCAAGAGATAGGAGACAAGATCCTCCTTCCTCTCCATTGGTAAGAGATAGGATACAAAACCTTCCTCTCTTATTCGTGAGTTTCCGGAGATAGGACACAAAACCTTCCTCTCCACCGGCAAGAGATAGGACACAAAACCTTCCTCTCTTGTTCATCCCTTACCCGGAGATAGGAGACAAGATCCTCCTTCCTCTCCACCTTCGGAAATAGAATACATTCTTCCTTTCCCACCTCAATCAATCTTATTCGTTCGGCCAAGCCCGTCAAAAGAAGGCACCAAGGTTCATCTTGGGGAATTTGATCCCTAATCCTAAGCAGGATAGGTCGACGCCTAACACGCATCGCCGGTAGTCTCCCGTGAAAAGACTAAGCCTCACGATTCAACATCGTGAGCATTAAGTCCTAGAGCCATTCTTTAGCACAACGCTGTGTGTAGAACGGATTTAGATAATCTACATGCTAGCCCAACTCAAACAGTAGTTGGTAAAGGCCCATCAAACCCTTTGAGGGCTGGGGGTTGGCCAATAACCCTAAAGTCAACACCTCACACGCTACCGTTTAGTCTTTTTCCCATTGAAGAAGACACCAGAGTTTGATTCGGGGTATTTTATCCGGCCTAAGAAGGATAAAGCCAACGCCACACGTTGCCGGTTTAGTCTTTTTCCCATTGAAGAAGACACCGTAGTTTGATTCGGGGTATTTTATCCCGAAGCCTAAGAAGGATAAAGCCAACGCCACACGCGTTGCCGGTTTTGTCTTTTTCCGATTGAAGAAGACACCGTGAGTTCGATTCGGGGTATTTTATCCCGCCTAAGAAGGGATAAAGCCAACGCCATAACGCATTGCCTTTAGTCTTTTTCCAATTGAAGAAGACACCGTGAGTTTGATTCCGGGTATTTCATCCCGGCCTAAGAAGGATGAGTCTACGCTGCACACGCTGCTGTCGCGGTCTCTTGCCCGAAACAAGACGGCTTCCACGTGATTCAACATCGTGAGCATTAAGTCTAAGAGAGTCTCATTCTTTTAACAACGCCACGCGCGTAACGGATCCAGATAATCCGCACGCCAGCCCAACTCAAACGGTAATTGGTAAAGGCTAATCAAACCCGCTGATGGTCGAGGGTTTGCCAAAATCCTATAAGTATTATGGTTAATTATTTCGATTTAAATAAAAGAATCATAATAAAGAAAAAAAGGGACATATTTGATTAATAAAAGGATGAGATTACAAATCCTTAAACATCAAAATTGTGGGAACGAATTTGTATACTTTATCGCTGAAAGCCGGTTCCGCGAAGCTCGCCAAATCCGGGACTCCTCTCTCGCTATTAATGGCCTTCGCAATTTCGATGTCAACCGCCGGAATTCAAATTTCGCATGACCGCAAGAGCCTCTTCGCGTTCCTTACCAAGATGATCGACTTCCCTTGCCGCTTGAAGTTCTTGTTCGAGTTTCTACTACTCGCTTCCAAAGAAATACACAAGATCGAAAATGTCCCACGAAGATGAAACTTCAACGGCTAGCCTCCAAATGATGCACCTGGGCCTCCGATTTGAACTTCGAAGTCTAGCATCCCGCTAAGCCGCCAGCGCAGCCGTTGTCTCTGCTCTCTATATATGAGGGGAAC
Source organism: Asparagus setaceus (assembly GCA_012295165.1). Taxonomy (NCBI): domain Eukaryota; kingdom Viridiplantae; phylum Streptophyta; class Magnoliopsida; order Asparagales; family Asparagaceae; genus Asparagus; species Asparagus setaceus. The sequence continues at coordinate 20,089,585 of CM022706.1, forward strand.
CCGCCGCTTCAAAATCTTGTAGACTTTGGAGCTTAACCTCCTAATGGTCAAATCATCAAGAATGGCTTGTGCACTCGATCTTCCAAATATTCTCCCATGTTGCTTAATCCTACCCAATCAGAACACGAGTATAAATTGTTTCCTAATTCGCCGAGAGTTCCAGAAGAATATTTTCACAAAAATATTCTTAGGATAACTCGATCGTAGGATCACATCGATCAACACGCCTAGTCCTACTCCAAATAGGATTACGAGTATAAACTAGTTCCTAAATCTTAACGAGAAGTTCCCGGAGAATACTACCATATTCTTAAGGATAACTCGATAACCCTCAATTTCTCCCACGTGGAACCTCAAAGAGGGATAAATTGACGAACTCGACAGGGTTATATTACTTTACAAGCTCTACCTTGAAAGAATTCCTCCCATCAGACAATGCCGATTCGACGTCAGCCGTAAGGCCCATCGGTCAACAGCTTGGAATTGGAATAAGTCCCAAGAAGAATTCTCCCATCGAGGATAATTGTGCTCCAACAAGGAGTAATACAAGAGCGACGCTTAACCAACGCCGTGCTAAAGGATTCACCGATCAACGGTTCGGATCCACGCAAGATTGCACGCCGGTCAACGCGTGGCACAACCTGATTGAAGGCTAAAATCTATATAGTATGGCGCTAATTAAACGCGTCGCAGCCAAGGATTCCCCCGATCAACGGAGGAATCTCGATGGTCGATTGACGACAATTCACCAACACGAAGCCGACAAGAAGGGAACTTAATTAGCTACGCTTGAAATTCTAACAACGGTCAAGCAATAAATGCAAAGACCGTAACACCTATCGTATCCTACAAAGCACTGGAGAACCTGAGAGGATTGGAGGAATTAAATACTCGAGCCAACCTCAAAAGAAATTCATCTATCGACTCGTTGAGATTTCGACAACGGTCGTGCAAAAATGCAAGATCAGAATACCTTCAAAGAATCCTACACAAAGACCGAAAGACCGAAGGGAATGGAGAGATCAAACGCTAGGGTCATTCACAAGTCCTATCACGCCAATTAAAGAGTGAAGGGTTCATCATGTCCAAAGCATCCCGCACTCATCAAGAATCGACCGAGACGCTTTGGAGGGGTATCTCAGAGATGCTAAAAATTGCTTATCGCATTCTAACAAGACTCGTAAACGGTGGGTTGACAATCGATGATCCGTCCGGTCACATCTTTAACTCACGACGACGCCGACACGCCGCAAAACGCCAGAGCGAAGCCGACGAGCACATGAAGTGAGTCGGCAAGACGCACGTAACCAATGAAACGACGGTCATGGAAAACCCGACGACGGTTCGACGGTCGAAGTTGACTAAACTCAAACGCCGACGACGTAATCAACCGCACTTAGTCCGCCAATGCAAACGCAGCCGCTTGAGCTCAAAGTTGATCGGATACGACTCAAACACAACGGCACATCACCGAGCAAAACTAAGCCCTAAGACCGAAGAGTCGACGAAAACGACGCCAATCGACGAAAATGACACGAAGCGGCTAACCTCTACCATTTGGTCGAGGTGCCCTACCAGGTCGAGGTGCTTATCTACGTGGCTGCCACCAGGTGGCAAGACACCCCCTATTGTATAAATAGGGGGTCTTGTTGGTTCCAGAGGCGGATTTTTGGACTCAAGGCGGATTTTCTCGATTTCGACTTGATTTTCGTGAGGCTTGGACTTGAGCCGACTTCTCGATCTTCTCAAGAATTCTCGCGAGACCCACGAGCCATCGACGCCAGCCCGAAAGCACCGGCGAAGCACGAAGTTCACCGACAATCGCGACGTAGTTTAACTCGGCCTGACATGATCACATTTCTCCTAGTAGATCTCACCCGCCCGCGATCCTCTCCTTCGCGGAGGTGATCCCCTGAGGCCATCCTCTCCTTCGTGAGTGTGATCCTCAGCGCTTCGCTTCGCTCGCGGAACGAGCCCCTTCACGCTCAGAAGTTCCGCAACCCGGGTTTCCACCAGATCCGAATTGCCAGGTCCACCTGACGTAATAAAAGTCCCCAAGACAGCGAAGAACCCACACTAGCGAGGATCCCGTGATAATAGAGATCCGAAGGCTTGTTCAGAAAAAGTTGTAATTTTTGTTTTCATTGTACGCCTTAAAATAAAAGGCATTTCTTTTGAATTTTGTTGTAGGCCAACGAAGCTGTAAACGGATTCAACCACAATGAATAACAAACCAACTTTCCCTGCGAACAAATGGCGAGACACAACAAGGTATCGCGCTGATGGCGAGACACAATAGGTGTCTCGGGCATTGGTTCCACCCTGTAATTGACTTCCTGAGACTTTGACGACGTCGTCCCTCGATCTTCTCATGATTAAGTCATATTTGGGTTTCTTCAACAATTTTTGATGCCTACAGATACCCCCTCCAAAGTTTTCAGACTCCTCTGTATTTTGTCGAGAGGTCTGGAATACTTTGGATAAGATACGCCCTGCTTCTGTTCAACGTTGAACTTTATAGAGGGGCCCTATATCTTGCTTCAGTTTTTCGAACCCTGGCTACGCGACGTCGCTGACCATATTTTGGGATCAATAGCTGTTACATTTGTATTTGGATTGGTTAAAATGACGAAGTCGAATTTGAACTGATCATCTTCATCTTAAAAGTCACCACTTGGGTCATAATTGTGTGCCTCGAGAACCATATTGTCTCATCACAGTGGGGATGGCGTATGATTCTTCTTCCGCAACGAGAATTTAGAGAGGAAGCGTCGTCCGGCTTACTGAACACTTGGAACATAAGTTATTCGTTATCGGACTTCCGGGAAAGCTTCCGAATGTAATATGAGACCAATTTGCCTTGAATATACTGCTTCGAATCTCGTGTGGAGGATAGTCATCGAGTCTTGGAGTTACCAAGATAGTTTGGTGCCTCTCTTTGTGTGCGGTAGTCGAAGGTGTTGCGCTCGAAGAGAGCGACGGGCAGCTATTACGACCGCCGCTGACAGGTATGCGCTGCGCTTATGGCTGCCGCGGCTGAAGAGGTGTGGCTGGCTTAAGATCGCCAAGGCCAAAGAGACCGAGACAGCCGCGGCTCTTTATAAGCCCGACACTTATGGTTTTTCAACACTTTTAGCCCGCTCTTGAATTCAAAACCCTTCTAAAACTTTTGATCCTATAAAGCCCTAGGATCCTTTCCTGCCACAAATCATCATCTTTGCTCAAACCCCTTCTAGATCTAGGGTTTTGTTCGGTTTCTTTGAGATTTCATCGGTTTAGATCAGTTCTCCTCACAAACCGAAGCTTTTTGATCCTATATCATATCCGAGCCCTTTTCATCGAACCCTAGGGTTTCTTCGAGCCTTTCTTGCCTCGAGTCCCATACAAACCCTAGCTTTCCTCTTGTTCAAGCCAAAAATCTGATTTTATCATGTCTCCTAAAAGATCTCGTGGTCCCAAGGCCAACTGCCTCAAAACCTCCGCCAAGAATCCGCCACTTCGCTTATGGGGTAAGGTTTAGGTGTGTTCGTGTTTTGGGTTGAAAAGTGGCACTTTGTGTAAAATCCTCGCTTGTTCTCCTTTGGCGCAGGCATTCGAAGAGTCGAGGTCCTCCTTTGCAAGGATCGAGTTAAACGAGTGTTTTGCATTGTCAAAACACTCGTGAAATCAAGAACATGAGATACCGATCGCCGCTATGCGCTTTGGGTTGCCTGCCGCTAGCGCTGGACAGTGACCGCCTCGCTGCCGCAGACATGGACCGCTCGCCGGCAGATAAGAACCGCCTCGCCGGCGGCGAGATTTTGACTCGCTCGCACCGGGCGCATTGCTGGCCGCCTCGCCAGACAGCTTTATTCATTTTTGATTTTAGCTAAGTGTTCTTCACACCTAGTGTTGCTCTCTGGGTTTATTCTGACGCATCTTCCTATGTTTTGCGCTTGAATTCTTCTGCCGCTCTCACGCCACGAAGTCGGGCTTTATAGTATCGTGTTCTCATCTCTCGTGAGGCGCCATCAGATCGACATTCTCCTCGCTCGACCTGCCTCTCCAGAGTTATTAATTACTGGAGCATGGGGATCATCGTGATTTACGGAGGATGATAACTGACGCCCCGCTGACGAAAAGTGCTGGTTCTACTGAGATCATGAGGAAATCCAGCCTACTTGTTCGGGACTCCGCTGTCGATCCGAGGTTCTATCTTCCCCGCACAAGCTTGGCTATATAAAGGCTTGCTGCCGTTTCATCTGCCTCCTTCGCCATCATCATTCATTGGTGCACTGCAACCCGCCAATCAAAAGGAATATGCCTTGGAGATTGACCGAGGATCGTGAGCGCATCCACTGGGTATGGCCAAGGCGCTACCCCAGGCTCGAGCGATAGGGACTATGTTCGGCACTATTCTCAAGAATCATAGGTCAAGACGTACCACAATGAGTTGTTGATCAAGGTCATTACGCTGAAGAATCGCTCCGCCGTAATAGGAAGGGCATTGCCTCCTAACAAATCTCATCGATGCTTTGGTTGGTCCATTCTACCAACACCATGGACGCGGATGACCAAGCACGCTCTTGGCGGTGGAGTCGGAGTTACAAGAAACCGCTTGTACGCTCCCATTCGCTAGCATGTATGGGATCCCATCATCGCATCACTTCCTCACTTTTGGAGATTTATAACCCGACACCAATACTTTCCTGACGAAGAATGGGGAGTTGGGCCTACCGCTCCATGAGATGATGAAAGTATCCGGTCTTCCAATGGGTGATGCGCCATACCAGGAGTATTTCCCACTAATCGTCGACTGAAGGAGATGAAGGAAAAAGGGTCAAGTGTTTATGAGGTCCTTTGGGAATTGATTTGCCACTACTACCTCGCTATAGCGCCACCGATGTGAAGGCCGTGAAAGTCATAGGTCGCCTTTGAAACAGCTTTGTCGACCAATTGCTCAAGAATTTGGAGGGTAATAACGAGGTAAAAGAATTGGATCCTCTAACTCCTTCTGCCATCAACAATTTGATTGCGAAGACCAATGCCCAATCTTTTACTACTCCATTTGCCGAGGGCAAGATTCCCAAGGGCACCAAGTTCGAGACTTTGTGGCAAGTGCGTATACAAGCCACAAACCCTTTTGGCGGCTACTTGGCGATTTGGTTGAAGAAATGCGGTTCCGCGATCAATCCTCGATGTTATGCCTTTGAAGTGCTTTTCCCAAATGCTGAGTTAGTCGTCGGGTCCGTCTCCTTTCTCGCAATGGTAGCAGATATCCATTGGGCTTCGGGCGCTTAGTTGTCGGCTTCACCTGTAAGGGCAAAGGGTCTTCTAACGAGATCCCAGCCGTCAAAGTGGAACTACCCTATACTTATTTGATGGCTTGGCTCGTACTTCATCGTCCGGACTTGATGACGGCGCCTGAGGCAATCAACGCTGAAGTTCCACTATTGCAAAATTTGGAGAACTGTAAGTGGGGAGCAAGACAATTTTCTGAGGCGTCTCGCCAATTCAAGATCGCCAAGAGTTGGGAATTCTTCAAGTGTTTCCCAAACTTTTTGAGTCATTACGATGACGTCCTCATTGATGCTGCTGAGCCTAACGGAAGCCGTACTATCCTGGATCTAGGCTGCTTCCGGTGGTTGATAAATATTCTACCGCTACCTTGTTCGTGAGTTAAGAATTGCATGACATTGAGCCTTATCTTCCATGCCGGTTTTCGCCAATTTGGCTATGACCGATCTATGTCTGAACCAATTGGGGAATGAAGACCCATGGACGCTTTATTGATGGCGCTACCGTATTGAGTATCGCTGTACCAATGCCAAGTTCGGGCCTCCTCGCCATCAACCTAAGCTTCAAACTACATTTCTATATTGCAAGTGGCTCATTACAGCTAACGCTCCTACTGAAGTGGGGCATAGAAAAGAGCATACGCCAACTCGTGCGTCTCCTCCGCGAGCTCAACCGACGAGGAAATCTAAAGGCAAGAAGAAGGTCATCCAAGAAGAAATTGAGGAAGAAGATTTTGACGACACGATCCTAAATTCAAGAGGAAAGAGAAGAGATTGTTCATCCCACAGGGTTCAACCGAGTGAAGTAGTAGTACCTTCTCGCCGCTCTCCATCTCGACAGATGCACCACCGAGCTTCTCGGTCCCATCTCCTCCCAAACGCCCTCAAACGCCTCGAAGAAGTTGTCGTTTACCCATCCCAACAGATGATCAAGGAGATAGAGAAGAAGAAGAAGAGGAAGAGGAAGCTTCCACCTCATTTTGAGGAAGAGGGTCCGACGCCGACGATCGCTCCTTCCCCAACATCTATTGTCGAAGCTTGTTATGACCAAGAAGCTCGCACATAGGCCTCGGCGTCCACTTTCTCCAAGTCCTGAGGCGGCTGGTACTGATTTTCCACTTGGGGGAGAAGATAAGATTTTGTTAACTTAAACTTCATTATTCCGTTTGTGACCGATATTCATTATTTCATTCTCTCTTCTCAGTTCCCTCTGAAGAAGGTGAGATTCGGGCTGAACCTTCTCCTCCACCTGCGTTTGTTTATGAAGAGTCAGGTTTTGCGACGCCAATACCTGAAACTATGGACGAGGGTATCTTAGATACTGCTGCTGATGCGGATGTTGACATGCCTCATGTTCCCGAAACTATCATCGCAGGTACGAATACGTCCTCTGGATGGCGACTCCAAGTATTGAAAGAATCCGACTTTGTTCCCCGCTAATGCTAATACGCGCCTATATTCTTTTAGAGAAATTTCAAGAAATGCAAGTGTTAGCTAAGCGTAACCGAACTCTGTGATGAAATTTAAACTTTACTTTTGTTCCCTTCGCTATTGAAGCACTAACACGCCAGAATCGCAGTTGATGGAGATGCAGTCAAGGAGAAGCGTTCTTCGTGCGCAGAGCTCGATAAATCTATCAACTCCACAGAGTCGGCTTTCTGTGATGTACATATATGTTACTATGATTCTCACATATGTAGGTATATGTACACTAACACCCGTGAGCGCATTGTTGATGTCACGCGAAAGCCGAGGACAACGGAGCCCTCGCATACGAAGAGGGTTTCGAGGAGTCATCCGAACAAAGCTTCGCCGATGATCTTTCTCCGAAGTTCGACCAAAGATCCGATTTCTGAGATGTTATCGGAACATACTCAAAGGGAATCTACTGTAGAAGCTAGCTCTTCTATCGGTACGTGTCTTATTGTTCAGATCTTCTCAATTTTTTATAGCCGATAATTGATACTTGATGGTATCCCTCGCAGACCTGCATTACTACCGCAGCAAGCTTTCATGGTTTCAGACTTAGAGATTCAACCCCTCGTTCTCCCAACTGAGTCCATCATTGTTTCGACTTTTGCTGAGAGTTCTCTCGTTCGACCTGGACCACTGGCTACTCAAGCTGAACCTGAATCAACTCCAGTGGTTCCTGAGGCTACATCGACGAGCATGGGAGAGACAACTCCAGCTGGGGGATCTTCTAGCCACACTGGTATGTCTCCTAATCTTGTTTCTTCTGAGAGTTTTAGAATTTGAAATCTTCAGAAATTTAAACTTCCTCTTTCACAGCGGCTCCTTCCGTGTTGTATGACACAATTAGAGCTTTGATGGCGGATGAAGATTCAGAGAAGATGGTTATTAGTGCAGAGCTTGAGGGTTTCACGTTCCTTCTCAATAAATTGATTGAAAAGGTCGTGAATAAAGGTTCCTCCTTCAGCTCAGCAAAGCGGCTTCTAGATCGGCATGTGAATATCATAAGAGAAGAGGGTTTTCCTGACTTGACTGACTCTATCGCAGAAGATCTGGTTCAGTTAGAGCAGGAACTGGGTGAACTTCAGAGACTTCAGTCCGGGGGTACTTCCTCTTATATCTCTTCTCGAGTTGAGTCTATTATGCTAGCTAGGGAAACCAAGCTTAAGAGTCATGAGGAAGAACTACAAGAAATGCGTGCTCACCGCCACCGAGGGCAAGCTTGAATACCCTGATGAAGCCACGTCCGACTTGGTCCGCCTGCTGAGACGCACGACCGGTGATCATTCGGCCGAAGAAAGCTCTCGCAGACGTAAGAGGCGCTGCGGTTTCCCCGAAGATTGATCTTGCTAGTTCAGAGAAGACTCACTCTAAACTGGCCGAGCAATTGAAGGCATCTCGACGAAGGTTCACGAATCGATCAAAAGATCATTCAGCCTTCTAACTCTTAACGATGCTTCTAGAGCCCTCCTCGAGAAGGAATTAGAACAAGCATACCAGGCTGAGCTCTCGGAGCTGGAAGAACGGATCCGTCGCTGTCAATTTTTCCCATAGGACACTTTTGATTTTTATTTTTGCTTAGTCGACAATGTATATATATATTTTTTATCATTTATGAAATAAAATTTACTTTTGTCGACTTTTATTACGTTCTTTATTCTGCTTTGAACGAATGGATATAATCTTAATAGGATTTTTGGCAAACCCTCAGCCATCAACGGATTTGATATGCCTTTACCAATTACCGTTTGAATTGGGCTAGCATGTAGATTGTTTAAGTCCGCTCTACATATAACGCTATGCCAAAAGAGTGAATTCTTTTAGATCTTTGGCGCCACGATATTGAATAATGAGACTTGATCAATTATCGTGGAAATTAATTCCCGGTATGTGTTAGATCGACTTATTCCGATTTAAGGACGAATAACACCTACTACGCATAAATAGGCGTAGATTTACGTGATCATTAAGTCAAGAATGAGACCGGCTATATATTAAATACGTAGACTTTATTTGTTATTTTGTGTCTCTTTGGGGTAAAGACGAACCCGTGTCTTCTCTGGGCAAAGATGAACCCGTTGTGTCTCTCAAAGATGAACCCGCTATGTCTTCGGGGCAAAGACTAACCCGCTGTGTCTCTCGGGGCAAAGACTAACTCGTTGTGTCTTCTTAGGGCAATGACTTAACCGTTGTGTCTCTTGGGGCAAAGACGAACCCGCAGTTGAAGAAGAAGAAAGTATTTTCTTATCTCCCCGCCTCAACCGATGACTCTTCGCTCACGGAATTGAGAGTTGAAGAATTCCCGATGCACGCACCGTGAGGATCTATAAAGAAACTCAAAGTGGGATTCCACTTCGAGAATCACATCGAGTCGCCACGGTCTTGACTGTAGATAAAACAGGGGGAACCTTTTAACTCAGGTGAGTGAAAGGCAAAAGTTGGAGAAACCTAAGGGGTTTGGTTACTCAAATTTATCCCTTCTTGGGGTAGAGATGAACCCAGTATTGGAGTGGAACTCTTCTTCATAAAAGAAACCGAGAACAGATTTTGATTTTATTGGTGACCTCAACTGTTGTGAATTTTGGCCAAGTGGGAGTGGAGATTTGAAATGACCCTAACTGTTCAAAGGTTTGGTCAAATGGAAATTTAGTGAATGTGACTATTCAGAAGTTTGATAATCTAAAATTATAGGAATGGGTTATCCTGAGTATACTAGGGATAATATTTCTTCAGGAACTTCCCGTTGATTGGCATCATTAACTTGTCACCGCCTTTGAGTGATCAGCGATATGCTCCATTTGAGTAGATCAGGTCGATTACAAACGGCCCTTCCCATTTGGGCTAAATTTGCCTTCTTGGAATTAAGGATCATAGAATGACGGCGAAAAGCCCTCCCTGAAAACCCGGCGTCGGACTTTCTTGTTAAAGGCTTTAGAAATTTTGCCCGGTATAACTCAATTTGCCGCTGAGCTTCCAAAGTGTTGCCTAACATCTCAAGCTCTTCAAGACGCTCGATGTTGCTTTCATTCTGCTATTCTCCCGCAAGTGCGACGCTAAGGGATCTAGATTTGTATTTTCAATGGAAGGACGGCTTCACATCCGTATACCAAGGAATATGGGGTGGCCCCGTAGGGTGTTCTGATTGTGGCAGCGATAAGCCCAAAGAGCGTCACCGAGCCTGTCGTCCCAATCTCGCTTATTGGTCCTCACTAGCTTTGCCAATATCTTGATGATAGTCTTGTTAAAGGCTTCAGCTAAACCATTTGCAGTGGGATTATAAGCTGTAGATGAAACGCCTTGATCAACTTGCCGTAATCCCAACAAGGCATTGTCGATGAATTGGGGCCGCTGTCATGCACAATTGCCCGACACCGTATCGATAGATGATGTGGTGTTTGATGAACTTGATGACATTACTTGCCTTAACTTCTTTGAGAGGAATTGCTTCAGGCCATTTGGAGAAGTAATCGGTGATTGCTAAAATAAAACGGTCACCTTTTGCCGACGGGGGAAAAATGGGTCCTACCACATCCATTCCCCAGGTTTCAAATGGCCAAGAAGTAGCTGACGGATGTAGATTCTCCGCCGATGCCTCAGAAGTTAGCATGTATTTGGCACGCTGCGGACAACGCCTCACGATTCAATCGCATCTTTGATCATGGTCGGCCAATAATAGCCCATTCTTCTATCTCCTAGCTTAGACTCCGGCCGCATGTGCACCGCAGTACCATCATGCGCCCTCGACCTTCCTCTCTCGCCTCGCTTGAAAGACATCTGAGTAGCAACCCATCGTACGCATCGACGATAGAGTGTTTGGGACGGGTGTTAGAATAAAATCGGCGCCCTTCTTCGACTGATCTCTTTCTTTCACATCTTCCCGCAGAATACCGTAAAACGTAATCTATGATGGGAAATCGCCAATCTCGGCTCGAAGTCTGGTTAGAGTGGTACGCGCCCTTGATATCCACAACGATCTCGATATAAAAGTTGATGCTTTCATGGTGACGAACCGCCCGCTTCCTGGTTGCGCCAATGAAACAGTTTTAATGCCGCCAACAAGATCGCGATAGGCGCTCGAGACGCCGTATATATTCGATGAAGAAACTTTCAAATGATTCCGCCATCTCTATTGCCGCCATGATATGGGACTAAACTGATTTCTCGTAGTCTCGCTAACCGCCCGACTATGAGTTGAGAGTCCCCGGCGGCTTCAGATATTCGACCCCAAATTTTGGCAAAACCGAGCCCAATAAGTACGCGCTGTATTCGCCACATTATTGAGCACGGTTCGGCCGCTGAATAAGCCCGAGGCATCACATGCTTTTCTCGGGAAACTAAGACTACCCCCGACTCAGAATCTTAGAACATCCGTGAGCACTTGCCACATTGTTGCGCCGAGAGGCTCATCAAAATACAATTGCTACACGCGGCTGTGGAAGTGTGGTTGACCTCAGAGGTTTCATCGTAAATCTTCATGTAGCAGCTTTGTCCTTGCTAGGCCGGATCGCTAGAAGATCACATATTGTCCGGCCCTTTCACCGACTTCGCCGCTTAAAGTGAATGTCGTATTGTGAAAGGAGCAAAGTCCATCTTGCCAATCGCCAGTTCAAAGAGGCCGGTTGCATCATGAATACTCGAATTGGATTAACATCCCAGATGACATGTATCGTCTGCCCCACTAGATAATGGCGCATTTTCTCGACCGCTAATACCAAGGCAAGGCACTCCTTTTCAATATTCGATATCGACTCGCACCCACCATCGTCCGACTCAGATAATAGATTGCCTATTCGTGACCATTATCATCATCCCGTACAACAATGCACTTAGTGAATGATGGTCGCTCTGACATAAATCAAGAATGGTTTTCCCGATTTCTCGCAACGAACGGAGGATTTGATAAATATGTTTTAATATCATCAAAAGCCTTTTGGCAAGCATCGTCCCATACGAACGAGATGCCCTTTTTAGCAAGCTTGGAGAGAACGGTTGAAATTTGCCCGCAAGGTTTGAAATGAACCTTCTAACATAAGCCAATCTTCCTTGCAACCCCCTGAGTTCTTTGAGATTATTCGGGGGCTGTAATTCATTGATTGCCTTTACTTTATCAGGATCAATATGGATTCCCCTTGATGTAACGACGAAACTAAGGAATTTGCCACTAGCCATTCCTAGGAAGGATTTAGTTGGATTCATCTTCAATTGATGACTCAGAGGGCTGAAAAATACTTTACAAGATCCCCTAAACTAACTCGCGGACGGGAGTCGGCGAATGACAACCCATCGAATGATACGGATGCCAATCGCTAAGACGCCGAACCCGACGGCGTAACCCACAGCCACAAGCACGGTTTAAACCGACTTGAATGCACGATCGGATTTCGTGACCTAAAACCTAACGGCAAGAATTAGTCCCGAATTAAATACGCATGTAATCCAAGCCGAGAGATGGAAAACGCCTGAAAACGATTAAAAAATGACGGAAACGGCGAGAGCGGCGCATTCTGCCAACTGGTCGAGGAATTCTACCAGTGGTCGAAGCGGCTCTACCACTTTGCCGAGCCACCTCGCCAACTTGGCCGAACTCCGCCAGCTGCGTTGAGGTAGCTCTACCAACTTGGTCGGAGCCACTCGCCAAGTGGCCGAAGACCAACCCCCTTCGGGATTTGTATAAATAGGGGGTCTTCTTCAGAGGGGATTTTGCCGATTTTGGAGGATTTTCGAGGCTTGGACTTGAGCCGACTTTCGAAGCTCAAGAATTCTCGCGAGATCCACGAGACGCCGACGCCAGCCCGAAAGCATCGGGCGAAAGTACGAAGTTCACAAGAATCGCGAGGTGTTTAACTCAGTCGGCTACAGACACAGTGGATTTCTCCTAGTAGATCTCACCCGCCCGCCATCCTCTCCTTCGTGAGTGTGATCCCCGGGCGATCCTCTCCTTCGCGGAGTGTGATCCCTCAGCGCTTCGCTTCCTTCGCGGAAATGAGCCCTTCACGCCTCAGAAGTTCCGTAACCCGGTTTCCACTGATCGAATTGCGCGGTGGTCCACTGACGCATTCAAGTCCCCAAGACAGTAAAGAACCCACGCAGTTTGGTGATCCCGATATAACAGTGGATCCGAGCATTTGTTCACTCAGAAGAAGTTGTAATTTTCATTTTCATTGTACTTTGAAATAAAAGGCATTTCTTTTGTTTGAATTTTGTTGTAGGCCCAAGAAGCTGTAAACGAGTTTCAAACAGAGCAATGAATACAAAGTCTAGTTTTACCGCGAACAAGCCGGGCGTAATTAGGGGAGCCACCGCCTCGATCGAGGTCGGGGTCACAACCATGATCCTTATCCCTGAAGGAAGAGGTCGAAGTTCGAGTTCGACACAGAGAAGTTCGAGGAGTACCTATCCTCACCCTCCTCCGCATCTCCGCCGCCCAAGAAGGTCCCCGAAGGAGAACCCGATGGGCCTCCTCATGAGCCCCGTGACGGCGAAGTTCAACCTCGGGCCGCAGCTTAAAATCCTTCGCCTCAAGTCCTCGACATAACGGCGTTCAGATGAACGCCGATGACGCTCCGCCTCCAAGCGAAGCCCGCCAAAGGCGAATACAGAGCATGGCGCTGCGAATACGCCAAGGCCGTGGCAATCCATGGATGGGGTCCGGCTAATAAACCATCTAAGATCCGCATTTACGCAGGCCTCAAGCAATTGACGGCTCATCCAAGTCAGCCAACCAACGAGTGGGTCCGTGGTCAAACGGAACCGCCCACGCCCAGAGCATATCCGAAGTGCCGCGGCACTTCAGACGCACAGCGCTGGTACAACAAGCTCGGAATTGAAGAAGGAGGTGATGAAGAAGCCGCCAACATACTCACCGTGTTTGAGGCCCAAATCTAATCTGCTCCAACCCTACCGCACGGCCTCAAAAGCTAAGATTGCCATATATTCCACTTCCTATCGCTGTGCTTAAGCCAAAGACCGCAGGCAAGCTGTAAACTTCGCCAAAGTCCAAGTCCGACGGCCAAAGTCAGCATGCTCGCGACTAACCGTGGCTAAGCCGACATGCCTACCACCACCAAACCAACTATCAAGGATCGCTGGTCCTTCGAGAGAATCACGGTGACTCATGCATGTGAGGTCGACCCGCCCAACAAGGACAAGAAGACTCGCGAGCCCTCCCATCGGATCTGAAAGTTGAAGTCCAGAGTTTGCCGAGACTTCACACTCACGCAGCGAAGTCAAGACGAAGTCACTTTCGCAGCTTTGACGAATAATTCATCTCTGAAGAAGACGCTTATCCGACGATGAGGACGCGATACCGGTGAGATCGTACAACAACAAGAGGTTACCCCGCGACTCATGCCGATGAGTTATATTACCGCGACGGGGTATGTAAGAAGGCTCGAAGAGCTCCCTCCACCGCCACAATCATGTTTGTGCTCTAAGCTCATCAAAACAGCTTCGGAGTGCAATTGCCGCAAGAAACTCCGTAAAGAGTTTCGTCTTCCGTAGACTTAGCACCGACACGCCAAGGCCTAGGTCAAGTACGCTTAAGGATGGCATACCGAAAATGAATTGCCGTAGGTCAATAATATGACCAAAGAAAGAACCGCCGCCACTCGCTATTCCCAACGATCGTAACGCTAACTCGCTTATGGTCCGACTATCCGACGGTCCAGTAATGCACAAACTTCTAAAAGGGATACCCGCCGAGGATGATGCCGGATATTGGCTCCGAATCGCCCGATCATAATCAGATCTAGTGAAGGGAGCCCCTAAGAAACGCTTATGATCGCGATGCATCAAGTGGCTAAAATGTCGGACGGCGCTGGCTAAACAACGGAAAACTTCTGCCAGATGGATTTGGCCATGCATCGGCGAGAGAAATGCACGACCAACAGATCCAAGCCTTGACAAAACATCAAGGTGAATCGAAGTCGCACAGATCGCATCAAGATGACAAATACTCGCATCGAGGAAGCACAAGAGGATGATAACCTCTCGAACCACGCACCGCACATAACGTGATGCTGCCGGGCCATGAGAACAGAAAATCAAAGATCTCGAGCAAAATCAACTCATTGATTTCCGCCAAGAGGTGAAGAAGATGTATTCCTTGCCCATACCCGAGGGAGTGGGAATCAATCCCATACCCGCCAAAGTTTAACTTAATAAACTTTACACCGCTTGACGTGAAGGGTTCCCCACACAAGACTTGATTTACTTCAAGTCGACTCTCGAGTCATATCCGAAACGAACCCCGATGGTTCGGCCATTCGCTGGTACTCGGGAGCCGCCGATTGGTACCGCCTCGCCGTGGAGCATTCACAGCCTAGGACGACATGGAGTCTAGCTCTCACCACTTCTTCAACGACGATATCAAGTATCGACGCACATTGCTCGACGAAAAGCGTAAGGACTGAGAAACCGTGGATATCTTTGTCAAACGATTCTAACAAGGCAATGAACTCACGGATCCGATAACGTGAGTTCATCCTCCGCACCGCCAACAACTTGTCGATAGACGCGGCTCGAGGCAATGGGGACAAAGACCTATAACGTGGAAGGACTTGAAGGTTCGTGGAGAGCAAGCCGAAGATTCCTCAAGAGGAAAAAGGCGGAAGAGGCCACCGACAGCCGAAGCTCCGCCGCACTTTGTCCCACGCGCAAAGGGAAAGAGCAAGCCAAGACGGCGGGTTATGTAACCAAACGCTCCAACTCCAACCCCAAAGAAGAAGCAGCAGCAAAGATCAACAACGGGTGCCGCAACAGCACAATCAACGGGCACCCTGGGCCATAAAACAAGGCCTCGTGAGCCGAGATTCCCAAGTCCTATTCCTTTAGGGACGATTTAGATTCCCTGCCTCTTCAAATATCTTGTCGAAAATAACAAGATCAAACTCCTCCGATTCGTAATCAAGAGGAAGCAATGAGGACTAACGACCCAAAATATCGCTGATCACAAAAGGATTCATCACCCTACTAAACTCGTTTCTCTTTAAGGATAAAATCCAAGCTTTAATTGACGAGGGTCACCATGAAGCCGCCCCAAGAAAAGAAGGTCGAGCAAATGCGGTGTCCATAAGCTTTGGGTCAAGATTCATTGACATGGTTTGAACCCAACCGCTGGTCAAAGTCGCAATGAAGACGGTGAATGATCTAATTCACACAAGCAACGCCGTTAAAGGACTTGTTTCATATACCCAAATGGCTAAGTCCCGTGGATCCACCTGCACCGCTGAAGATGAGCAATGGGTAGCTCTTCTTCATTGAAGAAAAATCGCCGGAAGGGAAAGGCATGCCATGCTACTCCGCAATTCGAGGGAGATGACAATGTGGTAACATTCCAAATCCGGGGAACTCGATTTCCACGCCACCGAGCGACACGCAGTACAAATACAAGTACCCTAAGTCCCCGACCGATGCCAAGACGCCGAACCGGGGTGCCAACGATTCTCTCACTGCCGAGAAAGCGCAATGTTAGTGGTCGCCAAAGAAGCCACCAAGCGCCTACAAGAAGTTCACCGGCGCTTCCTCGCTCAATCACCCGATTAGAAGAGACAAACCGAAGCTCCAACTCCCATATCGCCTCGACGCTATGGCCCATTGGCTAATATTCCCGCAAGGATCACTCTTACTTAACTGCGTTGTCAAAAGAGACAAGAGAAGCTTTCAAGAAGCCCCGGCCGATTCGTAGAGGTTTTCTCACCCAAATTAAGCCAAGTCCAAGAGTCGGCCCAACAATGTAACCTTATGCTAAACACTTCCCCGCATCACTTTTACAAAGGATGATATGCGCATAAGGAATTCCAAGCACGATAGGTCACAGATTTCACCGTATATTGGCTCTAGTGAAGTTAACCGATCCAAGTCGATCCGTTCCACAGGAGCATCATGCCCCCGCACCCATGTATCATCTTCGACCCCTCCAAGAAGTCAAGGCCAACAGCACAGTGATCTACGGATTTAACACTAGCTGTCTCTACGGGTAAAATTCGATAAAGTGCCAAATGGGGACGTCCCAAGTCACCGCTATGTGATTGACGCAGACTTCCTATAACTTATTGTTGGGTCGACTTTGATCCACAAGAACGCTATAGTCCCATCCACTCTTCATCGCTATTCCAAGTATGTAGACACGAATATGTAGGCATCAAAATTGCTTATCAAGCATCTCGAACGAAACTCGCGACGCGGGTTGGCAACTACGCATCCATTCGACAAACCGACGCCGCGAAAACGATCACGCCACAAAACGCCGTGAGAGCCAGCCGACGAGCGCGATGTGAGTCGGCAAGGCGCACGCAGCCAATGAAACGACGCGTCGAAAGTTGACTAAACTCAAACGCTGACGACGGAATCAACCGCACTTAGTCCGCCAATGCAAACGGCCGCTTTAAGCTCGAAAAGTTGATCGCACGGACTTAAACATAACGCACCTTACCGGAGCAAAACTAAGCCCGAAGACCGAAAAGAATCACAAGAATCGACGGAGAAACGACGCCGAACGACGGAAAACGCCGCAAGACGGCGCCATGCCAAACCTCGCCAGTAGTTTAGGTGGGCTCTACACTTTGCCGAGCCACCCGCCAACTTGGCAGGTACCGCCACCGGGCCGGTGGCTCGGCTTAAGCGGCCGCAGCCACCAATGTGGTCATGCACCCTCCATTGTATAAATAGGGGTGTCATCTTCAAGGGGCCGGTCCGGATTTTTGACTTCGGACTTTGGGCTTGAGCCGGATTTTGAGGATTTGGCTCTCTCGAAACTTGGGGATTTTTCAAGAATTCGTGACGAGATCCACGAGCCGCCAACGCATCGCTCCGAAAGCACGCGAGCACAAGTCCAGCCGACGCCTGATCTACAAGCGGAAGGTAATCAATTCGGTCGAACTACAGATACCCTCTAGGTTAAGCTTCGCCTTAACCTCGTGGATAGCGCCAGATTTCTCCTTGTAGATCTACCCGGCCCGCGACCCTCCTTCGTGAGTGCGATCCCTCAGCGCTTCGCTTCTTTAGGAAACGAGCCCCTTTACATCCAGAGTTCCAACCCGGCCCTACTTGGATTGAATTGCGCGTGGTCCACGACACAAAAGTCCCCAAGACAGCAAAGAACTCCACGCAAGCGAGGACCTCGATATAACAGATCCTCGTGGTTTGTTCACAAGGATAAAAGTTGTAATCTTTTTATTTTCATTGTACTTTAAAATAAAAGGCATTTCTTTTGAATTTTGTTGTAGGCCAAAGAAGTCGTAGCAAATTCAAATCAATGACAATCATCCCAACTTTCCCGCAACAAGCCGGGCGAATTACAGCTGGGAGCCACCTACCGATCGGAGGTCGCCGTACGCAACCGCGATCCCTATCCCGTGGAGGAAGAGGTCGAAGTTCGAAGTTCACCAGAGAAAGTTCGAGGAGTACCTATCCTCACCCTCCTCCAGATCCAGCCCCCGCCGCCCAAGAAGGTCTCCGCTGCAAGGAGAACCCGATGGGCCTCCGATGTAGAGCCCCGTGATCTGGCCCAACCTCGGGCCGCAGTAGCGAAATCCCTTCGCCCGAAGTCCATATGGCGCTCGAGATGAACGCCGACGATGCGCCGGCGCCTGCTGAAGCCGCCAAAGGCGACGACAGCATGGCGCTGCTTCGCAAGGCCATGCAATCCGTGGATGGGGTCCGCTACGGCGGATCTAAGATCCAGTGCTTACGCAGGCTTCACCAAGTGATCGACGGTTATCCAAGCCGCCAACCAACGAGTGGGTCCGTCAAACGGAACCGCTTCCACACTTCGTGAGCGATCCGAAGCCGCCAAGACTCCTTAAGCACGAAGCTTTGGTGCAAGCAGCTCGTGAGTTGAAGAAGGAGGTGGCAAAGAAGCCACCAACGCATCACCGTGTTTGAGACCCAAGTCTAATGGTGTCCCAACCTCGTTGCCCACACTCGCCTCCTCGCACTTAAACCGAAGGATACAAAGGTAAATCCAACGCCAAGGTCCAAGACCGACGGCGCCAAAGTCAAAGGCGCCTCAGATCAACTGCTGGTGAAGCCAACACCGCCACCACCACTAAACCAACTATCAAGGATCGCTGGTCCTTTGAAGGGATCACGGTCACTCCTCATATAGAGGCCGCACTGCCTGCAAAGGACCGGAGATTCCTAACCCCACCAACCAAATTAAAATCAAGTCCGAGAGTCCTCAAACTTCACGCCACATAAGCGAAGTCAAGGCGAAGCATTTTGGCCATTCTGAAGGAGACGCCTCGCCCGATGACGACGACGCTATACCCGAGATTACGCCAACACACAGATTGCTCCCAGACACCCACCGACGAGCCGTATCACCGCAGTGGGGTACGAAAATCTCGGGATTCCCTAAATTGACGCAGCCATGCTTGTGCTCCAAGCTCATCAAGACGGTGCTCTCGGAGTGCAATTGCCATCAAGAAGCTCCAGAAAGGGTGTCAGTCTTCCAGAGACTTAGCACCAACACGCCAAGACCTAGGTCAAGGCATTCAAGAAAAGGATGACATCCCGAGAGGATGAGTTGCCGAGGTCACTAATAATATGACCAAAGAAGAACCATCGCCACGGCTATTCCTAAAGCGATCGCAACGGCTAACTCGCTTAGGTCCGACTATCCGACGGTCCGTGATACGATAAACTTCAAGGAATACCCGCGAGGATGATGCCGGATATTGGCTCAAGAATCGCGACCGATCATAATCCGATCTAGCTAGGGAAGCCCCTAAGAAACGCTTTATGATCGCATGCATCAAGTGGCCAAAATGCTAGACGGCGCTGAATAAACAACGGAAAACTTCAAGTTAGAAATGGAGTTGGCCATGCAGACGATGAGAGAAATGCATGACCAACAGATCCAAGCCTTGACGAAACATCAAGGTGAATCGAAACGCATCAACGCCGATGAAGATGATAGCATATCGCATCGAGGAAGCACAAGAGGATGATAACCGAACCACGCAAGACATAACGATGTTGCTGCTCATGAGAACGAAGATCAAAGACTCGAGAGCAAAATCAACTCATTGATTTCCGCCAAGAGGTGAAGAAGACAGTATTCCTTGCCCATACCAGGGAGTGGGAATCAATCCCATACCCGCCAAGTTTAACTTAATAAACTTCACACCATTTGACGGAAGGGTTCCCCGACGCAAAGACTTGATTTATTTCAAGTCACACCTCTGAAGTTATTTCTCGCAACGAACCCCCGATGGTTCGTCATTCGCTGGCCCTTCGTGGGGCCGCTTCATGGTACCGCCGCCTCGCCGAGCATTCACCGGGACGACATGGAGTCTAGCTTCCTTACCAATTTCTTTTGATGACGATACCAGGTATCGATCGACATTGCTCGACGAAGCGTAAAGACTGAGAAACCGTGGATATCTTTGTCAAACGATTCTAACAAGGCAATGAACCGTCGGATCCAATAACAGAGGAGTTCATCCTCCAAACCTAACACGAACTTATCGATAGATGTGCTTGAAGCAATGGGTACAGCACCATCGATAACGCGGAAGGACCTGGGTTCGTGGAGAGCAAGTCGAGAGGTTCCTCAAAAGGAAAAGGCAGAGAGGTCACCGACAACGAAGTTCGCCGCACTTTGTCCCACGCAGCAAAGGGAAAGAGCAAGCCAAGACGGCGGTTATGTAACCAAACGCTCCAACTCCAACCCCAAAGAATAAAGAAGAATAAAGCAAGAATAAAATGGCCGCAACAGTGCACAATCAACGCGGGCAACCCGGGCCACAAAACGTAAGACCTTAGAGCCAGATTCAAGTCCTATTCCTTTAGGGACGACGAGATTCCCTGCCTCTTCAAATATCTTGTGGAAAATAACAAGATCAAGCTCTCCCGACTAATCAAGAGGAGGCAATGAAGACTAATGACCCAAGATATCGCGGCGTATCATAGGGCGCCATCACCCCACTAAATCCGCTTCACTTTAAGGACAAAATCCGTGCTTTAATTGATGTAGGGTCATCACTATGAAGCCGCCCAAAGAAAAGAAGGTCTGAGCACGCGTGTCCATAAGCTTCGGGTCCAGCCGACATGGTTTGAACCCAAACCAAGGTCAAAGTCGCAGTTGAAGATGTGAATGACGACTCCACACAAGCAACTAAAGGACTTGTATCGATACGTACCGAATGGCGAAGTCTTGTGGGTCCACCTGCATCTACTTGAAGATGAGCAATGGGTAGCCTCTTCTTCGCTGAAGAAAAGCCAAGGGAAAGGCATGCCATGCTACTTCCACAATTCGAGGGAGACGATGAACAGTGGTAACATTCCACCGTCCGGGGGAACTCAAGCCCACGCCACCGTGAGTGGACACGAAAAGTACAAGTACCCGTAAGTCCCCGACCCTAATGCCAAGACGCCTCGTGGGTACCAACAACAACCCTCACTCGCGACAGAAAGCGCAATGCAGGGAGCCAAAGTAGCTACAAAGAAAGCGAAAGCAGAAGTTCAGCTCTCACAGCCTCGATTCACCGAGAAGAGTTAAACCGAACTTCGAACTCCTCCATACCGCTTTGACGTAATGGCACACTAATAATATCCCCAAGGATCACTCTCTATGAGTTGTTGCGGTTATCAAAAGAGACGAGAGAAGCTCTTCAAGAAGCCCTCGCCGATTCAGAAGTCTTCCTCACCCAGATTAGGCCGAGTCCAGAAGAGTCGGCCCAGCAATGCAACCTTGCGACTAAACACTTCCCCTGCATCACTTTTACAAAGGAGGATATGCAGACGAGGAATTCCAAGCACGATAGGCCGCTATACTTCACCGGGTATATTGGCTCCAGTGAAGTTAACCGGATCCAAGTCGATCCGGGTTCCGCTGGAGCATCATGCCCTACTCATGTATCATCTTGGAATTCCGCCGAAGCGGCATCATCAACAGGCACAATGATTTATGGATTTAACACCAGCGGGTCTCGACCGCTTGGTAAGATTCGGATAAAGTGCCAAATGGGGGACTTAAAGTCCGAAGTCACCTGCTATGTGATTGACGCGGAGACTTCCTATAACTTATTGTCATCGACCTTGGATCCACAATAATGTTATAGTCCCCTACTCTTCATCGTGTTTAAATATGTAGACACCTAATAATGAGGTCAAGACGGTGGTCGCGACAAACAACCGCTTAAGGATGGAGAATTATTTCACCGATTCTCTACTCGTAATGAGTCCCAAATCGAATCATCTACCAAGGTACGGACAGCGTGAAGAAGCCGACACCAAACCGGCTTGGTTATAGTGGAGGTTTTGTTTTAAATGACATTGTACCCCTTGTAATCAATCTTGACGATGAAGAATCGCCGATGAACATTGTAATTGGCAAATTGCCGATGAATCAATAAATGACGCATTTAGAGTATCCTTTGTCTTTGAATGATGTGATGACAAGTTTATACAATGATCCGAGTTGCACTCCGCTAACTCGATCATCTTGCTTTACACAAAAGCAGCTCCTAGACTCTTTGGGACAAAGACTCACATCCCACCTAAGATCGAGTAGTGAAAAGACTTGGTTTACTAGAAAGGAGATGCGCCTCCAAATAATCATTTCTTAGAAAAATGACGAAGATCATTAATGGACCTATCCTCCACACATTCGATATAGTCCAAACACCGGGTATCATGAAGAGATGGGGTATGACTTGACACTAGGGGAAGGTCTATGTTTCGACGAGGCCCCGAACCCTCCCAAAGCGCATATGTCCCAAGAGGAAAGCCGGATAATTACTATGCATTTAGAAGGGGATTGGGATACTAATCCTCCTCGAAGATGAATGCTCGTGGTCGATTGATAATAATCCACCCTATGAGGGAGACTCGACATTCGCCCACTCTTCTATTGATTCCGACACCACCTGAGAAGCTTTCAAGGCTTTAATGTCACATGGGTCAGCTTGATCCCCATCGTTGAGTGATGAAGACATGCCAACGGAAGACCCATGGATCCATCAACTCAGAGAGCTTGGGGATAGGTTCAACAAAGAGAACCCCCACCAAGGACGCAGGTAGTCAAAGTTAATACGGGTGATGAAGAGCATCCTAAGCTCATTAACATCGCAATACCCCCAAGAAAAGGAAGAGTTGATTGCCCTAATCAGGAGTATATCGATGTATTCACCGAGTTACGAGGACATGCCGACTCACCCTAATGTGGCAACACATCGCCTCAACATCAAGGATGTCAAACCCGCAACAAAGAAGACGGCTTTCGGCCCACAAATATTGGAGGCAATCGCTGACGGCGAAGAAACTCATAGAATCAGATTCATCGAGGAAATTCAACATCCCGGATTTGGCTAATATAGTCCCTACCATGAAGAAGAATGGTTCGATTAGGATCCGGTGGTTCCACTATAGAGACCTGAACGCCGCTGCCCCAAAGACGACTTTCCCCATCAATCCCGTCATAGTCGCAATACGCGTGGATTTGAAAGAATGTCGCTCATGGATGGTTTCTGATACAATCGATCAAGATGCACCCCGATGATGCCAAAACACGCCGTCGTAACGCTATCGGTATATATTGTTACACAACCATGCCGCTCGCCCAAAAATGCCGGTGCCACATATCAACGAGCGATGATGGAAATTTTCAGACCATCTCCGAAAACGGTCGAATGCTACGCTGACGATTTGGTCGTGGAAAAGCCGCGGACAAAGGAGATCACATCAAAGATCTTAGAACGGTTTTCGAAGCTCATGCGAGCCCATCGCCTAAAGATGAATCCCGCCAAATCCTTCCTTGGGATGTCCAAGGCAAGTTCCTCGCCGCCACCAACAAAGGAATACATGTCGATCCCGACAAAGTAAAGGCGATTCAAGAATTGCAACCCCCGAAATGAGAGAACTGGGTTACAAGGGCGATGCGACATCCGACGGCTCATATCGAACCTATCCGAAATGCCAACCGCTCTCTAAGTTGAAGAAGGGCGCATCATATTTGGGACGACGCCGTAAGGCATTCAAGAGATCAAGTCTTATCTCGCTAAACCTCCCGTTTTGTTGCACCGCTGTCGGAAAACCGCTTTTGATCTACGCCAAGGCAACGGATCACTGCTAAGCTTTACCGCAAGACGACGACAGCCACGGTCGTGCAGCAGTATTACCCGAGTAACATTAGTCGGGCCGAAGTCTCGATATCCAATGGTCGGTGAAGCAAGGTTTGCATTAGTGTTCGCGATTCGTAAAATGCGACTATTTAGCTCGGACAGACGATTTATGTTATCTCTAACGAATCCAACCGGATATTTATGACCCACCGCCTCGATGAGTTGGCGCTTACAAATGTGGGCCTTGCTCTTGTCCCAATATGACTTGTATTTCAAACAATGTAAGTCACCAAAGGACAAGTTTATTGTGATCTCTTCGCCACCGACAACGATGCAGCTTGAGCTATATGATGATCTTCCGGATGAAGTTCAAGAAGTCAACACTATATCGCACCAACAAATATGGCGATTGTATTTTGACGAGCTCTCGAGCTACCAATGGCGTGCCCCGGATGTTCTAAGATTTCACGAGTCGGGTTGTCTTAGTTTCCGGAATCATGTCATGCCCCGGCTTATTCACTCATCAACCTCCTTTCAATAACGTAGCTGAATACAATGCGCTACTTATTAGACTTAGTTTCGCCAAGGAGCCGGGGTCAATATCTGCCGCGGCGATTCGCAATTGATAGTTGCCGGTTCGCGGTGACTACGGTCGAATCCGGATCTAATCCCCTATCATCGATAGCCGCGAAAGGCGACTATTTGAAGAGTTTTTCATCGAATATATCCCGCTACCCAAAACGCATGCGCGGATGCACGGGCGCGAATGCGGTTTAGCACAACCTTCCGAGACCGAAAGCAACTAGTTACGGCCAGACTCACCAACTCTTCGTACTCATAATGATGAGGCACAAGAAGACAAAGGGATAGTTACCAAAGAGGTAAATGCAACCCAAACCAAGTTGGACCCCGATGACGCCAAAACACATACCGCTCGTAACTTCCATCTATATATTGCTACACGTCCATGCCGCTCGCCCAAAAATGCCGGTGCCACATATAACGAAGCAATGATGGAGATTTTCCAGATCATCTTCGAAAACGGTCAATGCTACGCCGACGATTTGGTCGCGGAAAAGCCGTGACAAAGGAGATCACATCAAAGATCTTAGAACGGTTTTCGAACTCATGCGAGCTCATCGCCTAAAGATGAATCG
This sequence comes from Asparagus setaceus, assembly GCA_012295165.1. Classification (NCBI taxonomy): domain Eukaryota; kingdom Viridiplantae; phylum Streptophyta; class Magnoliopsida; order Asparagales; family Asparagaceae; genus Asparagus; species Asparagus setaceus. The sequence goes on from CM022706.1 coordinate 20,114,554, forward strand.
CCAAATCCTTCCTTGGGATGTCCGGCAAGTTCCTTGGCTTCGCTGCCACCAACAAAGGAATCCATGTCGATCCCGACAAAGTGAAGGCGATTCAAGAATTGCAACTCCCGAAACTGAGAGAACTCGGGGTTGGGCGGCATTGGCGACATCCCGGCTCATATCGAACCTATCGGGAAGTGCCAACCGCTTCTGTTGAACAAGAAGGGCGGTCATATATTGGGACGACGCCGCCGTAAGGCATTCAAGAGATCAAGTCTTATCTCGCTAAACCTCCCGTTTTGTTGCACCGCTGTCGAAAACCGCTTTTGATCTACGCCAAGGCAACGGATCACTGCCGCTTTTACGCGAAGACGATTACCGGGTCACGCAATGTGCAGCAGTATTACCCGAAATAACATTAGCCTGCGTAAGTCTCGATATCCAATGGTCGAGAAGCAAGGCCTTGCATTAGTGTTCGCGATTCGTAAAATGCGCACTATTTAGCCGACAGACGATTTATGTTATTCTAACGAAATCCGCCCGATATTTATGACCCACCGCCTCGATGAGTTGGCTATTAAATGGGCCTTGCTCTTGTCCCAATATGACTTGTATTTCAAACAATGTAAGTCACCAAAGGACAAGCGATTTGTGATCTCTTGGTCACCGACAACGGATGCAGCTTGAGCTATATGATGATCTTCCTGATGAAGTTCAAGAAGTCAACACTACATCGCACCAACAAATATGGCGATTGTATTTTGACGGAGCCTCGAGCTACCAATGTGGCAAGTGCCCCTGATGTTCTAAGATTTCACGAGTCGGGTTGTCTTAGTTTCCTGGAATCATGTCATGCCCGCGCTTATTCACTCATCAACCTTGCTCTAATAAGTAACAATAATGCGCTACTTATTGGACTTAGTTTCAAGGAGCCGGGGTCAATATCTCAAGCGCATGGCGATTCGCATTGATAGTTGCGGTTCGTGGTGACTACGGTCGAACTGGATCTAATCCCCTATCATCGATAGCCGCTGAAATAGCGCATCATTTCAAGAGTTTTTCATCGAATATATCCCGCCCAAAACGCCATGCGATGCATCAGGGCGAATGTGGTCGTTAGCACAACCTTCCGAGACCGAGCAACTAGTTACGGCCAGACTCACCAACTCTTCGCACTCATTATATGATGAGGCACAAGAAGACAAAGGATAGTTACCAAAGAGGTACATGCAACCCAAACCAAGTTGGAGCCCCGAGATTGGCGCTTTTATCATCGACTACGCCTTACATGGCATTCTCGCCTAAGACGGAGGAGGAGAGAGAGTCAATCCGCTAAGAGCTCCAAGATTCTTTTATGACACTCAAACCCGATGTTATATCGCCGAGGGTACGATGGTCTTTGTTCGATGCCTCTCAAACAAAGAGGTAGGAGAGGTCCTTCGAAGCACACGAAGGTGAATGTGGTGCACACCACCGTCCCAAGCTCTACGATCGAATCAGAGAATGGGCTACTCGCCAACAATGATTAATGACGCGTCGAGCACGCCGAAATGCCACGCTGTCAAATTCACGCCAATTATATGCATCACCGAAGCATCCTTCGCCACATCCTCGCCATTCGAGACATGGGGAATGGACGCCGAGGTCCCATTTTTCCTCCGTTTGGCCAAAGGCGATCGGTTTATTCTAGCGATCACCGACATTCCAAGTGGGCGGCAATCCCGCTAAAAGAAGTCAAGGCGAGAATCATTGCCAATTTATCAAACACCATGTCATTTATCGACATGGTGTCCCAGACGGATCGCATGATAATGGTCCCCAATTTATCGCAATTCCTTCATCGTTTTGCAGAAATTCAAGATACAAGATGTCTCGCCAATGCCTTTATAATCCAGAAAGAAATGGATTAGCCAAGCATTCAACAAGACGATTATCAAAATTCGTCAAGCTTGTGAAGAGTAACAAGCGAGACCGATGATAAACTCGAGAAGCACTCGCATATCGCGACGATCAGACGACGCCAACGGAGAGACCCCGCGACTCGGTTTACTGCGGCGCTTCTCCCGCTGGAGATCCGATCCGGCCACTCAGACGCTCTTTCAACAGATGACGATCAAGAACAACATCAAAACGCCTCAAGAGCTTGAGATGTTAGATGAGAAGCTCGAGGCTCAACAATGCATTGAGTTCTACCAAGCTAGGATGTCGAGGGCTTTCAACAAGAAAGTTCGACAGAGAACCTTTAGAGAAGGAGATTTGGTCCTCGCCGCCGACAACCGATAATCCTCACTTCCAAAAAGAAAGGTAAATTCAACCTAAATGGGAGGGTCCGCTTGTAATAGAAACGGCTTACTCCAATGGTGCGACGCCTAATTACCACCCAATGGCACCTAATTAATGCCGATAATGGGAAGTTCCCAAGAAATACTACCCTTAGTATCTTCAGATAACCCGCTTCGACGGAAGTTCCTCGGGATATTTCACCCACTTTTCTTGAGGATAACCCTAGATTTGTCCTCCATCATAATTTCCCCACGATCAAATTCCTGACTAGGGTCTACAAATTTTCTCGTACATTACCAAATCCTCTTGATTCCTTCTATGAACAAGAGGCCCAATCAAAATCCTTTTACCGGAGATAGAATATAAAATTCTTCCTCTCCAAGCATCCCACTTTCGCGGATAAACGGAGGGGTTCTTTCCATCTTTATCTTAGGTAGCGATCGGGTATGTACGGATTTTCGCACTCGTGTTGTCCGATCAAGGTCGCCTCGAAGTCTCTTCGTTCTGAGTGGAGATCCCACTCTTAGTTCCATCTTCATCTTAGGTAGCCACGAAGGTATGCGCCGGATTTTCGCATCGTGTTGTCCGAATCAAGGTCGCCTCGAAGTCTTTCGGCTCTCTGAGTGGAGATCCCACTCTTAGTTCCATCTTCATCTTAGGTAGCCATCAAGGTATGCCGGATTTTCAAACCAGTTGTCCGATCAAGGTCACCCGAAGTCTCGCTCGAGTGGAGATCCCACTCTTAGTTCCATCTTCATCTTAGGTAGCGCCGACCAAGGTATGCGCCGAGATTTTCGTGCCAGTTGTCCGAATCAAGGTCACCTCGAAGTCTTTTCCTGAGTGGAGATCCCACTCTTAGTTCCATCTTCATCTTAGGTAGCGCCGATCGGGTATGGCCGATTTTCGACTCGTTGTCCGATCAAGGTCACCGAAGTTCTTCCTCTGAGTGGAGATCCCACTCTTAGTTCCATCTTCATCTTAGGTAGCCAATCGGTATAGGCCCGATTTTCGCACTGGTTGTCCGCCTCAAGGTCGCCGAAGTCTTTTCGCTTCGAGTGGAGATCCCACTCTAGTTCCATCTCTGTCTAGGTAGCGCCGATCAAGGTATGCCGGATTTTCGCATCGTTGTCCGCTCAAGGTCACTCCGAGTCTCTTTCGTTCTCGGAGGAGATCCCACTCTTAGTTCCATTCTCTCAGTAGCCTAACCGGTTGTATGCCGGGATTTTCAAGCCAGTTGTCCGCCCAAGGTCACCTCGAGCCTCTTTCTGTTCCTGAGTGGAGATCCCACTCTTAGTTCCATCTCTTTCTCAGGTACCGACCGGCGGTATGCGCCGATTTTCGCACCAGGTTGTCCGCCAAGGTCACCCGAGTCTCTTCGGCTCTCGGCGGAGATCCCACTCTTAGTTCCATCTTCATCTTAGGTAGCCGACCGGTTGTATGCGGATTTTCACCAGTTGTCCGCCTGGTCGCCTCGAAGTCTTTTTCGTTCTCTGAGTGGAGATCCCACTCTTAGTTCCATCTCTGTTTGTAGCGCCGGTTAAAGGTAAGGCGCGGATTTTCGCACAGGTTGTCCGCCTCAAGGTCACTCGAGTCTCTTCGCTCTCGAGTGAGATCCCACTCTAGTTTCATCTTCTAGGTAGCCTAACCTGTATAAGGCCGATTTTCAAAGCCGCCGTCCACCAAGGTCACCCCGAGCCTCTTCGTTCTCGGAGTGGAGATCCCACTCTTAGTTCCATCTTTTCTAGGTAGCCGACCGGCGGTATGCGCCGATTTTCGCACCTGTGTTGTCCGCCTCAAGGTCACCCGAAGTCTCTTCGGCTCGGCGGAGATCCCACTCTTAGTTCCATCTTCATCTTAGGTAGCTACCGACCTACAGGCGCCGGGATTTTCAGACCGGTTGTCCGCCTCAAGGTCACCAGTCTTTCGCTCTCGGCGGAGATCCCACTCTTAGTTCCATCTCTCTCCTAGGTAGCTACCGAAGGTATAAGCGCCAGATTTTCGCACTGTGTTGTCCGAAGGTCACTCGAAGTCTCTTTTCGGTTCTCGTGAGTGGAGATCCCACTCTTAGTTCCATCTTCATCTTAGGTAGCTTCGGACCTAAGGTAGTTCGGGATTTTCGCATCTGTGTTGTCCACCTAGGTCACCTCGAGTCTTTCGTTCTCGAGCGAGATCCCACTCTTAGTTCCACCTCTTATCTTGTAGCGCCGACCGAAGGTATGCCGAGATTTTCGACTGTGTAGTCCGACTAAAGGTCACCCAGCCTTTTCGATTCTACTAAGCAAGGAATCTCATTGCCTCTCCCCGAAATAGAACATTCTTCCTTTCCCACCTAATCAATCTTAGTCGTTCACCATTCGTCGAAGCGTAAGGTTCATCTGGTATTTTATCCGGCCTAAGAAGGATAAAGCCAACGCCACACGCTAAGTCGGTTAGTCTTTTCTCCAATTGAAGAAGACACTGTAGTTCGATTCAGGCATTTTATCCCAAGCCTAAGAGGGATAAAGCTAACGCCACACGCATTGTCGGGCTTAGTCTTTCTCCGATTGAAGAAGACACCGAGTTCGATTCTCGGGGCATTTTATCCCCGCCTAAGAAGGATAAAGCCAACGCCACACGCTGCTGCTCGCTTAGTCTTTCTCCATTGAAGAAGACACCGTGAGTTCGATTTCGGGCATTTTATCCAAGCCTAAGAAGGATAAAGCCAACGCCTTACACGCTGCTGTTTGCGCTAGTCTTTCTCCGATTGAAGAAGACAATTGAGTTTGATTCGTATTTCATCCCCGCCCAAGAAGGGATGAGTCTACGCGGTAACACGCTGCTGTCGTTAGTCTTCCCCGTGAAAAAGACGGCTTCACGATTCAACATCGTATTAAGTCCGAGAGTTTCATTCTTTAGCACGACGCTGTGTAGAACGGATTTAGATAATCTACATGCTAGCCCAACTCAAACAGTAGTTGGTAAAGGCTCATCAAACCCGCTGAGGGTCGGGGTTGGCCATAACCCTAAAGTCAACGCCACACGCTGCTGTCGGGTTTAGTCTTTCTCCATTGAAGAAGACACCGAAGTTCGATTCGGGGCATTTTATCCCAAGCCTAAGAAGGGATAAAGCCAACGCCTCACACGCTGCTGTCGGCTTAGTCTTTTTTCCATTGAAGAAGACACCGAGTTTGATTCTCGGGTATTTCATCCCAAGCCTAAGAAGGGATGAGTCTACGCGGTAACACGCTGTCGGGTTAGTCTTCCCGTGAAAAAGACGGCTTCACGATTCAACATCGTAGCATTAAGTCCGAGAGAGTTTCATTCTTTTAGCACGACGCTGTGTGTAGAACGGATTTAGATAATCTACATGCTAGCCCAACTCAAACGGAGTTGGTAAAGGCTCATCAAACCCGCTGAGGGTCGGGGTTGGCCAATAACCCTAAAGTCGACGCCAACACGCTGCTGTCGCTTAGTCTTTTTCCGATTGAAGAAGACACCGCAGTTCGATTCTGGGGCATTTTATCCCAAGCCTAAGAAGGATAAAGCCAACGCTTCACACGCTGTCGGCTTAGTCTTTCTCCGATTGAAGAAGACACCGTGAGTTCGACTGGGGTATTTTATCCCGGCCTAAGAAGGGATAAAGCCAACGCCACACGCTGCTGCCGGTTTAGTCTTTTTCCGATTGAAGAAGACACCGAGTTCGATTCGGGGTATTTTATCCCGCCTAAGAAGGGATGAGTCTACGCGGTAACACGCTGTCGGGTGGTCTTTACCCGTAAGATACCGCCTATGTATTCATAGCAACAAGTCTAGAAGAGTTTCATTCTTTAGCACAACGCCACGCGGCGGAACGGATCCTCGATAATCCGCGACGCTAGCCCAACTCAAACGGTAGTTGGTAAAGGCTCATCAAACCCGCTGAGGGTCGGGGTTGGCCAATAACCCTAAAGTCAACGCCAACACGCAGGTCGTTTAGTCTTTTTCCGATTGAAGAAGACACCGTGAAGTTCGATTCGGGGTATTTTATCCCGGCCTAAGGGATAAAGCCAATCACACGCTGTTTGCCAGTCTTTTCTCCGCATTGAAGAAGACACCAGAGTTCGATTCGGGGTATTTTATCCCGGCCTAAGAAGGGATAAAGCCAACGCCAAGGGCTGGCTTAGTCTTTTTCCGATTGAAGAAGACACCGAGTTCGATTCGTATTCGCCCCAAGCCTAAGAAGGATGAGTCCACGTAACACGCTGTCGTGGTCTCTACCCGTAAAAGAGTACGGGCTTATGTATTCATAGCAACAAGTCTAGAAGAGTTTCATTCTTTAGCACAACGCCACGGCGAACGGATCTCGATAATCCGCGACGCCAGCCCAACTCAAACGGTGGTTGGTAGGCTAATCAAACCCGCTGATGGTCGAGGGTTTGCTAAAAATCCTATAAGTATTATGGTTAATTATTTCGAATGGCAAAAGAATCATAATAAATAATGAAAGGATGGATCTTATTCTGAAGCAAACATAGAAGGAGCTACAATTGTCGGTGACAATCGATTCATGCAAAGTTTGATAATACATATAAACAAAAAATCACAACGACGCCAATAACAAGAAGAACAAAAAATTCAAGCCAAAGCAACACATCGACTTCATTGGCGCAATCTAGTAATGTGAAGGAAGCGCAGGTCGCCTTTAACGGCGCTAGTTTTTCTCCCATTGCCGAACCCGAGCTTTGGCTTCCTTCTCGAAGTTCTCTTCGAGTTCGCGGCAATCGCATACATGTTCCCGACGCGACGTCGAGGACTTGTTTCACGCTCGCTGACGCCCCGACTCGCGCACTCACGCTGAAATTCTTCAACGCCTTCTCCTGAATGAAATCTCCCGACCTCGTATCGCTCGACATAGGTGTGGTACGAAGTTTATCTTATACCGCAGTTTACACCGCCGCCATATGAGTTTGAAATGATCTCTGCTCGATATTTTCCTCTCGCGAAAAGCTGCTCACGAAGCCTTGATCCGGAGCCGATGAGTCGACACCATCGCATGATTCAAAAGGCTAAATCCTCCACACGCAGAGTTAGCCACCTAGTGAGCTTTGCCACAACGATTAGCTAGCCGAGGGCCACCAACACGCCGAATTTCCTCCAAGATACTCAATATGAATGGGCGTAAGATCATAGAGTCATCTAACCTCGATAATAGAGCTTCAAGCTTCAAACCATTCTCCAACAAATTAAGGAGACCCATCACGTAACCGAGTCGAACGGCAGATGGCCCGGCAATCTCGCCATAGGTTGAATTCGTGGAAGTGGTCAAGATTAACCGCCGCACCCGCCTCTATACTGGAAGGCCGGAAACTCGCTAAGGCCGCAAGGGAGGCTGTGGATCGGATGATGGAAGCGATCCTCAAACTCGCCATCCAAAATTATGATAGTAGGCTCAGCCAAGGGTTTCTTCCTGCGGTGTTCGCTTCGGCCATGTTCGCTCTCGTGGAAAGAGGTCTTCCTGATGACCTTAAGAATCGAGACTTGACATTTGAGCCTTCAAATAGACTAATAGTCATCTGAGCATCCGCCACCACAAGAGAACAAAAGGTTAATGTGATCATTTAAGGGAATATCTTGAAAAAGGAAAACAGATAAGGAACTCTCTCGTAAACCCATGAGATTGAGTCATGACCTTATATCGGTATGACGATTTCACCCGATCGAATACCGAGAACGATAAATATAGTCACAGAAACCGCCGCAATATATTCCGCTCTATGCATGCAGAGTACGGTGTGAAATCGCCCCGCTAAAAACATCGAGACGGTGATTTTGAAGCCTCAACCTCACGGGAGAATTCGCTCTTCCCAACGGAGAACGGCTGGGTCATAACGAGTACACAACTGCCGCCGATCCTCATGAAGGAGAACTCGCTCTTCCCAATCACAAAGGAGAACGGCTGGGATACAACGATATATGTAATGAATATGATGACGGGCGCACCACCGAAGAAGGAGGCGGCATTCACGCCCCAGGCGAAGTTGATCGACTCGAACGCTGCGATCTTCCCGGATTACATCGAAAACCGCAAAAGAAGACGAATAGAGTCGATACATAGTGGAAGATCAGCAAATAAAGCAGGCAAAAGCTACAAAAATCCGGACGCCGAAAGCACACGACGAAGCGCTCGGTTGCGACGCTGCTGGCCTGGCGCTTGCTACGGTATGGCGGCTGGCTACGGCGCTTCAAAGAAGAGGCGCTGGCGCTGGCGCTTCTACGCTTCAAAGAAGATATACGCTGGCGCTCAATGGCTGGCATCAAGCCATATGCTAAAGAAGACGTTAATGGCGCAGCATTTCTGCTGAAGGCTGGCGTTAGGCTACTGGCCGCTAAGGCCATAAGACTCATGCAAGGCCGCTGCCGCCACGAAGGCCACGTACCACACTATCACGTCTTGCCCTTTCTCTCGGTTTTCACCTGCATACACAAAGAAAAGAGAGAAGAAAAGAAGAAAAAGGACTGTAAGGCTCTCGATGCATACCTTGTTGATCGAGGAAGAAAGGACGGCGAGAAGCTTAGATGAAAACAAGAGAGAGAGAGAGGTGGGGCCGCCTAGGTCACAAGAAAGAGGCCTTGTGGGTATTTATAACAACCCCATATGCACCCAATCCTCGGGAACAAGGACTCTATTTGGCAAGAAGTAGGAATTTAATTGAGTCCAATCAATTCTAATTAGGACTCTAATCAGCCCCTAATTAGAGTCCTAATTGGAATCTTGTTTGATGTCAAGATAGCCAAATCAGTCCGCTAATTGGCTCCTAATTCCTCCGCCATATTGGGAAAGATTCTCAAGGTTTATTCGGCAGATAACACTCATGAATTCCCTCGACCAATCAACGCTGCCTAACCTACCCAACTAGGATTACAGTATAAACCGCTTCCTAATTTATCGAGAAGTTCCTAAGAATATTCTCACAAGAAATATTCTTAGGATAACTCGATCGCGACGGATTGCACCGACGAAATCAACGCTGTCAGCCTAATCCTACCCAACTAGGATTACAGTATAAACCATTTCCTAATTTGTCGAGAAGTTCCCAAGAATATTCTCACAAGAAATATTCTTAGGATAACTCGATCGCGCGGATTGCATCGACATCAACACGCCGCCTAACCTACTCCAACGATTACGAGTATAAACTATTTCCTAATTTGTCGAGAAGTTCCTAAGAATATTCTCACAAGAAATATTCTTAGGATAACTCGATCGCAATGGATTGCATCGACGATCAACGCTGTCGCCTAATCCTACCCAACTAGGATTACGAAGTATAAACCGCTTCCTAATTTGTCGAGAAGTTCCTAAGAATATTCTCACAAGAAATATTCTTAGGGATAACTGATCGTATGATTGCACCGACGAAATCAACGCTACCAATCCTACCCAACTAGGATTACGAGTATAAACCGCTTCCTAATTTGTCGAGAAGTTCTAAGAATATTCTCACAAGAAATATTCTTAGGATAACTCGATCGTATGGATTGCACCGACGCTAAATCAACGCGCCACCTAATCCTACCCAACTAGGATTACGTAGTATAAACCGCTTCCTAATTTGTCGAGAAGTTCCTAAGAATATTCTCACAAGAAATATTCTTAGGATAACTCGATCGTATGATTGCACCGACGAAATCAACGCTGTCAGCCAATCCTACCCAACTAGGATTACGAGTATAAACCGCTTCCTAATTTATTGAGAAGTTCCCAAGAATATTCTCACAGAAATATTCTTAGGATAACTCGATCGTATGATTGCATCATCACGATCAAGCCAATCCTACCCAACTAGGATTACGAGTATAAACTATTTCTAATTTGTCGAGAAGTTCCTAAGAATATTCTCACAAGAAATATTCTTAGGATAACTCGATCGCAGGGATTGCATCGACGCCGCATCAACGCTCCGCCTAATCCTACCCAACTAGGATTACGAGTATAAATTATTTCCTAATTTGTCGAGGTTCCCAAGAATATTCTCACAAGAAATATTCTTAGGATAACTCGATCGGCGGATTGCATCGACGCATCAACGCTGCCGCCAATCCTACCTCCAACTAGGATTACGAGCATAAACCGCTTCCTAATTTGTCGAGAAGTTCCTTAAGAAAATTTCACAAGAAATATTCTTAGGATAACTCGATCAAGGATTGCACCGACGCGAAATCAACGCCGCCTAATCCTACTCCAACTAGGATTACAGTATAAACCGCTTCCTAATTTGTCGAGAAGTTCCCTAAGAATATTCTCACAAGAAATATTCTTAGGATAACTCGATCGTAAGGATTGCACCGACGAAATCAACGCCGCCTAATCCTACCCAACTAGGATTACAGTATAAACCGCTTCCTAATTTATTGAGAAGTTCCCTAAGAATATTCTCACAAGAAATATTCTTAGGATAACTCGATCGCAGGATTGCATCGACATCAACGCCACGCCTAATCCTACCCAACTAGGATTACGAGTATAAACTATTTCTAATTTGTCGAGAAGTTCCCTAAGAATATTCTCACAAGAAATATTCTTAGGATAACTCGATCGTATGGATTGCATCGACGCAAATCAACGCTACGCCTAATCCTACCCAACTAGGATTACGAGTATAAATTATTTCCTAATTTGTCGAGAAGTTCCTAAGAATATTCTCACAAGAAATATTCTTAGGATAACTCGATCGCAGGGATTGCATCGACGCATCAACGTCAGCCTAATCCTACTCCAACTAGGATTACGAAAGAAACCGCTTCCTAATTTGTCGAGAAGTTCCCGTAAGAAAATTCTCACAAGAAATATTCTTAGGATAACTCGATCGTATGGATTGCACCGACGCAAATCAACGCTGCCGCCTAATCCTACCCAACTAGGATTACGAGCATAAACCGCTTCCTAATTTGTCGAAGTTCCGTAAGAAAATTCTCACAAGAAATATTCTTAGGATAATCGATCGTATGATTGCACCGACGCGAAATCAACGCCGCCTAATCCTACCCAACTAGGATTACGAAGTATAAACTATTTCCTAATTTGTCGAGAAGTTCCCAAGAATATTCTCACAAGAAATATTCTTAGGATAACTCGATCGTAGGATTGCATCGACGCCATCAACGTCCTAATCCTACTCCAACTAGGATTACGAGTATAAACTATTTCCTAATTTGTCGAGAAGTTCCTAAGAATATTCTCACAAGAAATATTCTTAGGATAACTCGATCAAGGATTGCATCGACGCCGATCAACGCCGCCTAATCCTACTCCAACTAGGATTACGAGTATAAACCGCTTCCTAATTTATTGAGAAGTTCTCAAGAATATTCTCACAAGAAATATTCTTAGGATAACTCGATCGTATGGATTGCACCGACGAAATCAACGCTACGCCTAATCCTACTCCAACCAGAATACGAGTATAAACCGCTTTCCAAATTCTCAACGAGGAGTTCCCGAGAATAAATCCATATTCTTAAGGATAACTCGATAACCCTTAATTTCTCCCACCATAATATCCAAGAGAGGAATAATCTGACGAAGGCCGAAAGTCATGACGACACCGACAACGCGGTCCAAATTCCAAGAAACTTCTCCCACCGTGGATAATCATATCCCCACAACGGTCAAGGGGTCGCACTCGACCATTGAAGGCTAGAACGATGGTCGAAAGCCAAATGGTCTCTTGTTTCGACAAGGAATCCTTAGAGGATATCTCCATGAAAAGATTAGTCCTCCCGGTTAAACCAACAACACACGGATGATGGAAGAAATAGCCGATCGAGGGTTATGAAATTCCATGTACTCGACATTAACCAACATGTCGCCAACAAGGAGTTCACGACATACCGATAAGTCCAAAGTCCGATGGTTAGTCAAACAACAACCAACCGACACGAAGTTACAAGCAAAATTCACCCACCACTTCAATCAAGATTTCAAAGAAACGGTCGACAATAAATGCAAAGACCGCGGATCTTATCGTGAATCCTACAAAGAACCGGATGATCCGAAGAATCAAGACTTGAAGCTATCTTTGGGACCCTCACCGATCAAGGCCGGAACCATCATGTCCAAAGCATCCCGCACTCATCAAGAATCGAGACCGAGACGCTTTTGAGGGGTATCTCAGAGGCATAAAAATTGCTTATCAAGCATCTCGAACGAAACTCGCGGACGCGGGTTGGCAACTAACGATCCATTCGACAAACCGACGCCGCGAAAACGCATCACGCCACAAAACGCTGTAGTTTTGATCGACAGCCGCATAAAGTGAGCTCTGGCGACGAGCCAATGAAATGACGCGTCGAAGCTGACTAAACTCAAACGCTGACGAGACGGAATCAACCGCATTCTATCCGGCCAATGCAAACGCCGCTTAAGCTCAAAGTTGATCGGCACGGACTCAAACATAACGGGCGACTCCACGGAGCAAAACTAAGCCCGAAGACCGAAGAATCGACGAAGAATCGACGGAGAAACGACGCGAACGACGAAAACGCCGCGAAGACGGGCGCCAGACAAACCTCTACCAAAGTGGCCTAGGTGGTTTGTCCACTTTGGTCGAGCCACTCGCCAACTTGGTCGAGGTGCTCGCCAGTGAAGTCGAGGTGGCTCTACCACCATGGTCGAGCCACTCGCCGTGGTTTCTGGCTTAAGTGGCCGAGCCACCAATGTGGTCGGCGACACCCTCCATTGTATAAATAGGGGTGTCATCTTCAAGGGGCTGGTCCGATTTTTGGACTTCTGACTTTGGGCTTGAGCGTGATTTTGAGGATTTGGCTCTCTCGAAACTTGGGGATTTTCTCAAGAATTCGCGACGATCCACGAGCCGCCAACGCACTGCTCCGGAAAGCACCGGGCGAGCACAAGTCCGCCGACGCCCGATCTACAAGCGAAGGTAATCAATTCGGTCGAATCCACAGATACCCTCTAGGTTAAGCTTCGCCTTAACCTCGTGGATAGCGCTGCGGATTTCTCCTTGTAGATCTCACCACCGCGATCCTCTCCTTCGCGGAGTGCGATCCCTCGCTTTCGTTTCAGGAAACGAGCCCCTTTACATCCGTAGTTCCAACCCGGCCCTACTTGATTGAATTGCGCTGCGGTCCACGACACAAAAAGTCCTAGACAGCAAAGAACTCACGCAAGTTTGTGACCTCGATATAGATCCGTGTTTGTTCACAAGGATAAAAGTTGTAATCTTTTTGATTTTCATTGTACTTTAAAATAAAAGGCATTTTTGAATTTTGTTGTACAAAGAAGCTATAAGCAAATTCAAATCAATGACAATCATCCCAACTTTCCTAACGTAATAATGAAGTCAAGACGGTGGTCGCGACAAAACCGCTTAAGGATGGAGAATTATTTCATCGATTCTCCTCTACCAGAATGAGTCCAAATCGAATCATCGCCCAAGGCAACGAATGTGAAGAAGTCGATACCGGCCGGCTTGGTTATAGTGGTGGTTTTGTTTTAAATGACATTGTACCCTTTGTAATCAATCTTGACGATGAAGAATCGCCGAGGAACATTGTAATTGGCAAATTGTCAACCAATCAATAAATGACGAGAGTACCTTTGTCTCTGAATGATGTAATGACAGTTTATACAACAACCGAGTTGCACTTACCGACTCTGGCCGCCTTGCTTTACACAAAAGCGCCCGAGACTTTGGGACAACACTCGCCATCCCACAGATCGAAGTATTGAAAAGACTTGGTTTACGTGAAGGAGATGCGCCTCCACCAAATCATTTCTTAGAAGAAGACTAAGATGACAATAGGCCTATCCTCCACACATTCGATATAGTCCAAAACACCGGTATCATGAAGAGGTGGGGTACGACTTGACATAAGGAGAAGGTCTATGTTTTGGGCGAGGTCCTCGAGTCCCCCGAGCTGCATATGTCCCAAAAGGAAGCCGATAATTATTATGCATTTAGACGGATTGGGATAACCTTCTCATTGAGATGCTCATGGTCGATTGATAATAATCCACCCGATGAGGGGACTACATTCGCCCGATTCTTCGGCTTGATTCCGACATCACTCGAGTTCAAGGCTTTGACGCCAAATATGGCTACTGGCCGATCCTCGCATCGTTGAGAGTGATGAAGACATGCCAACATGGGAAGACCCATGGATCCATCAACTCCAAGAGCAGCTGGGGATAGATTCAACAAAGAGAACCCCCACTAAGGATGAGGTAGTCCGTGTTAATATGGGTGACGAAGAGCATCCTAAGCTCATAAACATCAGCAATACTCTTCCTCGAAGAGAAAGAAGAGTTGATTGCCCTAATCAGGAGTATATTGATGTATTCGCCGAGTTACGAGGACATGCCAGACTCGACCCTAATGCGGCAACACATCGCCAACATCAAGGCGGATGTCAAACCCGCCAAGCAACAAGAAAGACGGTTTCGGCCCACAAATATTACGTGCAATCGCTGACGGCGAAGAAACTCATAGAATCGGATTCATCAAGGAAATTCAACATCCGGATTGGTGGCTAATATAGTCCCTGGCCATGAAGAAGAATGGTTCGATTAGGACTGTGGTTGACTACGAGACCTGAACGCTTTGCCCGAAAAGACGACTCTTCCAATCACCGATGTCATAGTCGACAATACGCGGTGGATTTGAAAGAATGTCGCTCATGGATGGTTTCTCGATACAATCGATCAAGATGCACCCCGATGATGCCAAACACACGCCGCTCGTAACTTCCATCGTATATATTGTTACACCATGCCGCTCGGCTCAAAATGCCGGGCGCCACGCACTACCGAAGCGATGACGAAAATTTTCCAGACCATCTCCGAAAACGGTCGAATGCTACGCCGACGACTTGGTAGTGAAAAGCCGCGGACAAAGAAGATCACATCAAAGATCTTAGAACGTATTCGAGCTCATGCGACTCATCGCCTAAAGATGAACCCCGCCAAATCCTTCCTTGGGATGTCCAGCAGTTCTATTGCCACCGACAAAGGAATCCACGCCGATCCCGACAAAGTGAAGGTAATTCAAGAGTTGCAACCTCCGAAATCCGAGAACTCGGGTTACAAGGGCGACATGACATCCGACGCTCATATCGAACCTATCCGAAGTGCCAACCGCTCTCCAAGTTGAACAAGAAGGGCGGTCATTTATTTGGGACGACGCTTGTCGAAGCATTCAAGAGATCAAATCGATCTTGCTAAACCTCCCTCGTTTTGTTGCACCGCGGTCGGAAAACCGCTTTTGATCTACGCCAAGGCAACGGATCACTCGTTAAGCACTTTACTCAAGCAGATCTACGACATACGGGTCACGCAACAGCGCTGTATTACCCGAGCCTAACATTAGTCCTGTTGAGTCTCGATACCCAATGGTCGGTGAAGCGTTGCCTTGCATTAGTGTTCGCGATTCAAAATGCGCACTATTTAGTCGGACGACGATTTATGTTATTCTAACGAACCGGCCCGAATATTTATGACCCACCGCCTCAATGAGTTGGCGCTATTAAATGGCCTTGCTCTTGTCCCAATATGACTTGCACTTCAAACAACAAAAGTCACCAAAGGACAAGCGATTTATGATCTCTTGGTCGCCAACCCGACAAATGACGCAGCTTGAGCTATATGATGATCTTCCTGATGAAGTTCGTGAAGTCAACACTACATCGCACCAACAAATATGGCGATTGTATTTTGACGAGCTTCGGCCACTAATGGCGAAAATTCTGATGTTCTAGAGTCTACGGAGTCTGGAGTTGTCTTGATTTCCCCGGAACCATGTCATGCCCCGTGCTTATTCACTCATCAACCTCGCTCCAATAACGAGTCAATATAACGCTACTTCTATCGGACTTAGTTTAAGGAACCGGGGTCGAGTATCTCGTAAGCCGCATGGCGCATTCAAATTAATAGTTAGCGCATCCGCAGACTACGGTTGAATCCCGATCCGTCCCCTATCATCGATAGCCGCTGAATATGGACTCATTCAAGAATTCTTCATCGAATATATCCTCAGCCTAACGCCATGATGTAATCGGCGGCTAAGTGGTCGTCTAGCACAACCCTCCGAGACCGAAAGCAATTAGTTACGGCCGACTCACTTCTCTTGACCATATGATGGGGTACAAGAAGACAAAGGGATAGTTCCCAAAGAGGTAAATGCAACCCAAACCAAGTTGGAGCCCCGATTGCGCTTCCTATCATCGACTATGTCTTGCATGATCACGGAGACGGAAGGAGAGAGAGTCAATCCTAAGAGCTCCAAGATTCTTCTACGACACGGAGACCTGATGTTATATCACGGGTACGATGGTCTTTTACCCCATGCCTTCAAACAAGGAGGCGTAAGAGGTCCTTTGGAAGCACACGGGTGAATGGTGGTGCGATACCGGGTCCCAAGCTCTACGATCGAATCGAGAATGGGCTACTTTTGGCCCACAATGATTAATGACGCATACAGATGCTCTGAGATGCCACGCGTCAAATCACGAAATTATATGCATCACCTTCCGCAATGCGATCCTTCTACCACATCCTCACCATTCGAGATGGGGAATGGACGCCATAGGTCCCATTTTTCCTCCTCATGGCCAAAGGCGACGGTTTATTTCTAGCTCACCACTACTTCCAAGGGGTAAGCAATCCCGCTAAAAGAAGTAAAGGCGAAAATCACAAATTTATCAAACACCATGTCATCTACCGACACCTGTCCCAAGACGATCGTGCATGACAACGGTCCCCACCATCGCGAATTCCTTCATCCGTTTGGTAGAAATTCAAGATACAAGACGCCTCGTCAACGCCTATAATCCAAATGCAAATGGGTTAGCCGAGGCGCTCAACAAGACAATCATCAAAATCGGCCGGCTTGTGAAGAGTAACAAGCCAGACCGAATGATAAACTCTGAGAGCACTTCGGGGATCGCACTAATCAGACGCACGCTAACCGAGAGACCCCGCATTCTCCGCCCACGCGTGAAGCGGTTCTCCCATTGGAAATCAGATTCGCACCCATGACGCCTCTTGCAACGAGATGACGATCGAAGAATATCGTAAACGCCTCAAGAGCTCGAGATGTTGATGAAAAGCCTGAAGCTCAACAATGCATTGAGTTTTACCAAGCTAGATGTCGAGCTTTCAACAAGAAAGTACGACAACGGAGTTTCAAAGAAGGAGATTTGGTCCTCGCCGCCGACGACCGATAATCCTCACTTCCAAGAAGAAAGGCAAATTCGAGCCTAAATGGGAGGGTCTCGCTTATAATAGAAACGGTCTACTCCAATGGTGCATATCGCCTAATAACACAAATGGCGACCGCAATTAATGCCGATAAATGGGAAGTTTAATGTCGATAATGGAAGTTCTCAAGAAATACTACCCTAGTATCTTCGTGATAACCCGCTTCAACGGAAGTTCCTCGTGGATGTTTCACCCACTTTCCTTGAGGATAACCCTAGATTTATCCTCCATCACAATTTCCCCACCGATCAAATTCCTGACGGTAGGTCTACAAATTTTCGGTACATTACCAAAATCCTCTTGATTCCGCCTATGAACAAGAGGCCCACTCAAAATCCTTCACGCCGAGAGAGAATATAAAATTCTTCCTTCCAAGTGTAAGATCCTTTTCGCGGACAAACGGAAAGGTTCTGGCCCATCCTCTCCCAAGTAGCGCCGATCAAGGTATGCGCCGATTTTTAGACCGTGTTGTCCGCCTCAAGGTCACCTCGAAGTCTTTTCGATTCTGAGTGGAGATCCCACTCTTAGTTCCATCTCTTCCTGTGTAGCCGACCAAGGTATGCGCCGATTTTCGCACTGTGTTGTCCGCTCAAGGTCACCGTGAGTCTCTTCGTTCTCGGCGGAGATCCCACTTTAGTTCCATCTCTCATCTTAGGTAGCGCCGATCAAGGTATGCGCCGGATTTTCGTGACTAGGTTGTCCGCCTCAAGGTCACCTCGAAGTCTTTTCGATTCTCTGAGTGGAGATCCCACTCTTAGTTCCACCTCTCCTAGGTAGCCGATCAAGGTATGCGCCGATTTTCGTGACTAGGTTGTCCGCCTCAAGGTCACCTCGAAGTCTTTTCGGTTCTCGGCGGAGATCCCACTTTTAGTTCCATCTCTCACCTTAGGTAGCGCCGACCGAAGGTATGCGCCGATTTTCGCACTGTGTTGTCCACCAAGGTCACCGTGAGTCTCTTCGTTCTCGGCGGAGATCCCACTTTAGTTCCATCTCTCATCTTAGGTAGCCGATCAAGGTATGCGCCGATTTTCGTGACTAGGTTGTCCACCAAGGTCACCTCGAAGTCTTTTCGATTCTCTGAGTGGAGATCCCACTTTAGTTCCATCTCTCACCTTAGGTAGCCGACCGAAGGTATGCGCCGATTTTCGTGACTAGGTTGTCCGCCTCAAGGTCACCTCGAAGTCTTTTCGGTTCTCGGCGGAGATCCCACTTTAGTTCCATCTCTCATCTTAGGTAGCCGATCAAGGTATGCGCCGATTTTCGCATCGTGTTATCCGATCAAGGTCGCCCAGTCTTTTCGGTTCTCGGCGGAGATCCCACTTTTAGTTCCATCTCTCACCTTAGGTAGCGCCGATCAAGGTATGCGCCGATTTTCGTGACTAGGTTGTCCACCAAGGTCACCTCGAAGTCTTTTCGATTCTCGGCGGAGATCCCACTTTAGTTCCATCTCTCATCTTAGGTAGCCGACCGAAGGTATGCGCCGATTTTCGTGACTAGGTTGTCCACCAAGGTCACCTCGAAGTCTTTTCGATTCCTACAAGAAGCCCTCGCTATTGGTTTCATTCTGAAATAGAACATAAAGTTTCTCCTCTCTCACCAGTTTAATCCTATTAATCAAAACTCCTTAATCCAAGATCCTTGAGTATTTTATCCCGGCCTAAGAAGGGATAAAGCCAACGCCACACGCTGTCGGTTTAGTCTTTTCTCCCATTGAAGAAGACACCGTAGTTTGATTCTCGGGTATTTTATCCCGGCCCAAGAAGGGATAAAGCCAACGCCACACGCTGCTGTTTAGTCTTTCTCCGATTGAAGAAGACACCGAGTTTGATTCTCGGGTATTTTATCCCAAGCCTAAGAAGGGATAAAGCCAACGCTTCACACGCTGCTGCTTCCGCTTAGTCTTTCTCCATTGAAGAAGACACCGTGAGTTTGATTCTCGGGAATTTGATCCCTAATCTAAGTAGGATAGCCGACGCCAAAAACGCTGCCGGGTTAGTCTTCCGTGAAAAGACGGCTCACGATTCAACATCGTAGCATTAGGTCTAAGAGAGTTTCATTCTTTATCACAACGTTGTGTGTAGAACGGATTTAGATAATCTACATGCTAGCCCAACTCAAACGGTAGTTGGTAAAGGCTCATCAAACCCGCTGAAGGTCGGGGTTGGCTAATAACCCTAAAGTCGACGCCACACGCGGTCACGGGTTTAGTCTTTCTCCATTGAAGAAGACACTGAGTTCGACTCGGGCATTTTATCCCGGCCTAAGAAGGGATAAAGCCAACGCTTAACACGCTGCCGGTTTAGTCTTTCTCCGATTGAAGAAGACACCGTAGTTCGATTCGGGCATTTTATCCCGGCCTAAGAAGGGATAAAGCCAACGCCTAACACGCTGTCGGTTTAGTCTTTCTCCGATTGAAGAAGACACTGAGTTCGACTCGGGCATTTTATCCTCAAGCCTAAGAAGGGATAAAGCCAACGCCAACACGCTACCGATTTAGTCTTTTCTCCCATTGAAGAAGACACCGAGTTCGATTCGGGTATTTTATCCCGCCTAAGAAGGATAGCCAACGCCACCACGCTGCTGCCGTAGTCTATTCCTATGATAAAAGACGGCTTCACGATTCAACATCGTAGCATTAGGTCTAAGAGAGTTTCATTCTTTATCACAACGCTGTGTGTAGAACGGATTTAGATAATCTACATGCTAGCCCAACTCAAACGGTAGTTGGTAAAGGCTCATCAAACCCGCTGAAGGTCGGGGTTGGCCAATAACTAAAGTCGACGCCACACGCACGCCGTTTAGTCTTTCTCCATTGAAGAAGACACCGTGAGTTCGACTGGGCATTTTATCCCGCCTAAGAAGGATAAAGCCAACGCTAACACGCTGTCGGGCTTAGTCTTTCTCTCGATTGAAGAAGACACCGTGAGTTCAATTCCGGGCATTTTATCCCGCCTAAGAAGGGATAAAGCCAACGCTTAACACGCTGCGTCGGTTTAGTCTTTCTCCGATTGAAGAAGACACCTGAGTTCGATTCGGGCATTTTATCCTCGGCCTAAGAAGGGATAAAGCCAACGCCAACACGCTGCTATCGCATTTAGTCTTTTCTCCGATTGAAGAAGACACCGAAGTTCGATCAGTATTTATCCCTGCCTAAGAAGGATAGCCAACGCCACCACGCTGCCGGTAGTCTATTCCATGATAAAGACGGCTTCACGATTCAACATCGTAGCATTAAGTCTAAGAGAGTTTTATTCTTTAGCACAACGCCACGCGCGGAACGGATTTGGATAATTTGCACGCCAGCCCATTCAAACGTAGTTGGTAAAGGCTTATCAAACCCGCTGAAGGCCGTCAGCTAATAACCCTAAAGCCGACCACACGCTGCCGCCGCCGTTTAGTCTTTTTCCGATTGAAGAAGACAGAGTTTGATTCTCGGGTATTTTATCCCCAGCCTAAGAAGGGATAAAGTCGACGCCAACACGCTGCCGCCGGCTTAGTCTTTTTCCGATTGAAGAAGACACCAGAGTCCGGATTGTATTTTATCCCGGCCTAAGAAGGGATGAGTCTACGCAGAATACGCGCGGGCCGGGTGGCCTCTGCCCGTAAAAGAGTACCGAGCCTATGTATTCAATATCATAGCAACAAGTCTAGAAGAGCTTCATTCTTTTAGCACAACGCCACGCGCGGATCCGCATAATCCGCGACGCCAGCCCAACTCAAACGGTAGTTGGTAAAGGCTAATCAAACCCGTTGATGGCTGAGGATTTGCCAAAAATCCTATAAGTATTATGGTTAATTATTTCAGACGAAATAAAAGAATCATAATAAGCAATGAAGGGAATAAATCTTATTCATTTGAAGCAAATATAAAAGGAGCTACAATTGTCGAGACAATCGATTCAAGCAAAGTTGTGATAATCACAACGACGTGGCTGAACAAAGAAAACAGAGAAGTCTCGAGACCAAAGCAACACGTCAAACTTCATTGGCGCAATCTAGTAATGTGAAGGAAGCGAGGTCGCCTTTGACGGCCGCTGTTTTTCCTCCTGCTTCGCTTCGAACCCGAACTTTGGCTTCCTTCTCAAGTTCTCTTCGTGAGGTTCAAAGAATAGCACCGATGTTCCCGACGACGCCGAGGACTTGCTTCTCACGCTGACGCCCCTGACTGTGCACTCACGCTGGAAATTCTTCAACATCTTCTCCCCTTGAATACCCTCGATTCCCGTGGCGCTTGACATGTGTAATGAAGTTTATCGACGCCGCAGTTTAATCCGCCATATGAGTTCGCGAAAATGACCTCTTGCTCGATATCTCCTCGCGCAAAGGCGCTGCTCACGAAGCCTTGATCCGAGCCTGCCGATGAGTCAGACACCTCATCGATGATTCAAAAGGCTAAACTCTCCACACTGACGCTAAGAGTTAGCCACTAGTGAGCTTTTGCTCACAACGATTAGCTAGCCGAGGGCCACCAACACGAATTTCCTCCAAGCTACTCAATATGAATGGGCAGTAAGACCATAAAGGTCTTCCATCTAACCCTCGATAATAAAATTGCTCTGTTTCAAACCATTCTCCAACAAATTAAGGAGACCCATCACGTAACCGAATCGAACAGCAGATTTTGGCCCGGCAATCTCTCGGGATAGGTTGAATTCGCGGGAAGTGGTCCATCAAGATTAACTGGGCTTCCACCCTTCTTACTAAGGGTCCGGGAAATCCCGTTTCGCCAAGGTCGTAGGGAAGGCTGGATCGGATAATGGAAGCATCCTCGACTGCCATCCGGAATTATGATAGTAGGCTCAGTGCCACCGGGCTTCCTCAAGGTGTTCGCCACGCGGGTTCGCGCCTCTGTGGGAAAGAGGTGTTCTCCCGATGACCTTAAGAATCGAGACTTGACATTTGGAGCCTTCAAATAGATCTAATAATCGCCTGAGCATCCTACCACAAGAGAACAAAGGGTTAATGATCATTTAGGAGGAATATCTTTAAAAAAAAAAGAAAACAAAGGTAGAGAAATCTTCTCGTAAACCTATGAGATCGAAGTCACGACCTTATAACGGTATGACGATTTCATCCAGATCGATGCCCGGAGAACGATAAATATAGTCACAAAACAAAGCCGCAATATATTCCGCTCTACAGAGCAAGGGTACTGTGATGAGATCGCCCCATTAAAGATATCGAGACGTGATGACCAAGCAAAACCAATCTGAAGCGCCGTCCCTCATTAAAGGAGGACGGCCTTTCCCAATCGCCACAAAGGAGAATGAAGGGTCATAACGAGTAACGAATCTGAAGCCGCTCCCCCACAAAGGAGGATTTCGCTCTTCCCAATCACCTCACAAAGGAGAGAGCTGGGATACCACACATATATGTAACTGAATGTGATAACGCCGACGCGACTCACCAAAAGAAGGAGGCGCGGCATTCACGCCGCAGCGAAGTTGATCGACCTCTGAGCATGAGATCTTTCGACGACATCGGAAACCGCAAAAGGATAAAATAAAGTCAAATATGCGCTAAAAAATCAGCTTAACAAAGAGGCCCGCTTGGTCAGGTCGTTTGCCGGGCCATGACCGAGGCACCAACGACGCCGCCCGACCAAACTGCTGCCAGCACGCTTCGTATTAAGAACCGGGCTACTGCCGAGACCGAAGCTTCAGCGCCGGTCGTGGCCGAAGGTCGGGCCGCCAGACCGAAGCGCTTCCGGCCGGTCGTGGCCGAGCAGCTCCGGCGCCGCCGCTGCTCCGCGCCACTACTGATTGCCTTGACCCTCTCCTTTTGTGGTCGCGCCACTCGCGACGCACAAAACAAAGAGAAAAGAAGAAAAAAAAGAATTTGTAAAACCCTCATCATACCTCGTTGTTCAGAGAAGATGTAACGACACGAGGCGAGAAGAAAACAAGAGGAAAGCAAAGAGAGGGGGGGCCGGCCTAGGTCAGAGGCAAAGGAGGGTCATGAGTATTTATAACAACTCCTAATGGGCCCAAATCAATTCTAATTAGGACTCTAATCAGCCCCTAATTAGGAGTCCTAATTGGAATCTTATCTGGATGTCAAAATAGTGCCAAATTAGTCCGTTGATTGGCTACTACTCCCTCCGCTATATTTGGAAAGATTCTGAAGATTTAGTCGGCAGGATAACACCTTGTGAAGGCCCCCATCGACGCCGATCAACGCGTCGCCCAATCCTACTCCAACTAGGATTACGAGTATAAACTGTTTCCCAATTTGTCGAGAAGTTCCCGGAAGAATATTCTCATAAGAAATATTCTTAGGATAACTTCTATCGCAAGGATTGCATCGACGCATCAACGCTTCCAATCCTACCCAACTAGGATTACGAGTATAAATCCGTTTCCTAATTTGTCGAAGTTCCCAAGAATATTCCAGACAAGAAATACTTAGTGATAACTCGATCGTATGGAATGCATCGACATCGACGCCACCCAATCCTACTCCAACTAGGATTACGAGTATAAACTTCCTAATTTGTCGAGAAGTCCCCGTAAGAATATTCTCGACAAGAAATATTCTTAGGATAACTCGATCGCAGATTGCATCGACGACATCAACGCTCGCCAATCCTACTCCAACTAGGATTACGAGTATAAACCGCTTCCTAATTTGTCGAGAAGTTCCTAAGAATATTCTCACAAGAAATATTCTTAGGATAACTCGATCGCAATGGATTGCATCGACATCAACGCTCACCAACTTACCCAACTAGGATTACGAGTATAAACCGCTTCCTAATTTGTCGAGAAGTTCCTAAGAATATTCTCACAAGAAATATTCTTAGGATAACTCGATCGCGTATTGCATCGACGCATCAACGCTACCAACTTACCCAACTAGGATTACGAGTATAAACCGCTTCCTAATTTGTCGAGAAGTCCCCAAGAATATTCGCACAAGAAATATTCTTAGGATAACTCGATCGCGCGGATTGCATCGACGCATCAACGCTCCGCCTAATCCTACCCAACTAGGATTACAGTATAAACTGTTTCCTAATTTGTCGAGAAGTTCCCGGAAGAATATTCTCACAAGAAATATTCTTAGGGATAACTCGATCGTGCGGATTGCATCGACGCCGATCGACGCGTCACCCAAGCCTACTCCAACTAGGATTACGAGTATAAACTGTTCACCAATTCGTCGAGAAGTTCCCGAAAGAATATTCTCACAAGAAATATTCTTGGGGATAACTCGATAACCCTTAATTTCCTCCCCCCATAATATCCAAGAGAGGAACAACCTGACGAGACATGTAAGGCATGTTGACACCGGACAACGTGTCCAGTCCCGAAGAAACCTCTCCCACTGTGAATAATCATATCCCAACAACGGTCAAAGCGTTGCACTCGCCGACTGAAGGCTAGCACGATGGTTGAAAACCAAATGGTCTCCTGCTTCAACAAGGAATCCTCGGAGGATATCTTCATGAAAAGATCAGTCCTCCCGCTGTGGTTAAACCAACAACACACGTGATGATGGAAGAATTAGCCGATTAAGAGTTATAAGATTCCATGTATTCGACACAGCCAACGTGTCGCCAATGAGGAGTTCGCCGACATACGGAGAAGGCCAAAAGTCCGATGGTTAGTCAAACAACAACCAACCGACACGAGTTACAAACGTAACTCACCCACCTTCAATCAAGATTTTAACAAGCGGTCGACACAAATGCAAAGACCGCGGATCTTATCGTAAATCCTACAAAGAACCGGATGATCCGAAAGAATCGAAGACTTGAAGCTAACTTCGACCCTCACGACAAGTCGAATCATCATGTCCAAAGTATTCCGTGCTCGCTTATAAAAGAACGAGATCAAACACTTTGGAGGGGTATCTCAGAGGCGCTGAAAATACTTACAAGATCCCCGAAACTAACTCGCGGACGGGAGTCGGCAATGACAACCCATCGAATGATACGGACGAATCGCTAAGACGCCAACCCGACGGCGAACCCACAGCCACAAGCACGGTTTAAACCGACTTGAACGACGATCGGATTTCGTGACCGCTAAACCGAACGGCAAGAATTAGTCCCTAATCAAATACGCATGTAATCCAAGCCCGAGATGGAAAACGATCGAAAAACGGGACGCGAACGGAAGTGAAGATTCTCGCCAACTTGTTTTAGGTACTCGCCCAGTCGGCGTGGCTAGGCCACTTTGCCGAGCCACCTCGCCAACCTGGTTGAACTCCCAAGTGGCGGTTGGTATCGCCACTTTGGTTTCTACCAACTGGCCGAGTTAACCCCTTCGCATTTGTATAAATAAGGGGGTCTTCAGGGGAGGACC
This sequence comes from Asparagus setaceus, assembly GCA_012295165.1. Classification (NCBI taxonomy): domain Eukaryota; kingdom Viridiplantae; phylum Streptophyta; class Magnoliopsida; order Asparagales; family Asparagaceae; genus Asparagus; species Asparagus setaceus. The sequence continues at coordinate 20,140,360 of CM022706.1, forward strand.
GAAGGCGGATTTTTGGGGATTTTCGAGGCTTGGACTTGAGTCGGACTTTCCGATCTTCAAGAATTCTCATGAGATCTACGAGCCGCCGACCAGTTCGGCAAGCCGAAAGGTGAGTTCACCAACAATCGCAGGTGTTTAACCTGGTCGCCACAGACCGCCGGATTTCTCCTAGTAGATCTCACCCGCCCGCCGATCCTCTCCTTCGGAGTACGATCCCCGGCCATCCTCTCCTTCGCGGAGTGTGATCCTCAGCGCTTCGCTTCCTTCTCGAAACGAGCCCCTTTACGCCTCAGAGTTCCGTAACCCGGTTTCCACCGGATCGAATTGCGCCGTGGTCCACTGACGCATTCAATCATATTTTATATACATCGTGTTGTTTCTACTTTCCTCTTAATATTTCCCCATTAGCATTCACGCTCATATGTGCATATACAAAATTAAAAATCGCAATAAGAATTTACGAACGTGAAAGTTTTAATAAAATTTGAGAACAATATATTATTCATATACGTGCGTATGCTGGATCTTATAGATAAGATCTAATTAACATTTCAAGTTACAAAATTCATATTTTACATGTACCATGTTGATTCTACCTTCAAATTACAAAATTAATATTTCCAATTAGCATTCGCACTCATATGTGTATAGAAAAATTAAAACTTGCACGGTACTATAAAAATTTACAACC